>OY390721.1:2809533-3409533 GCA_959613375.1 Heteropelma amictum | reverse complement strand
TAAAATTTGTCTGAAAAATCAAAAAATTACTGGCAATTTTCGAAATGTCGAAGTATTCGCTCGTTCCTGTACAGGGTATGGATGTTGGGATGTTTCGTTTCAATCTTTCATAGATGTGTATGCGAATAAAGCGTTTTGGTTCCAACAGATAGAGATAAAGAGAAAGAGAGAGAGAGAGAGAAGCACACAGGGAATATCCGGTTCGCTTCCTCATAGCCTCGAAGCATCGGTTAACATTGAACAAGTTTAATATTACTATCGCGGAAATATATCGTCATAGCATTATGCGAAAACTCTATGTCGGTTGGCGCTACGACGACGACGACCACGACCACGAGGTTAGAGGTTAGTTCGCTTTTCAAACCTTGAGGGTAAAACCGTATACATGAGTAAGAGAGAGAGAGTGTGCATCATCCTTATATACAGGGTGAACCGCAACAGAACGTCAACAATTTACAGGTACATCCGGGATGAAATTTCAAGACGAAAAGTATCGAGACACTTTTCCATCCGACGAAGCCTTATCGAGTTATCGACCGATAAAGCTCCAGCCAATAGAACGAGCGCGAGCGACGCGAGCGCGCGCGTCTCATTGGCTGAAACTTTGGCGGTCGATAACTCATCGAGTTTCGATCAGGTGAGAAAATACTAAAAGACTTTTCGTCTCGGAATTTCATCGCCTATCGGAATATGCGACTCGTCGATGGCGATATTCCGAGACACCCTGTATGTATGTGAATGGCATAGACATGGAGTAAAGAGTCAGGAACGGGGGTTCGCGTCGATTTCCAGTGAGACACGCGGAAACTCTTGCTTCTATTCCGTCGCTCTCTCACTCTCTCTCCCTCTCTCTCTCTCCCGGCTCTCACAACTTTCGCGAAACCATGTTATAAAAGAAAAATCTCCGTCGCGGAACAACCTCTGCGACCCGTTCTCCAGTTCTCTTTCTGTCCGTCTCTCTCTTTCTCTATTTCTCGATCATTCTGCCAGAATCACACTTCTGGTTTATATATTCCATCCTTGTCGCTCCCATCTTTCGCTATTCCTGTACGTTTCCCCTTCCACTCGAATGGTTGCCTCGGAAACCTCGCCCGAGCAAACCATACGTATAACACACGACGCCCGGACTCTTTCGTTCCTTTGTGTACAGTTTCGAGCGTTTTCGCCACTTCGAAAACGCAATTCCTTCTTTCTCCACGAGGGGGCGAGCGATTTCCATAATTCCGCGCCCAATCGACGGGGAATTTTGGCAAAAAGTGGTTGAATGTTTCGCAATTGTGAATTTCAAAATGTTTTTCTCGTTGTTTGTGAACGATTGCCGATTGGCTTTTGATACGATCGGTTGAAAAAAAAAACCGGATATCCGTAATTGCTGTTTTTTTATTTCCCCCCCCCCCCCTTTTTCTCATCATGCCACGTGAAACAACAACACTCTGAGGCGGACGGTGATGCAACGGGACATCGATAATGTAGTCGCCAGATGGCGCTGCGTAAGTCCTTGAGATCCTGGGGTTTTTTTTCCCATAAGAAAATTGAGAAAAAATAGAAAGACGTTTTTTTTCGATTTTTCACAAAACGCGTAGAGCAGCGAACACGAAAAAACCGGTTGGTGTGTCTTCAGCCATCGAACGTATCGATGTGGAGGGGGCGAGGCTGGGAAAAGGTGAAAAAAGTAAAAAAAAACGCCTTTTTCCGAAACGAGAACGAGAGGAAGATTCGCTTTGGCACGTAGACATATCCCGTAAAAACGTCGCGACGAAATAGTCACGAGATGAATCGAGCTCGAGAGTAACATTTTTCTCGCACGGTTATCTTCACGGTATTTCCGATTGCAATGAATAGGAAGAGACAAAAATAAAACGCACAAGCATTCTTTTAAGGAGGTTCACGCAAAACGTGTGTCTCGATGAAACAACTCAAAAACGAATCGAGGATACATTTTTTTATTATTAAAATGATGCGTATCATATTTATTTCGATTATTCGACGATAATCTAGAATCTTAAACAACGAATATAAACGAGACACTCGCGTAGTGCAAGCGTGAAATAAAAATGCTTTCACCGTATATACCTCACCATTGCTGGTTAACGTCGAAAAAAATTTTTTTTCACCAAGCTATTTTGAAAAAAAAAGAAAAGTCGAGTATATTCAAGCGAAACCCAACGAACGAATGAAATGTGAATAGAAAAAATGAGTTTTCTGCATATTTCCCGAATTTTTTCCCTTTTTTTAAAAGAATTTGCAAATAACTTTGTCACTTCGTTATTTCTGATGTTTTATACGATTCTCCTGGCACCGTTGAGTTCGTCGAAACTCCGGTTTTATTCACAAAAAAATTTTTTTTTTCACCAATACACGGTCGATTAATTAAAAATCAATCGTGACGTCGCTCCATATGTCTTTTTTCAAATTACCGACGATTCTCTTGCCCGTGAGCGCGGCACGTTGCCGGGAGAAATATGTTTGCAACACACGTCGCGTCATGGACTTTTGCGCGAAGCTTTTATTTTATGGGCCACCGTATAGCAGCAGGAGCGAACAGAATTCCGGAGTTCCGCTGTTCTGTATGAGGAAAAAAGGTTGTGCACGTCATGCTTCGACGTTAACTCAATCCTCTTCTCCTCTCGGACTTCTCAATCGGCAATGAAAAAATAAAAAATAAAAAATACACTACGTGTTCTACTCCCTCGGCGAGGAGCTTCTTTTTTCGCTCTGTACAGCGTTATTTCACCTGCAAAGCACAATGACATTTTCGTTGATGGATAATGAACTTTTATCGCGAGACTTTTTTAGCTCCTGCCTTCTTCGTTTCACTTCTTTTTTCGCTTGTTTTTCTTTTTTCATTCTTTTCCCCTGAATAATCGAAAGGCCAGTGTGCAACTCAAATTGTCCTTAAGGAGATTGAAAACGCAGGGTTTTCCATTAACTTTATCAACGCTCGAATCACGTCCGATCGTCTATCGTCTCGATCGTCATTGGTCCAGCTGAAAGCATTTTTCATGGTCCTCTTTTCATCTCTCGAATGATTCCAATATCGGCTTTCCAAAACCGTTTTTTTTTTGCGGAATCAATCAATTACGATTCTTTTCTACAAATCTCGACTTTTTAAAATTCACATTCGAGACATTAGTGGCGATGCAAAGATAAAAATCTAAATTTCATGTATGCCAGTAGGAAATGCGAATAAGATCATTTTTGGACGAAAATCTTGAGTGTACTTTTCCGGTCATCAAACCGGTAATTAATTACGAAAAAAAAGGTGCACGAGGGAAACACGAGCGAATACAAGGAAACAACGAAGAAGTTTTCGCTAATATTTTATTTGAAACAATTTGAAAATATGTTTATTTAAAAAAAGAAATAACAGCACGTAAGATTCGCGTTTTCTTCATCGTCACCTCAACACTCTTTTCGCTATTTTATCCATCCCATTCCGGTGTAAGATTCATCGATGTATTTCGTATCTGTTCTAGTGACGAAAGTCCGGAGAGTGTTACACTCGCGAGCCAAGAAATATAAATCCCCGGCCATGGCGGAGCGCGATGAAACGTTATAATTGGCCAATAGATCGTTTTCTTCTGGGTCAGAAGCCCTCGCGGTGTCGAACGATCCGCGAGAGGAAGACACTCGGAGAGGACCGCGAAGAAGATCTCCGCGGTTCTTTGCTCTCACGTTCGCGTCGACGACAATTGTTCATCCTCTGTGCTGCCGCCAAAGTATCTCCTCGACTCCAAAGACGACATTTCCGTCGCTTTTTTGCTCTCTCCCTCACTCCCTCTTCCTCCTTGGTTTATTCCCTCGAAAATTTTTCTTCATGTCCGTACACGGCACCGTTATTATCGCAGCTTCTTCTTTTTTTTTCTTGATCGGTTTGTTACCTTTCGCTGTGGTGTTCCTTTGTCTCGCTATTTGTCCATCGGTATTCTCGATCTTCCCTCGATTCGCCAACTCCGGCGAACAAAGCAAACGACCGTTTTCAGCTCTGTTTGTCTCTCTCCGTTTCCGGAATGATATCGCGTCAATTGATGGACGTTCGGCTGAGTTTTACCGCTGCCTCCGATGCCACTGCGGAAAAACAAAAAAACAGGAAAAACACGCGAAATCTGATTGCAAAGAACATCGAGAATCTCGATTGAACCTCGAGGCGGAGAGTCTCCCTCGATCTCTCCGGAAAATCACTCTCTTCTTCCTTGTTTTTGGCTCGTTTCTCTTCCGCGAGCCAATCTTTTTCACCAAGCTCAATTCCGTCTTTCCATTATTCGCGAAAATTTCGTGATATCGACGACGAGACACGTACGAGCCGAATCTCTTCGACGTAATCCCGACTCACGTGTCGTTCGTGCCCGATTCGAAATTCTCATCGAATCATTCGAATTTCGTCGACGAATTCGGAAGCGCCGATGTCCTCGTAGGTTCTTCGAATTCTTCGGGTAAAAAGAATGACCGATCGATCGCCAAAATCGGTGTCTGAAATTGAAATTCGAATTCGGGGAACTATTCGTAAAAACTGCCGAATTATTCGACATTTTATCGAATTTCAGTTTTCACGAATAATCGAGTGAATTCGAATTCCTCGCAGAATTCGCGGATATTCGAAAATTCGAGATGACTCGATTGAATTTCAAACAAAAAGAATGAACCATTCGAAATTCTTCAATTTGCTCGGAAATTCGAATTTTTCGAAGAACTCGCGTAATCCGTCAATCTTTTTCGAATAATTCGCAATTTTTTTCGATAATTCGATCAATTCGAACTTGTCGAATTATCCTCGGCATATTTCGAATTGTTGCATTAATCCGTCAATCTTTTTCGAATAATTTGCAATTTTTTTTTGATAATTCGATCAATTCGAACTTGTCAAATTATCCTCGGCATATTTCGAATTGTTGCATTCGAAATCCGGATCCAGGAGTGTTGAAAATTATTACTCTTCGGTGATCGGTCCGATTAGAAAATGCCCGGGGAATTTTTTACCTCGAATTTCGTCTTCTGCACGATATTGGCATCAAGAAAATATAAATAAATAAATAGACTTCCATTGTGCGCCAACGTTACCGGAAGTACTCCCTAGTGTCCTGAACAAGGATCTTTTTCTCCTTTTTCTTTGTCCTCCATTTTTTTCCTAACCTTCCGAAGGAAATATCCACGAGTATTTCAATTTTCCGCGTGATGTATATTGGCGAACGGTGTAAACGAATCCGAAACACACACACACACGTGTGTGTGTGTGTGTTTCGGAGTCACTGAAAGCTATTTCGGTACTGCTTCCTCATCTCGCGTCCTCGCGGCTATCCAATTCTCCGTTACACCTTTAAGGTGTTATAACAGCATCAATGCCGACACTCCTCGCGAATCTTTTCCTTCTCAGCCTTTCCCTCTCACTTTTTCCGTCTATACATTAGGGTGTTTCATGATTGGACATTCTTTTTGCTTTGTCCAAGCTGCATAACCAAGGATCCATGTTTCAAAGAAAAACGTTCTCGCGAGTATAAAAAATTCCGGCTCAACAACGGATTTAGCTCATTGGAAAAGTCACCCATCTAACCCGTCACGTCAAACATGTTCGCAGTCGATGGAATCTTGCGAAAACGCTCATCTCAAAATTTTCAGAGTCGCTGGTTAGCAGTCCACCGTCGGATTTGCAGAATTCAAAATGGTGGACTCGATGTATCCCACGAAAACTCGAAAAATGATTGATTTTTTTCAAACCGAATATTCGCAATCGATGCGAATTATTCCAAGTTTTCGAACATTCGAAAATTTTCCGTTAATCCAAATTCCGACAAAAACTTCATTTTTCCTTCTATGATCGACCAACGAAATTCTAACAGCGAGACTAAAAAATTAAGATAGGAAGAAAAAAAATGCCAGCAGCAATAAACAGGAACAGTAATAATCGAGGGAAAATCATAAGGAGCCACTTTTTAGTTCCGTTCGTTTTTGCGCGAGTGCGCGGTGGTGGGAGAGTGGCCACGAGGTTTCAACGCCGGTTATCTGAAGGGGTGTCATGTGTAACCATCCCCCCCCCCCCCCGTCCCTCGTCCCTCTGTGTGCGAAGGGTGTAACGTTCATCCACCAAGCGCGGGGAGGAGATGCAGCTCGAGTATAAAACAGCCCCCAAAATACAGGGGATCGTCGGGGGTGTGAGTGGGCGCAGAGAACGCTGGACCTGCTCCGCTGTTCGGATTCTGTGCGGCACTACACAGCGGTGGAATAACAGCGCGTCAGGGGGTAGAAAAGGATATATCCCTGCCTATGGAGAGGAGCGATAAGCGAGGGGAGTGCGAGAAAGCGAGCCTGGCCTGCGGAGGGTTGATGCGGAGGTAGGAGAAGGACTTTGAGGACGCGGCGCAAACGGAAGTGGCGACGGAGGAGGGTTATAGGCCGCGTAAGCACGAGAGGGTAGCTGATCGTGCTACAGTCGCACCGCGACACTCACACGAGTCGAAACGACGCGCGCGTCCGTGTCTTTCTTTTTCTCTCCTCTTCAACGTCCTTATCGGCGAAAAATTGCACGTGAGAGCTCATCGATTATTTCGGCGACTTGTCATTTTCGGCTTTTTCACGGTGCGGGCGTGAATCGTCCCCTTTTTGTAAAGAAAAAACGATAAATCGACATAAAACACGGAAATAAACAGTTCGCGTGACGCGCGGAAATACCGGTCAGGTCCAGGCCGAAACTTCGGCGTTTTCGGGCGATAAAAAAACAACTGGCACCGATTCGTCCGTGTTTCAATTCATCGGCATTGAGGTGCGATACAGTGCTGAACATATTCAAGGCCACTTTTGTCAAACCGTCGGCGAATTTTGCCGAATATTCCCGCCATCGCGAAGATCGCTGGGATTTTGATGCCGTAAGTTTTACCGATTATATGAATATGAATTAACGGACATTCAACGAGATGAAATCGATCGATTAACCGACATTGAGAGTCTTTGGCGACGGTTTTCTTTCTCGACAATTTCGGCAAAATTACGCTCGCGTTGCGACGTACGTCGTCCCGCGAATTCTTAGTTGATTTTTCACCGCTGGACCGATGCCAATGATCAAGGCTGCTGCGTGCCCGCTTTCGTACACTCTCTCGGTATGACGACCCGCAACGCGATACCCCCGCAGGTCGCAGAGTCTGTGACTTTGTCGCGCGCGAATACGGAAACCTGTTGAAACCGTATACGCGCCCACCCACACAATTCTTGCTACCATCTTTCTTATTTTTCTCACCCTTTGCGGATGATTCAGGGTTGTCTTCGTCTGGGCGATTTTTTCTCTCTTCATTTCCTGTTTCATCCCAACGCGACAGCGATTCGCGCGGGTCATTCGGAAGACGCCGGGTCGCACGAGAACTCTACCCCCGAGATTTTTCGAAATTCGTGGCCCGGCACGATTTTGTCATTTTCTTCTCTTCCGCGATGATCTTAAGGCAGCTGCGATAGCTGCCCAGTAAAAAGTCATCTTACCACAGCCAGAGTCTGCGAAAACTTATTTTTCGAAATTAAAAATTCAAAAAAAATATCGTGTTATGCATTATATACATTCATACACGTGAAATTTATTATTATTATTATTATTATATATATCGCATTATATCTTCGACAACAAGCGAAAAGAATTACAGTGTTTATTTCCAAAAACTTCGCGACTCTGTTTATTTATAATTCAGGCCTGTCTGAAGAACGAAAAGTTGCAAAATTATCGCAACTGATGTTGAATTTCGTATATATATGGCGTTCTTCGTATTTTTTCGGTTATTCGCGGTTGGACAGGAGGATGAAAAGAGGGAAATTAAAAACTCGTTCGCGTTGATTGATCGACGATTTGTCCGCGGAATCGCCGCGCGAACACGCGGTTTACCGCCAAAAAAACGCCACCATTTGCCGCAACACGTTCAACATTCCATCGCTTCGTTTAAACTTCAACGGGTCTTCGCCTCCCCCCCCCCCAACCTCCCCGCTTCGTCCTTATCGTTTTATTACACCATTCGACCGTTTGAACACTCGGTATCAATGCCCACTCCGGGCTCTCCTCTCCTCCGACCCTTTAAAATGTTTCACGTGCTCTCAGAGGGTTAAGCGGTTTTGGAAGGGCAGCGAATTCGCAAAGTCCACCCCCCCCAACCTTATCCAGGGGTTATCTCTTTTCCGGAATTTTTTTTTGAGATTTCATCCCCGATACATCATCAAATTATCATTTGAGACAACTGCCTTGAGATGCCTACCAATTTTGGCTAAGGACGTGTCCATCTTGTACCACTTCGTGTGCAAGTATTTAACGAGCATTTTCCGCTGATGCTTGCGCGAGAGCTTTATTCCAGTTTCACTGTATTCTTTCTCATCCTCTCTCCATTTTTAAAATTTTTTATTGTCCATGTGGTAGGAGCTTTGACGATTCGTACATGCCAGCAGTTGCACACACTCCGATCGACAAATTCCACTCTTTGATTTCTCTCATTCGTACCTCATCGAAATACCGGATATGGACTGCCGTGTATTCTGTATTTGCTCTCGAGGGATCGGAAATTCTTGTTTCATCGATCCCCCGCGGGGTGTACGGTATATATATATATTATCGTGTTAAATAACTCATTTTTCAGTGACTGATGTACGATTTCCGCCATTTTATAATTTCTCCATTCGAAATAACCCGGCTTGTTGATGAGGCTGTCGCGAAATTATTCGAGCACGCGAGTTATTGTGTTGGAGGCGATTCGAACATTTGTATGTACGAAATTCCGATCGAACAGTTTCCAATTTTTTGAATGATATTCATGTATTCTTTGCGAGTTATTCGAAAAATCAACGTTATTATAACCGCGATGAAAATACACGAAATGAAGCGTAACATAAAAGAGCGTCACGTCACTTCTCTCGATATGGAATAACTTTTTGATTTTTTAATCTGCAGAAACAAATAGCGACTTAATTGTTTTTATTATCAAAATTATGTGTATATATTTATTGAAATAACTTTATAATTATCGAGAATTCAGAAGAATCAATGTATTTGCAGTACTTGCGTAATATACGAGCGTGGGATAATAAGTCTGTTGCCTTGTGTTTGTTTTTGCCTATTCAAAGTTGGAAAGATCTGATGTGATGTGTGCTGTAACTGTGTATAAACCAACAAAGTTGGAATTTCCGGTACCGTAAATTATTAACGAGGGGAATTTATTAATTATCGTAATATTGCGCAGTTATTAATTATTGGAACGTTGCAATATCCAACAGGAGTAGTAAAATAGTTTATACACCAATTTCAGGGTGAAATAATGTGAAATTCATGTGTATTACAACATGTACATGATTAATACGTAAAGATAATGATCTTCGTAGTATTGAAAAAAAAATAATAATATTAACATTTCCGTTATTACTCCTAACATAAAAAGTTGTTCGAATAGAATTTTAAATCGATAAATATTCGATCGAATTCGATTAGAATGCTAGTCAGACCAGTGAAACATTGTATTTTTGGTTTTTGTAAGGGGACAATGAATTTTTGACGAAATTACACGTGAGAAAGCACACGTCGAGTGTAAAAAGTCGAGAAAGATCAAAGGAGCAGCAATGGTGTTATCTTCCCTAAAATACACTTCGTCTTTCTTTCGTTCTTTTTTATATGGTAAACTTTCACTCTGGATTATTGCCAATGAAT
The DNA here is from genome assembly GCA_959613375.1 of Heteropelma amictum. NCBI lineage: Eukaryota > Metazoa > Arthropoda > Insecta > Hymenoptera > Ichneumonidae > Heteropelma > Heteropelma amictum. The sequence goes on along the minus strand of OY390721.1, from coordinate 3,399,878 downwards.
GCTCGGAGCCTGAGAGGGAAGTTCTCGCGCAACCTGTTGATAATCCAGAACGTTGAATACGTTTTTATATGCGTCTTACGTGTGCTCCCCCTCCGAGTGCTCCGCAGCTTCCCGACTCCAGCATCCCACGTCGGACCAAACGCGAAGGGTGAAAAAAGCAAGAAAAGAAAAATTAATCCTGTTCCTGGGCTCGTCGGAGTGCCGATGATTATATTCATCATTTTATTCATCGATTATCAAAATATTTATCGCTATCGAATACTTTTATCACCAGCGGTTTTCGTTATTTTTCAAATTCGATTGATCGAATAAAATTATTATCACGTTTGATTTTCCGTAAAAGTAATTTCGTCAATGTTGAATTGATGGAAACATTAAATATTTCACTTTTTTTCAATTTCCGTTATCCATCGTTGTTTATTTTTCGAAAAAGAATTGTATTTCTGGCAAACTACCAAAAATGTTCTCAATTACGATTTTATTTCTGTTTTTTCACGATGAACGGATGCACTACGATCGAATGAATATTTTCTTTTTTTCCGTTTGAATCATTTATTCCTTGAAATTTTTTTATCACTTTCAATATCGGCTCTCGATTCATTCGCATTATTCTCCCCCGCCCCTCCGTCGGTTTCTAGTTTAAATCACGCGATACTTCTCTCTCTAGCACCTCTTTTTTATTTCTGCCTTTTTTCTCTCATATTTCGCTGGCTACGGTGAGAAGGAGCGAAACGCGATTGCCGGTGAATCCTCAACCCCGTTTGGGAGGTTGCAGAGACAGGAAATTCCCCGTATATAGAGACGGTGCTTTATTGCAAAAAGTCCCCAAAGCGCAGCAGATGTTACGAGTTCTTGTCGTGTCACCCGAACGCTGTATAGTTTTCTCTCTCCCACTAGCTATCTCTCTCTCTCTCTCTGCGATTTTCTCTCGTCCTGCTCTCAATCTCTGCGAATTTTCCTCCATCTCTATGCAGCAAACCCCTCTTCTTCCATCCGTTATCACTTGCCAGTATCGGTGCAACTAGTACGTAACCTCGAATATCCGGTATGAAATTTCATTCGAAATTGCAAATACGATGACGACGCCAATTGGTGTTTTTTTTCCATTTTTTTCCAGAGTAAACATACCGGCTCGCGGGTATTTCCTTCAACCGTGTAAATGATGAATATCGAGAGGAAAATTTGAACTAATATTCGTCCGCTTTGAGGAATTTCATGCATTTTTTTTGTCGACAAAGAAGAAAAAACATTTCTTCGATAAAAAATCGAAAAATTCGAAAACTCGATGACCGTAATTCAAGGTCATTCCAAGGCTTCAAAAAAGAAATGGATGTTTCGACCTTTTTCCGATTTCAGGAACGAAACGCATTGTTTCTTTGTTCATAATTCGCGAACCTTTTTCGAAGGAGCTTGAATATTTTTTTTATTCGAATTTTCACGCATTTTTCAACTCATTTCTCGCGGAATCATAATCGATCACCTACAGGCGGAAATTGACGGACGAACTGTCGCGGATGATAAGAGAAAAATTATCACGACAGCGAGTGATTTGGCAGCCTGAAAAAAAATTTCTTCTGCTTTCTTTCGCTTTTTCCTCGGCCTTGAATTGCATCTCGATTATATACGAGGAAAAACACCGAAATTAAGGTTGAGCGTGACCCTCGACGACGTTCCGTCGTCCAGGATTGTCCTACATGGAATATTCGTCCTTATACTCTCTGACCCACTCCTGATGTCGAGGTGGTCTGCTGCCATACGAGACATTTCCACTTGTAACACACAATCGCAGACGGTAGATAGAGACAGTAGCTAGGTTGAGGTGAAGGAGGGCAAACACAATGCCCACTCCAGTTGGGATACGAGACAGACGAATAGCAGATAATAGAATTTATTCCGACGGAATAGTCACAATGTCCTATCGCCCTATCGAGCTTTCGGAGCAGATCCATCAGAGGAAAATAAAAAAAAAACGATAAATCAAAAACTCGGCATTCAACTTACATTCCCCACATAAATTGATGGATCGAGAAATTTTTCAAAGTTTATCCGTGATTTTCAAAGTACCACGGTACAAAGTACTCCGCGAAAAATCATCCGACAGTGATGAAAAGAAGTGTATTGAAGCCTGATAACCGTCGATCGTCGTTCTATCGGCGTTCTATCGGGCCACAACTAAATTAGTCGATAACTCGACGAGGATTCGTCCGATCGAACAGTGCTAAAGGACTTTTCGATTTGAAATTTCATCCTCAATAGAACAGTAAATTATCAGCGTCAAGTTTTTGGACACCCTGTATATGACTTTTTAATGAAATAAAAATGCAAATTTTTATCATCAACCGTTTTCCAGAAAAAAAATTCAAAGTTTGACCTTTTTCTAGGTAGAATGCGGCCCCTCAAGAGAAATATCGTAATTGATTTTGCAAAATCGATTTGAACAATAATTCAACAATATTTGTGAGAATTTACCGATAAAATTTGATGATTCATTCCGGATGAAATTCACTCGGCAATATTAGTAATGTATTTGCTTAAGTTATTGCTGTCGATTAAACAAAATTATTCGAACTATATTGGTGAAACGATGATTGGCATCATATTCGCCAAACTATAATTTGCAAACGCTAATCGCTCTGCATGATTTTCGTAATATTTGCCAGGCTATTCAATCAACATTAATTTCGATTAAATTCACTTCGATGATACTGCGAATGTAATTACTCATAAATTTCAAAAAACAAAAAGAAAAATATTATCAAAATTTGTTTATAGAATGAATTATTTTCGTTGGTCAAAATAAACAGAAAATCGGAAAGTTTGCAGCAAAGAACATTACTGATGAGCCCTAAATATCATCGTCGAGACTATTTAATAAAATTGAAGCACGTTATTATTAAAATCCCTCAACTAAATTAATCGGCGGCTAATTAGTTGGCGAAATATTAATCGATACATCCTTTCTTTATTTTTAAACATTTCGTTCGCGAGATCCCAGCGCTGTACGTCGAATTAATTAATAAAGTCCCCGTCAAGATTAATTAGATGCGATTGCTGAAGAAATCCGATGAATGAAAATTATTCTGAGAAAATCTCAGTTTTTTTTCTCCGCTGACGTATAGGAATTAATTCGTCGTGAATAATTTCAACCGGATGCGCTGAATTTATCATAAGCTCATCGATGATCTTATTACGTGCATAAATCAGGGTGTGAAAAAGTATAATTTTACACGTTGGTAGAAGAGGAATTTTCCGTTGGAATCTAGAATCGAACGCCCCAGACGTTTTATTACAGCGATCGGAATTACTCCATGCTATCATAACTCATACTTTTTTTAAAATTTTGTTTGTTTGTTTTCCATCCACGATGAATCTTGGATCGTAAAAGTTGTCATCACAATGAAAATTGCCGGATGACGAATAAACCGGAATTTTTTCAATGACGAAAGACACCTTGGAAATAATAATAATAATAATCATTAATCAACGTTGAATATTTTTGAAAACTTTTCAAATCGTGTTTTTTGTATTCTTGTGCGTCTTTGATAAGATTAAGTTTACTACAATAATTATAATATTTAAGGTAGTTTTATAAGCACACATATGAGCTAAAACTTTCAACCACGGCATTTTTAATTGCAATTTTGAAAATTTGGAGTGTTTTTTGAAAATCAACCCATGAAAGTCATGTCTCCATCATACTGAAATTTTGAGGCAGGCTTCAAGATTTGCATAAAATTCTAGAACCACCTTCCGGAAAGCGCAATGATTCTCGTTAAATCGAATAGCAATCGATTACTATTCCTCATTTTTCTTATAAAAATTTCGGATTTCCAAAACAAAACTTCGCGACCGGCTTGAGCGCCTAAAAATTATCGTTAGTGTTTCATCGAAATCGAAAAATAATGATTTTTCACATCTTTGCGTCGAGTAAAAAAGTTCACTCGAAAAACGTTTATTCGCAATTTTGTTTTTTCTCGAACGAAATTGGAAAACGTAGAAAATAAAATAGTAGCTACAATTTTCTTTTACGATTTGCATCATTATTTTTTTCGAGATATCCTCATCGTTATATTAATTTCTTAGCGTCGCGTGTTTTAAAAGAAAAAAAGTTTTTTTATTCATTTATTTTCTCGTTTGAAATATCGTGTTTCGGAGGAGGAGATAGAATAAGGCGACGCGATGTTCGGCGGTCGCGGTAAGGATCTGTGCTGTCTTTCGTACCTCCCTCTAGCGGTGAAATTTCGTTTTCTTACATTCCCTAGGGAAAAAAGACAGGGGAGAAGAGTGAATATAGAGCGAGAAAGCACAAACGGCGCAAGGACAATGGACCAAGGAAGCTTTAAAGTTTGGAATATCGGTGGCCGAAATATCTCGACGGCCTCTCCGCTGTTGCTGTTGCACGTCGTCGTATTTTCAACATTTGTTTGTCAGCTATGTTCGTGCTATCGAAGACAGAAAAAGAAGTATAAAAAAGATTGAGGTTATGTTTGGGTGGGAGAGTAACATTTCCAACCATTATTTCGTCTTTTCTTTCGCCAAAACTCTCGAACCAACTCTCCATTCTCCCGAGCTGATAAATCTTGCCGAGATTTTGCTTTTTTCTTTTTCTTTTCATCACAGTGATATACATCCCGAGTTGACGAATTATTCGCTGCGATGAATTGTAAAAAAAGTACACATTTGTAATTATCATTTGTACGCGGTGACGCTGCTTCTGGGATTGCGGAAGAAAAGAAAAATCTACGCGGAATAACGAATGAGGGGAATCCCCAAATGCTTCGAAATTCTACCTAATTTTTTACTCTCGTAACTTCCGTCGTAGCGTGGATTACATTATCTATCCCGTTTCTTGACGCAAGCAAATCCGCTTTGGTGAATTACCGGTACTGGCGAAAGAGAACTTCCACTAAAATGGAAGTCACAGATCGCCAGTACCGCAAATAACAATTGTACCAATTGTAAAAATCGTTCAATTGATTATCCGCGAAAGAGCCAACTCCTTAAAGCCAAATGAATGGTAAAACGGCGCGAATTTTAAACATATTTCAATGTCGGGTTTTTCCCTGTTCCTAACTTTGAAATGCGAATGAGTGCAATTGACTCGTTGCGGGAAAAATGTAAACGGCGGCAATAAAAATAAAAAATATATATAAATATGACGATTTGTATGTTTGCTTTGTCAAGGGGGGAGTGACAAGAGGCTACTGAAAATATGAGGCACTAAATTGTTTATATGCACAGCATTAGGTTATGTATACGTAAACGAGTGGACGCGCACATATTACCCACACATGAAAAACCAGTCGCGTCGAGTCGAAACTCGTGTGTACGCACTTTTTTCTCCCCTATGCTCCTCTCGCTCTATCTCTTTCTATTTTTGCTTGCATTGGACGCGAATGCTCGAGCGTTCGTGCTTGTATATTTATTGCGATAGATTTCGGTGGAAAATACCGTGTTCCCACCGAATTTATCGTCGTTGAATGCACAAATACTCCCGGGTTCTCATAGCTGCGCCTTTTTTGTTTCCTCCTTCCATAATTCTCCGCAACCACGCCACACATTTTTATTACACTCGTTTTCGTCACGATTTTTTTTTTCATGCGTCACGCTTATTCCAGTCATTTTTATGAACGACAGCGTGGCTCCATCCGTAGCTCTTCTCTACGACCTTCAGTCATCACGTTAATATCACGACCTCTGTTGTCACGTTTCCGTATTAATATTGTTTTTTTTTCGTTTCATCATTTGGCAATCATTAATTTTTCAAAAACTACCATTTTTATCCCGCCAATAAATTTATTGGAGTTTGTTTCATCGTGTGCGGTGCAAGTTTTGTTATACAATTTACGTTATCCTCATGACAAATGTTTGTTCCGCAGGCGTGAGCGCGGACTCAAATGTCGCGACACGTTAAAGCGATGTGTGGCTGGTTGTGGCGTACAGGCCAGAAAGTTCAGTGAAACGACCGGCGATAGCTTTTAGCACGATAACGCTAAAGCTTCGACGAACAAAAAAACACCTCGACTAAAAATGCTTTCACACTCGGTCGGCGCGAGAAAAGCTTCGCGCAAAGTTCGACACGTTCGTAGCATCGGCCAGTACACAGACAATGGAAGCTCTGAGATTATAGAGACGTGACATCAACTACTGGCTCGTCCATTTTTTCTTTTTCGTATATTTTACTCTTTCTGTTTCGTACTCTTCTCTATCTGCGTTTTTACTCGTAACTCTCTCAGCATTTTTTTTTCTTTCCTAACCCAGAGACCACATCTACCACCCACTATACTTGGGATTTCAAGCACGACGCGGACACCTTTTAAGCCGTGATTGAGAGTATGAGGCAACAACAATGTACGATATCGCGAAGCAAGCAAAGAAAAATGTCCTCCATCTAAGAACGACATTACCGCTAATTACATTGATCGTTTTCTATACATTTGAGCTTGTTTTGTCCATTAGTATAAACATGTTGAATATAATTGGTTTTATTTACCGAACACACCATCATTCGTGAATATCACGCGACTGGAAGGATTCATTTGATAAATTAGATACTGCACGGAATATCCGATTTTTTCATTTGGTTAGATCTATGGAGCAAACGGATGGTATTTCTTACAGCTTCACGTGAAAATCCTAGCAGCAAAAGAGACTCGGAGAGTTAGCATCGAAACCGGAAAAATCAACTGACTGTGTACAGAGAAGAGGGTACATAGAAGAGGCAGGATGGAACGCGGAGAGAGAACATTTCTGCTCTAATATCTGGGATCAGCGTCCACGCGGGGTGGGCTTACTACGCAACAGACTTGAAGTTTAACTAGAATCGTGAATCGACATTGCGCTTTTTGGAACTTTGCAGAAATATCCTTCCTCTCTCAATCTCTCTAATTTTCCCTGCATCTTCAGATTTCTCCTTCAATTCCGTGCAAGGAGAAATACTAAGAACGTTCTCCATTTTTTCCGTCCTTTTTTTCTGGCTTCTCTTGCTTCTTTTGCTCATGAAAAAACTCCTGGCCTTTTGACGATACAAAAAGCTCGAGCCTTTGGAGTGCAAAGTTTCCTTCCTGTACCGATGAAATAATTACGTCTCCTGGCACAGCGTCTCCGTTCCTGCAGTCCTGTATACGGAGAGATACGCACAGACTGTGCATTTCGCCAGCATCCATCTCCGGATATTCGCCATTGGGATTTTTTCATCACAAGAGTTAATTACTCGTTATTTTTTAACATTTACATCCTCAAGAAAATAAAATTCTGAAGGATAACGCGATCGTTGTTATTTCTTTTTTTCTCTCCAATTTTATCCTCGAATCCGATTCGATATCTCTTCGAATTTACGATAGTAAAAAACGATAGAGATCGTGGACCATCATCAGTCCTGGAAATTCGTGTTTTTATCATTCAAATAGTGCAATTGAGAGCTGGAAACATCCAGACCTGCATCAGAGCCCAAAGCCCTGATAACAGGCAGAGCGATTTTCCCTTCATTATCATTGAAGAGTGCACACCTGCGTGTGTGTGTGTCTCTCCATCCTCGTCATTTAAACTCTCGTGACTAAGAGCGTACAGTACTGCAGCGAATACCGAGGAGATTTTGCGCAACGGATTATGTCCCTCCCTTTCCAAACCCCTGCCGTCACTCGCGTATTTTGACGATCGTTTTTGAATCTCTACCAGTAGAACGACATAGCGTCGAAATCCGCACCCGCAGACGCGTTCCAGCGTCTACAGCAGCGTCATCACGCCTCCTGCTGCTACTGTTGTACTCTCGTTCCACATACGTGTACAAAAAGCGCACTCATGACGCGATGCCACTCGTCGTACACTGGCTGACACTTGCCAACGTCAAGAACTATACTGCAGAGGATTACTCTTGGAAAATATAGTGTGTTCACGTAACGAACTTTCCACCTAGAATCACCGATCGCCTCGCGCGATCCTATCGGCCATATCCTTTGAATAATCTTTTTGACAACGTTTTTCATTTCCAGCCATCATATAAAACACTAGCGGGGCAGATACCTTACGAGATGAAAAGAAAAAGATAAAGATGATAAAAATCAAAGTAAAAATATTTTTGCACGTTTGTCTTTTCCATCGAGCCCGCTTATCCAGCTATGGTACTACCGGTATCGCGACACTGGCATGAAAATTAATTTAGATGCAACGTATAGGAAATAAATACACGGAACAATGCGATAGCCAATGAAATCTAGGAGAAAAAATGTTTGAATATTCATGAAAACACTACCCTCCATTTAGGCATGACATGATAAAATTACTTCCATTCAGCGTAAATGCGCGTTGAAAGCAAGCGGGAAGGGTCTTGCGCGCTATTTTGAAGGTATTTAATTTTAAGGAATCGCTATTGCGAATTTGACGAAATTTCATTGATCATCAATCGGCTCCGAGCGCTCTAAATCATTCCGTCGCGGTTTTTCCCTGTTATTGAAAATGTTTGAATCCAACAAATTACAAATTACACCGTCAATAATTATTTTTGCAATGTACACGTAATTGGGCACAATTTGTACCTTTGCGTTCATTTACATTACGCATTCTCCACTTTTATCGTGACGGTAAAAATATTCGTTTACGAAAAAAAAAAAATGTTCGACAAAAAGTGCAAACGAATGATTTTTATCGCTCTATCAAAGAGGAAAAAATTCATAATTGCGGGTCAATACACACGGTTTCATTGATTTTCGAGAAATAATTCGGTATCGGTGTGAAATTCATTTCATATTTTTTCATACAAATTTTTCTGCATAAAAATACGGAAGTATAGGCAACATATTGCGAATTATAAATCCGTAAATGAGACGAGGAGAAGCACTTGTGATGGCGTGCAGTGTGTTACGTCGTGGGTATCTCTCGTATATACAGCATCCAAGCATGTGATTAATGAACGCGTTGATACTCCCGAAACCCCGTATGTGTGCGAGTGCGTTGCATGTGTGCGCGTGTCATCCCTTCTGTCCTTTACCTTGCCGAGCATCGGATAATTTATTAATAATGGAAAGTGTACGGGCTTCCCAAAAATGGAACTATCGGAAAACAAAACACGAATGAAATATAATGTTTATACCAACGTTAAATTACAACGTGAGCAGCAACATTCGGTGGCGTTGACAATCCTCATTTTGCGAATAAAAATACATATCGTAACGGTATATCAGCGTTTGTCACGATGCGGAAATAATTCGTACGAAAAAAAAAAATGTTGAATCGAAAAACATCGTTGGATGAAATTGAGGACGAAAACTTCGATGGGTCATTTTTGTCACTCTTCGAAAAATCCGCCCGTTTGCGAAACGTGTTGCTGCACTTGACTTTTTTCCCTTCTTCTTTTATTCTTTGTTCCCGCACCCCGTGGGCCTTTTTGCGTTCGAAGCAACGTGACACCCCTATATGGTTTGAAATTTTATTCGATTCGACTCAAGAGCGTTAGTCCTTTTTACATGCATCAGCCACTCTCGCTCTCTCGATATGTGAGAGCATAAAGGACGAAGGGTGCAGAGATGCTGAAGAAGGAGTATTCATGTACATCGTATGTGCATATTAGGGTGTTTCCTTTCTCCATTTGAATAATTGGAAGATAATCTTCCATTCAGCGTCACTCTTCTCTGTTCACCAAATTTTCGAAAAATGAAAAGTTTGAGTCACAGATCATGAACGATAAACAATTTTAAAAGCACGGTAAAAATTGGACACATTTGAAAATACGAAAAAAAAACACTGTAATTTAGAACTTCTATGCCATCATTGATGATGAAAAATCATGTATAATAACTTTCTGATAAAAACAGAATTGTTGGTTATAATCAGCTGACTTGAATTTGCCATCTCGTCATTTTTTTTCCCGGATGTCATGCTCCATAAAGCTCTGGGACTTATTTATCGTAAAAAAAATCTTGCTGACCGAGAAAAATGTTGTAGAATTGGAGAAAAACATACACTGACGTCATATCAATGTAAAATAATATTTTCTAATCTGTTGAGTCTGTAATTGAGCTGCCATTTTTTTACTCAAGTGAACGCTTTTCCTATAGTGTGTATTATCAGTTTTTTAACTTGGAGGGGTTTTTCAAAAAAAAAGTTGTCCAGAAACGAAACACCCTAATGCAATCGAGGCACGTGTTCCGAGGGTCGAGGGTGGAAGAAAGTTCCAAAAGGGTGCGGTTAGGAAGGGTCATGTGGCGTAAGGACCACAGGAGGCTCAATGTTACCCAACCCTTCAAGGCTGATCGAGCAGTTGGAGGACGTTAAATACCAGTCACATCTAGTGCGTGAATTATTAATAGATGTGTAAGGAATGGAAAGAGGACAAGGTACTTTGGCAATTTTTTTATCGTTCGTTTGATTCCAAATAATCATGACCCAATCATTTTTTTTCCCCCGGCCGGCGAACGTTTCTGTTCACGTTGCAATTTAACATTTGAGATGCATATCACTTTTGCTCTCTAATAATTCCACTTTTGGCAGCGTCTACACTTTCCGTTATTAATAAATTATTCCATGCCCGGCAAGGAAGAAGACAGTAGGGATAATAGACACATACGCACGTACTATTTCGTCCTTTTTCTTTTCTCTCTCCGTTGTTTTCTAGTAATTTTAACACAAATTACAGCTTATTTTCCAAACAATTTATCGACAAACTTATTTCGTCCGAAACGATTAACATTCAATACTGATTTTTTCAAACAAAACAACTGAAAACATTACGATTTTGGAAAAATTACACGTTCGCGCTGCGAACTAGGTTTAATTTTTTCTTTTCTCCCCCGAAGTCTTCTGTCCTTTTCCTCAATTCTAAAAATAGTCGCATTTTCAAATGACGCATTTCATTCAAAGTCGTGGACATTCAGTGATTATTTATTCCAAAATTTTCGAAAAAAGAGCCAACAATCGTGCTGGAAGGTTGCAGCTTCGTTTCTTTCCTTTTCCCTTCATCTCTTCGTACTTCCTTCTTTAATTCACGATTACCCCATACAGCTTGCTTCACAAGGGGGCTTTCGCCTTCATCTCATCAGAACTTTCCAGGATGCTTATAATCCACTGATCGCTCGCTTTTCCCAGCACAATTAAAAACTCGGACGAGTACGCTAGCGATGCGCGAACGAACCCTGGCAATCGCGGGGCTCTCTCGCGACGACCCTTATATGAGCCAACCCCTAAAATCAGCCGGCTTTCTCTTCTTCACGAAAATCCGTTTCTTCTTGCGTCTAATGGCTCTTTATAGTTTCAACTTAATTTTGTGGCTTATGGGCCATCGAGAATTTCTCCCCTGCACGACGTTACTCGTCCGATGAAAAGTTTCTATATCAACCATAACCCTGGCCGAATATCTTGTCGACGTTAAGAAGATATAACGAGTAATTCCCGCCCTCAGGATTCATGGCACTTCACACGTTCGCCGCTAACCTACCATTTTCACAGTTTCACGCTCGATTTATTTCTTCCGTATTAGCAAAGTTATAATTTTCCTCCCCCTTCGATTTAACCCACACATATACGTAATACGTATACTTTTACGAAGTTTCTTACGTTAATTTAAATAAGAAAAGTTTCTACCAAGTATTTTCTGCTATCATAAAAGAGGAGGGGGAGACGAGGAGAGGGTAAGGTGAAAAAATAGACGAATACATCGGTGAATGGTCCATTAAATTGCTCGGTCGCTTTTGTGTATCTTGAAATTACCTCGAAAGTGCACAAAACCACGAATTATCCACTGATGTTCTTCAACCTTGTCGATCAATTGGGTAAATAATTGATCGAATAAATAAAGTCGTCTAACGATAATTCAAGCAATGGAATAAACGTTTGTCATTTCGGTTTTTCATCATCGTTTCCCGAAGTTATCTTTTAATTCGTTCAAAACGAATTCCAAAATCCCCTCATTTGTTCTTAACACTATCGTTACTGTTATAACGACGAGTTATTTGCAAATATAATTATTTTTCTCGATAAAGAATCTAAGCAATTAATACGGATCATTTTTTTTTAAATCGTCCGACTCTTTCACTTGATCTCACGCGAAGCTCTTTGCCTTTTCATTTATTCTTGTTTTTCCGTTTCTCTCCTAATTTTACGGTTGAAAAAAAACTCCGCCAACTTTTTTGCCTCAACGGAAAAGCAAGCGGGAAACATAGTCTCGTCGGCGAGCTCTTAAATGCGGATACGTTCTCGTATTATCCGTGGGAGAGAATGAGTTTGCTCTTTACTTAATTTCATCGGAAACCACTTTGTCTACAGCATTTTGTTGAGCGAAAATAAAGACCGCGGGCAGCTGCTTTTGCGCGGGGCAAAAGTGTCGATGGTCTGAGACCGGAAAATAAAAGCTTTCTTATTTTATCCAACCCCCCCCCCCCCCCCTCCAACCCTCAAAATTGTGCCAGTGAATTGACTCGGTGGATGAGTTTTTCTACTCCGGCTGAATTTACGACTGCCTCTCACGAAGTCGCGCGACACTTCACCGGATATAACTTGAGTCTCCGCGCTTTGGGGCTCCCCGTTACGTCCGAGTTCATTTCATACTGGAGCAATCAATAAATCAACATTATTCCCAGCAGCTCACGCCGCCCTGTGAATTATGATACTTATAGCTTTTCATGAAAATATCAAAGTCTGGAGAAAATCGCTTCTCCCAGTATGGGATAAAATCCGGGGATGAAATTCAATCGTCCGGAAAACAGTTAGAGGGATGAAAAATAATAATAATTTTCCGGATCGCTTCGTGGAATGTTGACTTTTTTTTAGTTTTCGGAATTAAAAGAAAAAAAGGCAACGGTCGCCATGAAATACTGCAAAAAGATGCCCAAACAAAAATGGGCATGTGCCGTATTCGTGTCCCATGATTCGTCCAGTTTCGCGCGGATGGATGGAAATATCTACCGACAAAACGAGATAATAATTACAATCGAGATAATTTTTTTCCCGAGAGTGTTTTGTCTCGATCATGTTTTTTATTCGTTGTACTGACAGTATTGGAAAATGGCATCGAAATAAATTTCAACGTAACGCGAGGAATAAATAAAAGCAATAATACGGAAGATGATAAAATCTCGGACAAAAAAAATTGGAAAATGAATTTAAAAAATCCAGCTCATGTTCGTATGGCGTGATAAAAATCGAAATATTCCTCAGATAGAAAAAACTGATGTCGTGAAAAAAATAGTAGTAATTAAAATCATGCTAATCCTTTGTCTGAGTATATGTTTGTTTTGTGAGGTTTTTTTATTCGCCGTACTGTCAGTACTGGCATCAAAATAAACTTCCAAGTAATGTGAGAAATGAATAAACCGAATCATTCGGAAAATAATAAAATATGGGAAAGAAAACATTGATAAAATTCGTGAAAAAACTATATTCTATATTGGGCGTAAACGCGCGGTGAAAACAAACGGTGAAAGGTTTCCCTTTCAGTTTAAAATTAATTATTTGAGTTACTATTGCGAGATTGACGGAACATCGCCTATTATCAACCTGCGCTGAGTGCTTAAATTCGTTCCCTCGAGGTTCTCTCATTTTGTCAATAACATTTGAATCCAACAAATTGCAAATGTCTCCCTCAATAATTAGTCCACGTAATTGCCCGTAATCTCCATTTAATTCATGTACCTTTCAAATTTTCCAATTCAACTCTGACGATAATAATATTCAATTACGAAACCACAGAGATTCGAGATTAAATAACAGACAAATTATTTTCGTGGCTCAGTACAAAGAGGGAAAAAAAGAAAACAACGTTGGACACCTCATGTGATTTATTTGATTTTCGAGAAACGATTCAATTTTCGGATACATCGCTAAAATACCATCAAAAATTGCAAAAACGAAACGGGGAGTTTTCGCGACGGATAATTTCGCGATTGAATGGAAAAATCCAGTGTAAAAAGAACGAGTTTGCAGGAATGGTCAGCTCTTCCACCCTCGGCAAAATGCTTTTCCGTATCGTGAAATTGATCAGACACGACTATATATGGCTTGGTTTTTTTTTATCGATACAGTGTTGGAGCTTTTATACAAGCGAAAAACGCTGGGTACATACAGGCATGAATGCACGTTACGTACGTACGTAAAACCATGCGAGAGAAAGATGCGGTGGGGGACAAGGTTATCGCCAAAAAAGAACCTGGGAAAATGAAGCAAACGAGAATTGTATAAAGCCTTCTGACACCGTATTTAGTGCTGCATTGACATCTTTACGTGGGATTTTATGGAGAAAGCCGGGTCGGTCGGGAAACGAGCGCACGAGGATTGTACTATATGGTGAAAGATGATAGCCAGTTGTGACAGCACTAGCGAACGTTCCTTCGTCGTCGCCACTTTGATTTTATTTAATCCAAAAGGCTTTCACCATAAGCTAAGAGAATATAAACGCTAGGCGAAATGCTTCCAGGCATTTTCCATGGTTACGCGCAAATGCACAAGTCGGTGGTCGAAATCGCTGCTGTTTTGCTGTGTAGCTTTGCCTCGTATAGAGGATTGAATATTCAATCGAGCGCTTACCATCCGAAAAACATCCACGTAATTATGGTTGCAGGTCATGTTAGAAAAATCAAATTAAGGGTGAATTTGGAGGTACGGCAGAGGCCCGGTAATTTTGATGGGTTCTCTTGCGAGAAAGGATCGAACACACCCAATGCTAAATTTCAAACTCAACGTTTGACTGGATACCCGTACGTGGGCTGTTGTTTGCTACAATCGCTTCGAATTTCATTTACTGGCGTAAGATAGCTTCTGAAAAAACGCCGCTCACGACCGAACACACAGAGATCCGATCCTATAAGTGTTTTGCCAATTTCAGTACAGAAGAATAAAAACGTATAAAAATGTTGCACCAGGTGTAAACAATCGCTCTGACTCGAAGCAACCAATTGCAATAGATCGTAGAGAACATGAACAAAGTGATGGAAGAAGCAAACGTTTTATCATCGTCCAACCGGTATACGCCAATTGCTTGCAGAGCAATTCGCCCTAACAGATGAAACGCTGTGACGGATGGTGAGGGTTGGGAGAGGAAAGGATTCCATCAGAGAGTCAGTGCGGAAGTGGAGATGGGAACTGGACGCTGGTCCGAGTAAGAGAGATGGAAATTTCGTCGCGGTAAAGTGAACAAAAACAAAAAGGAAAGTAGGAAAATTGCTCTCGCCGTGCGTGAATCAGCAGCAACTACTGGGGGAAGTGATGCTGCTGCTACTGGCGGTTCATGGTGTCCTCACCATCCACAGTATACACAGAGACGCCGTTCGCAGAAGCTTGACGAAAGTGGATCATTTTATTTCACGGAAGACTAGACCCTGTCGGTCACAGGATAAGGTCTCGGCTGTGTACCGTCAATACCAATGGTGTGCGGCTATGTTTACGGTGGCTAGGCCGTATAGGAAAGCAATGAGAATTGAAATGGAGAGAAGAATAGAGAATGGGACGCACGCTAGGTATCCAATGCGCCAGGATAAACCGGGAGAAACCAACAAACCGATCTGCACAACCTTGCGACATATATAGGCTCGCACATCCACCGGCAGAGTGTGCTTCCTATGCTTTATTCAATCGACGCCGCCAATCCTCTATCCACCCTGGGCCACATACAAATTGTACAGAGCTTCTGGGTATATCGTTTGTAATGCGATCAGATACATTGCATGAAATCGTAGGCGATGCGGAGCCAAGCTCTCCCGTTCCACGTTACCATCCTCGGCAATCGCACACGACGTGATTTCCAATTGTTTCTGTTGATGTCACATCGCATCCGACGAAACAAGAAATTAATGCGACGAACCCAGGGGCAATGGGGGGAACCAACCTCGTCTCGCTGGCGGTCCTCCCCTACGCGAGCCTGCCTCTTTTCCTTTCGCCCCAAGTTCCATGTCCTTCGTGCCTTTCGTGAAAAGAGGCATTTCCTCCGGAGAACTCGGGGAAAATTCTGTATCAAGCGGGAGCGCAAACGGAATATTAGACGACGGTCACGTAGCGAACTTACGGAACATCGTGGAGAAGACAGAATTGTTCATGCTGAAAGTTGAAATACACACAATGTCTGATGATGATAAAGCTTCGCACGGAACACGTCGGGCGAATGGAGTCTCCTTTTCCCTCTCATCGCCATTTGGGCTCGCGTTTCGTTGGTCGATTTTGTTTATCAATGGTTCTTTGTACTAACGGTATTCCACTTTACTTTGGAGAAAAACGCGATGGAATTTATACGGGTGAGTTGAAACGGGTTTGCATCGAAAGCGGGAAGAAATACTTCTTTTCATGGCAACGAGTTTGCAGATAGCAATTGTGAATTAGTTTCGTAGGAATCATGGAATAAAGAGGATAACGGATTCGGAATGTTCAGTGGGGCTTTTCCGATATACTCGATAGAGCGGATCAAATATGGTCTTGAGGATTCCGAGAACGGTGTGTTTCACAATCCAAAGCTGTTTTACATATATATATACGTCAAGGGGAGAAAGGACTCGGAGAGAAAACAATTTTATCGTTTAAACAAGCTTGCACGATTGTAATACCGACGTGGCTCGATAGTCCAGCCAACCGTCATCATAACGCCTCTTTGTGCAAGCGGAAATGAAAAGTTTTGGGAGGAGCGACAAAAGGATGGGAAAACTGGACGGGGGTCAAGTTCGCGTTGCATTGAAAATGTACGTAAATGCTGATTCGATGAAAGTTCTACTTGAATGATATTTACAATGGAAACTTGTCCACTCACCATCAGTTTGTAACTCACGACGATCACCTTAACAGCCAGTACTGCTTATTCCCATCGCTGAGTCCCGGATCCACGTCTATGCCCACTTTTTATTCCCTTTTTTAAGTCGTTTACGTTTTTTCGTCCTGGTTAACTTTCACGAGTGACTACAGTCGATTCAACACGATTTATCTCGATGCATATGTATGGCGAGCTTTCGATTCTTTTTGTTTCACATTCTCACAGGGGTCATGCATTCACGAGGGCTGCAAGGAAACTGCTCGAGGAACGGGGAAGGAGGAATTGAACGAATCGTTTAACGGTCAATATCGTTTAGCAATATCTAACGAAGGCAGGATGAGGGAAAAATCGTTTTTTTTAGAATCGTTTCGCCCCGAAGGGGTTGCAATATTCTCCCTTTGCTGTATACGGATCGATAAAATTACATCGAGAACTTCGCAACTTGGATAACACCACGTGAATGTCATCAATAACTCTTTGTTTATCAGCACTCCTTCAACGTTTCCCGAACGTTGACAAAGGTGAAGAGCCAGTAATGGAAAGGAACTAGGTAAAAAGAACGGACGAAAAAAAATGACGTGAAAAGAAACAGACTCGAGGCTGTCTCAGCTGTGATTTCTCCATTATTATCGAACATGGCGAGTCATATACTATTGGATTCCACCGAGGATATCGATACCAACACTGGCAAACTCGATATATTCATACAGTTTGGATTCACGAGTAAAACGGAGAGATATGACGAAGAGGAGGAAAACAGCTTCGACGATCCGACTGGCTCGGAACATTCTCAACGTTATGGACCGGTCGCTATTTTACTCTCTCCAATCAAATCCAATAGCCCAAAGGCATTTGCGATTACGAAATAACGCGAGTTCGTACGGAATATCCTTCTCGTTTCTCTCACAGAAGAAGACCATCGAACTTTCTTCAACACCACTCGGCTATTCTTCGGAATGCTATTTGCAACGGAATTCCATGGGTTCTCGTTATTCTACGATGCAACGGACGAAAAAGTCCGTTTTTTCTTTACTAAAAATCGTTATTTTCAAATTGAAACTTCAGAGGGGGGTGAAAAAATGTCAAATATTCATACAGGGCCAAGAGTCGAGACAACTTTTTCGGTACTGGCCATTGAGAACGAAATAGAATTGCCACACCAGAATGGACGAAATTATTGTTGCAGTAGTCTGTAACGGTGGTTGGGCCGGACGAGGGTGGAGGAAATGACGAGAGGGTGGACATCGCGTAGCTCTGAAGCGCGTTGGGGTAACAGGTCGGATGTCCGGCAGTCCGTCACTGACCATCCCTCGTATCTCCGGGCTAGCGAGGATTCTCTATCCAGCAATAGGGTGGAACACGATGTAGGGAAAGCAGGGCACATCGTGGCTGGACATGCCGCGCCTTCGTCTCGCCCATATCGCTGATATAACAAGTTCTGAATATGCATATATTCTACTGGCTGTGATATAACTGTATCGCACCTCTACCCTGTGGTGTTTGACGGTAGCGAGTGGCAGAGATGGTGATGGACGTAGAGAGCTCAACACCGGGGTTTTCACGATTCTCTTTCTTTTTTTCAGTCTTCGATCCATTTGTTGCATAGCCGAAGACGATATGAATGGAAGAATTTTCAAAAAATCCAATGTGCTCGCCCCCCCCCCCCTCCCTCTCAGTATTCTTCTACTCGTTTCAGTCACATTTCACTAACGAAGGTCCTTGCAACTTCATGCCTCTTTGAAAGTATCTGCATATGACTGATAATCATTACCTCACTGGTGTGTTACATGATTTTCTCTCTTTCGGTCTCTGAACGTCCTTCCTGTTCAAACTAGTACTCTACCATCACGACCGTGCCTGCGCTCTCGTGTGGTCATCGGCGAAGCGCAATTGACGCTATTTCCACTGGTTGTTCACATGGATTTATAATTCCATATTACTATGATCCGTACATAGCTAGTTCCGCTGCTGCATCCGTACGTTCACTCCCATATTTCCCATCTCTCTGTTATCTTTGTTCTCCCTGAATTTCGATGTTTCAACCACAATCACGACACTTTACGCCTATGTTCATCGTCCCCCTTTCATTTCCTCGATCTGCAGTGGGGCACATCACGGTTTTCACATATGCCGTACATTATGAAAATTCTAATTACCACAGGCACAGATAGCATAAAACGCACTTTTGAAAATGGAAATAGGTGCATAAAAACGATTTGTTTTTATCTGGACAAAAGAAAACGACACGTTTCATCTTTATGAGATTATAACATCGAAGAAACCAAGTCATTGATGCGCCTTTCCGTGGAGAAGACGCAGGCGACTGCAAGTCATGAAATCTTCACGAATTGACTCTCTCCCAGAGCAAGAATTTAATCCCGTTAATTACTTAATCCAATTTGAGCTTTGTCTGGGCGACTTCGTTGTTTAACGATAATTCGGCATGGTTCCTGTTATGCAGCGGGACTCGATAAGACCCGTACCGAAGGAAGCATTAATTTCATTTTTATCTATTTCCTTTCGCTCGTTGTTTCCGTTGTTCTATTTTCTCTCCTCATCGGTAAATTCTCTCCGAGTACCATTGAACCACCCTGGCTCATTTGAACGGAGGGTATCGACCTGTTGCCTCAATGCTTATCCATTTCTCCATCACTTATCACAACCAATAAAAGAAAAAAAGAAGGAAAAACTTCAAACAAACATTTTCTCACATCAATATCCGATAGGCTTCGGTTCTACGTATTCGCTTATAGTTTCCGAACATAGATATCTTTCGGTTCATTGTAAATCACCGGGTGGTGAATGTACTAATGAAGGGGCAGAACCCAGAGGGATCTTTTGTAATGACAGTTGGACAAAGGATCCACATGCTATAGAATTGTCGGTGACTATTGAGCGTGTATGGGACAGTATGTGAATATGTCATGATAGGAGTAATGTACCGAACGGTCACGCCGAAGCTGCTGGAAATGCCTGTGGTCTCTGGTAGTTTACATGTCGGCTGTACCATCGCGGGAAACCTCAGCCAGTAGTGTGGGGACGAACGAGGGCGGATGGAGCTGTAGTTTCAGTGCGTACTGGCCGTCGATCTATCCTCTTTGGAGTCATCGACGGTCTCCCAATTCATGACTGCGTTCGTGCCATCTCGATCTCGGTATTATACATATTTCATATACCATTGAAGAATCCTCCGCTCCCTTTCGTCGCTTTTGCCTCCGCATACGTATGATATCCGTATATGGCGTTCATCCTAAATCATAGAAACTAGAATGATGACAGAGGGATTAAGGGTGCGGGGCATGAGAATGCTATGGGGGATGATGTGTCGAAGATATCCGAAATACGAGATAATTCGGAATCTGAGCGATTCTCTTGATATTTCTCTTTGATGAATGTATATTTCATCGTTCTTTAATCAACCGGTAATCATTTCTGATGCTAGCATGATGGAAAAAAGAAGATATCGAATGACACGTATTCGGGAATTAGCTACTAGAATTGGCTCTATGAACATGCTGATTTCTGTATCGATGTGTCAAATGTTGTAAATGTAAGTTGTCCTAACTACAACTAATTATAACTAATTTATAACAATAAATATCATGAAAACCATACTCGTGGACACCTTTTGATCTGTATCTATATATATCTATAATGTATATATTCTTTCAATCTGAAAATTGTATACAACAATAATAAATATATGCAACACTGATATGCATGCCATCGATACTGATAAAATAATAACAGTAGTACCGTAAAAGAGATGTAAAACGTGGATTGGATTCCACGTTTCCAAGTCAAACCACGTACCCATGAAATTTCACCGTTTTATCATACCGTAACGCAAGATTCACTTCTCGAACAACACCACTGGCATTATTAATGTGCACTTAAAATGTATTCTCTACATGTTTTTGCTCACCCATGGTATCACATAGAATGCTCAACCTTTACAAAAACAGGGACATGATCACTCGCACATTTATAGTTTCGTCAAAGTTCGTTGAAAATGGAACTCAAATACAGCAATATTTTCATTGAAATGGGTGTGTTTTTCGAAATAAGCTTCAGTGAAATTGTTCAAATGCATCGTGAAACGATTTCAAACAATAATTTTAACATTTTTCGACACTCAATAGCGAAGAGAAATATTTATTTCATTCACAATATGGACAGTCAGAATATATCATTTTTTTATATTACTCTGATTCTTTTGATCATCAGAATAAATGTTTTTTAAAAACCACAAATATACATGCTTTTATCCGCATTGTTTAACCAACGTTACATCATATATATCCTTGGCACGACATTTATTATTATTATCATTATCCCAGTTTTACGCGGTGATACACGAATGCACATGTGACTTTTGCAAACAGCCACAGCAATTCTGCACGCTTTTATTTTACGGTGTAAATCTCACGAACAGAGTGTGCATTTCAATGGGATAAATATTACAAGAGCATTCGAGGGAATCCCCCTTGGTGAATACGATCGAGAGGGATATATACTCGTCGCGAACGACATCTATCGGTAAAACACAGCTGTAAATAAATGTAAATCTTTCCACTATGGACGTCCACGGCTAATGTTTTACTACTTTATGTCACGAGTTATAAACGCGAGTTTTTCTGCATACTTTCTTTTGTTTTTTATTTCTTTTCTTTTTTTCATTCCGCTCGCGCACCGACGATAATTGTTGTAGTACTGGCTAACGTCATACGAGCTCCGGGATTCGAGAGCGAGCGCTATACGCTGCGGATATGCTCGGAATGTTCCATGACTGCGATCAGGATTCTCCGTGCGAATAGTAATGCAAACTCTCCTGAGAGAAATTCCCTTTTATATTTTTTTGTTCTTTTCTTTTCCGTCTCTCTTGCACAGTCGTTCTCTTCATGACCAAGCTCAATCCTCCGTAATATAATACTTTTCTCTTTCCGAAACTTTAGTCAGATTATGAGAATTATAAAAAGGGTGTATAGAGATGGAAGGAGAAAAAGAGGAAGAATTTAATCCGTATGAAACACGGTGGCATCCTCGGGATTAGTTGACGAAACGAGATTTCAGTTTACTCGACAAATGTCTCACATTAAAACAGCCAGTTTCATGTAGAACGAACAATTTTTCTCTTTTTTTATTCTGATATACATATACGATCGAATAAATAAAATAATAAAGATTTTATAGAATACCAAAACAACGCGAGAAAACGAAGTTTTACGGTTTGTTATGTGAGTTTAAATAAAAATAGCCAAAATAGCCGATTTTTTGTTGTTTTGCTTATGAACGAAATTACAACACTTATATAAAAATTGCTTTTTAGCGATTTTAAATTTTAAAAGTTAAGAAATAAAACCAAAAGAATGTAAAAGCTAAGAAAGACGATTGGAAAAATTCAAATGTATTGCAAAAAAATTAAAGGATAAATTTGATACATGGGGGAAAAGGTGTTTTCATAATTTCATACATATAATTTTCTTTGCATTGTTATTACTCACAATTACCATATTTGGTATCTCAAAGTTCCACTGATAATTACCAACTTGTTTTAACATCTCAGTTAATTCGTTGACGAAAAAAAAAACATGAAAATAGTTTCCTGCAGAAAAAGCTTTCTGTTTCTTACTCCATTTTATCATCAATTGTTTCCCTTTTTTTCTATCGGCGATTCCATCACTGGTTAAAGCATATAGAACCCATTGTCGGATTAATGTTTTTCGAATCGTCGCGACTCCTTTGATCGTGATGATCGCGAATTATCGCTGCCGAGGGACGCGAAAGCAAACACACACCAGCGAGCTTTGTTACAAGCTATCGGTGCATCACAAAATTTAGCAATAGAACGTTATTTGCCTGACGAGAATATGTGAGAACGCGATTTTCGTATGCAACGCACGGAAACGGTTGTACACCGCGTGTGAATATATCAGAGAAAAGTTTAATTGAATTCGTAAAGGCAAACGTGAAGGAATATTTTCTAACGGACACGTGGGGAAGGAGGCAACTTCGGATATGGACACGTTGTTTGCGGATAATCTCATGTGTTGATTACGTTTGCAAAGTTTCGTGATGCGTTGTTATACACCGCATAAAATTCGTAGACAACACGTTTATCCATTGTTTTGAGACAAATGATTCACGAAACCGTTCATTTTTTATGACGAAACACTGAATTTTGACAATCAAGACTTTGAAGCCTGAAAATCTGCAAAAATTTACATAAAACGTTGACGGTCATTTTCCGAAGAAAATGTTTGGAGTACAGTTTTTGGGGGTAAATTATAGCGAAGAAAGTTCGAAAAAAATCGCTCAGCAACACCCCGTCACATCATGATTGTTCATTTTTGTTTCTATAGTTTTCAGTTCACATCTGTCCTGTCATATTCTTAGTACCCGGATACGTGATTATGCGAAACGTGTGAAAAATTAAAATTCCAATTGTCAGTTACCCGATAACGGAATGTTCGATACTTTTTGGTTTGCCAACGCAAGGCAGATACCGTGGACCACATTTCTTGAAAATTACAAACAAATTTCGATACGTAATTATTTCGACACGAAAAACTGATCCAATTATTTCACCTTTTTTCGCAATTTTTCAAAGTTTCCAATAAAATCGAGATTTCAAGTATCGTCTCGGTAAAAGCCGAACTTTCGTCTCACGCAAAGACCTCTACGGCCATAACGCAGTATGTAAAAGGAATAAACAGCGCAAGTTCGAGATTACGAAAGCATTTCGTATGATGCTGAGGACGTAATAATTTCCTTTCTCACTTATATCGCCGTAAAGCTTATCAAATACCGACGGACTTTGAAATCGCCCCTTTTTCGGACCGAGATATATTTTCAGTCGGATCCTCAAAATGAGTTTCCATCTCTTTGTAGGTCAAAGAAACGTGCTGCAGGGAGGTTAATTAAAATTTTCGTCAAGTAACCTTATGTTCGAGTAACATTCACTCAAAGCTTTCTTAAAAACAAAAAATACATACATAATTCTCTGAAACTAATTTCGCCGTGTATTTGCAACCTTCTGAGGCGCATGCATTCGTAATATCGTGGAATTTGACAAACGCGATAACACTGATTTTCAAGTACTGGCTATCTTTGCCCGAACCAGTAGTGATCTGAGCTGCATTAACGTTAGCTTCATGCTAGTTTCGATATTTATTCTCGTGCAGTGGGGGAAAATTAGTTATATAAAATTAACAATATTTGGAGAAAATTTATCGGGGCCTTGTCAACGCCCTGACTCAATTCCTGCAGCGGTATTTATTTTGCAGATCCTTGGAGCTTGTTGAAAATTTGTATTATTTATACGAACTAAATTATTTTATATTCATGGATTTCTCCGTAATCATCTTGGTCGTATCTCAACTTCGTTGCCAATCTTCCACACGCCTGTTTGCGATTATCATCGGTCGGCAGTTTTTTTTTTCGATTCGATGTTGCGAAATCTACTGCCTACTGTACCGTTTCGTAATATACCGAATTCGGAATACTCCGTGGGATGGTTGAGAAAGCGAGCGAGAAGAGAGACGAGTAATAAAGACTGAAGGATACCAAAGAGGGTCATAAACGAATGGATTGTACAGTTGTGCGGTAGGGTCTGCGATAGCGCACTGAGCATTCTAAGTAGTGAATGCCTCGCTTTGTGCGCAGCGAGCTAGTCCAGCCAATCATTTCAGCATTGTTAAACCCTTCGGTTGGCTTTACCATGGGTATAGAGAATTGTGGGCAACTTTCTGGATCGGTCGGGTATAGAATGCCTATACAGAAGCAATTTATATAGAGAATCTATAGATTATGTCTTATCAAACAATAATTTGCTAAGCCGGTTCCTACTGGCTCTTGCCTTCTCACTTTATACCCGCTCTCTCTATTTTACCCGTATTTGTCCCGATCGCTTCTCTGCACTTGCCATCCAAATTGACCGCCAGTATTAGTAAAATCGATCATCACTTCAACACAAGCCAACACATAAGGTCATAGCACTAAGAATATTCCTCCCTGCGGAAGAAACCTCGATAGAAAAAATACTGGCAATGATGGACACAAAACTGACGATACGAAATTAGAATTTAATTATCCATTACACTTGAAACGGTAGGCGGATATTTCCAGAAGGGATGTGATTGTTAATGAAGGGAAAAAGTTACGACGGTAAGCAAATGCAAATTGACCGGGTGGATTTTAGACGCTATCGCATTATCCTACAGCATCAAAGCTGCACGCCCCATATACTGGCGTCATCTATCGGCGAGCTATACGATTCACAAACTTTTTCCTGTCTAACTTTCCAAGTTTCTTCATCCTCTTACTCTCCTCCGGACTCATCCCGTACCTACCTCCACTATGATTTTACAACAATCTCGAAGGAATTTCCGCTTGCGTGCGAAGAAGATCCTTTCGTCAAAATGAAGAAAAAGTCAAACGTGAAATCCAACTGGAGTTAACGTTGTCGTAATTGGACGAACCTTCATACCCATCTGTGTTACCAAGTGCAGTGATGACATTGGAATGTCGATTTACGAAATTTTCTTGGAAATGGAAATAAAATTCAACGAAATTCACTTATGGGTTCGAATGTATTTTTGCCGTTGTTTACTTTCGTGAATAATGCACGACATTAGTCAATATTTTGCAACGCGTGAATGGACGCTTGTATGATGATGACAGAAACGGGAAACCCTCTCTCTTTCTCTCTGGCAAACCGGAAATCCGATCGATTCCCGGTTTACCCCGAATTAACAGAAAATCCTTGTATGCTGCTTCCTCTCGCTGTCATCGTCACGATGCCCATTCGATACCATTATATCGCCGATACACCAGTTTATTGATACAATATAGATTTCAACGATATCTGTCAGAGACACGGGTGGATAGGCGACAGGAGAGGAGATGTACGTTTCTTTCTACAAAGTTTGCCACGTTCGATGGCTTTTTCGATGCGTGAAGAGCAAACAACACAGCAGTTCAGAATAACGATGAATTTTAGCTTCAATGATGATGAAAATCACCGTTTGAGAAAGAATCTCTCATGTGGCAGGGGAGGAAACTGGCAGCGTAACGTTAAATTTGGTACTGTCTCAAATTCCAAGCGTTCGTATATCATTGTTTAATTAACATAACCTTTTCTCGCTACATTTTTCACTCCGCGAAAAACGAAAGCATAAATGACCGTAAAGCATTTAAAATCCTTCTCCGGAATTCATCAGGAATAAAAACGTCTCGCACAATCTGTGCCTCGAGTTTCCCATTTTTTTTTCTTTGCTGTCTTCCCCTTTCCTCCATCGTTTCTATCGCATTAAACCGATATCCAATGAAATTCTTTTATGCTTCTTCGATCGATGACACTTCTCCAGCTCCAGATATCCCAAATACCAGAAGAACACGAGATGGAGAAAAATGTTAAGGCATACATTAATTACTGTATATTTTTTTTTAATTACATTTATTTCTATGAGGGTCGGGAACATCATAATCACGATATGATTTATTTTTCCCTCAAATGTACGAACGATAATAACGATATATTTGATTTTAACGAACGACGAATACAGCGGCTGCAATATGAAATTGACGAATTTAATACGATTAAAGTATCTCCTGCGTGATATTAGTATCTCTTCTACCATGCAGCTTTCGAAATTTCGACATGTATGTCTGCCGTTATAACATACATCAACGTGCATATGCTCGAACGGAGAGTCCAATTGCCCGAGCTCCATAACGAAAATTTCGGCTTGTGTAATATTAAATGAATACGGCCGATAAAAGCAGAAGGGAGAGAGAGAGAGAGTCTCGTTAAGCCAAAGCCGGCTCGTATACTCGTTTTCATCCGATGGTCAATTTCTAATACTCACTCGGGCGTATCATCAGCCACACTGGTTGAATAATCTGTTAAACTCGGTTACCATATTTCCGTCGCGTTTCGTCCACTCCTCGTTCTACGAATTCGTTCATCAACCATAGAAGGTGCATGGTCCATTTCGCATTACAGCAACAGCCAGTGTTCTCCTGCCGAATAAACAAATCTGAAGCTCGCTGTCGATTCTACTTAAAAAAATGGCTGCAACGATGGCATTATCGCAAGAAGGATTTTTATATACCTTCGTTGAAAGGAAAACAGAAGCCATTTTCCCCATATACCTGATGTAACTTCTCGACATTGAATTTCCATTCACTGATGGAACTTTTCCAAAATGACGAAACGAGAAATTGGCGTGTATACGCATGCGGGAGAAGATGGGAAAACTTGTCGCATTATGCAAACTGTCTCCTCTAATCACGCTCGTCGCCCAAGACGGAAGTAGGAAGCGAGGAATTCCCCAACATTGCGCGATGCCGGCAAATTTATAGCTTGCGTGTTTTCATGAGAGCCAGTATGAGTTCATTGAATAAATTGACGCTTTTGGGTTCGTTGATTGGCATTCCTGGGTAGTGACCCAGACGTTTCCTCGGCGCGATCGCAATTGCAACTAATTTCGTTTATGCAGCCTCCAAATCAAATTTGAAAAAAAATACATTTTCAGAACACTAAAATAATTGCCAGTAGCCTAAGGTTATTCAGCAAACGGCACAAATTCGAGATATGAAAAGAACAAAGTCTTCTAAACATCGCTTGAATCTGGTTCGGTTTTTCTTTGATAAATTCTCAATAACTTCTTGATATTATCATTATTTAAAATAACTGTGTACCCTGTGTAACTTAGTATTTCATGTACAAGTGATTTTTAAAGCAGCGTTTCTAAGTACAGAATGCTCTCATTCCATTCTGTTGTAGCTAGATAAAGTCTATATTGGGCTATTGTTTTCTGTAACGAAATATATTTTTAATGAATCTTAATGACGGTGGTGACCTTGATACGCGCGAGTTGTCGGAATGAAAAGCTGGGTGGAGGCTTTGATGAAATTAAACTCGTATCATAATCAGAACGGTTGCAAAGCGTCCGCTTTCATGGATTTGTAAAAAAGGGAGTCAAGAATGATGATTTCCCTGATGGAAAGTTTCCTCCAAGGATATTCTTCGTACCCATATCCTTCTTTGAATGATCGTCTGCGGTCGAAAAACTCAATTTTCATTAATGTCAATGAGAACGATGAGGTTGGATGGGATCAATTTTTGAAATAAAAAATGTAGGCTGCAGAGCTTTGATAAATTTAACCTCGTAGCACCATAACGGCCATTGAAAAGTGCGAGCTTACATGGAATTGTAGAAAAGAGGGTCAAAAATGATGATTTCCCTGATGGAAAGATCCCTCTAAGGATCTCTCTCACTCCCGCATCCTCCTTCAAACGATTGTGTACCGGAGACTCAAAACCCCGCAACAATCTCCGTACCGAACCATTATCGGGATATTCTTGCAGCAGTACTTCCATTGTTCTTACGCGCAAGCGATATTCAAACGGATGCCAGTGGAAGTAATTGGATACCAATGGTGCGGTTGCTGAACCCAGAAGTCAATGATGAAAGTTCCTCCGCATGGCGTATTACTTTGCATCGAAAGGGAGCATTTCCATGAGGATTCCGAGCAATGTCTCGAGGACATAAAGCACAAGAATACATCAGCAGGCCTTTTGCACTATTCCAATCCCACTGGCCTATCATACACAGTATGCAATGTCTGTGCAAGAAACTTTATTAGACTATACTATCGAATAACGCCTCACAATATTTTAAATTTGTAAATTTTTTCAGGTGAGCCAAACTTTTGAGCATGTTTCTAATAAAATTTAAAATCACATTTTCTACGATCACCCTCATATTCGTGTACATATTTATAAGCACACGTAAGACGCGTTAAAGGACTCGCGAATACGTAAGGAGAGAGGAGCAGCATGGGGGTGGAAATACATGCGAGGTTCGCTCAAGGGTTGGTTGCGAATGGAGTTTAATCGCGGCAGAAGGATCTGTCGGTACACTCCCGGCGTAACACACCACCCTTTACCAACTAACATTCTCGAAATCCATACCCGTTCCGTTTTCCACTTAAAGGATGTATCGACGTGGGGCTCTATCGGCGCACGTACGTGAATATATATCTTCGAGCCAGTAGGAGGGTATCGAGGTACGAGGTACCTACCAGGAGAATAACGATAGCGACGAAACGATATTCCACGCGTTTCAATACAGAGATCCTTGCGGTACCATCGTA
Source organism: Heteropelma amictum (assembly GCA_959613375.1). Lineage (NCBI taxonomy): Eukaryota > Metazoa > Arthropoda > Insecta > Hymenoptera > Ichneumonidae > Heteropelma > Heteropelma amictum. Next base: position 3,370,999 of record OY390721.1, on the reverse strand, counting down.
AAACACCCAACGATCCTCCACCTATACCTACCCCTGACGTTCTACCCGCCAATACTCGGGTTAGACTTGAAAAGCAAGTTCGTTCTTACGAGCTCGTATATCTCGAACGTCCTTGCACAATTTCATGAAAAAAATATAAAGTACGACGTTTAATACCAGTACAAAACCTTTTTTTTATATTTTTCGCGCGATATACAGCGGTCCAAGTTCGCGTCCATTCGGGGGAGCGAACTGGCGATTTTCAAAGCCTTGTCGTTTTAACGATGAACCATTTTGCCATCAACCCAAATCAAAATAACACATAATGACATTCGATTGCTCGAAGCAATTGTCATTTTTGTTCAAAATAATCACGATGAATGTGCTCGAAGGGAAAAACTTGAACCAAACCACGATATTTTTATTATTACTAAACTGCAAAATGCTTGGGGTCTGTTTGACCTACGAACGTTTGAAAGTATTTTACGATACTCGAATCACGAGTTAATAAACACGCGGTGCAGATGGAGAGAAAAGAAAAGGAGCAACTTTTCGAAATAAAGTTGATTATGCGTCAAAACGCGGTTGAAAGTTCAAATGTTTTAGCGACTGGTATAGACGGCATTCTCTCCTTATTCTCGGTGTGTTATTTTCTCCCGAGCTCAAGCTATTTCGCCATGTATTTCCGGTAGGTGGAAAATGCTAAGGCAACATTCCAGAAAACGCCCGGTATGCTCCGGGCCCGTGGCGGTATTGCCCGAAATTGCCACACACTGTAGATGGTGTCTGTGTGTGTCATTCCCCGCGTTATTCTCTGTCTTACTCTGGCGTGCACTGGATGCTGCTGTACGCAATATATCCTTCTCGCACGACTGGCCTCCGGTTTTCTCGCGACCGAATCTTCGACCGGCGGCTTTTCTACAGCCCCGATGTATACATACATGTGTGTAACTCAGGGTGGATAAAAGAAAATATTATTTTTCTCCTTGATATACCGAATAATGAATTGCTTGGAGGCTCAAATAACGTCAAATGAAATATCAACCCTTTTCGTTAATGTTGAAAAGTCCCTTATCGTAATTTTTTAATGCAAAAATCATCAAATATCGTTGTTTTTTTGCTTCAATCAGAACCTAGTCAGTTTTCAATTTCAAAATCAGTTTCTACATGTCAAACGTTACGATACTTTATAAAAATTTATTCGGACATTCAATGAAATAATGTGCGAAAATGTGTACGTTTCTAATTAACGTGCAATTGGTAGAATATTTTTGGTGGACGCGAAGCGGTTTGTACAGGATTACTAAACAAATGTATAAATGTACATTTCAAAGGACTCCATTCACAGTACGTTTGAATATCTGGTGCATCTCACCATTGTGCCTGCCTCACGCTTATATTGTCATGCTATTCGATTTCCGAATTCGTACAAGGAGTTTTTTTAGTTCGTATAAAACCGAAAAAGAAATGTCAGTTTCCGTTCGCCAAGATATACATATGTACATAGATACAGTAGGTGTATATATACATAAGATGGTGAAAGGGTAGGTGAGGACGTGAGAAAGAGTGAAAATACTCCGAGAGATATCACTCCATCCGGCAAAATTCAATTTACCGTCACGTACACAGGCTCATATGAAGCCAAAGCTCTGCTTCAAAGTTGCGATTGTAGAATACACACGAACATTCGACTTTTTATATAAACCACACACGCGCAAAGGTACGGCTAGACAGACTCGCAAACACACCGAGCCACCGTTTTCTTCTCCTATTTTACACACGGAAATTCAGCAGCCAGTATTTCGTTTGAAACAGCCAGTACCAGATTTTTCGGTCCGCATATATCTCGCTCAACGTTACATCGAGGTCACTGCAGAATGCGCGCAGTTTCATACGCGCTGAAGAACAAAGAGAAACGAAAAGCATCATTTTTTGTATTTAAACATTTTTTTGCTCTGCAAAAACATCAATTCGATATTGATTCGTTTAAATCTCGCACCTCCTTTGCGGTGTACACTTGAAATGTCATTCGTTCGACGAATTTTTTTAAGCGCCAGTGTCGTATTCCCGTATTCTTCATTTTCGTCACGTCGACAAGCGTTTAGATTGATTCGACACGCGAGATCCTCCGTAACCAATCGTCTGTACAATTGCAACAAAGTCATAATTTATTTTTCTCAACAACGCTGTATACGAATGAATTCTCTCACACTATTACCGAATTGTATTTCGCATTTGAAACACCACGGCGACCGAGAAAAATGGAAACTTCCACGCTGTAAGAAAAAGAAAGAGAATATAAAGTTCAAAGATGGTTGACGCGAAATATTACTGGCGAAAGCGACACGAACGGACCCATGAAAATACAGAAATACATTGGATTATTTTGCACGTTGCAATATTGCTGGTCGAATTGAGAAAAAAAAATATTTTGAGTTCGCTCGTTCGACAGCAAGGAAAACAGCGAGTCATGGTATCACCACTGCAGCCATTATATTCTCGGTACTTTACCCGTGTATATGAAAACTTATGGAGGTTCGGGAGATCTGTAAATGATGAGAAGTTACGAGTATATCCTGTACGGCAGAGCTCGTAACAGACAGCGCCAGTTGAACGAAATAAAGGCTGAATATGGTGGAAAAGCGCGCCTGAAAAGTAAGTAACTGTCTCGGTTTCCTGTTTCTCCAGTTTCCTCGGATTATCCGATGCCAAAGGAGGATATACCAAGTCCCCTGAGGCCCTCCCATATACTCACACAGATATATATATATATATATATATGTACAGATATACACACATGGTTGTCTCACTTGCCTAACAAATAATAAACTCTGTTTCAACTACTGGCTAGCTTGGCTCTAGCATCCGAAGGCCAACTGCCGCTCTTCTTATTTTTCTTCCCCCTTCTGCTTTTCCACCAACAACGGTTTACATTCTCTTACTGACTTCGCTTATCCCTCCCAGCTACTTTATACACTGGTCGCACCTAACCTCGAATATCGCATGTGCGAGTAGCTTGTGCTTCAGCCACACATTTTATACGAATATACATTAAAATATATGTAGGAATATACATTTGTACATTTGTTTGTACGAAACAAAGCGAAAAAAGTAAAACAAAACTTTCGTATGTTTACACACGTAGATTCGGAAAGATAATCTGCTTTATTTTAGAAACGGTAGATCGTGACTCAGCATCGTCTTTCATAAATTTCAGTTAAATATTTATGAAAATGAGCGAATCTTCGGGTGGAAGAAAATAAGTAGTTCGTCGAAGAGCCGACTAGCGGCGGGCGCATATGCCACATCGCGCAAACAAGCGGACGCGGCTTTGGACTTAAAACCCTCACTGGCAATTTCAATAAATCAGCACTGGGGATTGTTACGCGCGTATTTCCATCATGAAAGCATAATAATAGACAACTGTGAATGGCATTTGCTTTATTTATGCCGTAGTTGGAGGGTAATACAATATTATCAGGAGCGGAAGCTTTTGTACACTGTTCAGCGCACGCAGAAAATTCGAGACTGTAAAACGATTTTTTTTCTCATTGATGGAAAAAAGGATAAGAAAAAAATGACAGATTGGCTTGCGTATGTTGATGCTGTAACATAGAAATCGATATTTCTGTATCTTGTTCACAATCTTCACGTAGTATTCAGTGTAAAAACATTGAAATCACTAAATCTAAAAGAAATCTGCGCTCCTATGATAAATAAAGAGCGAAGAGTCTTGCATTCATCAAAATCTCTTCACGTCGAATACGTCGAAGTCGGGGGTTTATCTTTTTTTCTAAAAATAATAGTCATGCTTCTCAACAATTCCGTTTCAACAATAGAGGTTGCATCGTATGAAAAATTCATTACGTACATAATATCAGGTACCTCGTTATATTTTCGATATTGCAATGCCAGCTTACTCGTCCAAGCGAATATTGTTTTCAATCTCGACGTTGAAAACGCTTGTAAAAGCCATATTGTCATGAAAAATGAAAAATAGGTAAAGCTCGAAGCCATCTGGGTGCGATTTACTCATCGTGAATGCATTTTACATCATCCCGGTATCATCTTCTACTCTGTATCCCATCATCAGTGTTCTTATTCACATTTTATTTTTTATCCTCCAACGCGATAAATTCCGAAAAACGTTTAAGCCGCACGGAGGCATCCGGTTTCGGAGTATGCAACGGGCGAATAAGAGACCCGTTTCACCGGAACTCTCGCGTATTTTACGCCTTGAATGTTTAGTATTTGAAAAAAATGATGATAATAATAATAATAATAGAGACTTTGTCTCGTGTTCACTTGGATTTGCCAGGCCGAGACTGAAATGTCTGCGCGAGGCACTGAATACGACAGTAATCCGTATATCGTATATGAAGAGCAGGAGGGTGGGGATACACACCTCTATGTAGACAAGAAGTGGGAAGTCAGGGCGTAACGATAATGGCTTTGGAGTGTCGCGTTCGTTCCGCTAGTCCTATATCCTTCTAGCTCCCTCGTTGTTTCTCAGCTCGTTTCGCACCAGCATTATAGTATGGAGTATTATTATTATATACACCCATATAGTACCGTGAGTGGAGAGTGGGTAAACCGGAAAGTGATATGTATATGGAATAAGAACGAAGACGTGTGTGTTCGTGCGCTGGTGAATGACTCGCGGGATGTGCACTGCTGGTGATAGCACCCCTTTACCAAAACCAGCTCTACTCGATCGTGCTATCCGTTTCTCTCCTTTGGATTCGCACAAATGAAGAAAGGATGAAGTGAAAACACACACACACACACATATACAACGAAGAAAGTGGATGGAGGATAGCGATAGCTGTTAGCCAAACAATCAGGGAGGAGATTGTTGCTTAAATGCTTACCAAACGCTATTATATCCATCCAACGTACGGATATAAAATGAGAAATCCAAGAAGTTTGGACTCATGGGATATAAATGATAAGGCAAAGATGGAAATTGAGATGTTGGACAAACGAGAAGAGACTTTTCAGACCCAATGTCACCATATCTTTCACAAATTCGAGTACTGGCACTTGTGAATTGCCGGCAACTATCACTTTTAATATCATATTAATCTTAATAAGGTCCACCTTAATAAGGATTTTTTCTCCCTTTACATGAACGTCACCGTCTAACGATCGCGTTGCATGGCGAAATGCAGACGAAGAAAAAACCACGCTCGCTATATTTCATTCGGGTATTCCGGAAATCCCATCCGGCTTTGTACGTCCACTCTTAGGATCTCCAACTCGAAGTGAAATCTCACTTTTTCATAAAACACATATATACGAAAAAGAGATGTGTCATCCGTCTGAGTTATTCATACGTTTTTATCCTACATTGGAGTCCCTTCCGTTTCCGCGAACGTTCGCTGGCTGCCATATCAACATTGTATCGCGCCGTGATCTCTGACATCCGTGATACTCAGTTGGGCGTACAACGGGAAGAACCATAAGGCTAGCTCGACCCGTTCGGGTGGACCAAGTTGGGTCACGTTGATTGACGCTAATTATCCGAAGATAGATTCACTTGGTCCCCCGGAGGATGTAGACTCTCTGAAAGGACTCGAGTTATAACTGCACGTATTTTACGATATGACGAATGAAAGACAGTAAAAAGTCGTGGTCGCCATCACTGCGGTTTCCCTCGTCGTCAAAAGTAGAGAAAAACGAAAGATGTTGAACTTGGAGAAAAATCTTGCAAAAAACGTGGGTCGCATTGGAAAACTGAAATGAAATCCGTGCATCAATTACGTCCGACTAACGAGTCGTACTGCATTTTTTTCTATTTGATCAAGTTTACTTGAAAAAAATTCTAGCAGTCCAAGTGCCAACTTTGTGGTGCTCTGGACTCTTCCATCCTGGCGGGTTCAATACTCGAGACAGCAATGTGATGCCTCCCACATACCTTTTTTCACCCTCTAGGATTTTTCATCCACGCTATTTGTCTTTCCTTCGATTGAAGAGACCTTATATTCTCTCCATTGATTCCCTGTGCTTTGTATCCGCATTGGTCGCTGCTCCGCGTCACCGTTGCCAGCTCTCCGATACGAAAAGGCGATTATGGCCTCCGGTCTTCTCTTCCCTAAGACGTAATTCCTTTTTTTCGCCTCCTTTCTCCGATATATTGGAACGTACGACCACAGTGAATTGAGACTGGCACCTTGAGCACGTCTGTTCATGAGACACTTCCGGTGTCGCTCGGATAAATCGCTACTTTGATTCTTGGTAAGTGAAATACTATCTTTAAATTCTGTGCGCACTGAAAGGACGACGATTGTGCGTCCAGAGTATCCAATCATCCACAGGTATTACTGAGCCTATTTCTTGCGTTCAAACAGAGCATTAGATCCTTTTTTTCCTTCAATCACTTTCACAACTGGCACTCCAATGACGAACCATGATCCAAGTCCGCTGCACACAGAATTCACTGACGGAAGACGAATAATTCTCGTGATTGTTCATCTGAGATGTTTAACCAAACAACAATAATTTGATAATAAATCATCAGTACGAGGTTTGCGTGATTTAAATGATAACTCATTACGAGAAGGTTTCAGCGACGAATATGTCAAATGCAATTACCGAAAATCCGTGACCATTCCGTTGCAGAATCAAAAAATGAAAATATTAATCGCCTCTAAGATGCTGAGTGCATCCGAGTTGATAAACTTTCAGGATTGCCCTGGAACGATAATGCTATGAGATACGAGTGGGATCGAGGGACGAAAACATACTTGAGATGTGCAGCACGAACGATATCCGATTCAATCTTAATCCCTCTCCGCATAATGGACCGAACACATCGTTCTATGTTATAAACATACAAGTCCAACTTTAAATCTTAATCTACCAACTTCAAATACTCTAATACAGATTTTCCACGAAACTCGCGAGTGTTCTCACTGTTCTCAACGTCTATAACTCCGGCGCATTAATTCTCGTTTGTCTAATCCGTTTGGCCAATTCCAAGTGGTACGGAGACGTTATACACTTACTGGTGTTTCCACGGCGCACCTGGGCAAATCGTCTCCCGCTTATCAAACTTTTGGACCGACTACCGCCGAGGTTTCAGGCTTGTTTGGCTTCAACGATACGGCCAAGTTCCGCATCGTACAGCACTCGGAAGCTTTCGCCACTGCGATGAGGAGAACATCGTCACCGTTAAGGAGTCCGGGTCGCGACAGGCATTGCGAATAAACGGCAATGCGAGAGTCGAAATTCACTGGCTTCGGCACTGGGGTGAGGATTTTGCCATAAACTGGCGTGTAATTTTATGCTCGGCTGCGAAGGTTATATAGGTCGCGCACCGGCTGCGGATATGACTGCGTAATATCGCGAGCGATCCTTGCTGACTGGATGCGAAAAAGGCGCATGAATGCAATTGTAAGTCGGCGGGGTTCCTGCGGTTCAAGAATGTTTTCCAAGCTGGCGATGCATTCGGTACTGGCCAGTCCCACAAGTGTGAAAGGGATCGTATCATCGTCGCTGACTGACGTAATTTCATTTCGGGAAGATACTGAAAGTTTTGCTCGAACGTCAGCCAAGTAAAAGGAAAAGATGCTCGAGTTTTCCACTCTTGATTGAAGCTGGATGGACTCTGGAGGAAAATTTCGTTCAGACTTGTTTTTTTATTTGTTTTCTCGTATTCACGTGACACCAGCGTCCACGATGACAAAATTACGGGATATTATTGTCGTGGGACATTGCAACGTGGAATCTCTTATTTAGGCGAGTCTTCGAGCTACAAGTCTATCAAAGAAGGAAAGAAAAGGAGAGAAGAGCAAAAAATAAAAGGGAAAACGTCGAATGGATTTCGCCTCTCGAGTTTCTAATTGTCGATGAGGGCTTGGAGAACCCTTTTGAGGGAAGGGTCGGAACCGTGGATGGAAGACGGGTAACAGTCTGGCCCCAGAGCGAGAGAACTAACGGTTAATGGCAGGAGAGGAAAGTGAAATATAGTTGCTGAACTCGAGAGCGTTGAGAAAAGCGACGAAATATAGAAGGTGATAGAGCGAGAGAATGAAAGACCGAAAGGCGCAAGGGCCAGGAACACCTCGGGCGATGCCTAATGAGCTTCCTGGAGCATACGACGCGCATCAGGCATCGTCATCCAACGCAGATAGAAGAGAGAGAGAGAGAGAGAGAGCGAGGGGGAAAGAGAAAAACAGCATCCCAGTATTCTAGATTCAACGCAACGCGAAAACTGCCAGCCAAGAAGAGCCATCGCCCGACTCCCGCCCGGCATCATGGGACTTCGACACATTTAGACGACGAAGAATTCCTGCTGCTCTCTCTTGCTGCACCGTTATAAAAACTTACAATCGTGCCCCGTGACCATTGTCTTAACCGCGGATGAAGGGTGTACGTATCCGCGGAATGGCGCGAATTACTGTTTTAATAACGCATCCAGTACGGATGACAATTCAACTTAAAAGAACAAAAAAAAAGACGGCGAAGACGCGAAACGAGACTCGGTGAAAATGGTAAAAAAACAGATGGATGAGAAGATGAGGACGTGGCAGAGCGGTAGCGGTGCGGGGAAGGGGGGGGGGGGGTAGATGGAAGAGGAAGGAAAAGGCGCAGGGCGAAAAAGGGTGGAGAGCATATCTTTCCGCGATGTTGATTTAACGTTGCCCGTATCTGAAATCCTGCACGGGAAATGGCGAAAGGTATACACAGGATACACAGTCAGAAGTATCATTACTGCGAAAAATTTTCGGAGGTGCATTAATTAGTCATTCATTCAGAGCGAGAAGAGTCAAGACATACTAGTAATATCGACAATGATGACAATAATAAATATTGTCATTGTCACTGTTATTATTATTATTATTATTACGCAAGACATGAAAATACACGACCCAGATAAATTTCCTTACAAAGAAATTTCATCATTATCATTCTCTGGTATTACTTTTACGATAAGAATTAAAAATGTATCATTATTTTTATCATATAAAATGTAATTTAGAACACGGATAATTATCACGTTTCTCTGCTGGAATAATCATTATCTGAGTCGTATTATTTAATTTTATGGAATATTTATTCACCCTTCTCGATGCGAAAGTAGAGTACATGCGCGGCTGCAGTAACGAGCATACGGGCTTTTTTTCCTTTTAAACCAATGTATAAAAAAAATGTAATTTTGAGTTATCGGTAATGCATTTTTTAACATTCGAGAGTTTCCTGTTTTCGCCCATCGTCCGATACAATTTTTTCACCAATGTAATTCATTGAATGAAAATGGCCTTTTTTTATTCTATTGAATACCAAAGTAGGCCACAAAAATTTCACAGAGTATGAATGTGTTCTACTATTAAATAGGATCAAAGAACTGGAAAGCTGATTAAAAACAACAAAAAAAGCACGTCAGAGAAACTCGAAATGGCTCAATTACGTTTGAACATTTACGCAAATACGTCTGAACAGTCAATTAGGGAAAAAACGCGACCGTAAAAGATAGGGACAGAGAGAAAAAGAAGAGTTTCTACATTTGTGCCGGAGACTGATAAACTCGCAAAATGCTTTCAGTGAGTAGAAATCCACAGATTTACCCTCTGTTCGCATGCGCATATAAAAGTGCCGCAAACCCCATCGAAATCGCATCGCTGAACCTCCGGTGGGATTTGGACACCGTGTGCGATCATACTTGACCATAAACGATTTAAATGAATAACCATGAATGACCAAAACGGGAGCATGGTAGAAAAATTGCGATTAAAATTTCAATGACACTCGCTGGTTTTCAAAGGCGAGTCATTAAAGCAATAGACATTTATATGTATATATTATACACGTAATAAAAAATCGTTCTCAGGTAGCCATGCTCTTTATTCGGCCTCCAACCCAGATAATCTGACAGAACAAGGGTTTTTTTCATCGGGATATTATTAACCCTTTAATAAAATATGCAATGTTCATCACGGAATAACTTTTGCTGTATGGTGTATGCTGTATATAAATACAGAAGAATTGGAGAGGACGGACCATCAGAGGATTGCAAAATTTGGGGAATTAGGAGAAATGTTTCTGATATATCTTCCAACTTTCGAATTAATTGATGAAATTTCACCGAACGTGAACTGTTTTTCGCTGAGAGCAGAGACATCATCAGATGGTATTTACATTATCGTGTGTCGTGTCACGAGCGCGTGTTCTATCTCTCTTTATCGAAGGTCCATATTCCACAGCGTGTTCTAGCAAACAAAAGGAGCATGGATATTTTAACGCGGACGGTGCAGGCTGCGCTCATATTTCAAGCATAAAGATTTTTCGGTAAGTCAGCGGTTTTCCTCACCTCGGTCTTGCTCCCTCGTTTTTTTCTCTTTTCCTTTTTTCTGGTAGAGTTCATCTCGTTTTTTTTCAGCGGCTCTCAGCCGCACGTTTACCTAGCAGCCAGTAGTATCAGCGCTTTTTCCAGCCAATTTTCACGATATAATTTCCGCTACTGGCTGCTGCTCCGGACCATCAGGAATCGTATAACCGTTATGAAAGGTCATTTTGAATATTTTTACAGAAAGAGTAAGAGGAAGAGAAAAAACCAAAATTTGATAAATTGCGAAGAAGAAAACACATATCATGGCGTTGATATTTTCCGAGCTTTTATTATTATGATAATTCAACAAAGTATATTCTTAATCGATTTATTCTTATAATTACATAAATGAGCTCCGTGAGAACTTTACGACGGATAACGTATCGAAGGCGAAGAGGTAATTTTAATCGCGATCGCGAGAGACATTAAAAGGGAAATGTAAGACAGCCGAGAGTCAAAAGTTTTGAGCTTCGTGTTGAAAACGAATTTCTCTAGTGAATTCCTCACAGCGAGCTCCGACATTAAGGAAGTCGAGTAAAATTGGTACTCGGCAACCTAATTAAACTTATCTGTTTCTCCTACCCTAGATTTATTCTTGTTCATTTGTATCGATTCCGCTATTCTCGTTTCTCCATCAGGTTAGATACACTTTCGTAAGCTCGGTAATAGGTAACTGGTGCTTGAATTAGTTCTACAAAGTGAATTATAACCTTGAAGCCAAAGTGGCAAGAATTTTTATCGAAACACAACCCCAACCGTTTGGATATTTCGGGATTTCGAATACACCAAATAGCAAACTGCCAAAGGAATCAGAATATGAAACCTTAAAACAGAATCCTGAAACCATACGATTTCGGGAACCAAATTTTGAACATGATAAGAACGAAACGAGGGCTCTCTTTCTTTCGCGCTTCTATCCATCCGAGACTCTCATTTCTGTATACGTGCTAATCTCGAGCCAGCGAATGACTCGAACGTACGATATACCGTATAAAAGCAAGTGTTAATTCCCCCCGCAAGTGGCATCTCTGTATCGGCACTGTATTACAGGCACGTTTGCACAGTGGGTATCGGGCTCCCCCGAGAGCTAAAATGTTCCACATTCTTGAGTTATATTCATCCACTGGAATTTCTGTTAAATTTCATATAACAATGCCATAACAACAAACACACAATAATTCCATGTCCACAATAATTCCGCTCCATTGAGTGCTTCTGCTTCTGCGAAGTTTTTCCATCGTAATTCCAAGTTTTCGAAAAACTGAGTCGGTGTTTCGTAATCAGCCGAAAGTTGCGATCAGACAGTGTTCTTGAAACATCAAAACGAATCCAACGATTGCTCGATGAAATAATTATATAATTTTTTTTCAACGATAACGACATTTTCGAAAAACTGCAGACACTGGCACGTTTTGCCTCGCACGGTTCATTTTTTTGTTGGTCCGTTTGAATTCTTTTTTCATTCTCACATATCTACGAAGAGAAGTGTCAGTCGGAGAACGGGATAAAGATGATCCTAGAAATAGATAAAAACTGCGAGAAACGGTAAGCGAGAGGGATTGTAGTGGGAAGGAGAATGGATGAGGAAAAGTGAGATTGCATCGTTACAATGTATACACACGTATATGTATATAAATGGTATATACACGCAGACTATGAACAGCGTTATCTAGTACGTCTGTACCTCTCGGAATCATTAGACTCTATTCCCCGGCACTCTATTCCTCGTGAACATAAAGCGGATTTTCCCCGCGCTAAGCAGATGGAAATTCAGGGCGAATGAGAGAATACAACGCCGATCCCTCACGAGTTCATATATATACGTTGCGCAAAACGTTAAAGTATAGCTTCTCCGTATTTTGCGAAGCTTACGTGCCTCTCGCTATTTATCCCCACTGTATCGGCCTTCGCTCACACTTTTGTTTCAGCACACTATTATAATACACCTTTGGCCAAAAGTATCGGGCAACGCGGATGTATTCGCGTATATTCGAGAATAATAAAGAGCCAGCATAAAAACATGTGGGTGCTCAATACCCTTGGTACTGGCTGAAGAGGGTACTTTAAACCCATTAACGCCCGAGCGATTGCGTTTGGACGCTCAGGAGAAGAAGGGTGTTTCTTGAAGTGCACAGTAGAAATAATGTCACGCTGTAGGTCGAATCGCCTGTTCTTACAATTTATAACAATTTCTTTGAGCTGCAAACTTCCTAAGGGGTGAACTTGAAAATCGGAGTAAAATGTGAGCATTCGTGGAGAAACGTATGAAAGAATATTTTTAATCGACGCATTTTTGCTGATATTGGCACAAAGCTCGCGAATTTGACTCGTACAGCGAAATGGCAGAAGTTTCGACCCCTTCCTAAGGGTGAAATGGAGATGAACTTTGTAAAAATCACTAACTCACTGAATGTCAACATTTTTTTTCGATTTTATAAAGTCCACGAACGATACTTTTTTTGCAGTCTTTGAGGAATCTCTGGGTGAATTCTGTCTTTTCAAATAGAGTTCCTGACGAGCTCTCCGCGATGATACGAAGTCACGGAGTTATCCGAGCCCAAAAAATTCAGTCATCCACATGTTTTCCCAAATATATACGTAATTATCTTACCCTTCTCTTACTCTACGCGAATGACTCGATTTTCATTCCAAACGTTTATTCTAGTGATGTGTCTATTTTTTTAAATGTTTCACGGGAAATTCAATACGACTGCTAGCACACGACAATGAAGTTTCTAACAAACTGCCTGCCAAGTTGCGCAGCTCTTTCGTCCCAAGTTTAGTGTGGCTCGAACGATCTAACCTGGACACATATAGATCCCAGTGTGGCTTGATTTAAGGGTCGAAGAAGGACGATATTGCGGTTGTAGGTTGGAGGTTTGGCAAGCTAGAGTTACTCTCCGAGTAGGATAAACGTATTACAACGAGAACGCAGCCTCTACCCCCTGCCTCTGGCTTTCTCGCTCTCTCGTTCATTTTCTCCAACGAAACACATTCACGAATGATCTCTCGTACGACGGAGAAGATCGTGGTGAACGCTCAACTCGCACATATCCTGTAAATGCCGTTTGTGCGCCAGTCTAAGCAGGATCGCCCCGGAGGAAGATCAAGAAGCGCTTAACAGCGCCCTCTTGTGGCAATGAACTCGACCCGCGTGTGTCTGCTCTTGTAGACCAAAGTACAAACACGATTGTCCAGGATAATCGTGCCTTAATATCCCAGAGACGTTCCTCGGATGAAATATCAAGAAAACCCAAAATAGAAATCGAAATTTTTTCATACACGAAGACGACGATAAAATGCAGAGAAAAATGGATTTAAAATGCCTAAAAAAAAAAATCAATGTTCGTTCCTTATTCGTATCCTCATTCGATCGCGCTTTTTTGAAAATCTTCATTATTTTGAAGAAAATCTTCAAGTCTGAAATTTCAAAATTAACGATGAATTTCGGTCTCTGAGGACGTATGGCAGAATTATTTTCGAGAAAATAAAATAAACCAACATTTTCGCGTATTTGTGTATGCCGTGAAAGTCTGGAAAAAAATATTTTTTCAAAATCAAAATGAAGAAAGGTGTATCGAAGAAGCGGAAAAAATCTTGATAGTGTATTCAAAGAACAAGGTCGTTACAAATAATGTAGACACCGCGATTACGTTGACTTTTGCATAATGAAAATTTTGTTACATGCCCGGTTGCCGCAAGGCTCGCAAAGTGGTCTTTGATCGTGGGCGAATAAGGAAAATAGGACATTTTCACTAGTTCGAGGGCATTATTATATTGACACAATATAGTAATCGTCGTTGCATCGCACGATTCTCATCCTTTGTCTTTCCATTTTCGGTATGTCTTCGCTTCAATCGACAATTCAGTCGAAACTTTCGAGCAAATATAGTCGGCCAACAGTTGTTAGCGGTATGAAGTTGGAGTAAAGCGTTTGCGGATCGTTCTCGGGGCATTGGGGCGAAAGGGGGGATAGGAGAATGTCGGAAGGGGTTGTTGATCGATCGTCCATAATGGCCTCCTCTTCCTCCTTCGAGTATAGAGACGATCGTTCGAAGGAACATCTTTCGAGTGGCCCGTAGATAAAAGATTTCATCGAAGGCTTTCTATTGAATCGGCCAATAATTTTCAACATGGAAAAAAACACAGAAAAGAAAGGTATAATGGAAGAATTTTGAGAAAAAAACAATGTTCCTCTTAATTCAAAAAATTCGCCGGAAGTAATGTCAACGTTAACGAGATGAATTCATCATTCCGTAGCTTGCTCGTGTGATTCCTCAGCGATAATTGCCAATCCGACATGATCTGTTTTCATATAAAACGGAGGAAAAAAAACGAGACGGAATATGCAGGGTGGCGATTCTCAGGCGGCCAAATCCCGCAGCTCTCCTCCTCCCTAGGTGAATTTATGTTCCTTAAGGTCTCGGGTTATCAATTTTTTCAGTATATCAAGAAGGAAAACGATGATGGTTTTTTTTTATCCACCTTAAGACACGAAATGTCCCAAAGCCGGATGTTAATAATTGAGTGCTACATCGGGGATGAAATTGCACGTTTAAAAGTTTTTAAGCACTGTTTGATCCAACGAATTCAAGTTGAGTCATGAATTGATTTAGGTCCATCAATAAAACGCCTCTGATCGCGTGGCCCCCTGTGAGAGAAGGGGTGGGGAGCCCACCCCCGATTGGCTCAAGTTTTAACAATTGATGCATTACCAGGTTTTGGTCGTATGAAAAAATACTGAAATACATTTCGACTCGGAATTTATTCCGAATGTAACTTGAAATTCTTAACGTCGAGTTTCGGAGCCACTCGTCCATACGCATGGGCGAGGATGAGCGCGCGCGCGCGCGTGCAGAGTTGGAAAACGCGTTACGCCGAAAACTTACGGACGAAGGATTTCCACGAGGGCTCATCGCACTCGTGGAGATCTCGACGTAGTCGTGGTGGAGGCTGTACGAGCGTACCGCCGTCTCTCATCCCTTACGGCACGATTTTCCGTACGTGCAAGGAGCCGATAAACGCGAGAGTGTATGTTATATCCTTTCGCGACAAAATGCACATCCGGAAACGGAGTCCCCACGTGCCACGCCTTATAATAATATTCGCCCTCTTTCCCTCTATGCAAAAAGCACCGCAGGACACATCGAAATTATTATTCCACACTCGGAGCATGGAAAAGACGATAAAGAGCGTAGTAAAATATTCAGGGTTTTTTTTCGCCGCTCGTCAATGACGTTCCGACGCAAAATTCGAAAAAAAATCATCGATCCAAAATGAGTTCGAATGGAATTCTCCATCTTTGTTTTCATTTCTCAAAGAATAATAATGATCTCGCAAAAGCCACGAAATTTGGACACTTTTTGCAACGATTTGCATCAAAGTTAGTGATATTTCGATAAAAAATAATAATAACTGCAGCTTTTTCAATTTTTTAATCGATGTGCTATTATCGACGATATTGAAATTTAATTAACGATAATAATAAAAGTTACAGCAAAACCTGCGTCTATTGCCAACGGCCCTACGTTGTCTGAGACAAAATTTATCGTGAAATCTCGCATTTTGGAGAAAAAAAATATGAAAAAATATCATTCTCAATATACAGCAATATCGTTTGCTGATAAAGTCACCATGAAACAAATTTTTAATGATCAGAACGGGAGGTAGAAGTCACCGGGAAATCTTTGTCGAGCGAAATTAACAATGAGAAAATGAACGATGAATAGTGTGCCAATGAATAAATCATATATATAATATCGTTATACATGCAGACGTGAATTGAACCGACGTCTGGAATATCTCAGCGATGAAATTCCCTCGCTGATGAACAGATCGGGGGTAGAAGAGTCCACGGCCCGCCATAAGGAAAAACGCGATGGTGTACACGAGGAACGAGCTGTGGGCTCTCATTGATTGCCAGCATTTCTTGTGAATTTTCCGAGTGGCATACCAGAAGGCTGCATTCGCACAGACACTACTAATGTTTTTTTTGCCTATTTTTTTCCATTTATTTCTCTCGCTGGCTGTCCTTTTGAACATTCAACACACGTCCGATGAAGGATTGAAAAAACAACTGCGAATGAAAAAAGAAACTCGAAAGTTCCACGAAACTGAAAAAAAAAGATTGAATCGAAGCGACAGGTAGTATTTCGATGACAAAAAAATACTGGCACTAACTGCAACCAGTATAGTTGTTTTTATTTCACGTATAGCATAATGATCCTTCGAAATAAATAGGAGAACTTTTACATTGCGAAAAATACTTTTTTCGTTTTTTCTTATGAAAAAGTTATTGATTCGATGATTCGCATTAACGCGAATTCAGTAATTAAACGAAATGAAACTTTGAAGTTTCGCTGAAAAAGTAAAAAAATGAATAAATTGTCACAAGGGAATAATATATTCCGATGAAATAATTCATCGTATATGACAGTAGTAAAAAAAGACTCATTTAATCATGCATTAACGAACGGAAAATTCGTTTTTCGATCGGTAACTTTTTAATCTTGTATTGCCGAGAAGTTATTTCTCGAAAACGTACATTTTGTCAACGATATATTTCGCACAAAGTAATGAAAAAAAAAAACCACCTTTTTAGACGAACGACGGGAGACATCATGATAAAAAGAACGATAAATATCGAAGATCGACGAAACGATGATTAAGCGAGGAACATTGATCTTGATCGATACTTTTGCAGGCCTTTTGCGTCGGGATGGGCTTTAAAACATTTTGAGGGTTACATTTTCGAAGGTCAGTCAGAGATTGAGGGGGTTTTGCTTGAGCTTCAAAGCCTCCTGGTGCAGACCGGGACGATCTTCTGTCTCTCGTTGTATTTATAGGTGAGGGAGGGGGTCGGGGCAAACTGGTCCAATATATAGGTCCAAGGGATATAGGATAGGACGTAATTCAGCATCAGAAGCCTCCGGGTTGCCGGCATAGCCATGGACACCGTAGAGAGACGTCCGGTACGAAACAGCATATCACCCCCGTGTATAAACCGACAAACAGAGGGACGAGGGATGGGGGTGAATATACTGACGGGATAGGAGGCTCAAACCATCAACCCCCGAACCTTCGCCATTTCCGGTAATCCTGGGCAAACACCCTCAGCCTGAATTCTACAAACACACACACACACACACAGCCTCTGCAGCTGCCGACTGTGCACATCTCACGCGCCAGTACTACTCTCGCCAGTTACTTCAAGGTTGATCCTGTGTCTCACATACTGCCTATCCAACCGGGATGCAATCTTAATCGCACTAATGACTTCGTATGATGTATTTTTACCAGCATGGCCAACATTTGTTTATCCCACGATTGACTGTTCAAGCTAATTAATTGCGAACGTAATGAGTTTGTCAAAATTGTTCAAAGGAGTCGTTATTTTTTCCAATTATATTTTCCACATACACACTGCAAATAAATCAAAGTATTTAGACAAATGTGTTGTTCGAAATTCAAACTGGATGTTCGGAATCAATTCGAATAATTCGAGTTTTCGGATCGGACGGAAACTCGACAATCTTTTTTACTTCTCTCGAAAAATTCTCAGCTCGTATTGCTCGATCCGAATTTCGGTGTTATTCGATTGAGCTTTTCTGTATGAGTGACTTGCAAAAAATATCCACGTATAAAAAAAAACATTTTCTTTGAATAACAGCGAAATCTTTGTTTAATATATGACGGAACGAATATACGGGATGTGATATTGCAACGGAATGTTTTGCTCGAAAATTAAATGACGAGCTTTCGAAATTTTCCTAGCATATTCAACCGATCTCCGGTTTTTCGTCTTGGAAATAACGATTATGCGTCGCAAATTTCCAATTCGACTTTGATATAGGCAATTCTAAAGATTTTTTTGGTTTTTTTCCTATCGTTTCTCGGGAGACGTGAGAAGCGCGGGGAAAACAAAAGCAAAAAATAGTAGACAGAGAATCGTTGCTCGTTAGTAGAAACATATACCGAGTTCAGAGTTCCGAATGCCGCGAAAGCCAGAGAAAAATGAATAAGAACTTTTTGTATACCTCCTGGCTTCGTAATTACCAATTACATTTTCTTATTTCGGCCGTTGGGAAAAAGAGAAAAAAAGCAAAAGGTATTCGACGCTTCTTCGATTAATTTATGGGAGCTAATTTATATGTACTCTCGAGTAAAAGGATTCCACTTAATTCTCTGCGATATTGGCCCTCTTAAGCCGGGCTCAGTCGTTCAGCCATTATTAAATTAATAATGATGAATTTTCCCTAGCGTTCTCCTCCATATATTCTCAATATGCAGCCACCCAACTTCAACCGTAAACTTTCGTTCTCGATATATTAACATTTTATTAACTGTCTGCTTTTATCACAACCCCTATATCGCTTTTGCAGCTTCTGCCTCAAAAATATATTACATCAAAAAACCATTATCGTGATATTCACTAAAGTTTGCTTCAATATAGTATGTAAAAATACGACATGATTAATTGAATAAAAATGAAAAATGAAATGACAAAGTAAAAAAAAAATTGTGCTGAACTACTGATGAAAATTCAGTCTCATCTTTGGAAAAATTTAATAAAACTTTCTCGGTGTTACCATGTTTGGAAAATCATCATGGTAATGTTCGTTCGATTTTCGTTCTAAATGTAAAAATAAAGTAGCCACGAAATCGGTAAAGAAAAAAATGGAGAAGTCTTATCTGACGCCTCTGACAATTTCTTGCGCCGTCACATTTTCATAATATAATGAAAAAATGAACTAATAAACAACCTCTACATCGTTTTAAGAATTTTAAATCGTCGTATTTGGCTGACCTTAGTGAGTGAAAGGAAAAACTTTTTCTTCCCTTTGTAAGGATATCGCTTATGAGCTTACCAACGTGGATCTAATAAGTGCATCGCCGGGAGAGTCAGTTGGCTTGAGAGAACACTTTTATTGAACCTCTTAACGTCGTCGTAGAAAAAAAAACAGAAAAAAACAAAGAAGAACTTTGAACAAGTTTGACCCGTTTTCGAGGGATGAAACTTTTTAAAATCCTTGTTACTTTTCTCGGTGGAAGGAAGAATTAAGACGAAAATAAGACGGAAGGAAACTTTGAGATATTACAATTCTCCTTTTTTTTCAATTTTCATTCAAGTTTTTAAGAAAACTGTCGAATGACTTTTTTTCCTACTATTTTCTTTCATAATCGTACGGAAATTTCGTTCGAATTGAAAATAAGCATATCGAATGTCGAGCGAGTCAGCATTTTTTAAACGTAATTTGTTAACAATTGCTCAAAAAAGCTTCCTTAGAATTATTTAAACGCTTGTCTTATATTTTGAGAATATTTTGTATTTTTAGATATATTTAGCTTATTGCCGTATGACGTTGCGTTAATTAATCCAAAGACGTTGATGGGCGATTTTTCTGATTCGAGCGAACAACGAAATAATAAATCAACGAATCTTCGCCGTATTATTTTAACTCGTGGGATTTTTTTAATAAGAACGAAAGGGAAAAGTGGTCTTAGCCCCGAGATTTTTGCTTTCGGATAAAATAGCCAGTAGAATAAATAAATAATGTCCAGTAGTGGAAGCTGTGGACAGCGATGTTCGTAGCATCCGCCTTGGGGTCGTACATTCTCCCCCGGGTTATTTTTTTCAACCCAACAGTTATTTCAATCCTTGAAAAATATTTCCTCACCGCACAGGCGTTGACGTGTGCAATATATCGAGACAAATATCGAGAAAATCTGATATATTTTTGCCAATTTTTTAAAGGTTCCTCAGGGTCGTCAAGGGACCTTGAGTAAACCCCAGGAGACTCGTGACTCTTCACTATAAACGGAAAAAAGTATTTTTCACCATACAAAACACCATACAGAATTTTTCGAAAGATTTCTTCCAAAATTTTTTATTTAATTTCCTTAAAGTACCATAAAGCAAAATTTCAAAAAAAAACAAGAAAAAGCTGATTGCGATATTCGAAGAGGAATTTAATTTATAAAATTACGTAACTGCGGTACAACGTCGGTGTCCAGCTTTTTTGTGTTTTTAAATGACCTTTTTTATAAAGCACGTACCTGCATAATTAAAGCGTTCACACGTTTTTTTCGCGCAATGTTGCAGCACAAAGACACTGTGAACAAAATGAGAAAAGACAAAAAAAAAATTGGATAAAATACAGCGAGAGGAGTCGCGGACGCAATTTACAGGAGATGTTTAACTCGGTGCTTCAGCGCGAGTATCTTTCGGCCTTTTTCTCCTCTTCCTTCCGTCTGGACCAAGCAATTTCGGCACATTGTGTGTGTGTGTGTGTGTGTGTGTGTTTTCATGTTTATGTTTAAAAGTCCATGCACAACATCGATGAAGATTCTGACCATCTCAATTGTTCATTCCATCATTATTATTGTTAAACATACATTAACAATGTTAATGATCATACAATCATAATGTTTTGAAACACGCAGCTGCATCATCAGCTGGATGATGGAAAAAGTACGAAGCGCAAAAAGCGCGAAGGCCTGGTCGAAGAAACCTCACAAATGGAATACGAAATATGGTTCAAATCCTCGATTTATCGAGTCTATGCTTTTGACAAAAAAAAAAGAAGAAGAAACATCTATCGGTGAGTCCGCGAAAAGTCTGAGCTTAGAGCATGATTGATGGGCAAAAGTATATATTTACCGGCAGAAATTCTCGATGATACTAACGCTCGAGAGCCTGCTCGGGCTCGTGCGTGACAGGAAAATCTAGTTGAGAAAAAATAATTTTAAAAATATCATTTTCGTTTCATAGAACGAATCGAAATAAAGAAAAAAAACCAGCGCTGAAAACCGCCTCGAGGGTCTTGAGAATCTACGATCAGTATCGATTATCTAAACTTTTGTTTTCATTGATTTTTTTTCATGAAAAACACCATGATAAAGAATAGAATAATGATAAAAGTTCCTCCATTTCAAGCAACATTTTATCATTTACATTCATAGCGGGTTTCGTGCGAGTTGAAAATTCACCAAAAGGTCGACGGACTCTCCGTGTGTCCAGTCGGTTTTATCCAGGGATTTGAAATGATGATATATCTTCCATCGCAGCATCTTTTTCTTTCGACTTTCTACACATATGGTACTGGCTTACATAACTCACGTCCCAAAGAGACATCGCTTGAGAATTTTTCTCCACCAATCTCGAAACTCCCAGGGAAGATTTTGCGTTACGATGTTTCTTGAACGTCGATGCATTTGTTTTTTCGTTGTCGTACACGTTTTGTGAATGGCCTTTCGATGGAAAATAAGGAGAGGACCTTTTGGAAATTGGAGTTAAATTGTATGGAACTTTTTATACTACGATCATTGCGAGGAGATCGCAAACGGAACTACGAAAGTTTTTTCATCGCTTGAGTATGTTCTCCCAAAGGAGGATGTTTCTTCTTCGCGAATGAAAAATTTTTTTATCGACGATTCAACGGTTCAATGATGGAAAACAACATTGTGCAAAATCGGAATCGTTGAAGTATCCGGAATCTCTATTATGAAAATGAAAAAAAAAGGGTTTCTTCTAGCGCTAAATACTTATATGGCAATTGATGTTTTTCTTTTCGATAATTATATTACTTGGCGTCGAGACCCTACCGTGTCTCTGGGTAAATAATTTATTTGCAAATGGAGGGTTTGTCAAAAAATATTTGGAATAACTTCGTACGAGTGAGCCATTTTTGAATTTTAAGAAGCAAATTCTAGCAACGTCCTCTGGAATTTTTTGAAATTTAATTTAGCAGTTTGTGGGATGCGATAAAGTTGCAACAAGATATGCGATATATCAGAGACATTCTGCGTGTACGAACATATGGATCTCTCCATATCTCTCCAATCTGATCCAAATCCTGCGAAGAACAAACCTTGTATTTAAGTATATATGTATATATAAATATATATGTACATATATACTACATATATATATATACTGGTAGGTCTCATTATATCTGCTGATCATACGTGGCAGCATCATGAGCACGTACTGTGTTTCACGTGCGTAAACATATTATCCTGATCGCCTGAGCCAAGATATCGTATAAAAGCCATGCATGGCAGTAGGGAGCAATATATGGTTTGCTAGTTATTGCGAAAGTTATTTTAAAGTATTATAAATCGTACGTATTTGAGGCCACTTTAAAACAGATCAATAGTTTTATTCGTAGCCATTGGGCAAAAAGTTTCTATACATCCATTGAATAAAAATTCCTGCAAATAGGAAACATTTTTATCTCAATTTTAAAAAGTGGCCCTTGTTCTTTAGAATTTTCGAGTTAATAACAGCGTATATGGATATTAACCATAATCATAATCATAACTATATATATTATTTATAATAAGATATAAATAAATATATATATATATATATATATACATACTATATATTAATTATTATGTACAGTAATCACCATATTATTTTATTCTCTTCGCTTGGGATTTAAAAAAAAGCGGAAACGGGTGACCCATGTTATCCACTAAATCTCATTGACATCGCCTCGCCTGTCTGAGAAAGGCGAAGGCTCAACAATGCGAACCCCCGAGATCCAATAAGTTAACTTATAGCCAATCCCCGTGTATCGGCTGACTGAATATAACTGCGATCCACCTGTCAGGAACAGGGATACACTTTAACCGATAGAAGGGGGCGAGCTATATGTGGAACGGTATATACAACAACGTGTACGCGCGTTACGTGACTATACACAAAAGTCTCCGTATATACGTGAGGTAACAACCCTCAACGTGAAGAGAAAAAACGAGAGAGAGAGAGATACGGCACTGGCTGTTGAACACATCTACGCGCCCAGTTGAGCGAAAATATTGTTTCCTTCGCTTCCATAAAATTTATCAAACGACTGCTGCCTCGTGTACCCCCCCTGGGCTGTCCCGTTCGCGGTTACACAGAACGCGAGGCGATGCCCTGCCTCTGCAAAACGCCAGAAACAAGTCAAGGGGGATGGAGAAAAAAAAGACAAAAAAAAAGAAATGAAGGAAAAAGTAACAAATTGCAACGAAAACATTGCAGCAAAGCGTAAGGGAGAAAACTGCAACTTGCCTGCAATATATACCTCGAGGCAAAATAACCTACAAACGATAACGCCTCGCTTAATCTAATTTCTCTCTTCTTTTTTACTTTGTCGCAACTCTGGCCAAGCTTATATTCTCCTTCTCATTTTTCTCTGCTGTTAAATACGAGAAGTTGTTTCTTTATTGAAATAAGATACGATTATTGGAGGCACGGGTCATCATAATATTACAACAAGGTCTTGTTGAATTTAGATAGAAAAAATACACAAAAATTGTCACAATGTTGTTCGTCATTTAGAAGGCAGTGGTAACGTTTTTCGCGTTTAGCGACTTATACACTCCTCATGCAGGTCGACCAATCACTTGGTGAAGAAAGTCGATGATTATTTTGCATCGTTTCTCGAAACAAAAATAAACAAGAAAGAAACACTTAATTCAGTCATTGTTCACCCAGTATGACATGGAGGTTTACTCCCTGAAAAAAGAGGTTAGAAAAACTACCACTGGCAACTATGATTGTATAAACTCGAGAAAATTCCATTCATTCTCGAGTCCTTTCCACCGCCTCTCTTTCTCATCGTCGTACTATTCTCCCTCTTGCAGTCTTCCTTGCCACGATGAACTCACCTTTGAAAAAGCTTAGCAACACCACCCGCCCAGAGTGCTTGGGAAGCTTTACCGCACTGGCGTCCATTAACGGTGGTAAATGTTGCGGAAATTTCGTTATATAAAGAGTGAACCAAGAAGGGAAACACGTTGGATCTCACTTGACGTTTTAAGGATAGAATATATAAAAGGGAGTGAGAAAGAGCATCGATATTTATTTTATTTTTTCAAGTGCCCAATACGACAGACTTTCGCCAACTAATATCCTTCGTAACGTCCTTTTACCTTCAGTTTCCATTTTATCTACATCACCAGAGTTCTCGTATATAACAAAAACTTTACCACCAATCCCTATTATATTCTCGTCATTTTCCGTCGACGAATCTCGTACATGCTCCAATGTGCGCACAAAAGCCAATGAATAATAGGAAATATTCGGTATATACGAATGACCGAAAACGACGAATCGATCATTCATCAAAAGCCTCATCTCGCACTGATTTTCAATATTCTTTCTCATCGACGTGCCGAACATACATGGAAAATTCCATCGTACCTTATATATAAAATGGGATGAAATTTCCTCTGTGAATTCTCATCAGATCCGTTGTGTTCCCAAAAAAAAATGGTCAATCTCTTTTTTTTCCGAAAATATTTGTGGTCGTGACGAATCATTCGCTTCGTCGAATGACTGATCGGATCAACGCTTGGACCAATTTCCGGCAAAATAATATTTCCATCAATTCGCCAATAACATTCGTTGTATATTTATTCGTCCAGACGGATTATGTATGTTAAATTTCGGGGTATTCGATAACCAAAGATGAAATCATTTTCAGGACCGATATATCTAAATTGACTGTTCTACTTTCGAGCTTGTATGTTCGCGAATGTGTAAATTGTAAATTCACGTATTTGTGTGTTTATACACATATTTTATGTTAACCACTCGACGCCAACTCGGGTGGTTTCGAAACTTTGATTTTTCAACTTGCCTGAAGTTTTTTCGTCATGTATTATGTATCGTTACTAAACGAATCGTTTAATAGTCGAGCTTCTGTTCAATGCTACTCTTCATCGATTTTCCGGGAAAAAAAAAATCAGTAAGAAAATCAGCAAAACATTTAGTCGATACACGATCCGTTCAAAATAAAGTTATTGACTGAGAATACTGATCAATAATCAAAATTGATTTCTCATATATCGCCTTCCACCATGATATAAGCTATAAGGTACATGCTACGGTTTTTTTTTCGTTTTTTTTAAAACAATAATCGTTTTGAGAACCAACGTAGAGTGCCTTATCAGGTATTTTCCAAACTCCTTTTATTTCTCGATGCATGAAAAGCACAAAGTTTCCCATCTCATCCATATATTCATACGGCCACCGAGAAAAGTAGTCATGACTTATGGTTGGGTTCGCCACCGAATATATACGTATATACCTCTGAAGGCTGTGGTTTGAAACCATATAACATAATAACTTTCAGATATAAATAAATATATACACATATAGATAGAAATATTGTTATTTTTCATACCGCTGTAAGCGAAATCGACGCTTGACTTGAAGCACGTATGGCGTGGCCAGTACCAATTTTTGTATATATATGACGAACAAAACGATTGCTTCGTAGCCCCGAGAGAGAAAACGAGATGGAACTCTGTGAATACCGGAAAATTCCATTTTCTGACGTTCGGAATTCATTGCCGGTGGCCGCGTTCATTGAATATATAC
Source organism: Heteropelma amictum (assembly GCA_959613375.1). Classification (NCBI taxonomy): domain Eukaryota; kingdom Metazoa; phylum Arthropoda; class Insecta; order Hymenoptera; family Ichneumonidae; genus Heteropelma; species Heteropelma amictum. Next base: position 3,345,314 of record OY390721.1, on the reverse strand, counting down.
GGTCGTTGTCGGTACGACCCAACATAAGTTACACGTCGACTTACTTTCGCATGCTTCGAATTCAAAAGTCGTAATTTGAAATTTACTCTGCGAAATTTTTCGCGAGGCTTCTCCCGAGCTTGATAAACAAATTCTTGTAATACAACAAATTCGTTCTCAAGTAATTTACGAACAATTAATTTACACTCGTTATGCATCGTTAGATTGAAAGTAATTTATAAAGCTTCAACTCGATCTATTAGCTTATCATTATTATTTGTTGTGTTCATTATTATTAATCATTATTCTGTTTCCTTTTTTTTTCTTTCCAGTACGGAATCCCGGAGAAAATTGATCTAATTAAAAAAGACAGTTGAATCCCTCATAAGGCGGACTTCCAGACGCAGGATTTTTCTCAGCACTGGCTTTTTTTACGTGTTTCGTTATAATAATTCTATTATAATAATTGATGAAGAAAAAAAGCATTACACAAGTCTTTAACCGTCGACCTGGCAGAAAAATATTATTTATAAGGATCCAATTGAGCAATATAATGTACTGTATGTTAATAAAATATGCGTTTTTGTTTCCATTCTGTACTGTCTATTTTTCAACAAATGGTGGAAAATCTCGATTGTATTCAAACGAGTTTTACGTTGGACTTTTTCTCTCCCCTTTGGGTTTGGGTACTTAGCATGATGCTAAGGGGTCATTACGGGAGAATCTCCGGTATTCTAATACCGTTATGCAGAGAGAGACTGAAAGGCATTGGCTTCATTTGAATCCAACGTCGAAATAACGCGAGGCAAAGACTTTCGTCGATACTCCAGGGAGCTTTCAACTTCTAATCGATTTGTGCTTTCTTCAATGAAATCAAATGAAATTATCCACGTTACGTTTGCATGCCCGGAATACACACACATACAGACACACTTTTTGTGTACCCAAGATTTCAATTCTGGTCTTACATCGGGCTACTAAAATCAATAACTCGACGTGAAGGAAATTAAGCACATTCAGTGAGCAAAGTTTTTGTTGCATGGGAATTATCTGATCTTACGTTCGGAAAAATACAAACGCGTTGTGCGGAAAATTTGCAACTTATTCGACGTGCTCGAGACTACATTCGATGCCGGATTTTTCCCGCATGCTCTCGCATTCACGTGCGTTTGTTATCATTCAAAATAATCTACACGTGCTTGATATTTTTTCCGATTTTTGTGCAATTGACAAGTGTGCGCAAATTCTCATTCGTTGCTAAAAAAAATTCTCATAATTGTTATTTTTATTTTGCAGAAACGTCGTTCGGCGTTGAACGCGGAAATTTGACGCGGTGACAAAAAAATAAGACACTCGTCGACGCAAGAAAAAAAACACAATCGCTCCAGAGGGCTCGATGGCAGGGCGAGCAACCGTCACTGGAATTCTCGCGGCGATACTCCAAATTTCCACGTGTGAGTATTACTCGCCATATTCAGAACACCAATCTCGTAGAAATGAGCTTTGACGTTGAAATTTCCGGAAAAAAGGCAATCGCCAGTTTCTTCTTTCAAATCCGCTTAAAATTCGAAAATTTTCTCACGAAGAAAAAGAAAAGTATGATCTTTTATCATTGATGATAACAATTTCCATCCGTGAAAACAAACGCGCCGACGAAAAAAACAATTCTATGATCCTTTTTCAAGCTAGGAGCTCTCATTAAATTCCGATGCGAGTTTTCTGCTCGAAAAGCACAAACTCTCGTAGCGTAAAATTGCACTCGATTCTCCTTGAAATATCGTACGTATGACGGCGCCAATATATAAGCGTCAAAAAGTATATCGCGCTGCATTCGTAAGAAACCACCATCGAGGGTTGGAAAAATTGCCAGTTGCCTCCAACCACGAGGGTTTTTTTTTTTTCGTTCTCCATAATCCTCGCCCTTTCTGCCCACCGACGATCAACTTATCGGCGCGTGGTTGGCGTACACACGACTCCATCCCCCTCGTAAGCCGATCGCGCTACGCGGATGTTGCAAAAGTGAAAATCCGTGTCAAACCCTCGGCGTCTCCTCGCGTGTTTCATCGGCAGAACCCACGATCGCTCGCCTTCCAACGCGTCACGAATTCTCCGTCAATGAAAGCTTTTCTCCTTTCTGTCTCTCTCGCAGCTTCTTTTCTTCTTGATTCCCGCAAAGCTATATGGCAATTTTTCTAGTAAGCGATTTTTCCGCGACTGTAAAACTATTCCATCGTGTCCCGCACGAAAGAAAATCGGTACTGGCGAACGCTTTAAAAAAATTTACGGTACGATGGCTTTCGAGTAAAACGTTGGATCGGAAGTCTCTTTCTTCTGTAATTATTGCCCAACGAATTTGCCCATTCGTTAAAAGACCTCATATGTCCTCAGATCGATATTAATCCCCGAAATTTTCATTTGGGGTACTCTGAAGATGACCTTGTGGCTCAAGGTCATTGAACTCTACGTAATACCGTAACGCCATACGAAGTTTCCATTCGCTTTGAAACTCCGCGGGACTGGCAGATCGAGGTTTCACTCGAAAAACTTCGATCACCAAACGTCCTCTACATCGTTTTCAATTGCTCTGCAGAAACGCATCCGAAGCATCACGCTCGAATAATCTCGAGGCTACGCGAGAAACACCATTCAATTTTCCAATGGAAACTTCGATAAAACGGATTTAATCATTTCCAGAGAAAACTTACGAGTCAATGTTGAAAGAAAAAAAAAGAAAAAGGGAATGAAATGGGGAGAGAGTCGACCGTGAAGACACGCAATAGCTTTTTTTGCTGCACGAGGGGCGAGGGTATTGCTTGTCGGGCGTGAAATTATTTACGTGCCATTCAACACTACTGTGCGTTAAAATGTCGATGCCATAAGAAAAAGAGGAAGAAAAACGATCGTGAAAGAAGATGGTCTTGTCCCGGTGTGAGCGCGTCTGGATTACATTTTGTCCAGCGAGGGGATGTGCAACACCTTTGGAATGTTCGGAGGGTCATTTCCAATTTCGATTACATTTTTTTCCCATACAAACTCGGGTACTTTGAAAAATGATGTGCCAGTGTCTGTGAGGCTGATGAGGAAAAAAAAAACAATCTAAAAATGATTAATTTGGGTAAAAATCAAAATATCGAGTTTTCGAAAAAAACGTCGGTGAATTTCGTAATCAGCGGGAAATTTCCGATCGGCTGAGCTCCGGAAAGATTGAAAATTTGAAAAAAAAATGTCGACTCATTTTTCGCCACTTCTCCAGAAACCTCAAAAAGTCGAAAGCAAAAGTACCTTTTGCTTTCTGATGCGCGCGTATGTTTTGTTTAAATTATTAAATGCGTATGATAAAATCACGTAAAAAATCAAGGCGCCGCATCGCAATCGTGCGATCGCGCGTATGAGCGCGAGCCCCCATCCCTAGTATATATATATAAATATATATATACTATATGTAAGGCCAGGGAGGTAGTGGTCGTGGAAGGGGGGGGAGGGGGCAAATGGTACGAATTCGTCCGTGCACGAGCATAAAATTAAGTAACGGGCACCTCTGCGATGTTACTATAACCATGGCGGGACGGCAGCGCTTTTTTAACGGTTCCTATATCGCCATGAAAAAGCTGCGCCGTAATTCGTATCCGCAAAATCACCCTCGTCCTAGCGAAAACCCCAAACTAAATCATGGTGGATTTAAGTGGATTCCGGAAACACCACGATGCGGTGTGCGGCCCCAAGGACGACGACGATGCTTTATCCTCTCTCCGTACTGCTATTGCAGGTTGGAGGAATCCACTGCAACGCTAGCGACACTCCACTCCTCTTATTTTCCATCCCCTTCCGGTATACATTACCCCTTTCCATCATCTTCATTCGTTTTACTCGAGAAAATCCTTAGAGTCCTTCTTTGCTCGAGACTTTTGGAATGCATCCAGTTTTCGTTTTCAGCTGTGCGATGCGACGTTCCTCCAATTCGAACTCCTGTTGCACTTCCTTGAATCTCGCAGCGCTTAGTCTTTGCCTCTAACAAAAACCGTCGTTAATTTCTCTTGTCGAATGATACAATTAAATTTTCGACAAATTTACGATAGAAATGTTCAGTAAGATCAAGATGGTTGGTACTGGCGCGTAATTAAACGCGAATGTCAAGAACTCCTTCAGCTCTGATCTATTTGATTACGTGGTCGTTTGCTGCCAGTAGTACAAATAATTTCCTGACGGATTTACAGGGAAAACATTCATTGAAATCAGGATGTTCGATACTGGCGCATGATGCAATGCGAAAAAACGAAAATCTCTTTCAGTTTCGGTCTCTTTAAATATTTGCGTTGCTATTTTCTGGCAACTGTCATGCGGTGGATCGCCCCGCGCGCAGCAGCGCCTTTACCGCATTCCGTGTGCGTGGATATCGCACTCGTATATACAGAAACTTCCGGTTTTTTTTCGTCTGTCGCTCGTTCTTTTGAAAAATCGTACCAACTCTCGACATGATGAAAGATATAAAGAGGATAGAGAGAAAGAGAGAGAGAGAGAAAGAGAAAGAAACTGGTGAGGGCGCTCGAGGTGGGTTTGGGTTTCGCCCGAATTCCTCTTCCTCCTTCTTCTTCGTCTTTGTCTCGTTGTTACGTTGACATCGTACTATTTTCATTTATACATTCAGTATACAACGAAACTCAAACAAACAATAAAGTCTGAATGTTATATATTCGTACCGACATTCCTGTATACACACAAATGCACACAAACTGCACGGGCGCAAACGCGCAGTCGGAAACATTTTTCAAGCTGCCGTCAAGCCGATGCTCTCTGCACACTGGTGGCAAAATCCTCCGTGAAGTCCTTCCGGGTGTACTCCATTTCGCGTCATATCAGAGAATACAACAGCTATGATACTTATCTTCGCGGATAAAGCCGGGGATTCACCGGTCTCGTCGCTACAGCGGTTGTCATCATTTTTCTCTCTTTTTTTCAACCGCACATGTATTTCTTCGTTGACAATTTCGCGTTGATATTTTGACGTTGGGAAAAATAAATCTTTCGATTGCGCGGCAAAAGAGGCGATTTATCATCGGGAGTAAAAATTTCAGTTCGTTTCTATAAAATACACGACATTTTGAGAGGTGAGGAAATGATAAACAATGTTAATTTCGTTGATCAATTCTCGAAATTAGCAAAAATCATTTTAAAAAAAATTCTTTTGATTGATCTTTAATTAATGTAATGTTGAAGATTGTACAGCGGTCACTCGTTTTTTCATCTCGTACACAATGAAACTCGGAAGAATTTTGTTTCAAACCGTGCAAACTGTGGTCCAGGGCCACACGAACAGATAGAAGTGAAGAAAAAGAAAAACTAAGCAGAAAAAACCCAAGAGAATGCGAGAAAAGCCGGGAGAAGGTATTGGAAAAACACCCTGTGGTATAAAAGCGCGATACAACGGATCGCACAGTATATACACACAATAGTCGATGGATGTAATCTTTTCTCTCACCATCGTCGGCTATCGAACGTACGTATAAGAATATGAAAATACTGTTTAAAATAGAAATTCGCGTTCAGGTAGCAGCAAGGGTGGAAGTGGAATGGAAAAACGCAGTGGATAGTGGAATCTATTCGCTTCGCAGTCTGTCCAGATTATGGTAACGAGACGATGCCGCAGTCTCCGGTGACCTCCGAGATAAGATACAACGGCCACTGTCTTACTCTTCTTTTTTTCATAGTGGTCTCCGTCGACGAACAAAAAGATGAGACTTTTTGCGCCCTTGACTTGTCCATTAAACGAATATACGGATTTCGATTTCGGGAAGTATGACGGAATTTAGCACAAATTTCTTTTGAACGGTTTGTTTATTTGTCAAAACTTTGTTAACAAAGCAAACGAAAACTACGACGATACACAAAGAGTTCTGCTCCGTGAGAAAGTTCACACCGCTTATGACCGGCAGCATTCGTTCGCGTGTTTACCATCGGTAGATTTCTCGTCAAGTAGAACTGGTGTCGTTCGATTTCTATTCCAAGTCGGTACCGGCAAGCCAGTGATTCACAGCCAGTGTTTCCTTTTAGGCAAAAATCAATAGGAACGTGTGCGCGGTGCCGATCCGATAAGAGTACATGGATGAGAGAGCTTTCAGCAGGCTCTGCTGTTGCCGGAACAAAGGACGAAACAATGCGGAGGAGGAGGAAGAAATGATAAAAAAGATACAGCCCCGAGTCGATATAAAGACGAGGACGAAAAGGAAGTAATTTACGGTAAATTTCGTTCGGATCCTTTTGTTTCGGGTTTTTAAAATCTTATTCTTTAGGATGAAAACTCTGATGATACGCGAAAATTTGCTCTAGGAGAAAGCCACCCCGCTTACAGTGGCAGATTATCTCCCCTTGTTTGCCAGTAGTGGATATTTCTCCATGAAAAAGTGGCCTCAATTGATTTCTATTATCAGCCAGTGCTTTTAAGCCAGTGCTTGGCTATTAAACCAAAATCAATCCGAGAGATCGGAGGCCATCTGGTAAGGGCATACGTGTCAGAGAGAGCTTCGAGCATAGCGTCAGTCTGAACATGGAATGAAAATGAGAGGGAAGGAGTAAAAATGATAAAAGGGAAAAATGGATGTAGCTTCGGTCGAAAAAAGACAAGAAAGATCGGCTCTCTGGAAAGAGGAAGTCCGATGCTCGATAATCGCCGAGAAGAGACAACGAAAATGAAAATGAGGTCAAGAAAATGTCCGCTCGAAATTTCGTCCCTTGCTGATGTATGTTCATCTCCGATGGTACAGAACTCGAACCCGAGCGATTTTGAAGTTTCGCGAAACCAAAAACCTCCCCTCGTCGGAACGATTCCGGCGAAATCCTTTCCGCGCACACGTCGCACATATCCTCGCATAAGAATACATAGTTTTCCAGGAGATCTGCAAGGATTCCGAGAACGATAAACGATATGGGAGCGAATGAAGGCAAACGGTAAAAGTCATCTTTGGAACGAAGAAAACGTAACTTTTGGTCTTTACGTTGGTTTTTCTTCCATGAAAGGAGAGGGCAGTAGCAAACGTTCCAATCTCCGGCGAATTTCTGGAGATCTTTTCCACGGCCATTTCACCCCCCTCCCGAGTGTATAACTTTTTTATCTCGTATACCTACGCCATTTTGAAATCCATCGTGACATTTACCTCAGCACTCCTCCGAAACGACTCAACCCTTATTTCGATATTTCGAATGTAATGTCTAAAATTTGTGTTTATTTCTTTCGTTGAGAAAAAGAAAACCACGAAATTAAATCAAAGTTCGATTGGAACGAACTTTGATTTTTCATCGAATAAATTATGTAATTCGTCGTTTGTGTTTTTTCAATTTCCCCAGCAAAGTTTAACTATGTTTGAAGTAACAGGCGAATAAATTATGTTGACAATTGTCTCGCCCTGTGATTGGAAACCTTGAAATCGAAAGTTTCGAGATGATGACAATAACGTTGGAAATGGACATATGGAAATGTAAAATTTTTAAATGTCAATGTTTCAATTTTTATACATGCACGTGCGAAACTTGCTCTTCATTTCGCAAGACTGCCTGTTTGTTTGTTCGGCGATTTGTAATACTACGAGAACGCACTAATGCCCCGCAGCTATCATGTTGAATACAAAATCTGCGAGGATCAAAGCTTTATGGACCCCCCCAGTTCCGCTGCTGCTGCAGCTAACTGCTGCTGCTGGTGTATATATACAAGCGGCTTCCGACCACATCCGACCAGTTGAATCAAACCTATCAATTCTCCCCCATGTATAACCCCTGCGTTTCTATGCATATGCCGCGCTTTGCCAATGTTCAACTACGGTCGTCGTCCTAAACAAGGATGGGGGATTTCTAAGAGAGGAAAGGAGGCTGCTGCAATGCCGAATAATCGATAAACCGATTTGCGTGTCGCAGGAAATTTCGCTAAATACTCTTTCAACACCTCGCAGCTGCCTTTCTCGGAACCTTTTGTGGTACTGGCTGTTTTTAGGATCGACCTCATCATTATTTTTGTAACTCCGTTGAAATGCGAATAGTGCTACGATTTTTTCTCCAAGTGCAACGTATCCAAGGAGCGTCACCTCCAAATTTTACGTAAAAATATGAAAAATTGAAAAAGTTACGATTTTTCAAGTTTTAAAGTGCACTTTTGCTTCGGCGACCTCGATTGTCTTACTCTTTGTGCGATTCCTTCTCCAAAAGCGTCGTACCAAAGAAGTATCATCTCTACGTTTTTCGTCGAAAATATTAAAAATCGAGAATATTTCGATTCTTTCGGTCAAAAATTGGTTATTTTTAGTACCCTTATTCTATATTTCATAGTCGCTAGAATAACGGCGCTGTCTTAAATCCGTGAATCAATTCGTTTCGAATACGAATAAAACGATGCATTTTTGACAATTTTGAATCGCGCGGGATAACATTTTTTTCTCAAGCGTTCTCTCCACTATATTTCATCGCCAATCGTTTTACGATGCAATTACATTAGCTTCGATCGATATTTACAATGACTCGTCGAGAATTTCCCTCTCGGAGCGGTTGATTTTCCCTTCGATGGAACGTCAAACCAATTTTTCTAAACCTTCCAAAACGCCTTTGACATAAGCATACAACCGATCTCCAATCTGTTTACGGGAATGAGAAGAAAAAAAACGTATTTTCATATTTCCGTTGCATCCTCGTATGGGAATTACTCAAAATTTTCGTCCGTCACCCAAAATGTACCGGGCGATTTTTTTTTTTCAAACTCGACAACTTTGGATATCGATCGACGATTGAAATTTCGTCATTTTTTCCCCCCAAAATTTGGACGGAATCGGACATTGGTTCCATATGGAACGAGTGTTTGTTATTTTCTTTGGCCAAAAAAATCGATGGATAATTTGATAAAAGAAAACTCACGTTCCTGCTGCACTTGATGTCCACTGTACCGAGGTTGCCGATCGACAATCGCATTGGCGTTACTATCATCGTTTTCATCTTCCTTATATCAAGGCTTATTTGCTCGAGGGCATCCATTCCAGCTTCATATATTTCGTAAGCTTGCTACAACGCCATTAACATTTGATGATTTCCCAACCAGCATCAATATCAATTCGATGAATAAAAATTAACTTGACAATTATCTATTTATTTACTTTTATTTTATTATTTCCTTACCATTCGAACTTTAGTATCGTGGATGTTTAGTCTTTTTTCGTCATATTCCTGTGAGATCAGCATAGAAATTTGCTGTATGCTTTTTTCACAATTTTTTATCACCGATGGCAAACTTTCGGCAAACACGACCTGATAAAAAAAATGTCATAAATCGTTCCCTCGTCCATCATCGGTGTAATCTCTTATATTTATAGAGAAACAATGTCAATTGTGATTCGAAAAAAAAGTCTCGAAACAAAGCCTGTTTCTCTTCATATTAAAAGGCAGTTGTGGCAGAAACCTCGTCATTAGATAACAAATTTTTTTCCAAATGTGATGTAGCCAAGATAACACAAGGATTAAGTTTAGGTAATTTCAAAACGTGTCGACGTACAGTGCCTGTATTATTTTTATGCCTAAAAATGTCGTACATGACTCTTGTTAGATAAAAAAAAATACGATCTGTCTCTTGGCTCGCCACGATTCCACCTTAAAAGGTCTTCGTCGATCGACTTCCATTTTTATGTGACGAGTTTAATATTAAATGAAGAAAAAAAATTCGAGAAATTGAAACAATCAACGTCTCCAACTTGCGAATTGATTCATGCGTAATTTCGAGTAATTTAAAAAAAATCATGATTATCAAAATAGCTTGATTGAAATTCATCATCAAAACGAGAAACTTGTGTGATATTTGCAAGAAATAAAGAATTTACAATAACTCACCGAAAATAGGAAAATAACGCAAAGGCTGGTTATCAGTTTTGACATGACGAGTCGATTTTATTTTACTGAATTCCAATTGAACGTAGCTTGTATTTATATACACTCGTACACCTGAATTTCTTCGACGATATCAAACGGCTGTAGTGAAGAAACAAGTTTTTTTTCCGTAAACTGGAACGTTCTGAATAATCGTATCGCAGTCATGGCATAACACATTCATCATTACGTTCTCGATTTTGATTATTGACTTATTGAATATGTTTTCCTCATTCCGAAACGAAAAAATATAGTATCTTGGGGCATGTATGAAGCAACAAGCATTTACGATTTGTATTACGAAATTCTTCTGCGTAGCACGTCTTGGGAATTGAGTCTAACGCACTATAACGTCATTTTCCACGCACGGGCAGTAATTCATTTTTTTTCTCACGGTAGATATGTTAATTGCCGTTTTTACACCTTTTTTCCGAGCAGGAAAATCATCTCCGGAATATAAAATATGAAAAATGGAAATCCGAATAAACAGAAAAAAAATATACATGGAGATTAATTATTTTTTGTTCACTTTATTAATTCAATAGAAAAATGGTTCCATACAAATTGCGAATGTACACGAGAATCGTCGTCGTAGACACATTGATGCAGGATCGATGTTTGCACCATTGGAAAAAAATTTTTTTCGAAGTAGGAAAACCATTTTTCGAATATAAAATAGAAGAATAAAGGTGCAAATGAAACACCTTTGTTAATTAATTCGTAAAATTCTACCAGCCCAACTGTTCGAATTCGTATTTTTCTTCCGCTCTCTTTTTTTCCATTCGATTTTGCTTGATCAGCTCACAATGCTGCGAGATTCTCGAAGATTCGTGTGACAGCGTCATATACCGCCTTTCCAATCTGTTTGCGTAAATAATGGGAAAAAACGGTTTTTTCGTCATTTGGTAATCATCGATTTCCTAATAGCACAAGATAATACGATCGACGATTTTTATTCTTCAGCTAAACTTAAATATCGATTATTCACGATCGTAAATTTTTTACCTTTGATTCTTCCAACACATCAGTCATTGCGCTCTTAAATTCTTACGAATACTTATTTATTTACTCACTCCCCCAATTGATAATCGGCCAATGAAAATTAAACGAAGCCATTCGCACTCACTTTTTCGTCACATTTGATGGTCATGCTGTGAATATTCGTATTCAATTGAATCTCCTCAACTGTCATCTCATCTCTGTACTTTAATTCATGTCTGTTTTCTGTGATAGTTTGAAGATAAAGAATTGTCGTTCTCACAATTTCTGGCTACCATTGAAATTCATGTTTTTTATTGTGCAACGACAAAAATAAATGTACATCCGAATAAATTAACGTGCGACTTTTTTACCATTGGAGCTTAAGTAGACAGATGCTGGTCTATTGCCTGGAATATCTTTGCGCTGGCCATGAGCTGAGCCTCCGTTATGCTTTTCTCACAGTCTTTAATTTCCTGCGGTTTGCTCTCAAAAGCTGGCTGCAGAGTGAACTGAATAGAAAAATACACGTACATCATTTGTAAATTATTTGTAAATAATACTATAATTCGCACTCTCGATCATAAAGAAAATCCTTGTCCGAAAACTTATTATCAAAATTGTATTTGTTTACGATGTCGGAATTATTGATTGCGCAATCGACCATTGATTGATGTACGATCTTTTAATTTTCGTTTTTGATTTCACAAAGAATTTTATCGGTAAATTGAAGCGAGAGAAAAATTGAATTGAAAAGGTTTTTATTGTACGATGAATTGCCTTTTTCGCTTGTATTTGTTTTCATCGCTGATTAAACATTTATTCGAAATTGTGTCATTTTTTCGTTGAAATCAAAGACCAAGATGGTGGAATCGAATCGTGCGTTGGAGGCCTTCGAATTGACGTCCTCTGTGGCTCATAATTTCATTCACAGGCCGTAAGCCTTTGTCATGAAAATATTTTTAATATATTGTGGACTCACATCTGTCGGTCGTCTGGGTGGTTTTTCTCCCGTTTCGAGCATTTGAAAAAGCTTCTCCGTCGACGGTAATTCTCGACCAATATCTTCATTGTCATTCCGAGCCTCAACGTCGTCCGCGCTGTCGGCGCGAGCAGCCTGGATATTTTTAACAACAATTATCGTCGTTGTAAGTAATCTTTTTTCTTATTGATGCTTCATTCGCAAATAGAAAAAATCAAAATACGATAACAGACGAGAGAGTATAAATGAACACTTTTCAATGTGTAATTATTTATCACATCATATGCATCATACTTGGTGTGCACACTTACCGAAAAAATGAGAAGGGTCATGCAGAGAGTGATCAAGAGTTTCGACATGATGCTGCGAGTTAGTCTTACCGAATGTCTGATTGAACGGTGAGGCCGTATTATATACCCTGGTGCATTCCACCTCGAAATATCATAAAATGTAATTAAGATATAAATCGCTTAGTGTTCCTTTTTATCGTAAGTCAAACTTCACGGATTGTTCTATTGTATTGGTGCGCAACGACGCATTCTTCATAACGTTACGTATAGCTTTCACGATTGCCGCGATTTCCCGAAAATAGTATATCGCACCTGGGAATTCATTCATTTGGCGACAATTTCGCCAAAAACACTTTTCGAATCCTTCAATTGAAGAAATTTGTGCTCTTTTAATATTAATACAAAGGCGTTCCTTATCGGGCTCATTTCTTTTCCATAACTGCGACCGTGTTTATTACCCAATAGCACATATTTTTGTAAGGAATTAAAGTCCCTACAGAAAATCTTGAGTCATAGCGTTGTAAAAATATCGATTTTGTAGTTACGACTACCCAAAGTTTAATTTGCAAAAAAAAAGGTTTTCTCTTTGGACATCACGTTTAAAAATCGACAGAAATTGAGACTCCCAATAAGTACAGGTATGTACAATATGTGTCCGCTTGGCGTGTGGCTCAGGCCAAGGGGAGAGCGGTGACGCATGCGCGCCGTGTTCTTTCTCTCTCGCACGCGCGTCAAGTAGACGGAGAGCTGCTGGTAGAAAGCTGTGCGCGCGCAGTGACGCGCAATGCACCGTCTAGAGCGTGGAAAACTGACAGCTAACTGACAGCTAACGACCTAAAAGGATCGTTGACAACGTAGTGCTAAAATAATGGTATTACAGTGTAAAAGTAATACAGTGTCAAGAGCCCGAACACACAGAATCACGACGAATATCGTTGTTTATCAAAACGAGCCAATTAAAAAAAATGTGCCAATGAATTTTCAGCTTTCGTAGGCTACCTCATCTCGTACGGGGAGGAAAAGTCGATTCATGTTTTCGCTGCCCGGGTAAAGCAGATGATATTAATATTATGCGTGTATTAATGTGCGAAAAAATTATGACGACGGAAGAGGGCGGAAGTAGGACGATCGCAACTACGAATTCAGGCCAATTTCTCGTCCATTTGTAATAACAAGTCCAGAATAACAAGTTTATTATTTATTGCTGATTGTTTGATTAATCATACATTTTGGTTATTATCCCACCATTCTAGCGCACGACGTAACTCGACGAGAATTCCCCCGACGATCCAAACGGCTTTTCTCGTCAACGGATTACACCAATTCTTCGAGCTCTGTGAAAACTTTGTAGACGGCAGCGCGCACGTCCTTTCCAATCTGTCATGTGACAATAAAATTTTAAAAAAATATATATTTTCATGTTTTCATTATCTTTTCTTACACAATGGATGACAATTTTTGTCTGACTATAGGTAGGTCGTCAAAAATGTTTTCTTAAGAACTGCATGAAATTGCGAGAGCAGGTTCATCAAGTACGCTAATCTCATCCAACGTTTTGGATTTCGGGATTGTGTGTGAATTTTTCTTTCACCTTGAATCTTTGCTCTCGATCAAAATTGACGAAGAATTCTACTCACTTTTTCGCTGCATCTGATAATCATGGTGTGGATATCTGTCGACAATTTGATTTCACTCAATATCAATTCATTTGTTGTTGTTGTTAATTCGCTTCTCGCCTTTGCGATATGAATAACTCCGCTTCGGTAAATGCCTTGCGCTTCCTTTAACGTCATTCAAATTGATGTGATTCAAATGATGATTAGCTATTTGGAGAATAAATTCCGGTGGGATATTTGTTTGGGTTTTCTTACCTTACGAGCATCTTCGTTCAAACTTTCCACTGTCAATAAATATTTTATGAGCATGATACGCCAAGCGTCCGTTAGGCTTGCGTCGCAGACCTTTATGGACGAGAACGTTTCGTCGGATCCAACCTGATGAAAATTATCTAGCATTAATTCTATCGTTCATAGAAAAAACTGTTTCTTTTTTTCATCGAGAAATACAGCTTAACAAATTCGAAAAAACTGCCACAAGACGGTACTCCAAAAACTCTCTCTCTTTTCTTTATGTTTTTAAATTGAAAAATATTAATTACTTCGTTGAATTTATTCACGAATTTTCGACAATCGTAAGTTGTATCGAAGGAAAAAAGGGGAAAAAATCGAAGAGTTCAAGTTGCGAACTAATTTCACACGCTAATTATTCATTTTAACCTTGAATCTTACTCGCGTCAATTACGAGCGATAAATCGACAATGTTTCATAAACAATAACGTAAAATCATTGCTATGATTCATTCTTCAAAATAACAATTCGGAATATTGAACTTCCGTAAAAAAAAAAGCATCGAGAGTTTCGGATACTTTTGGATGGATGAATGGATGACTTTTCATTTTTACTTTTGCATTGAACATTTTCATGATCGAAACAGTAGGCGGTAAGAAATTTCATTGAAACATCTAATTATCGTTTAAAATTATTGATTTCACCATGTTTTTCCTTCTCATCGGTTGCAAAATTTATTCTAAATCGGAAATGTCTCTTTGCTCCATGAAAATCTTCAACAAATTTTCAGTTTTTTTTCAGATTGAAATAATTAACATTGATACACTCACATCTACGGCAGCTTCCGCTTTTAGGTCCTCGAGAAGCCAATTTGCATACTTGCGGCAGTTACGACTTCCCTTTTTACGTTCGACCAAAATAGAAATAAATTTTCCATAATGTTAATCACATTTTTTGTTTACGACATAATGAGCCTAGAACTCATATTTAGAAACAAATATTTGTTTTTACATAGATATCACACGATGGCGGTAATACTTGCTGGTCGTTTTCGGAACGATATTTTTCAGCTTCGTTTTTATGACACGCCGTGTCTTCAGGATCCATTGGCTTACCCTCCGCCGCGTTATCGGTGAAAACAGCCTAATAATTTTTAACAATCATTGATTTGCTTGAACATATATACATATATACATATATACTTGAACATATATACTCGAATGCATCAACAGGGAAATAACTAACAAATGGATTATAAACTACAATCGAACGCATATGAAAATTACCGTTTTTCCCCCTTTCAGATTAAAAAATATGATTTAATTAATGTGATTTTAGACAAAACAAAAAAAATCAAGCGTGTCCGGAAAAATCAACGAATTCGTTACGCGAGAGAAGACAAAACGGTTTCCAAACATTATCGGAATGTTTCTTTTCGAAAACACGTTCTTCAAAAAGAAAAATCGTTTTTCGTTCATCGATTGATTCGTAATAAATTTAACGACAAATTAATCAACGGTAATAATCCAAACGATGAAGTGGTTTTTTGAAAAATGATAATTATCATTGCTGCTTTTTCATACCGATCAGCGCAATATTCGTTACGAGCGATATTCGAAGAGAAATAATTTCTCGTATCGTCGATTAGTTTGTAATATAAATTTGACTATGATTTTTTTCCCCCCGAAAAAGTGATAATTATCAAAGTTGCGTTTATCCACGCTTTTCTGTGTAACATTCGTGTTACGTGCGTTGGAAGGAACAAAACGTCTCCGATGTTCAAAAAAACATCGTCGCATCCGTCTTGCGTTGATTAATAATTTTATTTCACGATGTCTCACCCAAATGAGGAAAACGGCGGATAGGCCGATCGTCAATTTCGCCATGATGCTCCAAGTTCGTTTGACTGAATTTCTGAGCAAACGAAGCTTCTTTATATATATGTACACGCGGCGTAACTCCGCCTGCAAAATCGGAGGCTCTAATTACGATGCGAAATTCTTTAATTTTTTTTTTCTTCTCTTATCGCAAATTAAACATTAGCGATTGCTCTATCGTAGAGACCCCACGATAGATTCTTCACAACGTACCATAGCATTTTTATTATCGACTTTGTTCTTCAAATTTCCAGGCAAAAAACTCATTAGACGAGATATCATTGTGTACATACGTAACGACGATTCTCACCTTGGCTGTAAATCACGGGTATTTCGTTACCGAAATTTTTGCCGGTCCACAAATAGATGTCAAGCTTATTACAAATTTCGTTATCGCGGATTACTTTGGTCATCACCCTCTGATGGTATCACCCTCTCTCTTTCGGATGACAAAAATTACTATACGCGTTAAAAAAGCAATCGTCGGAAAAGAAACGTGACGATCTTGTAACGACGGATTTTCATACTTAATTGATAATTAGTCAACTCGAATGTTCAAATTGGGAACTCGGTAGCGCAACTTCGACAACGAAATCGCGATATCGATGAGATTTCGAGACGAAATATAGTAATTTTTCTTTGACGGACGATGAAGTTCGGTCTTCGATCCCAAAGAAATATGATCTCTCGAAGATTTCATTGGAACGATCAGGATGGAAATAACGCGAAACGCATGCACGACGTATATCGAAAATCATTTGTTTCGTCGGATCACTTCGCAAAAAGGTTCCATACGACCGTCGAAGAAACTGTCGCTACGGATGTTGGATGTTTTTGAAAAGAAAAATGTTTATTCGCATTACAAGTTTGTCTACACTTCCGCAGCTTTAAGGTTCAAATAGGAAACGCACGATTTGTTTGTTTGATGATAAATTGGACGTTGCGGAGTTATCGAACTATCCATTTAATTTCGGCGCCAAAAGTGGCTCAGTCGGTACGTCTAATCGCATCGATAAGTCCATCATACATCGCAATAGTAATGCTTCTCACGCGTTGGGCAATCTGTCAAACAAGGCAAAAGGCAAAACTGGTAAACTGGCAAAAAAAGCAGATTTTTTTCAAATCTTGATTCACGATCGTTCAACTTTTTGTACTTACATCGTCGCTGCACTGAATACGCTTTCTGAAACCCGATTCGACTTCCGTCGTTACTTCCATCGTCGTTGCCCGATCAACTTCCTCTCTCAACGCGATAAGATCCGATGTTCCTTTATCATAGACTTCCCTCATTGCCTGAATTCGAAAAAGTACGAATTTTGTTGTGTTTTTCTTTGAAATCGACTAAGCAGCGCGGAGAAAATTCGAAAGGTTTATGTATTTTTCCTTACGGCAGATACGTTCCATAAGGAGAATCTATCATACATGTCGTGACCATCTTTCAAAGCCTCCTCGATGCTCTTCACGCACTCTTCTTTCGCAGCCGCCAGCTCTGTGGCCGCGTCATCGGCGAAAGCGGCCTAAACATTTTCCAATAATGATCTTTTACGTCGGAATAATCATTTTCTCAAGGAAGCGAGCGAAATGACAATATTTCGATTTTATCTTGCGGAATAAATTTCATTACTCGCAAATTCCTCTTAATTTTCATTCAAAACTTGAATGAACATTGTTTGAGATAAAGAGCACTCGAGGTTTTGTACAAAATTTCGAGAATATTACGGAAAATGATGCACATTTGATTATTCAAAACTTGGCGATTTTGCCTCAAAGTATCGCGAATATCGTTCAACGGAAGAGACGAAATTTTCTTACGGAATTAGAAAAAATATTCATACACTCGAGTTCTCCCGAGATTTTCAAAAATAATTAATCATCACATTTCCGGCCATTCTTCAAAGGTAATTAGTAGAAAAAATGGAAAAAACGGGAAGAAAAGGATCATTTCCTCGTGACAAAACTTACCGAGATCAGAAGAACGGTGCTAAGAATGATGAACGATTTTGCCATCGTTGTTGCTTCTTGGTGTATCGTCGAATGTAATGAAAATGATCACCAAACGCAGCTTATATACAAAACGAAATCGTCGTACTCCAATGCTCCGGACAATGGAATTAGAGCATATTCAGAAGCAATGTTGTATGAGCTACGTATATCGTTGTTATCTAAGCGCCTAAGTTTACAACTGCGGTAAAATAAATCCCGTTTATTGGTTGACGTCAAATAACTTAATCTAACTTTAATCACTATTTGACGAACTTATTTTTGGAAACGTGCGTCGAAGGTGCTCGGAGAAATGTCATGATTATTTTTTAACGACAATGACGTAATCAACAACGTCCCGAAATAGATGACAGGAATGTACTTTTACTTTTTAATTTAACTTTCTAACGTAGGCACAAATATTGTGGACTTTTTTCACGAGTTCTCGGAATGAAAACCGCTGACAGTTCGAAATTTATATATATACTTTTTTCATGAAATACAAGAATAACGACAGCAGCTGAAAAAATGTGGGCAACCTTCGTGTGAGTTACGCCTTGGCTTATCTTATACCCTTCTTCTTCCGCTTTTGTACTTCGGAATTGGAGCAAAATTTTACGACGATACTTTTTTCGCGATTTCAGACGCTCTCGCGTCATTAAATTCTCCTTAATTAATCGCTATGCAAATCAAAAGTCAATTTTTTTTGTCTATTCTCAAAACAGTCGCGAATAAAATCGTGCATTTTTCGCGTATGAATGCGTAAGCGCGTCTGCGCGAATAATCAATTTCTTAGACACGTTGGCCCCGAAACGAAGGGAAATAATCAATCTGCTCTGCTCTGTAACGAGGAACGAAATGGAACTTTTTGTGGGACAATTTGCCAACTTTTTGCAAGTTTTCCCCGCCAGCTCTGAATTACATGTCAATTATAGATTATAATTGCATAGCTTTTTGGAAAAATCCTTAGAATTTTGATCCCCATTGGCCAACGGTATGTTTTTATTGCCGTTATCGCAGAATTATACCCTCCAAGATGATTATTTGCCGTGGAATATAGCTCGAGGGTAGCCCAATTTCTTGAAAAATTATTAAATCCGGTTGAATTTCGTATGGTTTATAAAATCTATGTACACAAAAAAAAACCATGCGGAAGCGCGAATAAAGTCAAAAACAGCAATAATATCGCAATCCTAACGCGAAAAATTGATGAGAAATGTGTGATCTCGATTGACCTCGACCGCCGAAGATTCATCGAAATGCCGAAAAGAAAATCAATCGTATCGCGATCGCCCTTCATTTTTTCAAACGACCATCGTATTCGAAAGCAGAATTTTATTGTTCCAAAACTGTACCATAAGCTCACAATTTCGCATTTACATCGCGCGGGCCGTGCTGCGTGTCGATAAACTCTCCGCGGCGATATTTCGTTCCCTCTTTTTTTCGTTTACCGCCGTAACAACCCCCAAGCATATCGAGGCCGATGGATAAAATTTTATTTAAAAACTCGCAGTTGCATTGGAGCGCGGCGAGTGTATGGCGAAAGCGTAAAAAAACGAGAGCGGAGAGAGAGACGAAATCGTTGGATAGCTCGTAAATATTTCTCTTTTACCAGATATATCGAAAAGTCTGACGAGCGATAAGACGAACGCTGCGCAGCGAAAACCTGCCAAATTAGAATTCCGCGCGTGCCTCTTCGCGCCAAGGCTATGAAATCCTCCATGAAAACGGCATTTCGAGTGGATGGGTATGGGTTACCCTCCACCGCACCCGCCGCCCCCCTTGTCACTTTCATCCCCCGTTCAACCCCTGTACGCCTTTCTCGAAAATCTCTGCTATGTTTCTGGAGCATTGACGGCTGCTGTGTCGGGCCATAGGATTATACGATTGCCCAGAAGAGCGCAGTAAAGAATTTTTCCATTTATCGCGCCTCGCGCCTGCTCTTATGGATGAACGGCCACGAGAATTCTCCCGCCCTCCACAGATACATCGCGCACGGAAAATGGGTGTGTGTCGCTGCGCTTCTTTCCGCTGTTTCACGCGACTTTTACCACCCCCAGTATACACTGGCTGCCGCCTAAAGGGATCTTTTCATTCACACCGTTGAATATCCAATCGGACCGTGCCCGTTCGTGCGTAGGAGGAAGAATATTCATGAGAATCCACAGACCTCCTCCAAAGTCCGACGTACGTATGCAACGTGGAACTCTCGGTGAGTTGCAATCTTTGAAGAAACGAGGGAGAGCGATGACTCGAAATAATCAATCGCGAGAAATGTGAAAAAAATCATTGAAATTATCGGAATCCCAAAGAAAGTGAAAAAAGTTGCTTGATAATCGCAAGGCAGTCCCGTTATGAGTTCCCATGGGGTTGGAGCGGGTGATCGGTTGATCAACGATTTTCGTACGTAACGGATTCCAAACCGGAAATCCGTAGGCAGGGGGTGATGAACAAAAGTATGAGAGCTTTTATGTCATGAACGGGTAAATAGCCGTTGAGTGGATGGAAGGCTGCAGATGGATTGCAGTTCGGCAAGTTAGAAAGTAATATTTAAACGGAATTTTTCTTTGTTTCACCGGCGCAGGTCAGATAACCACGGAGGTTCAGCCGGAATTCCCGTATCCGCTGGAGAATCATACTGTGATACAAGGTCGCGAGGTCGCATTCACATGTACCGTAAATCACCTTCAAACCTACAAGGTATGCGAGAATCAGTAAAAATCGACGAGATTTGTCAATCAAATTGCCAATGTTATCGGATCGTCTTTGCAATTCGTTCTTCTTTTTCTTTTGCTTGCGAAACTCGAGGTTGCTTGGATAAAAGCCGACACAAGAGCAATACTGGCGATCCATACGCACATGGTGGCACACAATCCGAGGCTCTCCGTAACTCACAATGGCCACAACACGTGGATGCTGCACGTGTCGAACGTACAACAAAATGACTCTGGCACGTACATGTGTCAAGTCAACACCGATCCAATGTTGAGCCAGGTGAGTCAAAGTAACGGGGAAAAAGACCGTAAAACCGAATGGAATTTGATTTTCAAACCGCTATATATTTTTCCTACCTGTTTTGCGATCTTCCGATGTGTACTGGCGGTACTGGCTAGCGCAGGATGCGAGATGGCAATAGCCAGTACCACGCCAATGATCACCGTGCCCTTTGTGAGAGCAACCCTCCACTCTCCAGCGACCTTGCCGGCTAATTTGCTCATGCGTTTCAGTTCTCCGTGGATATTACGATTTTCCACGGAAAAAAGCTTTGGACACAAGTACCTAATCATACCGGATTTTAACCGCTCTCTGTGTCTCTATCCCTCTTGATTGCGCACGATAAGCCGGATTACCGTCTCATCCCCATACATAATCGGAACTACATAACCGCAGTTGCACTGGAAATCGTATAAAAGACCAACCCTCGTATTTCCGTTTATGTGTTTCACACACCCGATCTCTTTTTCCCTTCGAAATTCATGAAATTTGTCATTCGTGGTGTAATCGTTCGATCATTTTTAATAATCACTTTTATTTCAAAATTAAATTGAATTACGTTCGAATTACGCGAAAATTGACGAAAACGATTGTGGCATTGTCAACTGGCCCTTCATAACGTTCTCGCAAACGCAAATAAAATTCGTTGTACCGTTTGTTCTTCAAGGTCAAGGAGAATAATTTTTCCCTTCATTGTTAAAGATGGGCACCATGAAGGTCGTCGTTCCACCTGATATAATGGACGACGACTCCTCGGACGGTTTAGTTACACGCGAGGGTGGCAACATCACTCTGCGCTGTGTCGCCACTGGCATACCCGATCCAACTGTCACTTGGAAACGAGAGGATGGTCGCAACATTGTGCTACGCGAGGACGGGCAGAAGCAATGTAAGATGAAAAAAAAGCCTCTGCTCAACTTTTGTTACGACAGAATTGAACCAAACTCTCGGGAGATTTTTTCGATGAGTAAGTGTCCATCTTATTTACAGCTCGTAAAACATGGGACGGAGAAACTCTGAATTTGACGGGTGTTCTGAGGCACGAGATGGGCTCGTACTTTTGCATAGCGAGCAACGGCATACCCCCGACGGTCAGCAAACGTTATTCCGTACAAGTGCATTGTGAGTAACACACACAGCTATACGGATATAAGAGAATAACAAAAATCGCAGATTTTTTGCAGAACAAGCGATTTAGATTTGGGACTCGATAGTGACAATGACAGTGTCACGACGAGCTCATAATTCATAATCTGAGTGTCCATTCTCAATTCGCAGTTCAGCCACTCATCAAAGTGTCTAACCAACTCGT
The DNA here is from genome assembly GCA_959613375.1 of Heteropelma amictum. Taxonomy (NCBI): domain Eukaryota; kingdom Metazoa; phylum Arthropoda; class Insecta; order Hymenoptera; family Ichneumonidae; genus Heteropelma; species Heteropelma amictum. The sequence goes on along the minus strand of OY390721.1, from coordinate 3,323,187 downwards.
CGCTGCTCCGATAAACAGCGACGTGATACTTCAGTGTTACGTCGAGGCCTCACCACGATCGATGAACACGTGGTACAGGGACAAAGGTCAGTAAAACAACCCGCCAGTACCGAACTTCTATGGGCTCCGAGGGTAACGAAAAGTTTCGTCCAACGAGAAACCAAAAAATGATGATGTGAAATGATCCATATTGCTTGCAGGCGATAGATTATTGCCGAGCGACAAGTATACAATGACGGAATTTACGTTGAGCGAATACTCGTGGCAGATGAATCTCACGATTCACGATCTCGAGAAAACGGACTTTGGCGGTTACGCTTGTTCGGCGGTGAACGCCCTTGGGAAGGCCGAGAACGTCGTTCGTTTGCAAGGTGACAATTTCTGTCAAAACTCCCGCGACATTTTCTCATTCTCCCTTAGCGATGTATCAGGAGGAGGGCATTTATCTTCCATAACAACGGTCGTAAAATGTAAATAAATAATTGAAAAAAAAAAAATATATATATATATATATATCCGCGAATATTCCAAAATACGGTCGACTCTCTCCAAAATTTTTCGTCGACTTTCGAAATTCAACTGGCTTCACAATTCAACGGAACAATTTCGAGCAGCGACGAAATCGTCGACAAAATTTATTCGTGTAACGAGACGAAATGAACGAATCGATTTAGGATGACGATGAAAAAACGTTTCGAAATTATTGAAAATAAGTTTACCGTCGTTGTCGTGGAAAATGTACAGCCTCTGCAAATAAACCGATCATCGAATTATCGGCAATTATCGGCCGTAATTTTTTTTTATCAGCGACGAAAAATCATGAAAATAATCGTACTCGAATTTGCAGAATTGGAATTACCGACGAAAACGACACCAGGAACCTTGCACAGGAACACGGACGCGCGGCTGCGCAAGCAAAAAATGCAGAGCAACAATAATCGGAAAAAGGCGAATCGGCGGCCGTACGAGATGAGCGCCGAAGGTACCGCCGATGGGAATTATCGCGGCGGTGGTAATAACGACGAGTTCGGCGGCGGGACGACCCAGATTATGGCCGGTGGTAGCACACTGGCGGGCGGAGGACAACGCACCGATCGGCCGTTAATTTTTCCGTCGTTATCACCACCGTGGGTTACCGTCAACGACGCCAATCCGAAACGGCCATCGAGAATCTTTCATAACGAAATATTGCCCCTCATACTTATTTCCGCGCGTTTCGTCCTATAATGGTACGAAGAACGAAAAAGGAAAAAAATTCGAGAGAATCATCGTTTCCCGCAGTTTTCTCATTGAAAACTGCGGGAAACTGCGGAAAACTCGCGTATTTTGGATCGCAATCTATTTGACGCGTTAAATCGAACGCAACTTTCATTCAGTGTCTCGTAAATTTTATTTCCATCGAATCTATTTTTTTTGTATTACACCGTTGATTTAAAAAAAGGCTTCCGGCGTGCTCCGATCGCTGAAAAGTTTCACAATCATCGACAAAAATGCAAATCACGTTTTTCGATCGACGGAACCTTTCAACGTAAGAGGGCGTGAGTACCGCGACGGGGGGGGGGGGGGGCACAGTTGTCTTGTAAATAAAAAAGTGATATAATAAACGTCGATAATAGCCAAATTAATTGTTAGCTCGGATATATTAGAGGCTTAGATCGTGGCATAAAGTCCGACGAGGGAGAAAAAAAGTAATATCACCAAGATACGATTCGAAAAAAAAAAATGGAAAAATCAAAAAACGAATTGGCAATATCATTTTTGATTACTTTGATCATTGGCGTTTAAATCGAAGAGAGTGAATAATTTCGTACAAAAATTGCCAACCTGACGTAAACATTGCCTGCATAAAATTCATTCAAAGTCTCCGCGGAGTATTTTCCTTTTTTTTTCGCAAATTGTCAAAAAAAAAAAACAAAAACGTCAGCTTTCACGAGAGAAAAAATGATGAATACGTTGTCAACGACGACCGCGAAATGAAAAATGACGTTGTGGAAATGTTCGGCGATAATTTGTAGTTGAATCTGTAGCCGAAAATTATTGTAATAGATGGGGGGGGGGGGGGGGGAGGAGGGAGAAAGTGGAGTTGAGACAATAAATAATTGATATTATAACGCGTATGGCAGGGGAGAATTTTGCAATATCCGCTAGGGCGGATGAAAAAAGGTTCTTTTCGTTTAAAAAAAAAAAAAAAAAATTTATATGTAAGAAACAAAAAATTACTCCAAAAATACTCGTGAGAAAATCGGTTGTTTCTTTGACTCGTTGAAGCTTCTTTGTTTATCCACGATTTGTGAAAACAAACGAAAAGCGAGGCTCGTTTAAACGGAAAATTGCTCGAGAAATCGTTTTTTTTTTTTTTTCCCCTCATAAAACAATCAGACATTGATTATTAATTGTTTTTTTTTGATAATTACTTGCTGTTTTATCGAGGAGGTTTTTACGAAAAATCGACTCGAAAATCGATAATTATTTAAAAAAAAACGTTTTTTTTTTTTTCAACAATTCGAATAATCATTTCGTTAATTCGGAATTGCGAATTTTACGAATTCGAATTCGTCGGCGAGACAAATAATGAATACTACGTGAAAATAGAACAATGAAAGAAAAACATTAATTACGAAACGATAATTAATGATAAATATATATATATATATATATATATAAATGAATAAATAAATAAATAAAAACGATGAATATATATAAACACACGGCAACGACACATATAAAACACATAGGACCAGGTTTTATGTATGTAAATACACCAGAATTATTATTATCATTATATCGTAAGGATTGTCGGTTTATTATTATTAATATTAAAAACTATGTATATAATGATATACGAGAGGAAAAAACAAACCGCGAAGGTGAAAAAGGCTGTTTCAGCAGCGGGGAAAAGGCGTGACTATCGATTTTATCGAAAAAAGAAAAAAAAACATCGATAGCAAGTTTTAGATTTTATAATGCGAAGAAGTAACGACAAAAAGCAAACAATAATTGCGATGTAAAATACTAAAGCGATTAAAAGAAGAAACAAAACAATGACGGAATTATTATACGCGCGCGAGTAATTGTCATCGAGACGATTTTTCTTTTTTCTTTTTTTTCAGTCGCTCGGCGACAAACGCTGAAAATGCAATCTCGAGAAGATCACGAGATGCCGATTACGAAATGTTGAGTCGGCGAAAAAAAGGCGTAAGATTGTTTGCCGCATGGGAAAATCGTTGTTCGAGGAGCAGCGAAAATCGACGAGGGAAAACCTCAGCCGAAAATCGTGCATCGTTGCTTTTTTGTTCGTGAAAAAAATGAAAAATTCCGCGCGTAATTTGTAATTTCAGTTTTTTTGTTTTGTTTTTTTTCTTTTTTGCATAATATGCTTTCGACGCTTGGAAGATTAATGTTAAAAAATGACAGAGACAAAATTGTTCAACGAGCCACGAGCGGAAAGAATAGAACATGATGGAGATTGAGCGCGTGAGATTTTTTTTTCCTCGCGATCAATCGCGCCTGCGCAGCAATAAATAGAGTCTTGAAAAAGCAAACCGGGAGACGAAATTCAAGGGGAAAACAAAGGAGGAAAACCGTATCGGCGTCGTTATGGAGTATAAAAATAACGTCGTTTATCTTTTGTAAGTAAATTTAAATGGAGAAGAGACAAACGTGAAAAGCAAAAAAAAAAAGCGAAGAAAAACGAAAATTGTGAATAGCAACGGGCCTTCGTCGAAATATTAATTAGTTTATTAAGGTGAGGAGCGTGCGAGACGAGAAATGACGAGTGAATGCGAAAAAAAAAGAGAATATCGCTGCTGAACGATGGAAATTTGAGGGGAAAAAAAAAAGAATCGTTTTTTTCTCTTTTTTTTTCCTTTCTTGGGATATTACGTTAAGGATATTATTAATCCGGGACAATAAAACGTTATTATCGATGTTGAATGAATGTTCTCTCGTTTTTTTTTTCATTTTATTTTTCGTCCACTCTGAATTTACAGCGACGATGCGTCCGACTTTCCTTACCCCATTTCCGCGCAATACGTCTTCTCAAAAATCAATTTCGATGGCAAATTTTGGAGTTTTTCCGTTTTTTCGTTACCTTGCATTTTTATTTTGAGTTTACGATGTTGCGTTTGAGTTTTTTTCCCTTTTCCACGAGGGTATTCCGTGCGTCGGTCAGACTGGTTTTCAATCTGTCGATGTGCGATTGGTAATCGATTTCAGCGGCGATTTTATCGAGCGAGTCGAGTCTCTCGATCGTCGGCGGTACTTTCATCGCCGAATTCAACATTCTCTCGAAGCCGCGAGTTTGCCCCTCGGTCAGAACGGACACCGCCGTACCGGAAACGCCCGCTCTGGCTGTTCTTCCGGCGCGGTGGATGTAACCCTCGATGTGCTTCGGCAAATCGTAAGCGACGACCAAATTAACGCCGGGAATGTCGAGGCCTCGCGCCAAAGCGTCGGAACTTACGAGGCTTGAATGACGAAAGAAAGAAAAATGAGCGAATCACGGTTTAATCGGAGATCAACGTGTTTTTAATGACAAATCGTTTTTTTTTTGTTTCTCGTGAAATGTTCAACTCACACGCTGACCTCGCCATTGGCGAATCTCTCGAGTACCGCTGCTCGTTGTTTCGGCGGCAGTTGCGCCGACAATTCGTCAACCACGACTTCCTCTCTGCTTTCGCTGAACAAAGAACGCAAAAGAATGGCCAATCGATGCGCCGTTTCTCCGGAATTCGTGAATACGAGAGTTTTCACGATATCGGGATTATCGGCTATCAGCTGATAAACGGCAATGGGCTTGTACTCGGCGTCGCAAACCACCGCTCGTTCCGTCAATTCGTCGGGGCTCGTGTAACGTCCGGCAAAATGTTCAATTTCGTTGTCCAAATTGACGTCGTCGTCTCGGTCCTTAATCAAAACGGACGTGAATAATATCGGTCGGAACAGACCGAGCCTGCTCAGCTTTTCCGGGTCCTGCGAGAGCGTCGCGCTGAACAAAAGCTTCTGCGCCGGACGCGAACGCCATCTGGTTTACGTGTGTGGATTTCGTGATGCAAATTACGTTCGAGCATGGTTAAAATGATAGAGAGTAATCGAAAAAAGATTCGATCGTTGTCGCGCGTACCTCGTAATTGCGTTTGCTAGTGTGAGCGGTGGCGCCTTCGAATGCGGCGGCGGAATGTACTGCAACCAATCGCTCGAACGATCCGCCTCGTCGATTACGATATACTCGAGATCGCTCAACGAAAAACCATCGGTTTTTTCAATGTGATCGATCAAACGCCCTGGCGTAGCTATCACTATGTCGACCCTGCTCGTACTTTGACCCCGTTGACCTTCAAGTTGTTTTTATCACGAAATAAAGCTCCATTGGAGGGGGAAAAAAGGAAAACGGAGTCGAAAAAACGTACTTTTCTTCACGAGATTGCCCTGTTCAACCTCGAAGGAGGACGCACCGGAAATCAGGGCGACTCTCAGACTCGTGTGCGCGGCATAAGCAACGAAAACTTTGTACACCTGCGCTGCCAGTTCCTGCACCGGCAGAACAACTAAGCAACGTATTTTCAGCGCGAGACGCGAACGCAAATGTCGAACTATCGGCAGAACATACGCCAAAGTTTTTCCTAAAGAGCGACAAAATATTTTCTTCGAAAGTTCCTTCGACGCTTGATTTTTTCTTTCGAAATTGTGCCAAAAAAACATGTGTGCCATTGTTTTTCCAATCGGTTAAAAAAAATATGGGTGGCGAAGAGTTGCGACTTTACTTTTGAAATTTAAACTGCAAGTGATCGATTTCTGTTTCTAAGGATACGTACCGCTTCCAGTTGGTGCAGAGACGCAAGTATCCCGTGGCCACCAACCTTTTCGCCGATCCTCCTCGCATTTCGTCAGCCATTTGATGATCGTCGCTTGAACCGGGAAAAGTTTTCTCAGACCGTTGGATTTTAAGACATTTACGGTTGCCTCGTCCAGTGATCGTCGAAAATCGTCCAACGCCGGTCCGCTGTTCAAATCTGCCGATATTATTTCCGGATGTGACAGCCATTTTGGCAAAACTCGGCGCACGGCTCTCGTTTTCTTTCTCGATTCTGTTCCGAGGATCGTAAAATGCTCGTCGTTCTTCGACGATTCCTCGATTTTGGCTTCGGACTGTTCGGTAACACATGTCGCATCATGTTTTCTTGATTTTTCGACCGAGACATCGGCAGTTTCTCTTTTTTGGGACGATTTCCGTTTTTTTCCTCTCTTACGAGCTGTGCTTTCCGCTTTAATTTCCGTGGCAATGTTTTTATTTTCAGCTGCATCGGCGAGCCTTTCTCTCTTCCTCTCTTCGATTCTTTTCAGCAAAAGCGAAAGATGATTTTCCTCGGGCACTGTTTTAACGGGCTCCTCTCCCTCGTATCTGAGAAATTTATGGAAATCATAGGTTTTTTCTGTTTTCCGAGCATCGTGGAATTTCCATGCGGAAGATTAAGTTTGTGAAAAAGACTTTTTTATGTTCCGTTCATTCAATTTGATTGTTATTGTTTTCGTTGTGATATTTTTTTCAAAATACATATGTTTCAAAGTACAATTGAAAAAATAACCTGCAATAACCTGGCAGAACGACGATTTTTTCTTTAATTTTTGGTTGATTCGACGTCAAACGTCTCGCAATCATTATTATTGCGTATGATAACAAAGATCTTACCTGTTAACCACGAAAAGATCCATGACTTTTTATTTCGAGGTTATGAAACCTCGGGCAAATTTTTATACTGATTTTTCGCGGTGCTTTTAATGTTAATTCATCGACGAAGAATCGTTAATTATTCGTTTTGTTAATTTGTTATTAACATTATAAACTTTTCTTTATTATGTTTATCGCAGAGTGCGTTCTTCGGCGTTCAACAAAAGACACGCGCGTGTTATTATTTACTGTTTTACCAATGAGCGGCAGCAGTGCGAAACACGGAATAGCGAAATACTAAAAAGATCAATGGACAGTTTATTGCACCAATCATTGTAATTAAATACACACAAAGGTTCATTCCACGATGAGATTAAGGTTGAAATTTTTTGGAGACAAGAATTTACAGCGATCAGATCATGGAGACTATAAAACTATACATATCAGATCAACGTGAACAACCGCCATTTTTAAATGAGCTTTGAAAGAATCACTACGTAAGTATTTTCAAGTACTTTTTTGGCAACACGTACTCATCCAACATACAAAAAGATTGACAAATATTGACAAAGTCAATATCAATTATTTCAATCAATTATCCAAGATAAATAGTCCAAGAATTGTATTTTTTAAATTGAAATGATTGATGACTACGCATTTCAATGTATTCTGCACAACATTATACGAAGAATGCCGTTCACAAGTACGTTCAAACTTCAATGGATAACGGAAGTTGTAAATGCTAAGCATTTTTTGAACAAGGTAGTTGAAGCTTGCGCCGTCGACAACGAGGTGGCGCGCGCGCGACTTTCGACTTCCTTTTCACGCCGTGCTCGCTAAAATGCAGAAGGTAAATTTTTCGACTTTTCCGAATTATCGTCTTGCCAAATAGCGTTGCGATTACTCATTTTTCCAAATTTGCACCATTAATAGGTACAAAAGCAGAAAGAGCCGAACCACTCGGTGCAGGTCTTCGGACGCAAGGTTAGTAAACATTGTTTTCTATGTGTGCTAAGGCTGCATGTGCGCGCATAACCTCAAAGTAGCTTTCATCGCCACGCATTTCTCGTTCTGACGTTCCACAATTACGCTAAACCACACTTTCGTGATAAAACATCGGAGAAAAATAAAAGTTTTCATCTCATCGTGTTTTTCATTCTCCCCTCGATCTGTAACTCTGCTATGAATACACGACATACTTTTGACGTTAAAAGACCGCGTGAGCGAGCTACCATAAATATTTCATTCATGAAAAAACATTCGATACTCCAACATCGGTCATTTTGTGGAAGTTGAAAAATGACGATTTTGGATTTTGAAAAAAAAACGAAATAATTCCACGTAACCTACGGCAATTGCCGCCAAATCTCGATATAAGTATTATTATCGCAAATAATACACACTTATTAATAATAATTATCATTGTATATTCAGGAATACACGTTGATAATATAATAACAATAATATACAATTATTCATTTTAATTAATGCAGAAAAGCGCCACTGCGGTCGCGTATTGCAAGCGCGGGCGTGGAATTTTGCGCGTAAATGGCCGTCCGCTGGAACTGGTCGAACCGCGCGTTCTCCAATACAAACTTCAGGAGCCGATTCTCCTTCTCGGAAAGGTAAAAATATTGTCAATGAGGCATTTTTTGAATTTTCCGCGTGGAAAGAATGTCGAATGATGTTTTCATCCTTCTCCATCAGGAAAAGTTCTCTGGCGTCGATATCAGGGTGAGAGTAAACGGCGGTGGTCATGTGGCTCAAATTTATGCCATAAGACAGGCCATCTCCAAAGCCCTAGTTGCTTATTACCAAAAGTGTACGTATTTCATTTTTCTGCAATTTCGCAATTATCACATCGACGCATACATTTTTTCTGCCTCTATCGCAAAGAATATTGAGCCGTAATCATTTTCTCTTGTGATATCAAAACAGGAGGGAAAAACTCGCGTTTCGAATTATTCGAAATATTCCTGAATTTTTTTTCACTCCATGTTCGGAGATGATTGATTTTCTTTTTTTCAAACATGTCGAGCCATAAAAGAAACGAGTGGGTTTGGAATAATTCAAAGTACTTTCGAGCTTTTTCTTTTTTTTATTTCTTTTACTGTTATTATTATTTTTTCGTAAATTATTGAATCAAGAGAAGGGGGAAAAAAGCAAATTTTGAGTTTGAAAATTGAAAAAAATTTATCTCGCCCTTTGTTGTCGCGAAATTGTTCTTCCGAATTTCGTCTTTTTTCGAAAAATTTCGGATAAAAAGAGATATTAAAGAGAAACGAAAAAATAATGTTTCAATATCTTTTTTTTTTTTTGCAATATCATTTCCCCGCAGACGTCGACGAAGCCAGCAAGAAGGAAGTCAAGGACATTCTCATCCAGTATGATCGTACTCTTCTAGTAGCCGATCCGAGACGCTGCGAGCCCAAGAAGTTCGGCGGTCCGGGCGCCAGAGCGCGCTACCAGAAATCCTACCGTTAATTCTCGCGATTTCTGTAAACTGTTCATTCACATAATTCAATAATAAAGGAGAAAAAACAAAAAAAACAACCGAAGAAAGGCTCGCCGTTTTAATTGCCTTTGACTAACGTTCGAACTATCGTTGGAAAGGAGATATATTCATCGATTTTTCGTGAAGTTTCGGAAAAACATGTACGATTTGTAACGGGAAATTCATGCTAAACTTTTCGACAGCCGGAAATGAATTTTCGATACTCGTTAAAAAAATGCAGGAAAAAGAAAAATCGATTCATTGTTTCGTCATCGCATTACTGTACGATATTTCGACAATCTCTTATCGCGAAAGAGAAAAATCTTCATGCAGAAGGAACAAAAACACTGCACAAAAAGTCTCGCATAAAATTCGTCGTAGTGCGCGCGCGCGACCTCTATTTTCATATACGTGAAAATGTAAACATAACCTATATAACTTTTCGTTGGAAAAAACAGATTGTTCTATCCTGAAACCGTGTGTCGCGCAAAAAAAGAAGGTTCGTCGTGCGCGACTTCTTTATCATTTATTCGTTAATTCGTGGAAAAGTGTTGAAAAAAGATGAAGACGCGATTCGATACGTTCGATCTCGTCTGCTCAATCGCCGAGTTGCAGAGGTAAGAGAAAGCTAATACGGGGATGCCCGTTCGAAGATCTTTTTTTTGAGGTTAAACACGGTGCTTATCGCCACGTAATTCGAAGAATTTGTCCTTCGCGAGCAACCGCGACGGCGGTTTGCCAAAAAAACCGCGTTTTCCTTAAATCTTCGAGAGTTTCTTGTTCCATTCTTTTAGATTGATCGGCATGCGAGTGAATCAGATATACGACATCGATCATCGAACTTATTTAATTCGCCTGCAGCGCAGCGAAGAAAAAACCGTATTGCTCCTCGAATCGGGCAACAGAATCCACACTACGGCCTTCGAATGGCCAAAAAACACAGCGCCCTCTGGCTTCTCCATGAAGGTCATTCGATGTTTATTTTTTTCTTAGTAAAATTGTCCAATAGCGCAATGCGTAACTCGCGTCGTTACATCCTGCCGCAGATGAGAAAACATCTGAAGAACAAACGCCTGGAGAGTCTCAAGCAAATCGGCACCGACCGCATGATAGATCTGCAGTTTGGCAGCGGCGAGGCGGCCTATCACGTTGTACTCGAAGTTTACGACAGAGGCAATATCGTACTGACGGACCACGAAATGACGATACTCAATATTTTAAGGCCGCACACCGAAGGTGACAAAATCAGGTAGAGACAAGTATATTTGGCAGAAAAAAAAGTCACCGCTAAATTAGAAAGTAGAATTAATCGTCAAAGGAAAAAATAATGAAATAAACAATTTTATGAAATCTTCTCGTCGATTAAAAATCGCGATTTCGTCAATAAAAAACCGAATATCATTCGAAACACGTTTTTTCGTCTTTTCCGAACGAAAGGCTCGCGGTCAAGGAGAAATATCCGCTGGATCGCGCGCACACGAGAACAATGGCGTCGAGGGACGAAATAGAGGATCGCTTGAGAGGCGCAAAAAGCGGCGAGAGCCTGAAAAAATTGCTGAATCCAATGATGGAGTTCGGTTCGGCGCTCATCGATCACGTTCTTCTGAAATTCAATTTTCCCCTCGGCTGTAAGATCGGCAAGGATTTCACGGAAAAAGACACGGAGAGACTGATGCTGGCGCTCGCGGAGGCCGATAAGATAATGGAAAGCGCGAAAACGTCGACGGGCAAAGGTTACATCGTGCAGAAGAGGGAGAACAAGTCGACCGACGATGATTTTATCCTCGCGAACGTTGACTTTCACCCTCTAATTATGGAACAGACGAGGAGTCAGCCTCACAGGGAATTCGACACGTTCGATCGGGCGGTTGACGAATATTTCTCAACGATGGAGGGCCAAAAATTGGATCTCCGGGCGTTGCAGCAGGAGCGCGACGCCCTGAAGAAGCTCGACAACGTACGGAAGGATCACGAGAATCGTCTTTCGAGCTTGAAAAAGACTCAGGAGATCGACGTGCTCAAGGCCGAATTGATAACGAGAAATCAAGAATTGGTGGACGCCGCGCTGCTGGCCGTACAGAGCGCGGTCGCCAGTCAAATGTCGTGGCCGGATATTCGCGAATTGCTGAGGGAATCGCAGGCATCCGGTGATCCCGTCGCACTGGCTATCAAGGAATTGAAGCTCGAGACGAATCACGCTTCGATCTACCTTACCGACCCATACGCCGATAACGACGAGGACTGCATCAATCCGATGATCGTCGACGTTGATCTCGCGTGTTCGGCGCACGCGAACGCCATGAGGTATTACAGTCGCAAAAAGAGCGCGGCAAAGAAGCAACAAAAGACGATCGAGTCCGAGAGCAAAGCTCTGAAATCGGCCGAGAGAAAGACGAAACAAACGCTGAAGGAGGTACGGGCGATTCACAGCATCAACAAAGCCCGCAAGGTTTATTGGTTCGAGAAGTTTTACTGGTTCGTCACTTCGGAAAATTATCTCGGTCGGTAAAACGATGAGGAAACAAAGAAAATGAAAATCTCGACGCGCGATGGTATCTCTAAGGATGATTCGGCGATAAAATCTCGCGAAAGAGCAAAACGAAGAGCGAACTCTGAGCGTTTGGCGATTTCGAATGACGATGACGTCGAAAAGTTCAAATTTCTTTCCGTCGTCTTGAACATCTTTTTTTTTCTATCATAAAAAATTTTCGACGATATTTCATCGGAAATATTGATAATAATCGTACGAATTATTCCAAAATTTCGAAATTCGCGTGTTTTTGGGAAAAATCATTGAAATTTCAGGAGGAGAGAATGCGTTTTCGAATACAAATTTTTGTCGACAATCTTTCGATACTTTCGAAAATTGAGGGAATTTTCTATTGATTTTTTACATTTTCTCGAGGTTTTTTTTCGAGATTCTACGTCGGGAACATCCTCAAGGACGCTGGCAGGCGTTATTCCAGCGAATAATCGAGTCGTGGAAGAAAGAAAAAAAATTTTTTAAACTCCTTCCTTTCGCGTTAACTTTTCAATTTTTAACTCGAAATCATGAATTTATACCATCGTTGCTGGAATAACGACTGCTGCCATCGCGAACTCGAATTTTACGGAAAAAAAATGATGGAGTTATCGACGAAAATGAGAGATTAAAATGAAAATTTTCATCGCAGTAATCGGCGGTCGGGATCAGCAGCAGAACGAATTGATCGTCAAGCGTTATCTCCGCCCGGGCGATTTGTACGTTCACGCTGATCTTTCCGGGGCCAGTTCGGTCGTTCTGAAAAATCCCACCGGCGATGTCGTGCCACCGAAGAGCTTGGCCGAAGCCGGCACGATGGCAGTCGCTTACAGGTAAAACAACGTCAATTCGTTCGATCGATTCCTCAATTTTTCGCTAATTACAAACATCCAAAAGCATCCTACCCTCGCCGTGAATAATTGCCGAAATTTTGTTCACCCTCCTGCACAAGTGTACGAACAATCAACGACAACCGTAATTACCTGGAGGTTCCCTCTTTTCCCTTATATTTCCATCAATCTACAAACGCTAACAAAATATTAGTAAATTAATCAGTTCAGGCAAGTCCAAATTCCACGACGAAAAGATATTTTTTGTGCGACGAAAAAAAAAATGATGAGCGAAAATAACTAGTGTACAAAAATTCACGATATTTTCCGTTTGAATTTTCCGGAAAAGCAAGGGAAATCTTTATTCGAGAAATCTGCGAAAAGATTCATTTTTTTCGACGATTTTTTGAATAAAAAAATTACGCGTCCGGACTCAATTTTTCCCTTATATTTCCATCAATCTACAAACGCTAACAAAATATTAGTAAATTAATCAGTTCAGGCAAGTCCAAATTCCACGACGAAAAGATATTTTTTGTGCGACGAAAAAAAAAATGAGCGAAAATAACTAGTGTACAAAAATTCGCGATATTTTCCGTTTGAATTTTCCGAAAAAGCAAGGGAAATCTTTATTCGAGAAATCTGCGAAAAGATTCATTTTTTTCGACGATTTTTTGAATAAAAAAATTACGCGTCCGGACATTCAGCGCTTGACCGAGATTGTGATTTTTTTCTTTCTCAATTTCCTTGCGGATGGAATGAAATCGAGCAGCGTTGCCTGGGAGGCTAAGGTGATCGCCGGCGCGTGGTGGGTGAAGAGCGATCAAGTGTCGAAAACTGCGCCAACGGGGGAGTATCTCACGACGGGATCGTTCATGATTCGCGGGAAGAAAAATTATCTTCCGCCCTGCCAGCTGATCATGGGTCTCGGTTTTTTGTTCCGATTGGAGGAGAGCTCGATCGAGCGTCACAAGGACGAGAGACGAGTGAGAACGGCGGATGCCGAGGAGGCCGAGACCGCGGAGGACCATCGCCTCGTCGACGAGGAGATCGAACTCGAGGACGGTCCGGACGTCGACGACGAGGACGACGAAGACGATAAAGTGACGAAGGAATTGGAGAGAATCGACGAGGAAAATAACGCCGACAGCGACGACGACGAAAAATCCATTTTTCCCGACACGCGAATTAAATTCGACCTCGCAAATTCCAGGTAATTCAAAGTTGGAAAAAAAATGAAAAAGACGTTTTATTGGACAAAAAAAAAACGGAAAAAGTTGCGATTTTAAAAAACAAGAAGGAACGATGGACTTTGGGAAAAGAATAAAAAAAAACCGTGATTTTTGGAAATGACAAAAATAACGATACCTCGAGGCGAAAAGTCGAGAAAAAAATACGATTATTCGATAACGAAATTTGCAATGATCGAGTGGAAAAAGCGACGATTGTAGCGTTTTTTTTTTTTTCGAACAGAATGAAATTGGTGATAAACAATAGTCAGCCGTTGTCGAGTCTTCGGCCGGAAAAAAACGAGGAGGTTTTGTATTTGGGTGACGATAAGCCGGTGACGGTGAAAATCGAGGAAAAATCGAAGGTGGAGAAACGCGGAGCCAAAGATGAGAAGAGGAAAACCGCGACCGAGCCTGTCGCCGATGGGGAAACGAAGCAAAACGAAACTAACGTCGTTAAGAGAGGTCAGAAAGGACGACTGAAGAAAATGAGGGAGAAATACAAGGATCAGGACGAGGAGGATCGTAGAATATCCATGGAAGTGCTGCAGGTATTTTTCGCGATTCTTTTTTTTTCGCAATCTGACGAAATGGGGAAATAATACTTTTTTGTTTCGCGCTCGAAATATCGAAGATCGAGAAATCGTATAAAAAAAACATTTCACAGGAAAAAAAGTGAAATTTTAACGTTTTTCTTTTTTTTTATTTTCTTAACGCGACGCTGTATTTTCTTTCACGATTTCCTTCATCGTCAGTCCGCCGGAGCGGCGAAGGAGGACAAGCGAAAAAACAAAAATAAGGATCCATCGGGTCCGAAGCAGGGAAAGAAACGCGGGAGTGCCAGCAAGCCGAATATATCGGCTCAGCAATATGCGAAAAATTTGGAAAACGCTGACGACGAGGACATCGGTCCAGCACCGGAAATCGACATGTTGGATCAATTAACGGGGAAGCCATTGCCGGAAGATGAATTATTGTTCGCCGTACCTGTTATCGCGCCTTACAACACGGTGCTCAATTACAAGTGAGTTGAAGATTTATCGCTCACCGCGTTCAAGAGCGTCGATCGAAAGAAGGAGCGTTAAAAATCGAGGAAAAATTTTTTAACGCCCAAATTGCGTAGATTCAAGGTGAAACTGATGCCGGGAACTGGGAAAAGAGGCAAAGCCGCGAAAACCGCCGTCGCCGTGTTTCAACGCGACAAGTCGATAACTCCGCGCGAAAAGGATCTTCTGAAGGCCGTAAAGGACGAAAACATCGCGCGAAACATGCCCGGAAAAGTTAAGATAAGTGCGCCACAGATTCAAAAGCTGAGGAAATAATGAATAAAAAATGAATTGAGGAAAAAGAAACATGTGAGGGAAAAAAAACGTCGAAACGTGGATTGCGTAAATTCCAACCATCGCGCAGCGACGTTTCTTCATGTATGGGGTGTTCCGGGAGTCTGTACAGAGTGGGAAGATGATTAGGACGGAAAATTGCAAAAATCGATATTTATTAGAAAAAAAGAGTTACATTTTTGTGATTTTGGCATCACTCGCTGTCAACGGACAACGCGACAGTGGGAAATACTAGAAATAATGATAACAATATTATTAATAATAACGCGAACGATTTTTGCCTTCCGTTGATGAACCATTTTTTTTCTTCGAGGGCTTGGTTAATGACACAATCATCGATGAATGTCAAGTCTACTCGTGGCGTTGTTCACCCGTTTCGAAGGCGAAATACTGGTTCCATTGAATTATTTTTCATTGTTATTTCTCAACGAAGCCGGGAAATCTCTCGTTGATTTCAAATTGAAAAAAAAATAGCGAATTTTTCAAACATCGAACATATCGGCATCGGAGTTGGAATCCTCGTTTTCGCGCTGACCTCGACGAAGATCCGTTTTGCCTTTGGCGCCTTGACGACTCTTGGTCGTCGCTTTTGGTCGTGATTTCGTACCTCGGCTGATTATCTGCGAATACATGGAATTAAAAAATCGGTTTTTTTTTTCGGTCGCTGGCGGAAATCGAGATATTTTTTCAATTTTTAAGATGATTTCGATAATATCCCACCTCAGGCTCGGAGGCTGTGCTGGAGTCCAATGTTTCCGTCAAAATACGTTTTCTTCGTCCTTTCCTCACCATTTGCTCCTTCGGCAGTGATTTCGTCTCCGTCTCGCTCTTCTTGACCTTGCGCTTCTTCGTTATGCAGATATCGTACTCCGCCTCGGAATCGTCGTCCATCGTTTCGATGATTTTCCTCAATCCTCTGACGCCCTCTCGCTTTTTGTCGACGACGACGCCGATCGTACTCTCGTCCAACGAGGGAGCGCCACCACCGCCAGCAGCGGAACGTCCGGCGGGACTCTCGGACGCCTTGACGCGCGGACTCTTTCGCCTCGCCGTTGGCTCGTGATTTTTATTCTTGCGCGGCGTTATCGTCGTCGCCTTCGTCGTTAATTTCTTCTCAACCAGCGAAAATTCCAATGTACCGTCCGTCCTTGCGTTCAAACGCTCCAAACCGTTCGTCAAAATTTTGCGAAATTTTTCGTAATTCGGCGTCTCGTTGAATTTCATCGTTGCCAGCAGCTTCATGTATTCTCCGATCGCCGTGGGCACCGCCTTCGACCCGAAGCATCGTTTCAAAAAATCCGCCATGTTCTCGAACGCTTTTTCCTTTTGCTTTTGCACCAAGGACGCGTCTTTGAGATTCGATTCCCAGGGCAGCGCGTCGCACAGCCATTGAATCATGTTGTAGGCGAGGATCTCGAAGTCGCTTCGCATTGTCGGCACTTTTTCGCAAAATTCACACTTTCAAAGATTTTCCAAACATTTTTCCTCCGACATGGCGAACGTGCGGGCGATTAACAAATTTTTGGGATTTTTTTTTCCTCCCTCGCGAGGGAGGACGAATTTGACGATTTTTCCTTCTTAAATAACGAAGGGGAGTCGAGGAAATTTTCAAAAATCGGGCACGGGATTATCCCACGCCGGCGGTTTTGAAAAAAATTCAAATGCTCGTGTTGGTTTTTGCCAACTGGGGAAAGTTTCAGCGATTTAATGCTTTTTGGATCTTTCTTTCGATTCGTAGGGAGAAAAAACGCCAAATTGATGATTTTGGTTTTTTCGCTTGTTTTTGTCTCGTGAGGAAAAAACCAAAGATTAAAACAGGGGAGAAATGAATGGAGAGAGAAAATGAAACTTTTGTTGCGACGAAATTTTGCGAAAATCGAATGTTTATCGGAATGTTGATAGTGGAGAAAAAAAATTGAAAATTCTCACCTCCCATATGTGCATCCCTGCTCGTATATTCGATGGTACCGTTGTGAGCTTTCTTGGGATCCAGCTTGTAGTCTGGTTTCGTCGTGTAATGCGACGCCAAGCCAAAATCAACCAAATAGACGAAATTCGGTGATTTCAAATCGAGCAACAAGTTCCCTCCTTTTATGTCAGCGTGGATGTACGTTTTATCATGAATATACTCCAAAACGTCAATCTGAATTTAAAAAAAACGAATTTCCATAAAATCTCGGAAAGAAAAGGGCGTTACGATTGACGCGAACACCATTTTTTCGTTTTCTGCAAACAGCTTTGAAAAAAACAAAGAGAAACGAGAGAGAGTACCCGAGAAAACGTCGATATACCGGGTGTCCGAAAATTCCATCAAAATTAACGTTAAATCACATTCGGGAGAAGATTTTTTTCGTCTTTGAATGTCATCCCCCGTCGAAATTTAAGGCTTTGCTTTGGCAATTTTCAAAATTATCGATAAAATGGCAAAAAAATCAGCTTTTCCCGTCCGCCATCCGACTTACTATTTGCAGGGCTATTTTGTAAACCGTATGCTCCGGAAAAATTCGTCCGTGCTCCAAAAACAATTTCCACAGATCAGTGCCGTAACGATCCATGACGAGAAAGCGATACTTTGTGTTGTTGTACTCGTGGCTTCCGGAACCGATGAATTTTGGCATTCCAAGATGCTGCAATTTTTTTTTTTTCTTCCACGCTTCGACTGTACAAGACAATTTGCCGTTACATAGACACGCTCTCTTGTGAAAAATGTTAGAATTTTATGAATATTCGTCGCCGATACTGTTACTGTTGAAAAAAAAAACTCACTGTCGTTGGGTTTCGCGTTGCGCATGTAAAAATGCATTTCCACGAACAGCGGGCCGTTCCCGTGAGGCTCCTAAAATACTTCCGAATAAAGTCGTCCGTGGGAAAATAAATTTTGCAAAAATTTTGAGGTTAGGAGTAACTTACGATTTTTATAACGGCTGGATAATCTTTCGGCTTTTTTCCCGAATACGCTGCAGCTGTGATTGAACGAATTACGAGGAGAAACAAGGAATTGTTAAGCAGAGATGAGAAATTCGCGAGGCGAAAAGGTTCAGACGAAAAACTCATACAAACCGGAATAAATTTCGCCGAAACCGCCGATACCGATCGATTCGCCGATGATCCATTGTTTTTTCGACAGGTCCGTGACGATTACACCGGCGGGAATTGGATCCGGCAATTTATAACCGTTCGCACCTTTTTTCTTCGCCGCTTTTTTCACAACTTTACCAGCCATTAGTGTATTTGTGGTTATGTTTCGTTGATTGATAAACAAACAGCGTCGATGATGCGTTGAAAACAAAAAGAAAAAGAGATAAATACGCGGAGCGTCGTATCGTCATTAAGCAACGGCTTAACGTCGATTTAATGATTTATCGTTAATTTTCAAATCAAGGGAGAATAATGTTTTTATTCTTTTCGCGCTCGAAAAAAACGGCAGCTGATGCGAGCGCATCGGATTTCAAAAACTGTTGTCCCACCCCCACCCTTTCTCACACATACACGCAGCTCCAAACGTTTTTTTTTCGCAATTCGCGCGATCCGGAACGTTACTCGATTGGTCGAAGCGTCGATTCAATCGTTTCCGGAAATTTGGCCGAGCGATCGTCGCGTTCGTGAGCACAAGCTTTAACTACCGTGCGCGAAACGTCATTGGCTGAGAATCTTCGACGAATCAGACGCGCGCGATATCGACAATCACACAGGCCCACACACGGAGCCACGCACACGCGTATCTCCAATGACAATCGTTTTCGTGGTCAACAATTGTCCGTCGAGCTCCCTCGCGCAGGCGACATGTTGAAAGCAGGTTAGAGCGCCCGAAAAACATACATACGTCGCGAAAAGGAACAAAAGCAAAAAAAAACGACGAAAAATAACTCCCAAGAGGAAAACAAACAATCACGGAGAAAAACCTCCGGTTATGACGCGATCGTGATTCTCAACGACGACGAAAAAAAACAAAACAAAGGCAAACAAATTGCCCCGTAGAAACGCGACGAAAAAAAAAGGAAAAGAAAAAGTGTCAACTGATAAAATTCGAAATCAGATGTAAATTTCATCGACGACGTCTCTACCCGTTTTTTTTTCCCCTCGATTCGTATTTATCCGTTACATCCGTTCCAATAACCGACGAGCGAGACGATTTTGTGTTTCTCGTCTCTTCTTTTGCCCATAATTATCGTAATTTTTTCGTCGCAACGAGAGACTCTCAGCGCAAATGCCACTCGTAGCGAGAAACTGTCCGCACATATGTAATCACGGTGACTTGACGATAATCGAGGCTGTATGGTCGCACAAGGAGAAATTCTCGAGATGCAGCGATTGCGACAGCGAAGGCCCCAATCTCTGGCTGTGCCTCTTTCCCGACTGTCGGAGGGTCGGTTGCGCAGAGGCTTATCGCGATCACAGCACCGCGCACAACAACGATTATCCTCTTCATTGCGCTCATATGAATTTGTCCACCAATCGAATATGGTGTTACGCCTGCAAGAAGGAAGTTATCGCCAGACACGTACCGTCTCCGCCTCTCTCACCGACGCGCTCCGAAAGAAAAGCCGCAGCCAAGTATTCCGGCGACGCTTCCGTCAATATCGACCTGAAGAACGAGGACGCCGATTACGAGGCAATGAGATATCTCGTCGATAGGTGAGAATCGGCAATTTTTATTCATCCTCCCATCAACCTATTTTTTTATGTATCTAATTCGCGTTTCACAAGTACCGCTTTGAGAAATTTTCCATGACAAATATTCACTCGTTTATCCGTAAGTTGTTCGTTGCGTTTGATTGTAAATTCTTCGAGGCAAAGTTGTATCCGGTTACGAACGTTTGGACATTCGTTTTTTCATGAGTCGGTGTCGAGAAAAATCCTTTCCTCGTGTAGGAGAAAGAAAAAGAATTCATAATGCTTTGTTGTTTCGTAAAAAAAACGTAGAGTCTACCCGAATCACAGCACGAAGGAAAAAGCGATATCGACGCACGAGCGGGCGGGCGATTCACCGGACAGTACGGACACCGAGGACGCGGAAGATTTTTCCGGCGGGAAACCTCGCGGTCTCGTCGGTCTTCAAAATATCGGCAACACTTGTTACATGAACGCCGCTCTTCAAGCCCTCTCGAACGTTCTGCCGTTGACTCAATTTTTCCTCGATTGCGGTCACATGGTCGGTTATATAGCGCGCGACAGAAAGCCCGGTTTGTCGATGAGTTACATGAATCTTGTAAAAGACATGTGGAACAGAAAGACGAGAGGCTACGTCGTGCCGCACGGCATTTTGTCGGGCATACGAACGGTGCATCCGATGTTTCGCGGCTATCATCAGCACGACACCCAGGAATTTCTACGATGTTTCATGGACCAATTGCACGAAGAATTGAAGGAACAACTGGAGGAGGATCGTGAGATTGTTCATTCGACAAAGAGCCTCGGCGAGAGTCACTCGGAGGACGAGGAAAACATCGTCGAGAACGAAAACGACGAGGAGGAAACGGAAATGGAGGGTAACGCTTCCAGTCAATCCGACGGCGAGTACGAGACTTGCGATTCGGGCGTCAGCGAGCAAAGTTCCCTCTCGGACGAGGGGGAACGCGGCGCAAAGAGAAGATACTCCCGCGTTTCGCAGTCGGACAAGCTGAGGAACAAATTCACGAGCCGGGGACGGAAAAAAAGCTCCGGGGACGAGGTTTTCACGCAACAGAGGTCGATGCAAAACTCACCTGCGAAACACCGAACGAAGAAACAGACAAAAACCCGCAGTATAATAAGCGACATATTCGACGGTAAATTGTTAAGCAGCGTGCAGTGTTTGACGTGCGATCGCGTCTCTACGAGGATCGAGACTTTTCAGGATCTCTCGCTGCCGATACCGAGCAGAGATCACATCGACATGTTGCACCAGGGCTCGCTCACGCCGCAAAAAGCTGGACCCTGCTCGGACGTCGTTTACGTAACTAATCAATCCTCCTGGCTCTCGTGGTTCGTACAATGGATGAGATCGTGGTTTTGGGGGCCCGTCGTGAGCCTCCACGATTGCTTGTCGGCGTTCTTCAGCGCCGACGAGCTCAAAGGTGACAATATGTACAGCTGCGAAAAGTGCAACAAGCTTCGCAACGGCATTAAATTTTCCAAGGTACTGGAACTGCCGGAAGTACTTTGTATACATCTCAAGAGGTTCCGTCACGAACTAATGTTCAGCTCGAAAATCGCCAATTACGTATCTTTTCCGCTCGACGGTCTCGACATGAGGCCTTATTTGCACAAAGAGTGCGTCTCGAGGGTCGCCACGTACGATCTCATATCGGTGATATGCCATCACGGTACGGCAGGCGGCGGTCATTACACCTGTTACGCGCTGAATCCCATCGTCAATCAATGGTTCGAATTCGACGATCAGTGCGTCACTCAAGTGACGCCCGAGACGGTGAAGAACTGCGAGGCTTATGTTTTGTTTTACAAAAAACGCTCGCCGGAGATGTCGCAGCTGCGGGACAAAACTGTCGAACTTTTGGACAAATCGTCGAGGGAACCTTCGGAGTTGAATTTTTATGTCTCTCGACAGTGGATCAATCGCTTCAATACATTCTCAGAGCCGGGACCCATCGTCAATTCTGATTTTCTGTGTTCCCACGGCGGCGTTAATCCCGTGAGAGCAGCGTTTGTCGATAAAATCAGCCTGCCTCTTCCGCAACCCGTTTGGGAATTTATGTACAACACGTGAGTGATTTCAACGAGAAAAACTTTGAAAACAGCGGTGATTCGAGCGAGTTGTACTTTAATCGTGATGCATTGAATTTTCCGTGAAGATTTGGCGGTGGGCCTGCCTGTACGCATCTTTACGAATGCCCAGTTTGCGAGGAGAAGTACGAGTCGTTGCAAAAACGCAGACTTTACGAGATGGACGTTTTCCAGAGGTACAACGCTGACAATCCCTCGGCGATTTACGCTCTCGCTATGGCCTGGCTCCGGCAATGGCAGAGCTTCGTCAAAGGCAAAGAGATACAGCCACCAGGGCCGATAGACAATACCCCTATAATCGTTAATAAGAACGGACAAAATGTCTTGAAAGCTGGTAAAGAAAACATTGATTTTTTCCTCATCCTCCACGAATTACTAATTGTGCAATACGACGTGTAATTTCGTAAATCGTATTTCACGACGATCGTAACAAGGTTAAAAAAATTAATCGCAGGTTCCGATTGTGGCCAAATATCGGAGGAACTTTGGCAATTTTTCTACAACACGTACGGCGGTGGTCCGGAATTATTGTTGCACACTGGGCAACGTTCGTCGCAGACGCAGCAAAATATATCGTTACGTTCCTCGTCGACGCCGAATCTCGTCGAGCAGAGTCCAAAGGTCAATCGCGCGGACGTGACGACGAGTAACAAAATTGCCTCGGCCAAGAGTACGGAAACGATATCGTTGCAAGACAGCGCTATCGACAGCATAGCCTCCGACACGGATTCGTTGCACACTCAGAGAGATCCGAGCGGATAATACGTGCATTTGCGTACGTAATAGTGAAAAATTCTTTCGGAATCTTAATTTCAATGGTGCAACCAGATTCGGGACAAAATTTCACGACGAAAAGTATACGGACACTTTCCAATCCGACCAAGCACTGCCGAGTTATCGATCATCGATGCTTTCGACCAATCAGACGCGTGCGATTATCGTCACACCGTTTTTCATTGGTCACACTTTCGATCATCGATAACTCCTCGGGGATTCGTCGTATCGAAAAACGCCCAAAACCTTTTCGACGCGGAATTCCCTTCCCGATCCGACCTCAAAATATCGTCATCGGATTCCGTATCCAATATACCGGGTGTCCCAGAAATCCTCGGCTACATCGAAGTGAGTGTATTTTTTCCGTTTCAAGCGTACTTTTCGCGTCAAGTTGACGGTCTTTGATTGCCCAAATTTGTTCAGAGTCCGATGGAAAAATGACCGATCACAAATTTTTTGGACACCCGTTACACGCGAGAACTCGCGTCACGTCGAGTCGCGGAATTGAAATTTGGAAAAATCTGTTTCGCAGGAGGAAAACCCAAGAGACGATCGTGAGACGCGGTGGGCGCATTCAAAGTGATAGAAAAAAATACAAATCGGAGCAATACGAATGGGAGTGTCGAGAAGAGACGAAAAACAAATCGCGAAAGAAGAAGGAGAATCCAACCGTAATCCATTACTGCGTTAACGGTAACACTGTTGAAGTTTTTCCATCGTCACGCGCTGAAAAAAAGATATCGTTTTTTTTTCCTCCTCTGACAGAGCGAAGGAGAAAATGAAAAATGTAAGTACGCGCGGTATTTTCAGCATTGAGCCTCTGGATTCTCGGAGATTGAATTTATCAATTATTATCAATTCCCTAGAGAATTTTTTCCGTTCTTTCTTCCATTCGTTTCTCTCCTCCTCGATCTCTCGTTTGATCCTTGCGTGAAAGTTTGCCGAAAAGCTCCGTTGATTGTTAATTTATTTAGTCCTTAAAATTCTTGACATTCTAATTGCCGGAAACGAAAAAAAAAAAAAAAAAAAGGAAAAAGAAATCAAGGTGGGAAAGAAGAATAACGCTGAACGGAGGACAAAATTTCTACGTTGGCGGCAGAAAAAAGATAAATATGTATAAAAACCCTCGTCGTTGCGGCGAAAAACGAATCATTCCTATTCTCGCTAGAACTTTTCCCCTTCGTTGTTTTTTGCTTTCTCGTTGCTCTTCTTTTTTTTCCCACCTGTTGGATGTACATTTTATCGTTATTCGTATGACACAAACACACAAACACAGAGACACACCTACATGTACAAAACGCATTTTTCACGGGACGAAACATCTTACCGATCGCACGTTCATTAATTATGCAGAATATATAAATATATATAATTACGTTTTCTCTTTTTCGTCTTAAATTAAGCGCGCTGGGGATGGTGGCGAAATTTCCCGCGAATTCCAAAATCCATATCTTTCGCAAATTGTGTTTTTCAAAAAAAGATAAAATCATGGGGTTAAAAAAAGAATGAAGAAGCAAAAAGTAGCTTATTTTTCCGGAAAATCATATTTGGCGCTCGACCCTTTTTCCAGGTTACGAAGAAAACCGGACTTTGTGTCTGTGTGTATATATATATATATATAAAAATATAAATATAAATATATATATATATATACAAATATAATAATAATAATAATTACGGCGCTAACAATTATTATTGCAATTTATGGTTCTACCGTTGACTGATTTATAATTGTTTATTTGTACAACACAATCTCAAAGGTGGCGTTAATTATGTTGCACGTTGAAGATTGAAAAGGAAGGAGAAAAAATAAAGAAATAAAATATATAAACATTTTTGGGTTTATTCAGGGCCTCACACACACAAACACACACACAAACACACGCTTGTCGGTCCATTGTGGGGGGGGAGGGGGATTGTAAATTCGAAAAAACGCCCTTTTTGAAAAATGTAATATCTAAATAAATTGATTTTCATTATTTATTGAAAAAAAATAAAATAAAAACGAAGTCGTCATGAAACTTTCTTCAATCTTCCATTCCGTCCTGCGATAATTTCCCGACGTGCATAATGAACGTTCTTTTCGCGTTTTTTTTTCTTTTTCACGATATCATGATTATTATAAACGATTTTCACCATTCGTTGAAAAACAAAAAGTGAGCCGGCTCCATTTTCTTCAATTATCAATTTCGCGCCTCGACAATTTCCCCATTCGGAGATGAAATCGCCTTTTTCTTTTGTAAGGAATAAAGAATCATTATTATTCACGTGCTTGAGATTATTTCAAAGACGACTTTTTATTGATTTTATTTATCTTATATAAATATATTTTATTTAAAAAAACAAACGACAATGCCGAAGGTCCAATTTTCTTCCGTGGAGGATAATATAGATTTTTCCGTTGTTTATTTAGTTATTTTTTCATCGTGAAATTTCGAAAAAAGCGTCCGAAGTTTGACGAAAATTTTCTCGCCCGACTGTACGTCTCGCTCGCAGCATCCACATCATCCCTCGTTCCGCCCTTCCTCCACACCCCCTACAACCCCAAAGAACATGCGCGCAGGGTTTGAGTGTCGATCTCGTCGCCCCTTAAATATCGCCCAGCACGCATTGATCGAGTCTCGCGCGCAGATACAAGTTTTTCCCATGTCCCTCACGAAAAAGCCACATTCTTATCCCAATTTTCTTTCCCCGAAGATAGAAGCAACAAAAAAAGTAGAACACGAGCGTGAAACGCACGCGAAGCTCGTCGCGATAAATGTGGCTTTTTGAAAATTCGGAGTAAGCTGCCTCTTTTTCCTCCCTCGTTCGCGCGTGTGCTTGTTTGTTACGTCGATAATAATCGTTCTCGCGAGCCATGAAGTTTGTAGTCCTGTAGAAGAAAAAAAAACACAAAGAAAATCATGAAATTCGCAACAACGATGACAAAGTTTGATTGAATGAAAAAACGGAGAAAAAGAACGAAGAAATTAATTCACAAGTGCCTCGGTAACGTTATCTAGAGTAGCGGGATGAATCATTAACGTGTGAAATCAAAAATAAAAGGAGAGCGACAAATTTGCCAGCACGAAAATCATCGTCGAGCGACGAGAGGAAAGGAAAAAGAAAAATCGATAAAACTTCACTCGGTGTTATCCCCCGAGAGAGTCGCAGCGTCGCGAATTCACATTTCACGCGAACGGTAAGTTTGCCATCGATTTATCGAATTTTCGTTTTTTCCTTTATCGATTTTTCCACATTAAAGACGTACGGCGCGTGCAGCCTCAACGATGCCGAAATAAAATCACAATTTCGCGCACTCGACACTTTTTTTCTTCTCGAATTTTTCCTTCCGCGAATCGCCTCTTGTTTCTTTCCAAAATAAATTTCTCCATCTATTATCAACAATAGAGGAAGAAAAAAACCGAGGGGAGGTGGAGGAGGGCTGTTGGAAAATTATCGGATCAATATTTTCGAGTCTTCTTGGTGGAATTTTCACGAGATTTTTTTTCGTTCGATGACGAGCGCGTGGAAATAATTATCTCCCTTCGTTCTCATTTTTGTTTAGGAAAATTCGACATGGCGAATTTTCGGGGATACAGCCTTCCGTCTTTGGGTGCTTCGTTGAGCGTCGCTTGGGAAACCATCAAGGCGAAATGGCCGGAGGACAGCCCGTGCATGGAATTGATAAGGGGTCCAGGAGGGGCATACGGACGGAGGCCGCAGGAGCCCCAGGGTGAAGGAAGTTTTCAGGCACTCGGTGAAAATGGCGAAAACACGGAAATGCGAACGATGAACGGCGAGGAAGCTTTCGGGGCACAAAACAACGTCGCGATGGCCGAGGACTCGTTCAGTTATCAAAGAAACGGGTGAGCTTGTCTTTCTTGCGTTTGATTCTGGGGAAAAATCATTCGTTGGCCGTTTTTTATTCGACGAATGAGAGAAAAGGTTGCGAAAGTTGGTGAAAAAGAAAATGGGGTTTTTGACGATTCAACTTCGGCAGGGATAAAATGAGAACCGGAAGTTTGAGCAGCGGGGGCTTCAGCGAGTACGACGAGGGCGGCGGCGAGTTTGGTTCTCCCGGCATCAAGATCAACGAGTGGCAAGCCGCCTGGAACGTCACCAACGCCATACAGGTATGAAAAACGTTTATCCAACTCGTTACAGCTCCGACACCGCACCGGAAGTCGGATAACATTTTTAGCTTTTTGCAAAATCTCAATAATTCCGAAGAACGACGGGAATAGATGGAAGAATCGAAGACTCTCGATTTCTCTCAAAACCTCGATAATTTCGAGAAATCACGAAAACCCAACTAACAACCGGATAAACTTCAAAACGTAATTACTCCGTCACGACGAAACGGAGCGCCATAGAATTTAACAGGCCACCTCGATTTTTCGCCAAAAATGTTCTCAATCTCTTGGTTTTTTCGGAATCTCAATAATTTCGAAAAAAAACGACTAATCGATCGGGCCGAAATATTGGGTCATTTTTTTTTTTCAAAATCGCGATAACTCGGAAGAAAAAAATCACGTTAAAAAAGGAAAAACGTTGAAAGCCCGTTTTGCGACGATTCGCTCGAAATCCTCGTAGATTTCAGCGACGAGGAAACTCCTCCTCACCCTCGAATCTCCTCTTGTCACCAGGGTATGTTCATCGTGTCGCTGCCGTTCGCGGTGTTGCGAGGCGGGTACTGGGCGATAGCGGCGATGATAGGAATCGCGTACATCTGCTGTTACACGGGAAAAATATTGGTGGAATGCCTGTACGAGCTGGACACGGTGACGGGCCAGCGAGTGAGGGTGCGAGATTCGTACGTCGCGATCGCCAAGGAGTGTTTCGGGCCGACATGGGGGGCGAGAGCGGTGAACATAGCGCAGATAATCGAGTTGCTCATGACGTGCATACTGTACGTGGTCGTCTGCGGGGATCTGATGATCGGGTCGTTCCCGGAGGGTGCGATAGACACGCGAAGCTGGATGATGCTGATCGGCATATTTCTCATACCACTGGGCTTCCTAAAGTCCCTCCATCACGTGTCGGTCCTGAGCTTCTGGTGCACGATGGCTCATCTCTTCATAAACGCGATAATACTCGGTTATTGCCTGCTGGAAATCGGCGATTGGGGCTGGTCCAAGGTCAAATGGACGATAGACATGGAGGCCTTCCCGATATCGCTCGGCGTCATAGTCTTCAGTTACACCTCGCAAATTTTCCTGCCTACGCTCGAAGGCAATCTCATCGACCGATCGAAATTCGACTGGATGCTCAACTGGAGCCACATCGCCGCCGCCGCTTTCAAGTCCCTCTTCGGCTGGATGTGCTTCATGACCTTTCAGAGCGACACGCAACAGGTCATCACGAACAATCTCAACTCGCCGGGCTTCAAGGGCCTCGTCAACTTTTGCCTCGTCGTCAAGGCCATGCTGTCTTACCCCCTGCCGTATTACGCTGCCTGCGAGCTTCTCGAGAGGGCGTTCTTTCGCGGACGGCCGAAAACCATCTTTCCCACGATATGGACCGTCGATCGCGAGCTCAAAGTTTGGGGCCTGGCGTGGCGCGTCGGCGTCATCACCTTCACCATACTCATGGCCATTTTCATACCGCATTTCAGTATCCTCATGGGTTTCATCGGATCTTTCACCGGCACCATGCTGTCCTTCATATGGCCCTGTTACTTTCATCTCAAATTGAAGAGAAACTCGATGGAATGGGGCGAAGTCGCGTACGACTGTTTCGTCATCGCTCTCGGCGTCCTCTTCGGCGTTATCGGCGTTTACGACTCCGGCAAGGCTCTCATAAAAGCTTTCCAAATTGGACTACCGTTTTAAGACTGTTTTTCCTTTTCCAGGCAGAGAGGAGGGCTTTGAAAACCACGACAATAACACGAGGGAGTGTCCCTAGGTGCGGCTAGAAATACGTATTTACGTCGGAGATTGAGGAATAACGAGTTTTCCAGTATCAATGCGATTGCGAGAGAAGAAGCGGGCGGTGATCGAAAGAAAACAAAAAAAAGTCACGTCGCATTCCGACGATCGAAATTTTCATTGCGCCATTTGTGAATATTGGAACAAAAATCAACGACGAGAAACGCGCGGGAGGACGTGTTTTAACGATCGAGATAACGAGCGTCCGGCGACGATTATTCGTTCGAAGAATCGCGCGATATCCATACGACGCTTCGTCGTTGAGACGCGACGAACACGATTCCCTTGTTTTCGTATCGTTCCGCCGATAATTCGCGCGCTGATAAACACGAAAGTGCGATTGAAACTCCGCCGTTTGAAACGAAAGCCCCGAGGAACAATCGAGACGAAAAAACGTCGTCCGTTGAAACGCGACTCTCGAAATAACGACAAAACGTCGGGATCATCAACGAGAAACACTCGATGTTTGATTCGAAAGAAAAAAAGTCTTCCAGAGCGACGAGCCTCTTATCGATCGATTTTTCAAAAGTAGTTTTAGAAATTAATAGACATATCGGAGATTCGCGGAGTCTCGAAGAGAATCGACGCTCCGATATCGTTCGGCGTTGCTTTGAAACTGATTTTTGAGAAGGAAGGGAGTAACGATTTTTGGAACGCGAATTATCGCGTTTTGCGATTGAGAAAATTGCTGAATTTTCGTTTGAAAAAATGGAAATGGATGAATTTGAGATTTTATCTTTTTTTTTACGTCATTTATCGACAAAGTCTTCCAGAGCGAGTTGCGGGGAAAAACAACGTGAGATATTGCTCAGCGCTGCTGTAATTCTCAAACAAATAATGATAATAATAATAATACCAATGATGATGATGCGTTGAAATCAGAGATGTTACGCTTTTTCGAAAAATCACGATTGTCGTGAGAAAAATGGCGAATCGTCGTTTGAAAAGAAATCGACGAATTTACGATTTTTTTTTCATGCGTTTCGTGATCAAACTATGAACAAAGTCTTCCAGAGCGAGGTGGAGGGAAAAAACAACGTGAGATATTATTCAGCGCTGCTGTAATTCTCAAACAAATAATGATAACAATAATAATACCAATGATGATGATGCGTTGAAATCAGAAATGTTACGCTTTTTCGAAAAATCACGATTGTCGTGAGAAAAATGGCGAATCGTCGTTTGAAAAGAAATCGACGAATTTACGATTTTCTTTTTCATGCGTTTCGTGATCAAACTATGAACAAAGTCTTCCAAATGATGTCTTCCAGAACGAGTCATTGATTGATTAATTAGTAGAGAAATAGTTATACAAATAAATGAATATAATACGTATTTACGGAGCGAGTGGGGGAAAAAATCGACGTGCGATATTATCCAACGTTACTGAAATCGATTGTTGAGACAGAAATGATGATAATAATATATTTAAGAAAAAAAAGAACCCCCGTATGCGTTAAGAGATTACGACGAATTTCGAGCGATTTTTATTCCCGACGACATTACGAATTTTTAGAACGCAAATTATGCAATCTTATGATTGAAACGGAAATTGATTGTTGAAACGGAATAATCGTAATAATAATGTGTTAAAAAAAAAATGTGCATGTGTTCAAAATATGAGGGATTTTGAAAGATTTTTATTCGCAGTAACGTTACGGATTTTTTGAAATGTAAATTATGGAATTTCACGGATGAAAATTTGAAAAAAAACGGCAAAGATTTCGAAAAAATTTTCATTTATTACGCGATTAATGTTCGAACGATGATCCTGTCTTCCGGGAGGGGCCTCTTATTTATCAATTAATGTATTACTTGATAAATAAAAAAAATAGTTATACGAATAAACAAACATGCCACACCCTTGCAGAGCGAGCTGCGAACAAAATCGACCCTCGATATTATCCAGCGTTACAGATATTGATTGTTGAAGCAGAAATAATAATAGTGATATTGCAAATATATTTGCAAAAAAAAAAATGTCTGCACACGTAAGGAAAAAATAACGAATTTCGAGCGATTTTTATTACCAGCGGTGTTACACATTTTTATCCCACATATCTGTGCATTTTATTCGATGAAAAAAAATCCTTCTGAATGGAAAAATACCGAAAAAAAAATCGTACGCAGCTTTGAATCTCGATGATTCGTAAAACTCCCGCATTTCTTGCTGATCGATATTTTTTTTTCGCTCTTCATTGATGATTTTCTCAAAAATTCTTTTACGCAACGAAAAATGACTTAATCGGCAATGATCGTTGAATTATACGTTTAAAATTGATTATTTATTGTTTCAAGCTGTCGAAAGAAGGAAAAATCGCTCGAAAAACGTTGCGGAAAAATCCGTTGTGAAATCGCGTTGACATTGAGAGAAGTACCAAATTATGAAAGAGCGAAGAAACGCGGTACGAAAGAAATTCATATCCGACGAGGACGTTGTTTTTTTTTTTGTTTTTTCAAAGTTTGTCAAATGGCAAAAGAGCTACAAAAATATACAGGAGGAAAACTCGAGAGCGAGAATTATAATGTAAAATGAAGAAGAAAAAAATGTGAAAAAACGATAGTATATATATTTCAGTCGGATTTACGTTATAAATCATTACACAAATAACGTATCGAGTATAATATATAGTTAATCAATGTCTTCCAAATGATACGCACTGAAAAATAAATATATATGTATATAAATATATATATATATATATATATATATACCGTAGACGCATTGTATATGAAATTACGAATCGAAAGAAAAATAATGTACGGGCTTCCACTGTTGTAACGAGAAAAAAAAAAAGAAAAGACATAAATTCGTGACGATCGTCGTAACATTAATTTCACCTGATTTTTCTCGAATATTTTTTTTTCCTCTCAATTTCCCGACTGTTAAGCAAATAATAACTAAATAAAATTCGCTTATTGTTTTTTTTTCTTTATTTCCAGATTTTGGAGGAAAATAAGAATTTGAATTTACGGCAGAGTTTTGTTTTTTCTTCAACGAAATCGAACAGTTCGATTTTTTCTTTAATCGTGTTTGGTTCTTTTGTACGCAGTAGATGCGAATAAAATTTGAAATCGATGATCGGTTTCATAGAAAATGGGAGGACTTTCACCAAGCGAGACACTTTTTGTCGTCGCGCCGATGAAAAGAAAGATACTCGGCGTTTTTGTTTTTTTTTCTGCTTCCGGTCATGCTCCAAATGTTTCTCGTCAACGCGGACAAAGGTTTTCGATTTTTCAGGCTCTTTTAAAATCATCGTCAGAGTCCATTGAAACATCGAACAATGAAGTTGACCGTGAGTGGGAAAAATATTTACGATTTATTGTCTCACGTCAGAGACACGGAGTAAAACATTTATAAAATCGTTACTCGTGGTTTTCAACAATAAAATTTCACATCGGAGACAAATTTTAGAGCTTGATAAATTGTTTTCTTCTTCTTTCTGTTTTAATTTCGATCGAAAAATCATGTGATTTTATTCCAAAGCGTAGACCGTTTATTCTTCTTTCTTGTTTTAAAAACTTATATTATTATTTTACGCCCTTAGAGTGCAATATTGTGGATTCTGTGCGTTTTTTACGCAATGACGATCATCGAAACGGCAAATTCGAGCGACGAGGAACGCGAATTCGGTGAGATTCAAGATTTTCTTCAATATCCATAAAAAAAACTATTTGAAATTCAAAAAATCGCCGCGAAAGGCTTTTTTCGATTATTGCCGCCAATACCGACGTGAAAAGTTTGCAAAATTCGACATAGAAATTTCAAAAACTCGTTGCTACGTTTTTTCGACAAAAACAAATGAAGACACGGCGTCATCCAACTTTCTGGTTTCTTCTTTTCGCAGACGAGCCGCCACGCGTGAGCATCAAAGTTTTTCGCAGCGCCGGTCGTGAGAAAAACGGAAAATCATACGCAAACTGGGGTTTTTGGATAAAACAGCCGAGCAATTTATAGGCGGAAAGAAAAATACGACATTCTCTTCCGTTTGAAGTTAATAATTCATTTTTATTGGTTTTTTTTCAATATAATTTTTTGTGAACATAAAAAAAAATGTCGCTGACACCACATGTCTCAGGCGAAAGTATATTTGTCGAATGATTTCGCATTTTTAGTTTTTGTTTTGGCCACCGCCAAACTTAGGGTTGTTTGGATTGAGCTGATCGGCCCTGTTGTCCCGATTGGACTCAGCCCCCTGATATCCCCCAGGGCGGCCTGGTCCTGATGATTTGTGTTCGGGATCCTGCTGACGGCTTTTATTATCAACTTGTTGTTTATCCATCTGCGAACATAGACACATGTAAAAATCAAAGCTTTAATTAATTCAAAAAATTATACGAAAATGTTACGGTTCGCGATCAATTCAACAAACAAAACATTTGTCGTGAGGGCTCGAGTCATTTTTTTTGTTAAACAACATTCTTCGTTACGAAATAACGAAAATCTTGCACAAAAGCAACTTCGAAATATTCATTCGCGCATTGAGATAACTTTTTAGACACAATTCGCGATATTTCTTCCCAAAAAAACGCACTTTGAAAAGGAAGATGAAAAAAAGAGCGAGACCTTGAAATATTTGAATAATTGCTTTGAAATATTTATAAATAATGGCGCGAAACACACTGGCATTTTAACGACTGAATAATATATGGGAGAACTTACGTCTTTTTTTTGCTCGATTTATTCACTTCACAAGAGAGAATTCGCACTTGACGATTTTTTTATAAGAAAGCTGTAGCGACTTTCAATTGCGCCTGTGGTCTGTGGTCGACGAAGAGACAGTAATACTTGGGTGTATCGCGACTGGGCTTTTTATAGCGTACGCCGCAGCGTTTGTCTCATTCGCGTTATTCGCGCAGGCGAATAAACAAAAAGTGGGACTCCCGTTTGAGCTGTGTGGAAAGTGGGGATTCCCCGTACGTCGTCGTTTTTCATGATTCAACACTTTTACCGACAGATGAGAAAATTTACCAACAAACGATTCTGTCTTTACCAAGCTTCTTTACCTTCTTGTCATACATCTATCATTATCATATTTAACATTTATTGCTCGTATATAATTCATCATTATCATAATATCCGATGATAATCGGAAAATTGCAGTCTTTTTCGATGAAATTAACTTTTTTTTCAAATAATACAAAATGTGTATCAGGATTTCGGATCTTACCCCGCCATCTCTGTGTCGCTGGCGTCGTTATTTCAAAAGCGCGCAACTTCAGGCGCGCTCGATCCTCCTTTCATATTCCACCGCTTTGCTTCGAGGCTTTGTTTTATTTACCTTTTTCTCGCCGTACGTTGGCACAAATAATCTCAAAGTTCACGAACGTAAATCGCAAGTTGCAAAACAACCGAGGTACAAAAAGAAAAACGAGCTTGAGGGACAATCGGAAAAAAGGATGTCCACCAAGTCCTCGGTGGATCTGAGGGCCGAGCTGGCGGAACTTGTCAAACGAAAAGCTGAAATAGCCGTGAGTAGCGAAAACCTTTTAGCGCTGATAAATTCCATCTTGCGCGAGTTTCATCAACATTTCCATTTCTATTATCACTAAAACCATCCCGAATTATTATTTCCGTGCCAGTTCATCATCTAATCGATGAAAATCGCACGAACATTCATGCTAAATTACGATAAAAACGTTTTTTAGCGCGAACAAATTTGAGGTTATGTTGCTCCGAAAGAGCAGCTCCGTCAAAGCTGTTTTGCAAGGAAATTTCGATTTTCGTCGTTTTTGAAACGCAGTTTCGTATTTTGCTGGCAAAACATTATTGAAAATGAATAATCTTCAAAATAATAATAATAACAATCGTTAGTCCAATTTAACATTCACTAATAATAATTCTAATATAACCTTCAATATGATCGCATATAAAGGTTATTATTATCATTATTAAAATCGTCGTAAAACGTTCCTCCAAAATTATTCAAAACATTCCTCATCGTTGTTACGTCCCTTTGTCTTCGCACTTGTCCCGAGATCCCAAAAATCCCCTCCCCCTCCGTCGAACGCTCCTCTCGGCGCAAACTTTCCAAAACGAAAATTTCCCTCGAACCTTCGTTGCCGGCCCTCGAATCTCGACCGACGTGAGAATCCATTTTTTTCCTCCATCGTACGACGTTTCAGGACACTTTAGCGAACTTGGAACGGCAAATTTACGCTTTCGAGGGGAGTTATCTCGAGGATACGCAGCTTTACGGCAATATAATAAGAGGCTGGGATCGTTATTTAGCGAGCAATAAAAATACAAACAGCAAGGCGGACAAGAGAAATCGAAAGTTCAAAGAGGCCGAGAGACTCTTTTCTAAATCCTCCATCACGTCGATGGCTGTGAGCGAAACGAAATTTTTCAATTTTCCAAATTTTGTTTCGCCAAAAATGTCAGACTCAAGAGAAGATTTCGTTGTTGTTACAGGCTGTCAGCGGCTTGGTGGAAAGTACGCAAGAAAAAAGTAAGGACCTAAACGGATATTAGCGAATGTATTTCTTTTTTTTTCCATCTCGTTTTTCCTTTGTCGGTTTTTCTTGTTTTTAGTTTTCTTTCCTATCGATAATGCATTTCGTTGAATCTGTATTTTGTTATCTTGTAATTCCCGCCTCGGAACTTTTCTCTCGACAATACAATCGTTGGACATTTTTGTGCCTGTTTTCGTTAGCACCCGATATTTCGTTCTCACGTATTTTTTTTTTGACTTTCGTGCAACACGAACCTTTTCGACGATCTTTTTCTCAACGGGCAAATTTTCTTTGACAAATTTTTTTTTGAATTGCACAGTCACGTGGGTGCCTTTTTTTGCGTTTTCGAGCGAACGAATGAATTATTTTGCAGCTCGCGCATGTTTCTCTTCTCCTCTTTTTGTTCCGTCTATCATCGCGCGCTCGTTCGGGGTTTCCGTGAGAAATAGCCGGGATCGTGCTTGCGCGTTTGATTATGTTGATCGATTTTGCTTGATTTTGAGAAAAAAAAAGTGACGAAACGCGCAAGTGGAAATAATGCGATTCGGGACACGAAAAGATTACGGAAATCCAAATAACTTTATCGAAATGCAGTTCTCCGTACATGATTTTATACAACGAAAGAAAACTCGATGTAAAACCAAAAATTGACAAATCGTAAATCTCTAGATTCGCAAATTCGATCGAAGAAAGGACTTTCTTTCATGGAATTCCCCATACACGATTAAAAAAGCACACGCGATGTTTGCAAAATGTAAATTCTAAATTCACTCGACAAAAAAAAACAGATTTTTTTTTACAAGAAACTCCCCATATGAAAGTCGACGGAAATCCTAAATTTCCGGATTAATCGGATCAACGCGAGAAAAGAGTATTTTTTTCCTTCGTTTCTCAAGTTTGAATGAATTATTCGTAACAATTACACGAGTCATTGGTGAAAAAGTGTTTAAACGTCGCACGGGGCTGGTGGCCGCCTCGCTGATTTTCCAGTTGAACGATACAGCGAGTCGGAATCGCAGCTCGGGAACAGCGGAAGCGAGGACAATTGCAACTTTGGCAATTCTAATGTAATATCATCGGGTAACAGTAAAGAGACGACGGGGAAAAATCACACGTCGATACAGACGTGTTATTCGCAGAACAACGGTAACGTTAGTAATAGCAATGCCGACGGTAATTCACAATTTACGAACGGACCGCTGTCGAACGGCAATATCGAGCACGTCTCGACACCGGCGAAAGACGGCCACGGAAGTAGCAAAGAATCCAACAAAAATCGTTCCTCGACGAGCGCCAAGAAGAACAGCAGCAATAAAAGATCGAGAAACAGATAAGAGCGAGTTCAGAATCGCGAATAAAATTCGTATTTCTTCCTTCGCGGCGCAGCTTCGACCATTTTTGTCTCTCTCCACGAAATTTCAAAAGAACAGACGCTTTCCCATCATTTTTTCCTTCCCCGTTCGGAGAGTAAGAGGTGTCGGGGTGGTTTTTTTCTTTTTCTCTCTTCGTCTTTCGTTCGGACGTAGGATTTTAAGGTATCGTTTCTCGACGAAACTCGGCACTCTCGCGTGGGACGATTAAAAGTATTATTAACGATATAGGACCGAAGGAGATGGATCGGATGGAATTGATTTATCGTGAATCGTCAATTCGGCGATGAACGTTTATAATTATTCTTTTTTAATCGTGATGCGGGTTGCAAGCTTCGACATTATTTTTTTGGTCGTCTTTTGCGATCCAACGAAATTTTTTTTATCTTTTCTCGCAGAGAGGGGGGGGGGGGCGATGTCATTCCTATAGAGGAGTCCTTCCGCAACAGTAGCAGTAAGACAATGATTTTGACGAAGGTTTTTTTTTTTTTTTTTTCGTTAAATCGCATCGACGTTCGCCCTTTTTATTTTATTTTTTTTCAAAGTTGACCGAAGCGAGAGCTCTCTCTCTCTGTCTCGCATTAAATTGAAGAATTATTTAAAAAACACACACACACACATCACTCTTTGCGTCGAGAAATCGCGATGCAATTTCTAGGAGCGTATTATAGTTATTAATTCGTTCTTACGATTTATATAGGATGAAATTTGTATAAAATAATAATGATAATAATAATGATAATAAACAGCGTTCTTTGTATCACGCGTATGTCGACTATGTTGCAATCATGAAAGTCCCGAATTGTCGCCGTAATTTGTTCTTTTACTGGAACAGATTTCAACGTTTCAGCTTTCTTACAGTTTTTTTTATCACACTTTTGCGATGTCTGTGGAATATCAGTGCCGAGGCTTTGCAGGCTGATTATTAATGTATCGCAGGTAAGCTGGTTTTTTCCCTCAAACTTCGGAGCTACGCAGGACGCGTTTTTTCCACCTCGAAATTTCGAAATGTAATTATTCCGAGGCGATAAGTCCGATCGACGCGAAACTTGGTACATGGGCTCAGTATTGTGGCAGGAATGGGCTAATTGTTCCACTTTTTCGAAAATCTTTATGGTTTTTCATAAAATAATCGGCGCGTTTCGCTTTTTGCTGAATTTTAGCCATCTCGAAATTTCGAAATGTATTTATTCCGAGGCGATAAATCCGATCGACGCGAAACTCGGTACATGGGCTCAGTACTGTGGCAGGAATGGGCTGATTATTTTAGTTTTTCAAAAATCTTGAAAATTTTTGAAAAAAAAAAAATTATCACCACGATTCGCTTTTTTCTGAACTTTAACCACCTTAAAATTTCAAAGAGTGTTTAATTTTTTTTCTTGATAACAATTTTTTCAAACTCGAATGAAGGAAGATCGGATTGATGAAAATCTGGTATTTATTCATTTTCATTTTACTAGAAATAACGATTTTCCGGATTGGTTACAATTTTTCCTCTCCAAAAGCCTAATTTCCTCAAAGCCTCAATCGATGTTTTTCCGCTCTGTAAACGGTTGAGGGTACGAATGTTTTAACATCCGAATCGGACGGTCCGTGCTTCGGTGGACCACTTCTGGTGACGACGGCGTTAAATCCCCGATTCTCGTCGGCTGTGTAAGTCACCGTGCGAATCCATCCGTCGGCTTCGACGACGGAATACTCGCCCTTGACACTGTCGCCCTCGCGTTCCTCCCACGCTGACTTCGAATCTCCCGTGTAACCGTCGATCACCCCATAATTGAAAGAATACTTTGGATACGCCTGAAACAGTGATTATTATCCCGAATCAAATTGCAAAGGACGATACAAAATTTTGTGCCAATTATCAACGACGTATCACCGCGTAATTAACGTCTTCTTCGATCGAGGGTTTTGGAGTTGCAGCGACGGCTGCTGAAGTTTTTATGATCGGCGGCGCGATGAAAACCAAGGATGCTGCTCTCGGCAGTGGTACATAGGACAGCGGTGACGATACTTTTACGTATTCAACGGGCTGCGATTGTCTCCCCTCGTTTTCGAGTCTGTCAAATTTTTTCACGCCGAAATTTAACGCACACGCTATCGGTTGCTCAAAGTCGTCACCGCGAGTCGAATCGACGTGAGAACACGGCAAGTTGTGCGTCGATTCTCTCAGTCTTGTTTCGTATCTGTATCGAAAAGAAAGAACATTAAGAATGCTCGTACAATCGTACGACAAATTTCAAAGCGTACTCTTACCTGTGATCGATAGCTCCGACGGTATAAAACAGAAAAACAAATGAGAGGATCTAAAAAAATGAAGAAAAAAAAACGGGTCATCGATATGTGTATACGATCCGCGATGAAATTCCGGATCGAAAAGTATTTTCGCATTTTTTCGTACCACCAAATCCCGACGAGTTATCGCTTGTTGAAGATCGAGCCAATGAGGCGCGCGCAGCGCCCGCCGGAGTGGGGCGCGCGCTTGATCGATTGGTCCGCGCTTCAACGATCGATAACTCGTCAGGATTTCGTCGTATCGAAAAACACTAAAATACTTTTCGACTTCGAATTCCGTGAGGAATCCAAATTTGAGCTGTCGGTATCAATCCCTTCGACACCCTGTACATGTGTGAATAGACAGTAATTAAATGATCTCTTTTGCAAGTTGAAGAATCAAGCCGCAATATTACAGATTTTTATTCATAAATACGTATTATTAGAGGCGAAAGACTCAAGTACCTCGCGTCTTTGAGATGACGGCAAAAGCCTAATTGCATAATACACGAGCAATCAGTGTACCTTTAAGGAGCGGCGATATTTCCCCCGTTTGTTCTATAGTGTACATTTGACCATTATCGCCTTATACGTTTGCAGTGCACGTAACTCGCCGCGAGCGATTTACACACAAACATAAACATAGACACAAACGCTTGCCATCGCAAGTGTAATATTAGATAATTATTATTGCCAAACAAGAGAATTTCGAAGATTCAGACAATTTCGTAATTCGCGGCGGAAAGTTTCTCATCCTCGATCGTTTTCCACACTCTGGTACTTTTCGTCAAAGACGAAAATATTCCATACACATTTTTTCCCGCTATCATCGCCGATCCTCGAAAATACTCGTGCCAATTCACAGCAGAACTTTCGTAAACACGCGAATTTATATTAAAATTTGAAAAAAAAACAGTACCAAACACATCTTTCATCTCGATCGTTTATTTGATTTTTGAAATAATTAATAATAATTAATTCTTACCTGTGTAACTTCCATTGTAACAAAAGATAGGCACTCTCGGGAGTGAACGCGGCTCTTCTTCGTAATTTCACCGACCTCGGTACGAAGATATTTCCAGCAGAGTGTTGCAGCATCCCTGCTGCCTCACCGTCTTTATATATACCGCGAACATTCACTTGCAATCTTTTTTTTCTCTCTCTCTTCTTCTTTCCTGCTGCCCTCTTCCCTGGATAGGACACGTAAAGACTTTTGCTTTACTTCGTAGCGATAATAATACGTGCAATACACCTAACCATAGCGCATACAAATCCGTCCACGGAATATAGACGACGAAGCTATGAATCCCATTATATTATTTCACAGCATCCGTTTTTTCGAGAGGAAAAACGATTTCACTCCTGTGGACATGTCCACGACGTCACAGGCAACCGCCCATAGAGAAAAGCTCCATTTTGCGTTTGAAAAATGCTTGAGTTTCGCTGATGTACCAGGATTTTAATAGACGTGGTAATGCTCGAGATTGAGCATGATTTTCGTAATGAAATTAACGAGACGTGCTCTATTTTTTCTATCTATGGATCATGGATCACGTGGGTTTATCAAAGAGTTCATTAATGACTCGTACACGATGCTCCCGGATTCGTGCAACACACACGGAAATGCAATGTTAATATTGTTATTTCAGCCAAAATTCACTTTATTCCTGCATCGATTCTGAATTATTGGTTTTTTCCCATTTTTTCTATAAAATATCGTGAGTTCGATGATAAA
The DNA here is from genome assembly GCA_959613375.1 of Heteropelma amictum. Taxonomy (NCBI): domain Eukaryota; kingdom Metazoa; phylum Arthropoda; class Insecta; order Hymenoptera; family Ichneumonidae; genus Heteropelma; species Heteropelma amictum. The sequence goes on along the minus strand of OY390721.1, from coordinate 3,282,865 downwards.
TCGCTGTTTTTCGTATTCAGGGGAAAATTTCCAATCGAAAAGACTCTTGAAATATGGAGAATTCAGAGAATAAAAAAAGTCCGGAGAAACCTCGAAGAATTTCCGGAGGAATCTCCAAAAATATCAATTTTGGATTTGTACTTTGACCGTCGTTAAATATTACAATTTTTCATTTGAAAAAATGATGTTTTTTCTATCGTTAATATTTTATGAATTGTAATGAATTTTCGCAAGTAATGCAGCGATCGAAAAAATTAAATGAATATCAATTATTTCCAATCAAACAACTTTACGAAATTAAACGTTTACATGCTTATAAATATTCTATGCATTATATACAATATATTGTGCGACTTATCAGTGACCGTTTGACACTTGACCCGAGATGTCCAAGAGTCTCTAGCTCTGCGGTGTTTGTATCGGGCAGTTCAAGATGTTTAACGCAGTTGTTCGATCGACGTTTCAGCAGCAAAGTGTCACTCGAGGCAGCGCGTTATTTCCGCATAATAGAGCCGCAAATTGTTTAGTGAAAAACAAACGATACCACGTGGATCCTCGAACCGTAACTGCAAAATGTCGAGTTTGTTTAAACAATGAATTATTGAGTGATTAATGTCACCTGTAAAAATGTTATTGTTCAATGGAAATAACGATACCTCGACCGTAACGTTTGCCCATCGTGGATGCACCGCAAAAAAGGAATCGATTTCCGTGTCAATAGTTCGTTAAATATTTTCCGAGGTAAATTGTGACGAGACGCAAAAATAAAATATCCGTGTGTTTGGCTATCAGAAACACCGCGATTCTCGCACAATTTTCAGGCAAAACTAGAGAGGATAGCGTCTTTGTCGCCGTTGAAAAGAGACCATAAATTGTGCATCAGCGATGTCGTACGAAGATTTCGTAACGTCGAGTCGAGAATACAAGTGAGTAATAAGTAGACAAACAAACGAAAAAACAACGAGGTGGTGTTGAGGTCAAACAATAATTGCACACTCGTAGATTTTATTGTCGTGTACTTCGTATCGTGCACAAACAACATGCTGATTACGTTATGAAATTAAATGGATATTAATTTGTCATTAGAGAATAACGGAAAACCTAAAAAAGCAGAAATGAAGAAATAAATTTCACAAAATCTGATTGGGGAAATGGAACGAATGATAGAAGGAAAAAAAACATCGATGTCTTCAGTCTTTCGACTGAAATTCTTTTCTCGGAATTTTCACACTTTTTCTTATCGAATATATACAACGTGTATCGTGAATTCAATAACATCGGCTTGTAGTTGGATGCGCAATGGAATTTCGAATCGAAAAGTATTTGAGTATTTTTTCGTACGAGTAAATGCCGATGGGTTATTAACGATCAAAGTTAGAGATAACTTCCCCCACTACCGCGCACGCTGAGGCGCCGCCCTCTCGCCGTCATTGGCTCGACGTTTTCCATCGATAACTCGGCACTGGCTGGTTGTATCGAAAAGCGTCCCGATACTTTTCGTCTCGAAATTTCGATGGCATAAATCTTGACGTATTGTCAACTGAAGATATATGATTAATTATTCACGGATTTTTTTCTATTTTTTTTCGAGATGTCATTCGCACGACGCGCGTCGTACGAAAAAAAGAAAAAAAAACAAAATAAAAAATTGTAGAATTCCTATTAATTAGAACTCATATAAGTGTGCATATATCTTTTTAGCATATTCATTTATTTGTTGATGAAATTCGTTTTTAACAACTATTTTCATATCCCTTTAAATATGCGTTAGTTGTTCATTCCACGTGAAAGGAGTTTTCCTCATTTTATCGTAAATGCTTTTGCGAACGAACAAGAGTCCGTTGATGCTTTTTTTTGCCGGTGATGACCTGCGCGTAACCGGAAATCCTCGGACGTGAGAGATTTCACGCTGTAATAAAACACTTCAGTGTCGAATCGCACCCCAATCCGCAAAGATACGAGTAACGAAAAAGGGGATAATCAAAGTATCAATTTATTTTTTCAAACATTTTTACCGATCGTTCTTCGATTTTTGTTCGCACGCGAGTGACTTTTCTATGATTTTGAAATTTCGTTCATTTTCCATTCCGAAGAAGGGAAAAATCAACTGGAATTTCGAGGTAACAAAAACTTTGCATCGAAAATACGGAATTTTCGTTCTTTGCTTCTTCGGTAAATTTTTCACATTAATTCGTGATTTCTACGATTATTTACCAATACGAAAAAATGAATTCTTCAATGAAAGATGAAATTCCGCGAGTCAAGTTTGTTATCAAAATAAATTTATCAACCGCTATAAAAATTCGTTAAACATAACGGTAATCAACACATTCATATGTTTGTTAATACAAATACGACAGCATTTTAACGCGAAAGCTAAAAGAGAGCAAAGGAAGTATCGTTAATTACAATTGATCGCCGTGATGTTTATTCAATTAACCAATGTCATGAATTAATTGCCATACGCATATTCTCCGTGAATATCCATGTGGAAATATGTCCAAATGTTTCGCAATGAAAAAAAAAAAAAAAAATCGTGGAACCGCGAATAAATTACACGTGTGCGTTTGTTATCAACGGGCTCATTTAATTCCTGTCGATATTTCCGGATTTTCCACGATAGAGACGATGTGTGTGTATGTGTGTGTGTTTCCATGTGTATATATACATATATATCCATCACACATACATTTGTACATACTTTCATAGGCCTCTGTAATGCTTGAATAAACTTGAGCAGATAAATGTAAATATTTACAACAGAAATGGCGTTTGCGTATCACACACACACACACGACCATTCATTTTTCGCAATTCGCCGAGTTCGATCATACGCTCTTGTCGATTTTGCAACAGCGAAAACATTCGAATTCCTCAGATTTTTTTATCGCCAAACGAACGAACGCTTCCAAGATTATTAAAAGAGATTATAAAATAAATAAAATAAACATCATCGATCGATAAATAATACACAGCGAGGAGGTCTCCGGAAAGATATAAAAATACGATGATTTTTCAAAAATCCCGCAGAAAAATCTCTTCCCCCTGCTCTGTGACGTTGAATTACTGATCGGAGCGCATGGTGGGGGGAGACCGAGCCTTTGCAAGTGCCCCTGCGCTTGGTTGAATAGAAGTCAAGCTGTATCCAACGAGACCTCCTGCAGTTAAATTGTTTTTTCTTCTAAATTTGCGATTATTATCAAATATTTTTTATCATTCATATTTGTATGAATTATTCCGTTATTAATTATAAATTTACAATTATTATTAAAATAAGAGAAAGAAAGGGAAATATGTACTTTCGCAGTGAGAGCAACGCCTCCGATACCGCCTCGAGCGAAGAGTTTGATCTCGCCGCGATGATCGTCAATGAAACGAATAATTTCGAACCGCCGATCGACATGCGCTTCAACGACGGACACTTCGTCAGTATCGTCATGTACAGCGTCCTAATGATCATGTCGATCTCCGGAAACGCGACGGTTTTGATCCTCATCACGAAAAAACGACCTACGAATCGTTCGAGGATCAACACGATGCTCATTCATCTTGCGATCGCCGATTTGATGGTAAATCAACTTCCGGTCGATTCAAAAAATCGTCTTTTCCAAAAAAAAACCTCGTCGGTCATAGGATTTGGTTTTTTCTCGAGCAGGACATGTTTTTCATGAGAAATTTATCGATAGGTGACTTTGTTAACGATGCCATTGGAAATTGCATGGGCCGCGACGGTTTCGTGGCAAGCGGGCGACGCGATGTGCAGAATAATGGCTTTTTTTCGCATATTCGGCATTTTCCTTTCGTCCTTTATCCTCGTTTGCATAAGTGTCGATAGGTACGAATTTATTGTTATTCACAAGGAGGAAAAAAAAAGTAGAAAAAAAGCGGATTTCGCTCTCTCGGTGTTTTTACGTGTTAATTGGAAAATGCATTTTTGTTTCATTCCATTTGAGAGATATTACGCTGTACTTCGACCCTTGAATCTGATGGACATCGACCGTAGGGGCAAAGTTATGCTTATCGGAGCTTGGTCACTCGCTGTACTGTGCTCAGCGCCTCAAGTAAGTCGCGTTCACCCCTTAATGTTATTTCAACGCCAAATTTTACTTCAATCGTCGCAACGAATTGTTTAACATGTAATTATTAAATAACTAATGTTAAACAAGCGATGGTAATAAGCGAAAATATTTTATGACGATAAATAAGCTTCGGGAAGGTTAAATAAAATCACATTTTGTTTAAAATATAATTATTTAAATAAATTGCGAGACGAGTCATTATTGAATAACTAATAACAGAAAAATAACAACATTCAATGACAGAGTCGTGAAATAATACGGAATATGTGCATAATTCTTGGTAGCATAATTATAATAATCAATACATTGATTATCATTGAACTTCACGTAACAAGTTTCGCGAGACGATGAGCAAAAAAAAATTTTTTTTTTTCGTTTGCAGATGGTGATATTTCACGTGGAAACACATCCTAATGTTTCGACGTACGAGCAATGTGTCACTTACAAAGTGTCCGCGAACGACAGCCACGAATTGATATATTATTTGTTCGGTATGGTAATGATGTACTGTTTCCCCTTTATGGTCATCGTTTACACTTATTCCAGCATTCTCCTAGAGATTTACAGACGCTCCAGGGAATCGGCCAGCGGTGAGGTTCCAACGAAATTTTTGCTTGCTCATTTTTTCAGCTAAAAATCGGGAAAGAATTTTATTGAAGAAAAAAATGACGATTTTTTCTTCGCATAAAATTGCAGACAGAATTCGACGATCGTCGCTCGGTTTTTTAGGACGAGCGAAAATACGAACGTTGAAAATGACGATCATAATCGTCGTTGTGTTCTTCGTCTGCTGGACACCGTATTACATCATCAGCGTCTGGTGAATTCTATTTTTCTCTGTTCTCATTCTAGTTTTTTTTGTACCTGCGGTATATTCTCAAGTCGAATTTTAGCCCCCCCCCCCCCCCCCGTTTTTTAGTTTACAAAAATTTGTTGAAAAATTGTCTCTCAGGTACTGGGTCGATCCCGTCAGCGCCAAGCAAGTCGATCAGCGCGTGCAAAAAGCTCTTTTTCTATTCGCCTGTACCAATTCATGTATGAATCCCATTGTTTACGGGGCTTTTAACATACGTCGCAACGCACAGGTGGGTGAAACAATAATTAAAAGAAAAGAAAAAGAATTATTATTATTCGCAGCGAATTGACATTTTTTAATCAATTATGAATTTTAGTGTCATTTTTTTTCTGTTAAAATACCGTTTTTATAAAACAGACAAAATATAGAAAATACTGTGCAAAACGCGATTTGGATTTTCTTCGAAATTATCGCGATTTTTTCGAAAATTCAAGAAAATCCAGATTCTTTGAAACTGTAGGAAAGAGAAAAGAAAATCATGTGAGTTTCGTTTTAGAAAGCTGCGCGGGCGCCTACGATCGAGACGCGCGTCACTCCCCTTTCTCTGTCGGTAAAACTCATCGTCATCGAGGGATAAAATACGCGCACGCCGGAAATGCTATCTCTGTCGCGCGCAACATTGACTCTTGTACAGCAACCTGATAAACATTCAGGGAAAAGAAAAAAAAATTGTTCAATTTTTTTTTACTTTACCGACTCTAGGTAACGTAGGAATTTCTCTCTCGCTGCGCGGTGCATCTTTTTTACAGGCGATCTACGGCGCAGACGCGCGCGTTGACGATATATTTTCGAAAAGTTCTCACGGAAATGCAATAAACGTTCGTTCTATACGTAAAACGAATACGATACGTAATTATTTCATAATTGCTCGTCCGTAAATAAGCGAACATAAGTTCCCGTCAAAAATGCAACGTTACGAAAAAAAAAGATCGCTTTTTTCAAAATGTAATTTAACCACGAGAAAAAGGCTATCGTAACGTAGAATTAATCATTTATCGATTAAAATTATCAACCGATATGAACATATACATTTTTGTATCGATATTGTATGAAAATAATTTTTCTTTTTTTTTCTAATGCTTCCCTTTTTGATCCTCATCCCCTCTGGTTCTCTTTTTATTTTTAATACCATTCTCCGATCTTCCCGCGAGTGTGTTGCCGTATGTGTGTCTTATTGAAGAAAAAAAAAACGTGTAGACGACCGTAGGCGACGATATATAAAACCCGTTGCCGTCGAGTTTCCGCGGTCCAGTGTCGACGTAGATCGTCAGCGTGACGCGACCCGCGCGACTTGCAACCCCGATCACGATAAATCGTTATTGAAAAAAATAGATTTCAAACATAAAAAAACGAAAATAAAAGTTTATCGCGACGAACTAATATTTTTTTTCGTTTCAAGTGCTTTTTTCTTCATTTTCTCATTTCGTCGATTACAAATCGATAATCGAATGATTGTGCTTTAAATTTTACCCTATCCGAGTTTCCCCACTGTCGCTTCGACGATAAATCGAACGAATTGATTCGTCAATCGTTTTAAACATCTTCAGTGCACAACGAAGATGATTGTCCCGAGAGGAATCGTCGCCTTGGCGTTTCTCGGTGCATTCGCGATCGTCGCAACAATCTCAGTCACACTCGACGAAGGTACGCTCGTTAAAAAGTCCATTTACGACATGGAAGATGCATTTTCGATCCTTAAACTGAAGAGAAAAGCGATGAAAAATGGATACGTTTAAAATTTAATCGAATAAAGTGCAATCGTCTTTCTACATTTTTTTTTTTCGCGATATAAAATAAGAAATATAAAATGACGTTTGGGAACGAAATCGTCATTCACGATGGAATTTATTTGACCCAATTTTCATTTATCGTTACTTTTTTTAAATTCCATACCCTCTCAAACGAGTTCTTTCTATTTATTTATTTATAAAAAATCACAATCTCTCATCGTCATGAATCGCAAATTTTGAGTGAATAAATAACAGTTACCGTCGGTAGAATTTTTTAAAATCAATATCACTGTGTATTTGGTCGTTTTGGAGGTTTTTCTTTCCAAACACAATTCGATGCCTTTACTTTGTGAACTTATTCTCGATTTGTGGTCATTTGAAACGTGTTTTCTCGAACTTCATTAAATGATGAAAAAAGAGCGCGAATGGAATCGACGAATTCGTCCATCCACAATTTTTCATGACGGACGATAACCGGAGACGTCAGTTTTCCCCAGGAGCAAAGATGGCACGAGACGCATAGTATTGAAAAAAAAAAAAAATGACAAAGACACGTCTCGGAGTCTTCGTACGTCGGAACCAGTCTTGAGGAAAGAATTACGCCGCGCGGCAAGAAACCCGGTAGTAAAGGGCACAAACCAGCGCGTACAGTTCTCATCAGGGTCGTTAAACTCTCGCGACAAATTCTATTGTTTTCTCAGAATTTTGTTTGTTATTTCAATCATCGTGAAACGTCAATTTTTATTTTTTCAATTCACCGATAATCGATTATTTCGTCGCGAGTCTTTCGAACGAAACTTGATCGTCGCGGAAGCAGCGCACGTAAAGATTATTTCCAAGAGCAACAAAAAAAATCGTCGATGTAACCAGAACGAATTTTGTTAATTGAAGAATTCAACGAAGCGTGTTACGCGATGATGGCATCGAGCGTCCTTGAATAAACGGAATGAGCGAAATCCATTACCTTGCAAAATCAAAAAAAAATACTCCAATTTTTTCTTCCATCATAATCGACAAATAAATCCGAAAAAAGAAAGGATAAACTAAGGTTTTTCGTTCGTTTTGATCATCACGAGAATTTCCTATTGATTTTTCTCGATAATTAAAAAAAAATACTCCAATTTGTTTTTTTCAATTTTTTCTATTGAAATTTTGATATTGAAAGGCTTTTATTCGTTTTGACGGCGACGAACATTTTACGAGAAGCAAAGCGAGGATCGATGACACGCCGAGGGAGAAACGAAAACGAGGATATTATTTTTAAATGCTTTTAAATACATCGCGGATGCCAAGACGCCGTATGGATTTTCCGAAATTAGAATCTATGGGGAGTGTAGTTCGGGTTCCTATTGAAAATAGATTTATGGCTTACTCGACGTTTTTAGAGCTTTCACTCACTTTCGAACGTGAAAAAAAAAAGTTCGTTTGAAGATTATTTTTCTTTTCACCCGATTATGTTTGACGTCGGAAATCTTGCGCGTTTTTTTCTCATTCCACGTCCACCATCGTGGGTTTAAATAAGACGAGGGCCGGAGAACTTTGCGTAAAAAAAAAAGTTTTTTTTTTCGTCTCTTGGACTATTCGTGACACGACACCGAGAAGACGCGGATGTTTTTGATGTTTTTTTTCTGCGGATACTTTCTTTTTTCAACTCGTCCCACTTTGTGACGGTTTTTTCTAAACAGGAAGTTACCGACTTGTGTACGTTTTTTTCAAGAAAAAAAAGCTCCAGGACACAAATTACATAATCGAGCACGAAATATTTTTGCAAACGACAAACTAAATCTTTTCTTGCTAATTAGAGGCTCTGACCGACAATCCTGAGAGTTGAATTTTCCTCGAGGAAATTATCGCGCTCTAAAAAATCGCGATCGACTATGATCGTGAATTTTTCGAATTTAGGAAAACTCGCGAACGAAAATTAATTTTCGAAGCAATCAAGCGCGAAATATTCTTTCAAACATCGACAGGACTGTGAAAAACGTTGTTACTATTGTGCCAACTGCAATGATTGTTCACAAGCAGGCAGGCGAAATAATTTCGATCGACAGCGAAGCTTTAAACTTCCGATAACGACAATGATTAATTATTCTTTTAATTGCTTTGTTTTTTTTTTCGAATTAAAAGCTCTGACCGAGAGTCTCGAGAAGGTATCGAGCTCCGATGAATTCGCGATCGCAGTGACGCACATAAGGGCGAAAAAATCGAGCGGCGTCGAGAGCCTGCTGGTGACGCAGTTCGCGAAATCAAAAACGAAATTCGTCGTTTTTCTCGATCGTCACGCAAATAGAAGTAAGTCGATCGCCTTACGAGATATTCTCACCGCGCAAACATTTTTTTCCAAAAAGAATGAGAATTTTTTTTTTCCTCAATTTTCATATCGAGGAAAAAATTTATTTCGCGTTTTAATTTGATTTTCTCAAGTTACGATGGAGAGAGTGGAGGACGGCAAACAGCATATGGAACATTTGGCCGTCGACACGATGAACGTCACCGGGCAAATAAAAAATATTATTTTTCACGTCCATCAACAGCAGCCCTTGCCTCGTATCGACATTTACGTTAATTGCGTCAGAGAAGGCTCGATACCGTTGAAGAAAACCTTTCGGGACATGGATCACGAGGGTTCGACCTTCCAAGTCGTGAGTCTCGACAAATCGATAAATTAAGGGGAAGCATGCGGTTGCGTCGAGCAAAGAACGAGCGTATTTTAATAGAAAGTCCTTAAAAAATGCTTGATTTTTAGCCGTCCGATTGTATCTCTCCTCCTTGACGAATTAATCAAAAATTGAATATTACTTCACGATTAACACCAATCTGAAAAAAAAATCCATCCCACATACGCTCACCTAGAAAACGATATTCCGTCATTTTTCATTGACGTATAATTCTTAAGCCCATCACCTTCATCACCCACGAACGTCTCGACTCTGAGATGAAATTCAAGCTCGTACCAATCATCGGCAATTTTAAAGCCGAGATCGATCGTTCCTGGCGAGCAAACGCGATGTTTCAATCGGCAAAAAAGAATAACGATACAACGGCATAAATTATAATTGAATATTCAACAATAACAACTGCTGCTTTATAATTAATTATTTACAAGCAATATAACATAATCAATTACGTTAATTGCATTAAACGTTATTAATATAACAATCCACCGATAACAGCGAGTGAAAAATGAATCGAAAAAATTGGAAATTCTCGCGGCTTTTGCAAAATAATTACCCTCATTGATTTAACGTTTTCAGAAACGTGTCTTATCTCCTGATTATTTTTTCGTTATCCCGAGTTTGAAAAATCGCCTCTCGATGGACATATATTCCGCCGGAGGCTAACAATCTCGATTCCCGTGGTGATTGTCGAGAGCGCGAACGAAACTCGAACGCAAAAAAAAAAAAAAACGGTGAATGGATGCATTACGATTTCAAGTGTGTAAAACCTCTGTGACGCCCAGAGCAGCTCCGTGGGACGATCGAGTCTTTCCTAATATGGTTTGCAAAACACATATATGTGTAATTACACACACACACACACACACACACACACGTATATATATAATACGATTCAATTTGAAAGAGTAAACAGCATTAGCCAACTTGTGCCTCCTGCTGCTGTCGACGAGCTCAAGACCATTGCCAGTTAGGGAATCCGATCTCGGTCAATGTATAATTTATATATATTTGCAAAAGCCCACAGGAATGAAAATCCATCGGTCGTCCATCGTCGATTCATTACCGGCTGATTTAACGCGTAATCAATGGTTGACCAATTTTCAACGAAGAATAATTTGAAAAATTAATGAAAAAAACTCTACTAATTCATCGTTGGTTCATTGCTAACTAATTAATCATTAAAATCACTAACTAATTAACGATTTTATCGTCGTTTTCGCTTCATCAGTGGGTCATTAATAATTCGTCGATACCCATCGACGTTAAAATTGCGAAATATTTATTTTTCACCCCCATTCCGTCAAACCATCGTTTATAACCAATATGGCGTCTCATCGACGCGCCTGAATTTCCATGAGCGACTGTTTGCAGTACAAAGACCGTAAGTATCACACCAAGATTTACATAACGAGCATCGAGGACGCCCTTAAACGAGAGCATTGTCCCTTGGAGCTTCCGACGTTCGAGGAAGCGAACCGCGATCGGACCTCGACGATGATGTCGTCCGGGTCGAGGGTCAAGAGGCGCGGCGACATACACGTGCCGGTTCAGCTTGTACCCGGTTGGTTCTCACGCGATTTTCATTTAACAGCGAAATTACGAAAGAAGAAAAAAAAACACCCTCCGATTATGTCACAAAGATGCAAAGATCGAAAAGAAAAGAAAAAAACGTGAATAAAACGCAAAATAAACGCCGTTTCGTTTCTTCAGACTGCGTGGGCGACGCACAGCTCTCGAAGACGTTGAACGATTTGATAGTGTTGAACACGCGTATCTGGCACGAGCTGCAGCACACGGTGAGTCATCCGGCGATAATTCATCTCGTTACATCCTCCGTTCTCCATCTTTCGTCTTTTTCGACCTTCAAAGTCATTTTTCGTTTCTCCTCCCTCCCGTGACCTTGTCACGGCGGTCGCAGGGACGAGAGGTCGCCGTGATGCGAAAATTGTTGGAGGGATGCACGGCGTGTCGAGCCGAATGTGGTCCACGTGAGTCGAAACATCGTAGAATCGTTTTTGCGCTTCTCACCAGCGAAAGTTCGAGCGAACTCGACCTTCCGCAAGGTGAGGAGGAAGAAACGCGAGTGCAAGGCAAAAATCGAGTGTTTTCTCGCTCCTCAGAGATTCCCCCGGTACCCGTACCTCAGGCTCCAACCTGCGCGATCAACTCACCCTGCTTTCCCGGAGCCGAGTGTCACGACACAGCCTCCGGTCCATCCTGCAGATGTCCACGAGGCTACACGGGCGATGGACGCCATTGCGAGAGATTCAACCCCTGCGAGAGCAACCCCTGCTTCTCCGGAGTCAGATGTCATCCCTTCGGCGACACCTACAGGTCGGTGAAGAACCTGAGCTTGTGAAAAAATCCTCGCGCGATCTTTTGCATATCTCCGATCTCAAAAAATCGAGACTCGAGAGTTCCCGCGAAACATGGACTTACCTTTTTTGGTTTTGGCTTTTTGGGGTGTTTTTTTCGTCCTTGAATATGCGATCCATGTGAATGCAGATGCGACGCGTGTCCGGCCGGTTACACCGGAAACGGGATCGCTTGTCACAGGCAGAGCAGCCCGTGCGACAAGCAGCCGTGCTTCAAGGGGGTGCAGTGCCGACCAAAGCGCGTTCATCCCTATTACACCTGCGGCCGATGTCCCGACGGTTACGTCGGCGATGGCGAACGCTGCAGGGTCATCGACGTTTGCGATTCGCGCAATCCATGCGGCAATAATTCCGAATGCGTGAACTTGTATCCAGGCTACAGGTGCGGACCTGTTATCACAGATCTAGACAGCGACGATTATTGACGCACTTTTTCGCTGACGATTTTTTGCTCGGATCGTTTTTTTTTTATCAAAAAGTTATAATAATATTAATATCCTATTACCGGCTCAAAGTAATGATAATAATAATATACATGGCGTATTATATTGTTTTGTAACAAAAACCGAAGCGACAACAGCGGTAGAATAATAATAATAATATTACACAATTTAATACGTTTATTATTATTATTATTATCGTCGTAGTGTTGTTTTTTCAACAATTAGCGAGAAGGATAATAATTATTACGGAGCAAAAGCGAGTCGATGGAAAAAAATTAGAAGGAAGAGCGCTAAATCAGTCAGTCATCTGCTCTCCGCTCCAGCATCCGATTTTTCTCAAATCGAATTCATCTCTTTTTATCAGTCTCTATTTATCTCTCTTTCTCTCCCACTCTCTCTCTCTCTCTCGCTTTTCCTCTGCTTCTTCGTGTTTATATTCGCACCTCACAGGGTGCAACTCCACTCGATTGTTTTTTGTTTTATTTTTTTTTCTCCTGTAACGCAAAAAATATACGAAAACGATTCTCGCGCGATCTGCGCGACGATCTGAATTTACACGATGCCATGAAAAAAACGAGGACACTTTTTCGCTCCACCCGAATTCCCGATCGTCCCTCCCCCGTGCGTCGATGTTATTTATCGAAAAAAAAAAAAACGAAAAAAAAAACACTCTTTTTCACGCTCGTTTCTCGTCTTCTTCTTCGCACGCGTTCAAAACTGCACGATTCCATGCTCGTTTTATCGTCGAAAGTTTTCAAGGTCGCGGTCTCGAGAAACGAGAAAAAAGAGTACGCGGTGGCGAGCGCTGTTGTTCCGTGATTATAAAAAATGTCGCCGACGTTTCTCGATGTCCGCGTGTGTATACTTCCGGTGTAATAATGCCCGTCACGCGTAGATGCAACGAGTGCCGTCCCGGTTACACCCTCGGTCGCGTCGACGGCTACGCGAGGAAGATGTGCGTCGACGTCAACGAGTGCGAGGACGGAAATAACGGCGGGTGCGCGCCGAACTCGGAGTGCAAAAACTTACCGGTGAGAATTTCGCGAAGAAACATTTGACCTCGCAATTTTCAACGGTAGTCACGGGTCACGGAAAAGGTCACGGATTTTTGGATGCTCAAGCTGGTTTTTTTTTTCTTTTTATTCGTTCAAAATCCAATTTCCCTTTTGCAGGGATCCGTCGAGTGCGGCGAGTGCTCGCACGGTTACACCGGAAGCCAGGAGATCGGATGCACCGCGGCTTACACCATCTGCCGCGACGAAAGAACCCTGTGCCACTTGAAAGCCGACTGTTATTTCAACGGAATCGACCAATGGCTCTGCAGGGTAATTAAACCTGGCCAAAAACATATTTCGCGAATCGGGAACATTGCCGATTTTTTTTGTTGCGTTTTCCACACGCGAAATCCAGTGAAATTGTCGTGACCTTGGGGAAAAAGAGCCTGGCGCTCGTTGGAATGATCGAATTAATTTATTTAACGAATTCAACGACCGAATTTGATGAATTAATTGCATGAAATTTGACGATTTTTCGTGGAGACTTTTCGTAAGAAATTTTTCCGTACGAGAAGATAGGAAGATCGCCTTGCGATGTTTATCATCGAGTATCGCGTTCCGAGGGGTGAAAAATGTACCCCTTTGTCACCCCGGAGTGTTGAATAACAGCGAGGGAACGCGCGATCGTTCGATTTTCAGTGCAAAATCGGTTTTGCCGGTGACGGCGGTTTGTGCGCGGTGGATTGCGATCTTGACGGTTTTCCGGATGCTGCGATCGTCGATCCGACTGGCGCGCACAATTATCCGGCTGACAATTGTCCGGATGTGCCGAACAGCGGTCAGGAGGACGCCGACGGCGATGGAATCGGCGACGCTTGCGACGACGATTCCGACAACGATTCCATACCCGACGACAAGGACAATTGTCCGTACAAGTCGAACGTCGGACAGGAGGACAGCGACGCCGATCGCTGGGACAAAATTGGCGACGCTTGCGACAATTGTATTCACGTTTACAATCCAAATCAGGCGGACACGGATGGCGATGGCTTGGGCGACGCTTGCGACAGCGACATCGACGGCGATGGTAAATATTCGCCGAGTTTCTCAATTTCACAAATCGGTTCCCTGTCGTTGCATCCCTCTCGACGCATAAAAAAAACACCTTTTCGACGTGACTCGTCGGTTTGGCTCGTCGTTAATGATTTTTTTCAAAAGCCTCGGTTTTTTACGTCATTTTATCATACGCATTTAACTTTTCATTAAAAGGATTATCGCGATACTCGCCATTCTCGTATTCCGTATATAAAATTGAAAAATCTTCGATAATTTTGTTGTTATCGTATACGACGGGTCTTGCTTCTATTGTTACAAATTGAAACAAAAAAAAACAGGCCTCCCGAACGACATGGACAATTGCCGAATGCACGTGAATCCGGATCAAAGCGACAGGGACAACGACAACGTCGGTGACGCGTGCGACAATTGTCCGGACAGGGCGAATCCAAAGCAGGAGGACAGCGACGCGAATGGCGTTGGCGACGTCTGCGACACCGGTCTCGACAGAGACAGCGACGGTGTAATCGACAGTTTGGACAATTGTCCGGACATCGCGAACGCCAATCAAAAGGACACCGACAAGGACGGCCTCGGCGATGTCTGCGACGACGACATCGACGGTGATTCCGTGCGGAATCACTGTGACAATTGCCCCTACGTGCCGAACAGACATCAGCTGGCCACAAAAGGTAACGCCGAATTGTCCATTCGCCCATAATATTACGAAGGCAAAAAATCGAGATGACGCGGTTTGAAAAAATTGGCACTGTCAAATCAACCCTCAGCGCCGCAGAGGGTTGAAAAACACCTTTTGCATTTAATCGCTTGACGTACACCAGGTGGAACGGTGGGTGACGATTGTTACAACGATTACGACAACGACACTATCGTCAATTATCTCGACAATTGTCCGAACAACAGTTTGGTCTGGAAGACGGATTTCCGTAAGTTTGATCAGATCCGACTGGACCCTCTGAGGGAGACTCAGGTGGATCCGGTATGGGAGGTTCGTCATCAGGGATCGGAGATGTACCAGAGGGAAAACTGCGACCCCGGCATCGCTGTTGGTCGGTTAAATCCCTTTTCCCCTTAATTCTTCTCCCTTTACCATTATCACGTTTAAAAAAAAAAAAAGAAAAAATCGGGTACCAGCTTTCTTTTAGCTTCAGACAAGAATGTCGAAAAACGTTGTTTGTCCCTTCCATGGTCGTGCATGAGGTATTAAATCGTCGGAAAAAATGAAACCAGCAAAAATGTGAATCGACAGGAAGGGATGTGTTCAACGGTGTTGATTTCGAGGGAACGATATACGTTCGCGACGACGAAGACGACGATTTCGTCGGTTTCGTTTACGGCTATCAGACGCCCCGCAAGTTTTACGTCGTGTCGTGGAAAAAGGGCAAACAGAATTATTGGGCGCCGCAGCCGTTTTTCGCCGCGTCGAGGCCGGGGATCGTGATGAAGGTCGTCGATTCGAGCACCGGACCGGGTCCGATGATAAGAAACTCGCTGTGGAACGAGGACGGCAGAGGCGGCGAGATGAAAACCCTGTGGAAAGATCCGAAATTTCAAGGCTGGCAGCACAGAGTCTCGTACAGATGGAAGGTCCTTCATCGACCGGATGTCGGCCTGATGAGACTCTGGATTCACAAAGGAACGGAACTGATCGCCGATTCCGGCAACATATTCGATTCCACCCACAAGGGCGGCAGGTTGGGCCTCTACGTCTTCTCCCAGGAGCAAGTCACGTGGTCGCAGATGCTCTACAAGTGCAACGGTGAGCCGTTCTTTCGCTTCTTCCTCGTATTTTTTCTTCTCATCCGTTTTTTCGATAATTCTCAGCCGTATTTTTTGTTTTTTTCGAAATTGTTCTCGCCTCTCCCCGAAAACCTCGCAGAAGCCATACCGGAATGGATTCACGAGGAATTGCCGCCGGAATTGCAGAGGAAAATCGCCATAGAGGGCGCGACATTTTCACCGAGATCGCACAAGGCACTTCCGGACGACTGTTACGTCGCTTCGTGATGACAACGGTTCTTTTTTCTCTCCGCACCGCGGGGTATCCTCGGCCGCGAGTCGAGGGAGGATTATTTAACTGTTGATTGTTGCTACGTTGATAAAATATAACTCTCGTTGAATATTTCCGTCTTTTTTTCTTTTTCCAAAATTCCACCCCCTTCATCCTCTCTCGCGATAAAATGTATACGTTTCAAATGAAAAAACGTCTAGAAGCACGAAAACTGTAAAAAAAATCCAAATTTTTCGCGACTTTCTCCACGAGTTCGGTCCACCCCAAGATCGAGCTCGAGGATCATCGAAAATATCGTAAAGAGTCGCGTATATCGGTAATATCAACGACGGTCGACCTTGAAAATCGGTTAAAAACGAAAAGTCAAGGATATCTTCGTTTTCCAAAAGGGAAGTGTGAAAATACCAGCTGTTGCGAAAAAGCAGAGCAAAAGCGCCAGGATCGGTATTGCGTTGTCGTCGTCGTCGTTGTGGTAATCATGGTCGTCATCGAGTACAACGTTATTATTTATTGTCATTGCTCTCACACACCGAGAAAAATAGTTTGGTTCCATCAACCAAATAGCGTATAGTAGCATAATTTTCTCTTTGAAACTATCAAATTTTTGTGTATTTCAACAAGTACATTTGTTCGACTTAATAAAACAGTTATAATTGATTCGCCTTAGTTATTTCAAACAAATTCTTTTTTAAGTGTAAATTGCAAAGAAACATTTTATTAGATTCAAACAAAAGTGATATTTCTATTCACAAGTTTTGCAAGTATCATCTACTGAACTACCTATTTCATTTAAATAAATGCTTTATTAGACTATGTAGTACTCCATTCATCAAGGATTTCGTTGTGTCAAAGAATTATTCATTTGTTTCAAATAAATCGTTTGGTAGGAGAAAAAACGCGTCATAGACAGTGTCATAGCGACACTTTCTCAATAACGACATAGCAACGCGGTATTAGTAACGACATAGCAAGACATAGCAATCCAAAAAGTGTCCCTAAATAGAATTTTATTTAAGTCAAGTAGGTCTCTTTTTTTATAAATGAATTGCGGTCGATGAAAACATTTATTTGGCGTAAAGAAACAGTTTCATTAAAAATCATTCAAACGTTTAGTATCGTCGAGATATAATGAATTTATTTGTTGGAAGCAAACAAATTATTTCACTGAAAGTCTAACAAAAGTTTGGTATGCCAAGATACAACCAAATCTTTTTCTCAGTGCAGTTACCGACAGTCGGTAAGTATTCATCAAATCGCGGAATCATTGAGCAAACACGATGGGCGATTGAAATTCATCGGCCAAAAAGTGATCAATAGTAATTAGGCGTGAACGAATTCTGGTTGAAAGCAGGTTCGCACCTGTAGCCCGGATACAGGTTGATGCATTCTGCATTATCGCCGCATGGATTGTTGCGGGGATCGCAAAAGTCGACGGCGGTGCAGCGTTGTCCATCGCCGTTGTAACCCGTGGGACACGAGCCGCAACTGTAGTAAGGAGGACTTCGCGTCGGCCGACATTGAACGCCCTTGAAGCAAGGGCGCCTGTCGCAAGGGTTGGCCTGCTTGCGACAAGTCACGCCGTTTCCGGTGTAACCGAGTGGACACGGGTCGCATCTGCGGAAACGCAAGCACACACGCAACGTGCGATATTTAGAAAAAGAAGGAAGGGATGAAAAAGGAAAAAAAACGTTTCAGGGCGATCGAGGGTTTCGGGACTCTCGCTGGTTCTCTCGAAAACGACCCCGAAGCCTCGAACTTTGATAGAAACAAACGATAAAACTCTCAACACCGACCTGAAAGTCGCTCCCTGGGGATGACATTTGACCCCGGAGAAGCAGGGGTTGCTCTCGCAGGGATTCATCGCCTCGCAATGGCGTCCATCACCGCTGTAACCAGAAGGACATATGCACCATGGACCGGTGACCGTGTCGCGACATTCGGCTCCGGGATAACAGGGCGAGTTCGTCCCGCACGATTCGTTCGGAGCTCCAAGCTCCAGCGACTCTGAGAAAATGAGAAAACAATTTGTTTTTTCTCGCGCGTGTCTTTCATCGCTGGACCATTCGAGGATTATTCGACTCACGTGGTGCACATTCGGCGTTGCACGCTGTACATCCCTCCAGCAGGTTTCGCACCGCGGCTACTTCCTTTCCCTGCAATGACGGTGAAAAAACGACAAAATGGCGAGTAAAAGATTGAATCTCAAGGTCAAAAGGGTCGAAGGATGGAGAACGGAGAGGATCGGAGGAGATTAATGATCTTGGGATGACTTACGGTGTTTTGCAAGTCGTGCCCGATACGCGTGTTCAATACCATCAAATCGTTCAAGGTCCTCGCGAGCTGCGCATCCCCGATGCAGTCTGAACGAACGGATCAACATTTATTTAGCGTTTCCGCAACTACTCGGAGGCTTTTTGCAATTGGAACTAACCAGTTTGGAAGGAATTCGGTGGACGCTTGTTGCCGTACTGCCTCTTGACCCTCGCGTCCGACGGTCGCCCGGCGTCCTCAAAAATCTGCACCTCCAAGGGACAGTTCTCCCGACTGAGGACTTCCTCGAGGCTCGTTACGTAAATCTTGGCGTCGTTGGAGCCTTTGAACTGCAAAACGGCCATTCGCAAATTCGGAATTGTCGATGATCGATCGATAATTGATGAAGCAAAGGTGAAGGTTAAACGGAGGTCATGTCGGTGCATAATTCAAGATTTATTCGACGAAGAAATGCGTACTTTTTGAATGCATCATCGTCGATATTTCTTTGCAACGAAAAATCCCATTCACGAAATTAATCGATGATTATTATTATCTTATTGTTTGTTATCTTTTTGTTTGTATTTAAAAAATCGTGGTCAGAGTTTTGCTAAAATAGCTCGATTTTTTTGCGCGTGAAACGACTTTTTTTCAAATCAATATTGTTCGTGAAATGGTCTTCAGTTTTGATCGATTTATCGATTTGTCGAGACTCACTTGAACGGTGGAACCCTCGGGATCCGTGTCCCGAAACGTTTTCTTCAACGGGATCGAACCTTCTCTGACGCAATTAACGTAAATGTCGACACGAGGGAAGGGCCGCTGCTGTTGAACGTGAAAAATGATATCTTCTATTTGTCCGGACACGTTCATCGTGGCAACGGTCAGATGTTCCACAAGCCGATTACCGTTCTCAAATCTTTCGATCGCAACTTGAGAAAAACAGATTTAAACGAGAATTAAGTTTTCCTCGAGATTGAAATTAGTTACCAAGAAGAACTCTTCAATATTTCGTAAAATCATTTTCATGAGATGAGATCAATTTGAGATCGATTTACTTCTTTTGGCGCGACGATCAAGAGACGCGACGAATCTCGCACTGGATTTCGCAAAGTGCACCACCAGCAGGGTCTCAATGCCGCTCGAGTTTGTTGCCCTCAAATGCGTCACAGCGATGGCAAATTCATCAGAGTCCATCACACGTTGGAGACTCTCGGTCAGAGCTTTTAATTAAGAAAAAAATAACGAGAGACATCGTCAGCAAAGGAAAGAAGATTTTGGGCTGAATAAACACCCCTAAATTACGAAACATGACTATATACATTAAGAATGTTAAATAAGAAAACTGTACCGACGGTAACTTTCAGTCATTCGCTGAAAATTACGATCGACGAACGATTTTTCGAAAAAAAACAAAATTTTGAAATGTAATAACGCGAAAATACATCATTTTGTGTTAAAAACACCGGGGTAGCTATGCACCCCGTCCGCAAAGGGGTAAAAGCGCGTACCTTCGTCAGGGGTGTCTGAGATGGTCGCGACGCTCCCGAACGCACCGAGAATCGCCAGCACGACGATTCCTCTCGTGACGATCATCGTTCTTGGCTGATAAAGGTGCCAAAAAGAATGACGAATCGATTCGTTCGATGTACCGTCGAAGCGATGATGGAGGAACTTGCGGGGTTTGCGTTTGCGCGAATATACGTGAAACCCTCGGTTCCAGCGGAAAATTTAACACAAAGTCATTCGATCCTCGATCAGTGAGCAACGAGATCGCGAAGAGCGGAGAAGAAAAACGCGAGAAGTCAAAGAATCGTCGAACTTTCAAGATAAACTTTCTTTTCCTCTGTTTTTCGCTAACTGTAGCTGCGATTTTATTTTTTTCTCGTTCCTTCAACGACGATTTATCGCGACCAGGGTTGCGAGTCGCGTGTCCCACCGCGTTGACGATCTACGTGGTCACTGGACCGCGGAATCTCCAAGGCGGCGAGTTTTATATATCGTCGTCTACGGTCTTCTATTTTTTTTTGTTTTTTTTTCCAACAAGACACGCACCCCCCGACACACTCGCGGGATCATCGGAGGAGAGTATATTCAAAAAAATTGGTAGAAATAGAGGGAACCAAGACGCGTCGTTTCGTCATACAAGCTCGTTATCGCGAAAAATAATACATCATTTTTTCGATAGACGTGTTTGATGAAATTCATTATCCTTCCAAGTTTTATCAAATGACGGGGGAGAAAAAGAAATATCGATCTCGAGATGTTTTTTACAAAAAATGTTTTACAAAAAAATTCCTCCAGGATGTACGGTGGATAAAATCACAAGGCACGACGATTTTCTCGTGCCTTGAAAATGCTGTAAAAGTCTGAAAAAAATCAGTACTATGAAATTTGACATCTTACCGAGCACGGTAATTTTTGAGAATTATTTCTTTAAGACCAATTGTTTTTTCAATCGTGTCGTTTCGGTGTCACGCTTTTTTTTAATCTTTCGCGTGCACTTTGCTCTTTCACTAACGATTTTTATGACAAGCTTTTCAAAGACGGCTCGCGCATTATCCTCCCGTTCTATCGCATACATCGTTGCTTTACTTTGATTATCATTTTTGCTCGTGTTCCAACGCTGTCATTCGAGAATAGCCCATCGCAATTAATGTCGAACCTTTGCTCTTTTGCTTTCGACTTTGAGAGATATAAAGCTGTCTACCAACGTTGGATGCGAGGGTTGGGAAAAACCCCGTACGATTATAAATATCCTGCTCTGGACCGAAACGATAATGATTTTATTTGAGATCATATTTGAACCCACGCGACCTGGCCGTCTATCTGAACGGCGCCCCTAACAGCCGGACCGACTAATCGAGAAAAATATCCAGCGCAATAATTTTGGATGATAACGGTGTTAGCAACGGCGGATTTTTTGAAAAAAAAATAAATTTGGAAATACCGAAAAAAGGACCTCTTTTCCTTCCATGTCAAACTCACAGGCTCTCGATCGGGACGAACCCGATCGTTTATACGGATTTCGAGAAAAATGTTATTACGAAAAATGACCGCGTTCGGTATTTTGCGTTCCGCGATTTATTTGTTTTTTCAGATTTTCCATGGTACGCGAAAATTCTCGTTCTATATTTGAGATCGTTTTTCTGCGTCGATTAATAATTGGCCAAAATCGTCATTATTTTCGCCGCTTTTGCACGCATAAAATCGTCCCGCGGAATCATATATTATTTCAAGCGATAACGAGCTTGTATGACGAAACGACGCGTCTTGGTTCTCTCTATTTCTCCCAATATTTTTGATTATACTCTCCTCCGATGTTGCCGCGAGTGTGTCGGGGTGTGCGTGTCTTGTTGGAAAAAAAAACAAAAAAAATAGAAGACCGTAGACGACGATATATAAAACTCGCCGCCTTGGAGATTCCGCGGTCCAGTGACCACGTAGATCGTCAACGCGGTGGGACACGCGACTCGCAACCCTGGTCGCGATAAATCGTCGGTGAAGGAACAAGAAAAAATAAAATCGCAGCTACAGTTAGCGAAAAACAGAGGAAAAGAAAGTTTATCTTGAAAGTTCGACGATTCTTTGACTTCTCGCGTTTTTCTTCTCCGCTCTTCGCGATCTCGTTGCTCATTGATCGAGGATCGAATGACTTTGTGTTAAATTTTCCGCTGGAACCGAGGGTTTGACGTATATTCGCGCAAACGCAAACCCCGCAAGATCCTCCATGTTCGCTTCGACAATGCACAGAACGAACTGATTCGTCATTCTTTTTGGCACCTTTATCAGCCAAGAACGATGATCGTCACGAGAGGAATCGTCGTGCTCGCGATTCTCGGGGCATTCGGAAGCGTCGCGACCATCTCAGACACCCCTGACGAAGGTACGCGCTTTTACCCCTTTACGAACGCGGTCTACAGCCGCCGGAGTCTGTCCCTCGTTGCGGACGCGTATATTCAGGTCGCGTACTCCGACTGGAGCATTTTTCCCTGTATCAGCGGTATGGTAACGCGTGTAGAAATGCTCAAGTTCGTATACGCACCCTCGATAAGCCGGCTAGCGTACGCCGATTTTTTTTCAGCGATAAAACGATGTTTGAGTCTCAGCTTGAAAAAGAACGAAAAAAAAGAACGATAAACTGCGAAGAGATGCGTAAGAATTATCGAAAAAAAGGCCATCGTATTTTTTACTTTATTCTCACGAGGTGAAAAATGCGGAACCAACAATAACGTCTGTTTGAATAATTTATACATTTTACATTTAATAACATGTCCGCTTATCAATTTCTTTAGCCAAAAATCTGCCTTTCTCTGCTGAATGTTCTCATTATTTATTTGTCTTTTTCTAATCGAAAGCTCCGATCGAGAGTCTCGAGAATTTATCCGCCACTGATGGATTCGCGATCGCAATGACGCGCATAAGTTCGACAAATTCGAGCGGATTCGAGACCTTGCTGGTGACGCGACTGGCGAAATCGAATACGAAATTCGTCGTATCCCTCGATCGTCACGCGCAGAGAAGTAAGTTCATCTCGCCTTACGAATATTTCCATTTACGAAAAATCGGCGACTTTTCCTCGGCAATGAATTTTCATCTCGAGGGAAACTTATTTCTCCTTTCGATCTGTTTTTCTCAAGTTACGGTGGAAAAATTGGAGAACGGTAATCGGCATATTGAAAACTTGACTGTCGGAGCGACGAACGTTTCCGGCCACATTGAAAATATTATTTTCTGCGTTCTCCAGGAGCAGCCGTTGCCACGTGCTGACATTTACGTTAATTGCGTCAAAGAAGCTTCGATACCGTTGAACAAAACCATCGAACCCGAGGTTTTCGCCGTCCAAGTCGTGAGTCTCGAGAAACGCGAAAGAAAATCGAGCTCATTCGTACAAAAAACCTTCAATCACGATTTTCTCCATGCAAAAAAAAAAAATAACAAAATCCATCTTTCGAATAATGATTTTCAGTCGCGAAAAACATTGAAACACGCATGATGCCCCGCGTTATTTCGTCAAACTTCGATCGGTGACGAGTGATAATTTTTGCAGTACAAGGGTCGCAAGTACGACGCCAAGATTTATATAACGAGCATCGAGGATGCCCTCAGACGAGAGCATTGTCTCTCGGAGCTTCCGGCGATCGAGGACGCGAGTCGAGCGATCGGTACGAGGGTGCGGAGGCGCGTCCTCGTCTCGTCCTTGCCGACCCCGTATGTGCCTGGTTAGTTCCCGTTCAACAGCGGAGTCGCGAGAAGTCTCCGAGGTTTTTTTCACTCAAAAAAACGAGAAATAAATGTCGATTCGTTTCTTTAGGCTGCGTGCGCGAGGCACAGCTCTCGAAATCGGTGAAAGATTTGCTGCAATCGAACACGCGTCTCTGGCACCAGCTGCAACGTACCGTAAGTCATCGTCGTCATTCCCTGATTGTTTCGTCCGTTTCGAACCTCCCTCTATCCACAAAAGTCATTTTTTCGTTGTCACTTTGTTGCGTTTTCCACCCTCAACGCAGCGACGAGAAATCGCCGAGATACGAAAGCTGTTGGAGGGATGCGCGGGGTGTAACGCCGAATGTGGATCACGTGAGTCGAATGACGGTTGAAAATATCGTCTTGCGATGAAAAATAAGCTTCCAACCCCTGGCGAACGCCGATTTTTCGCCAGGTGGGGTGCAAAAAAGACGAACGTGCGAGAAAAACCAAAGTGTTTTCTCTTTGTCTCAGAGTCGCCCCAACAGAGAGCATCCAACGAAACGTGCGCGATGAACTCACCCTGTTATCCGGGAGCCGAATGTCGCGACACTGCCACTGGTCCATCGTGCGTGTGTCCCCCTGGTTACAGCGGCGATGGACGCGATTGCGAGACGCTGAACCCCTGCGACAGCGACCCCTGCTTCTCCGGGGTCCAATGTCACCCTTACGGAGACACTTTCAGGTCGGTGTTTCGTTTCTTTTTCCTCTGTTTTTGGGTCTTTTTTCTCTTGTTTGTGAATGTTTTTTTTTCCTGTGTTTTTTGCGCAGATGCGACCCGTGCCCAGCCGGGTACTCGGGGGATGGGATCACCTGTCGCGTGCAGAGCAGCCCCTGCGAGAAGCAGCCTTGCTTTAAGGGGGCGCAGTGTCGACCCATAGGCGTTCCTCCTTATTACACTTGCGGGCCGTGTCCCGCGGGCTACACCGGCGATGGAGAACGCTGCACCGGCATCAGCGTTTGCGATTTGAGCAACAATCTGTGCGGCGCTAATTCCGAATGCGTGGACCTGTTTCCGGGCTTCAGGTGCGCATTTCTCTCGTCACAGATTCAGGCACCATCGGGATGTTACTGATGCTGGCCTTACTCGAGTAAAAGCAACAATAATAACGATAATACACGGTTTATTGTCGTCATTATTATTCCTCATATATTACAACTGTTTTATTACATTTATTTTAGTTTTTTTCATCATAATTATAAATAAATGATCGTGTATAACACGCATAGTGATTAATGTATCAAATATTGACAAGATACAAGAATAATTATTCCATAACCAACAGTAACGATTGTAATAATTGTTTATTGTTATAATTGTTATTGTTGTTTATTTTATATTTCATTCATACATATACTTTTTTTTATCAATACGTACGTCATTCATTTGGATGCTTTGTCGACGTCTTTGCGTCTTAATTTGCAAGGGATGTGATGATTTTACGGGGCAAAGTAATGACGAAAGTGATAACAAGTTGACTTCCGGTGTAATGACGCCCGTCGCGCGTGAATATAGATGCAGAGAGTGCGGGCCCGGTTACACCCTCCGCAAATCCGCCGGAAACGGGAAAAAGACGTGCGTCGACATCGACGAGTGTCAGGACGGATATAACGGCGGATGCACCCCGAACTCAGGGTGCATCAACTTGCCGGTGAGAATTTCAATGAAAATATCGCGAGCCCGCCATTTTATTTCATTTTTCGTTTTGGCAATCTCGCAATCTCGGGGATTTTTGGGTTTTTTTTTCCCGTTAAAATACGATTTTCGTTCTACAGGGGACGTTCGATTGCACCAGGTGCTTTCATGGTTACAAGGGAGACCAACAGACCGGATGTCACGCGGCTTACACCGTCTGCGACGACAAACAGACCTTGTGCGACTTGAAAGCCGCCTGTTACCTCAATTCAACCTCTGACCAATGGCTCTGCAAGGTAATCGTCCTCGAAGAAATGTTTTTAGCGAAAAGTGTAATTCAAAATCGAACCGAAAAACAAGCTTGGAAGATCAGCCATCTTCTTCTCTTCGAACGAAGATGAAATTCCAAGGCGAACTTTGACCGGTCGAGATTCGGTCGTACGGAAAAATACGAAAATACGTTTCAGCTCGAAACTTCGT
This sequence comes from Heteropelma amictum, assembly GCA_959613375.1. Classification (NCBI taxonomy): domain Eukaryota; kingdom Metazoa; phylum Arthropoda; class Insecta; order Hymenoptera; family Ichneumonidae; genus Heteropelma; species Heteropelma amictum. Next base: position 3,257,008 of record OY390721.1, on the reverse strand, counting down.
TGTGAATCCGCCATTAAATTTCCGACGGCGAATTACAGGACATTCAAGATACAAATAATGACGGAGTTTTTACCGTATTTGTTGGAATTTTCAGTGTAAAAACGGTTTTGCCGGCAACGGTCGTTTGTGCGCGACCGACAGCGATCTGGATGGTTTACCGGATACGAAGATCGTCGATCCGGGTGGCAGGCACGATTATCCGGCCGACAATTGTCCGAAATTCCCGAACAGCGGCCAGGAGGACGCGGACGGTGACGGCGTCGGCGACGCGTGCGACGACGATTCCGACAACGATTCCATACCCGACGACAAGGACAATTGTCCGTACGCGTCGAACGTCAAACAGGAGGACAGCGACAAGGATCGCCAGGACAGTATCGGCGACGCGTGCGACAATTGTATTCACGCTTACAATCCAAATCAGATGGACACGGATGACGATGGCGTGGGTGACGTTTGCGACGACGACGTCGACGGTGACGGTGAATATCCGCGACCCCTTCTTCAAGGTCAATCGTCGCTAGATGCTTGTTATCACTATTGTTAATTCGAAAAACAAACGAAAAATAGGTTACGCCAATGACAAGGACAATTGTCGAATGCACGAAAATCCGGACCAAAGCGACAGGGACAACGACAACGTCGGTGACGCGTGCGACAATTGTCCGGACAGGGCGAATCCAAAGCAGGAGGACACCGACGCCAATGGCGTTGGCGACGTCTGCGACACGGGTCTCGACGGAGACAACGACGGCATACTCGACAATTTGGACAATTGTCCCGACAACGCGAATGCCAATCAAAAGGACACCGACAATGACGGCCTTGGGGATGTCTGCGACGACGACCTTGACGGCGATTCCGTGCGGAATCACTGTGACAATTGCCCCTACGTGTCGAACAGTGATCAGCTGGCGACGAAAGGTACTTTTCGATTTGAATCGTTGAATAAATGGAAGGAATGATCGAATAAACATCGAGGCTGTGCACGGAAAAAACTGCCCTGTGGAATTTACAGAAAAGTCTGTGAAATTTGCAGAATCTTATCTGTAAATCATTTTATGTAAAATTTACTAATCCGTACATGTTACTTTTACATGTTGAAATCTGTAAACCTAAATCTGTAAATTTGACATATTGAGTCTGTGATTATTACAGATACACTTCTGTAATAATTACAGAATACACTTCTGTAATAATTACAGAATACACTCTGTTATAATTACAGAATTTACTCTGTTAAAATGTCAGAAGTTCTCTGTCATTATTACAGATGAACTCCTATCATTATTACTGAAAATTTAATGTGAAAATCAAATTCGTAAGTAATGAAGAAAAGTGAAATAGGTTCTCATAATAATCGACAGTGACGCCACTTTTTCGTACGTATGAGCAACGCTATGTAGCATATGTAAATTCCCCTGATTACCCCTCTTCATTATTATAGTTATTGGGGAATGGAGGGGAATGGAGGTGTCAAATTACGTTTGATTAGACGGCCGTCCCGATGAACAAAAACAAAGAAAGTCAAGAGTATAAAATAATCATCGATAAAATTTCCGAGAACTGACGCATTATGATTATAAAATTAAAAAATGCACAACTAACAGATAATTATCTGTAATCTTTATTAATAATTTGTTCTTATTTGAAAAGTTATCCAACAATAATGATAGAACATTTTTACACATTTTACACAATTTATCATTAAATATTCATAAAATTATGTGAAATGTACAGAAATAATATGTACTTTCTACATAATCCCATCTGTAAAAAATACATATTTTCTCTGTAAATTTTACATAGAATATTAATCTAAATTTACAGAAAAAATATGTAGTTTCTACATAATTCCATCTGTAAAAAATACATATTTTATCTGTAAATTTTACAGAAAGTGGACTCTGTAAATTTTACAGACTTTTTTCTGTAAAATCCACAGGCCAATTTTTTCCGTGTGGTTTCGTTTTTTTTTTTTTTTACAAAGAAATCGTGGTTCGCGCGTTGATTTTTGATCGTAAACTGCTTTCTTTCCTCGTATCGGCGCAGGCTCAACGGTGGGCGACGACTGCTACGACGATTACGACAACGACACCATTGTCAATTATCTCGACAATTGTCCGAACAACAGTTTAGTCTGGAAGACGGATTTCCGCAAATTCGAGCAGATCCCGCTGGATCCAGTGGCCGACGCTCAGGACGATCCAGTCTGGGAGATTCGCCATCATGGTTCGGAGATGTATCAGAGGAAAAACTGCGATCCCGGTATCGCTGTCGGTCAGTCCAATGTTTTTTTTTTCCTTTTCTTTTTCATACTTGCTATTTATTGTGTATTCTTCATTTTGCTTCTTTTCAAACGTTTTTTCGACTTGATATTTGTTTTCGGACCGTAATTCCTGCATTTTGAGTTCCAAAAAAAAAAAATGTATGTCGTCAGGGAGGGATATATTCAACGGTGTTGATTTCGAGGGAACGATATACGTCCACGACGACAGCGACGGCGATTTCGTCGGCTTCGTTTACGGCTATCAGACGCCACGAAAGTTTTACATCGTGTCGTGGAAAAAGGACAACCAGGATTATTGGGAGTCGCAGCCGTTTTCGGCGACATCGAGACCGGGCGTCGTGATGAAAGTCGTCAATTCGAGCACCGGACCCGGTCCGATGCTGAGAAACGCACTGTGGAACGAGGACGGCAGAGCCGGCGAGGTGACAACCCTGTGGAAAGATCCGAAATTTCAAGGCTGGGAGCACAGAGTCGCGTACAGATGGAAGGTCCTTCATCGACCGGATGTCGGCCTGATGAGACTCTGGATTCACAAAGGAACGGAACTGATCGCCGATTCCGGCGACATATTCGATTCCACCCACAAGGGCGGCAGGTTGGGCCTCTACGTCTTCTCCCAGGAGCAAGAAACGTGGTCGCAGATGCTCTACAAGTGCAACGGTGAGCCGTTCTTTCGCTTCTTCCTCGTATTTTTTCTTCTCATCCGTTTTTTCGATAATTCTCAGCCGTATTTTTTGTTTTTTTCGAAATTGTTCTCGCCTCTCCGGAAACCACTCGCAGAAGCCATACCGGAAGTGATTCACAAGGAATTGACGCCGGAATTGCAGAGGAAAATCGACGTGGAGGGCGCGACTTTTTCACCGCTGGCACAGCATGCTCTGCCGAACGACTGTTACGTCACCACCTGACCATAACGATGGTGCTTTTCTTTCCCTTCTTGCTTTTCTTTCTCGCTCGAAGATTCGCCGATTCCACTTCGAAGGAGGATCGCTTCTTTTTGTTGCCATACTGATTAAATATAATACACGCTGAATAATTTTATCATGTTTCTTTTATCATGTTTCCCTCTTTTAAGAACTATTTCCGATCGGATAGCGTCGTAAAACACCGGAAATACGATTTCGAGTCTCTGAAAAATCCTAAAAACGTTGCGTTTCCTGGAATCATTGGAAAATTTCCGATCGTTTATGCACATGCGCATCCTCGATCTTTCATCATAGCGATTTCAATATCGCAGAAATAAAAGGATAAATCAATATGAATATAATACAAAATCCAAAAGACCGGGCTTTCGTAAAACACCTAATTTCATAGAAGTAAAAAAATAGAAAAATAAGCACGTCCCGGAATCCTGCGCGCTCTACGGAGACGCGCGTTTTTTAAAACTCCCAAAGCCACCTGTCGGCTCCAGCGGGAACTTTGTGTCGCCGTGTTTCCTCATCTCTCTCCCTCACTAAACGCATTACATTAAACGTGCGACGCACGGATTATCTGTAACGAGTGTAACGAACGATACAACGCGCACACGTTATTTATAAAAACGATGAAAAAATATGAAGAAACGCGTCGCTCAAAGCTGCGCGTTGTACGGAGTCGCCGGTTTTACACCAATTCATACGAAACGGTGAAAAACAGGGCGCGCGCGCCATCTCTCGGTTCCAGGCGGAACTAGCCGCCGCATGTTTCATCATCTCGCCCCCGTCGCATCATCGCCGCAGTAATCTCGATGTCACAACTCTTGCGATAGGATTCTCGCCACATTCCCTGAACATCTGTGTGAGAAAACAGCACTTCCAGGGTGAAAAACGAACACGCCTAGGAGAGAAAAGGACTAAACTATGCCAGGAGAAGACGAGAGGACACCCGAAGGCGGCGACGTCGGTATCGCGATATACACGTCGGAGAAGCACGGCGATGACGAGACCGGTCTCGGCACCGAGGAACGTCCTTACAAGACGCTGTTACGAGCGATCCGGGAAAGCACCGCCAAGCAGGACGATCACCAGCCGACGATTTATCAGGACTCTCGCAAGGACGACGTCAGGTACGAGCCGGCGGCGAAATCGCAGCTGAAGAAGCTGCAAAAGATCTGGGCCAGAGAGCAATCCAAGAGCAAGGACAAGGAGAAGCGTCTCCTCGAGGACGAGGAGAAACGCACCAAGAATCTCGAAGAGGCCAAGTCGATCACGATAAAGGAGGATCCTGCGCTACCGGCGGCTAAACGCGTCAGAATTTCCGAGACCCCCGCTCACAGGGGCACCAGGGTGAGAATAAGCGGCTGGGTTCACAGACTGCGCAGACAAGGCAAGGCTCTCATGTTCGTGACCTTGAGGGACGGCAGTGGTTTTCTCCAGTCCGTCCTGGCCGATTCGCTCTGCCAGACCTACGACGCCCTTCTCCTGGCGACGGAGGCGTCCGTCGAACTCTTTGGCATTCTCAAGGTCGTTCCGGAGGGAAAAACGGTAAGACGTCCGGCGCATCTTCTTCTTCGATCGGGTCTAAAGGTTTTCTCGGATTTCAGGCACCCGGCGGTCACGAACTCTCCGTCGATTTCTGGAGGCTCGTCGGAGCTTCGCCCCCAGGGGGCGCCGACGCTGTTCTCAACGAGGAAGCTCATCCTGACGTGATGCTCGACAATCGCCACATGATGATACGCGGGGAGAATGTAAGTTTGTTCCGCTCTTTCGTTGATTGGCGAAAATCCGAGCGGTTTTCAAGAAAACGAATTCTTGCCGTTTGAAAAACGTTTTTTGTGTTTTATTTTTCCAACAAATTAGCGATTACATAGCTTTCCCTTGTGGTTGTTCGTTTTCAGACGTGTCGCGTACTCGTCCTGAGATCGGAGCTTCTACGCGCGTTCCGCGATCATTATTACGATCGCGGATACTGCGAGGTGACGCCACCGACCCTGGTCCAGACACAGGTCGAGGGTGGCTCCACGCTCTTCAAGCTCGATTTCTTTGGGTAAGCTTTTAAAAACACAAACGCTTTAACTCTCTTCAATCTGCAGAAAAAAACAATAAATTTTCTCACTCCGACAAAAACGAATGTTAATCACAAAGATCGAATTTTGATTTTCTCATTTTCGATTGAATTTTCGTATTCCGGCAAAGGTGATTTTTAATTGTGAAAAAAAAAAAAACACTTTCTCGGCGCAGACAAGAGGCTTATCTGACTCAGAGCTCGCAGCTTTATCTCGAAACGTGTATACCGGCGATGGGTGACGTTTACTGCATCGCGCAGTCTTACCGAGCCGAGCAGTCGCGTACGCGAAGGCATTTGGCGGAGTACGCCCACGTCGAGGCCGAGTGTCCGTTCATCACCTTCGAGGATCTCCTGAATCGCCTGGAGGACTTGATCTGCGACACCGTCGACAGGGTGTTGGCCTCGCCCTACGGTCACATCGTCAAGGAGCTTCATCCGGAGTTCGTGCCACCGAAGCGACCGTTCAAACGCATGAATTACACGGACGCTATTGAATTCCTCCGTGAAAATGGAATAACGAAGGAAGACGGAAGTTTTTACGAATTCGGCGAGGTAAATTCAACAAGAAAAAAAGCAAACAAGCCAACTCTCTCTTCCCCCCTTCGTTCCTCCGTGAAAAAAACTAAAAAAACCCCGTACGACCGGAAGTGAACGCCATTTTTCCTTACCACGAAAATGCCCGAGAGAACGACGGTTTTGATAAACGAGTTCTCTTCTACAAAAAAAAACAGACTGAATCTTGGAAAATAAAAGAAAAAATGAAGTTTAAGAAGGATAACCGGAAGTGAGCGTTGTATCTCCTTGGCAGGACATCCCGGAGATGCCGGAGAGGCGAATGACGGATTTGATAAACGAGCCGGTAATGCTGTGTCGTTTCCCGGTGGAGATCAAATCGTTCTACATGTCGCGCTGCCCGGAGGACCAGAGGCTCACAGAATCGGTGGATCTTTTGATGCCGAACGTCGGTGAGATCGTGGGAGGTTCCATGCGTATTTCGGACTACGAGGAGCTTCTCAAGGGCTACAAACGCGCCGGTATCGATCCAACTCCGTATTATTGGTACACGGATCAGGTGAGATCAACGTCAAAATGAGTAAATTCATTAATTAATCAACCGACGAAATTCGATCAACCTCTTTTTTGTCCCTTTTTAAGCGCAAGTACGGTACATGCCCTCACGGTGGATACGGACTGGGCCTCGAGAGAATCCTCTGCTGGCTCCTCAACAGACATCACATTCGCGACGTCTGCCTCTATCCGAGATTCCTGGACCGCTGCAGGCCTTGAGAAAACGTCCGCCGATGCTAAAGACGAATTATGACGCTTTCGCGCACGAAATGCGCTTTCCAAAATAAAACTGTACGCAATAATTAACGCGTGATGGATAAACAACTCCGAGTGTATTTGTATCCCGAACTCATCCGCAAAAATCACACCCGAGATTTCCTCGTCGTCTCTCGCTCCGTTCGCGAAAAGCGAAGCGGCGACGCGCGGCTTTTTCTACATCTTATCCACAAATATATTATATTATATATTATATTTCATATATATAACATACATATAGTATATATATATTTATCTTGAATAATATATATATATATATCTCGAAATGTTCTCGTCTCTTACAATACTCGCGAAACGCGACGCGATACATGGCTTGGTTTTTATTTATTTTATGCACAAAACAAATATATATATATATATATATATATATATATATATATATCGCGAAATGTCGCTCCTCGTACGAGTCGCGCAACGGAACGCGTTTTGTTATTCCCCTCTCGAATATCGCGACAAAATTATCAGATAAATTAGGAATTTTTTCTTTTTTTCTTTTTCTTCACTTTTAGGCGAAAGGAATGACGTTTACAATCTTCGAATATTACACTTATAGGCTCGGCGACAAACACCGCGTACATCATCCTCGTCGTTCTCCTCCACCTCGTCGTCGTCGTCGTCGTCGCGCGTTTCACAAAAAGCTTAAGGGGGGGGCGGGCTCCCGCGGTCCTAATAAAACGTGTGTACTATGCAATCGCGCTCGGGCAACTGGCGAACCTTCATCGAACCGTCGGCACCGCACGAAAATAAACGTCCGGCCGAATCCACGTGCAGCTGCGTAACTCCCTGAAATTTCGAAAAAACATTGGCATCCGGAGGATGGGGGAGGTGGTGCAAAGTCGGAGAAAAAGATTCGGAGGTTGAGGAGAAAAAAGGCAAAATTAAACGAATTTATAGAACTAAGATGGCCGACAATTGCGGGGTGAGAATTGTACTCACTTGGCCGATATTTTTGAAGAAACTCGATCTCGGATGTTCGGCGGGGAACGAGTAGAGAAGCGAGTGTACCGTGAGGCCCCAAACCTGATGAGGAGGAACGAGATGTGAGACCGAAATTTGAGAAAAACAATGTAATAACGAGAAAAAAGAAGAGGCGAAAGAGCAACCTTTATGTCACCGTCGCCAGCGCCACTGACGAAAAATTCCTCGTGCGGGTCGAGCGCCAAACACTTGATGGCCGACTCGTGAGCCTGAAATCTGTGCCTCTGCTGTCGTTGCCTAACGTCGAATATATCGATCGCGCCTTTCTTGCCGCCGCTGATCAGCAGGTGATGCTGCGGCGCGAGGATGACCGCGCTCGCGCCCTGATCGTGACACACGAATCCTGCAGGACACGGAGTGAAAATCGAATTGGTTTGAGACGAAAGGAGAATCGAGACTTCCGAATATTTGTACAAGTTTTTGACAATCATTTTTCGGTAACTCGCGTATAATCGATATATCGATTATTTTTCGATAATCGAAGAATCGATTGCCTTCGGCGACTGACCTTGAACGAGAGATTTGCTCTGGGGCAAGAGGGTGTCCCAGAGGGCGACGTTGCGACCCTCTGAGCCGTGGCCGGCGGTGGCGACGAGACTGCACGCTCCGAGAAATACAAAGTCGGACGTGACCTTGCTGTGACATTGATAATTCTACGAGAAAGAGAGGCGAAAAAGTTTTCATTACGAAATTCCATCAAAATCCTGTTCACGTTCGTCGTTTCCGTGCGCGATGAAAACTTACGAAAAAAGGTCGCGCAGTGCCCTCTCTGCACGCCACCTGGAACAAGCTCAAGTGGCCGTCGGAATCAGCGACGCCGAATTTATTGCCATGCTGAGAGAAGCGAACTCTCGTGACCTTGGCGAAGGTCCCCGACGGTCGCGGGGTCGCCACCGCCGTCTGGTGTCCCCACTCCCACAGCGAGACGGAACCGTCTTGCGATCCTGTCAAATCTTTGAGAAAAAAAAAAAAAAATTGGAATAACGCTCTTTTGAAAATGTACCGCAAGCATTATTTCGGCAACGATAACAAAAATCAATGACAATCTTCGCGTTCTTGGCAATCATTATTAAAAAAAAAACGGCAAAAACTTTGCGAAAATTGTTGACGAAAAATTGACGAATAATTGTCCCTTTTTTGTCTGATCACTTTTTTCGCAACGAGAAAAAATAAACGAATTAATTTGTCGCGAAAAGGAACATTTTCCGAAGATTTTCCAAATTTGTTCTTCCTCGACGATTCGTCGATAACTCTCCGATGGAAAATTTGCACCAGCAATTGCCAAGTACTCGAAATTCTGGTTTCATTATCGCCGGAAATGATGCCGGAAAAACATCCTCGAATCAGGAGGCGCGGCGGACCCTCGGGTTCCCGTACTCACACAACGGCAGAAGCGGATGCGACGAGACTCTCCTAATCCCGTCGATCTTGTGCTTGAGAATCTGCGCGTCGAAAGAGAGAAGAAAAAAAAAGGAAACATGAAATTTAAAAAAATCTGCTCCACGATCGGACGATGCGGGAGGAGCGTGTGAAATCGACGATGACTGAGATGCACCTCATGCAGGGATATACGATAAAACATCTTTTTCGAGAACTACGTCGTGCGACACGTGACGACCAAAAAAAAAACCACAAAAACCGAAAATAAAAAGAAAAAAACACAAAGATGGAGAGATGAACGAGAGACGATTTTCTACGATAACGAGAAGAATGAGACGAGCAAATTATTTCGTCGATAAGGAAGATTCCTCGTGAACGATGACGAAAAATTAAAAAGAATAAAACAAACAAACAAAACTATGAGAGCGTGCGTTCTGTGCGTGCCGTGTTGGTCGTAATGATGAACAGTAAAAAAAACACAGAGAGAAGAGAAAGAGAAAGAGAGAGAGAGAGACAGGCAGGCTAGGCTAGGGTTCGGTTTGTAGAATGTTAGTTCGTTCTCACCGGCTTCAACAAGAGTTTGCTCCTATCAGCGACATACTGACAGAAGCGCAGATCGTGGGAGCCAGGAAAAGCGGGCATCCCCTTCATCTTTGTGTGTCGGAGCGTGTCATCGGCGATTAGGCAAGCATTGAACAAGCAACAATTTTGTCTCCGTCACCACACAAAAAAAAAAACCACGAAGAAACGACTTCGTTGGGCGAAAAAGAACCCTCCCCCGACCCTCAATGCCCCCCTCCCCCCCCGCAACCACACACCCCGCCAAACTACCGTCTCTCTTTCGCGGGTTATTGGCCGTGACGACGTTTGATTCGGGTGCGACGTGCACAGTGAGGGTTTTACCGCTGCTGCTCGATCGGGAGACGAAAAACGAGCGCGAATCTCAATTTCCTCTCGGCGACGCTTTTTCTTATTTTTTTACGCGCAATTTGTGCGTATATACAAAATATTATACAGGGTGTCGAAAAACTGGATGCCGACGGTCCACCGCGACATTGGCGATGAAATTCCAAGACGAAACGTCCTTGAGCACTTTTCGTTCGTGACTCGTTGGATTTTGGTGGTACAAAAATATGACCAAGTACTTTTCGTCTCGGAACTTTGTCGCGAATGTCATTCGCCATTTTGTTTACCACTTCAAAACGCCAAAACGCACTTCGACGGGAATTTAACATCGAGTTCCGGGACACTCTGTATACGCGATATATCAAGTATATATGACGTTCAACACTTAACGGATATAAATAATAATACGCAACAATAATTGTACCTTACTATATACGGGGTGTTCCACGCCGAATCGACCATTGAAAAAACCCTCGCCATTTTTGTCGCCGTTTTTTTTTTCTGCGTTAAAAATTACGCCGTCGTGAATGCCGCTGGAAAAAATCTCCAAGAATACTCGAAACCAGGAGGAACATCATCGAAAAAAAAAAAACTAAACTACCTAGATTTCTCTTTCTACTTTTTCTCTGTCATTTCATTTTTCACTCGGAGAATAAGCAACATCGTTCGACATCGAATAGCCCGGTATTCGGGACTCGGTCCACCAGAGTAGAAAAAACAAATCCGTCGCTCGAAACGGAAAAATGGCGAAGGTCCTTCCGCCAGGAACATCCCGTACAAGCAGCATACGACGATATTATGTATCATCGTTATTATTATCTACACTTTGTACATATACTTTATATACTTTACATGATAAATAACAAATATTTGAAAAAAATGTACAGATGAATCGTAGAGCGCGACATATTCTCGAGGGCGGGGGGGGGGGGGGTATGAGTGTGTAAATGGGGCGGGGTAGGAGACGCGTTCTAAAATGCGATCTCGGAGAGCGGAAGAGTATCGGGTCGAGAGTGGTGCGCGCGGGTTTTTTTTCCGAGACAAGAAGATAGAAAGAGAGAGAGAGAGAGAGATAGAAAGAGGAGACAGAGAGAAAAAAAATTAGGGTGGAAGCTTTCCGCGACGCGTGAAAATCCGGCTTGACGAGGACAGAGAAAGAAATTGGAGAACAAGAAAACAAAACTCACCACGCTGGCGCCGCGTCCCGATTGTCCGGCGATGCCGGATTGCGGCTGCGGCTGCGGGCTCGTTGCCATCGATGGCCTGTCCGCAGCCGTCTGAGTTGCGAAAAAAAAAAGCATATTCAACATCACGATGAAACGATGACGATCGAAATTTGGCCGCTTCGTCTCACCTGTATGACTAGAAAACTCGTTGACTGAAGGGGCTCAGGATCGACCTGCTTGTTCAAATTGATGATGTCGAATTCGCACTCGTCCTCCAACCACGACGGCAGCTCGAGCAGCAGCGAAATGTCCATTTCTTGTACCTCCCGCGGTGTCGCCAGCGCCATCAGACCGGCATTCACCTGTCGGAGAATTAAAAAAAAAAAAAAAGAATAGACGAAAAACTCGCGATGAAAAATGACGAGGGAGAGGGGGAAAGCGTACAAAAATGTAAATTCCACCGACCTGATTGAGGCAGAAGGCGCTGATGCTGTCCTGTTCCTTGTGGATTATACGAACGGGCTCGGGAAGACTCGTAGTACCGCTGTCGCTCGCTCTGTCGCCATCGCCAGCGCCACCGGCGCCGCCGCCAGCGCCATTAGTACCGCCGTCCACCGTCGATTGATTGCCATCGAGGAACGACGAGAGCGATCGTCTCTTGCCGAAAACGGCGCGTATGAATATATCCTGAACGGATTCCTGACGGACGAGATAGCACCACAAACGATTGGCTGGCGCTGCTGATGCCAGACGAATGTTGAAGGGCGTGTTGTCTCTCTCGAGTAACGCGCGATATTTGTGTATCGCGGGTTTGCCCGGCGTCGGGCTGGGATCGGGCGCGCAGCCCGATATGTAATTCGCCGGTGGAGGACCTCGAGCTTCGAGGTCCTCCTTCAGGGATTCTTGCCACTGTGCGACCACCCCGAGAGTGCCGTGTATCAACGGGCTGCTCACCGGCAGTTCTGGAGCATCGAACGAACGTTCTTTTCAGCGGCGAGTTCGGGAACAAGCGGGTGCAGGAGAAGAGTAGTAACGAATGACGAAAGGGATAGGAGCATAAGGACGAAATAATGGAACAGGGGGAATATAACGAGACCGCTCTTGAGACCGACTTTTGGAAGCGGTAAAGTTGAAAGGAATAGAATGAAAAAAAAAACGAGAAAGAAACGAGAGGTTAAGAGAATAGGACTCACCCTGCATCTCGATGCCCGCGACGTTCAAAAATTCGCGCAGCTGCTGCTGCAATATCCTGACGATGGCCAACCTCATGATGCACCAGCTGTATCCGTTCGGATCCGCGTGCTCGTTATTGTCCTTTGGTTTGCTCTTGGCGCCGGCACCGGTGTCGAAAACGTCCTCCTCGTCGTCGGACGAGCCGAGATCCGACACCGCCGAGTCCGACGAGTCGTAATCGATCTCGTCGGCGTACTCGCTCTCGATTCTCGGCTTTATCAAAAAGTACGATATCATGCTCATTTGCGGCGAGACGAATTGCTCGCGGTACGTCGGTTTGTCCTCCTTCATGTTCGGCCTCTGACCGGTGAACTGCCCGAGAAGCTTCATGTTCAGTTTGACCCGTTGCTTCGTCAGTGACGTCATCGTGTTCCACATGCCGCCAGTTCCACTTCCGGTGCTCGATTCGCCGGCAACCACGTCGTTGGCCGCTGCGGCAGCGGCTGCCGCAGCTGTTCCTTGACCGGATGTACTCGCGACCCTCAGTAGCTTCTTCGTGCCGCCCCCGAACAGGCACGACCAAGTGCCGTTGTCGAAACGCTGGCCCACCAGTCTGTAGAGTATGTGACTGTCGCAGCTCCACATCGCGTAAACGAAGAGACTCATGTACGTCGCGACGAACGCCTCGCACAGCAGTATATTGAGCTTCGGCGTATCCTCGTCCTTTTCGCGCGCCAGAAGGGCACGCAGATTCGTCACCCCCGGCCATTTCGAGGGTAGCGTCGTTATCGCCACCGCCTCGTCGATGGAATAACGCCGAGTATGGCGATTCGAGGCGACCAGATGACCCCCGGAGAACGCCTCGACCTCGGCGACCGCCGGGAAACTCTCCGGCTGATGGTGCTTCGTGACGAACGTATCGGAATCGCACAGCGACTGGTAGATGCAGGCGCTGAGAGCGACCGCGAGATCCCGCAGAACGAAGACCTCGCAGTACCGGGAATTTCGATCGGGAGTCGGCGGATCCCGGAGCTCCACCAGTGTTTGCAGCATGTCCTGGGCGAGCGACTAACGACCAAATAACGCGGTTGTTTCTTCAATCATCCTCGCGAGGCGAAGTTTTGATAACAGTAGGAGTAGATCGATCCAACGATAACTCGAAAATTTCCGGATGGATGCCGCGTTTAGTATCAGATTTTTGCCGACGTTTCGCAATCGGAGAATTCGCAGAATCGGAGCTCTCCAGCTCTGAAGATGCAGACTGCGACGATTGCGAAACGTCGGCAAAAAGCTGATACTAAACGCGGCATCCATCCGGAAGCCAACCATTTTCAGAATAACGACAATGGCCGCGAAAGCCTAAAGACTATAACTCGAAAATTTGTTCGGAAATGATACAAATATGTTGCATTTTATATAAAAATATATAATTTGAAAAATACTGTAATTAAAAGTATGACAATTCTTTTAAGAAGAGGAGTGAATTGACGCGACGATGAGAGGAAATGCCGCGAGCAAACGAGACGGAAATCGAAAAAAAGGGAGAGACCCAGTGGACGAGACTGACCTGAAGATGCCTGACGGGATCGGCCACGACGGTTTTGTTGCAAGCGACGCTGGCGCTCAGCAGCGGCAGCGTCGTCGGGAACGGCAGAGGGCTGAGAAGCTGCTGCTGCGTTTTTTCCTGCTGCAGCTCCTGCAGCAGAAGCACCAGCTCCATGCGCACCGACGCCAATCCACCGCCGGATGCCCCGTGAAGCGAGCAGTAAGACAGCAACGTGCGCAGCAGCGTCTCGTTGGCTGTGTGCCGACGGGAAGAAAGATGAGACACGAAAAAAAAAGGACGAAAAAACGATCTTAGGGCCGAAATCTCCTCTACCTTTGAGCCACTTTTTCCTCTTGGCGGCCCTTTGAACCTTCGCCTCAAAGTCCAGCTTCTCGGCTACCAGAATCTCGTGAAGCGTCGGTTGCTGTCCCGGCCTGCAGGACGTCACCGACGTTATCGTCGAATCATCGAACATACCGCCTTCGTCTGAAAATTTCGTACCGAATTTGCGTTATGAAAAACTTGACGTTTGGGAAGAAAAAAAAAAGCATAGTCCGCGGAAGTAAGATGAATAAAGTTAATAACATTCGCCGATGCTGGTGACGTCACCGTCCGTCGTCGAATTAACGCTGTAGCTGCAGAGCTGACGAAGCGCGTCCACCTCCCTCTCGAGCCAAACGTAAAGCTGGTAACGCAGCTGTCCACCGTCGACCTCGAAGCCCGTTGCGAGGGTCGACAATTCCTCCATCAGGATTTTCAGGCAAGCCACGAATTTCAATTGCTGCGCCATTATGTCGAGCTGAGCGACGGGCTTGACCGCGGCTGTTGCGGCGGCGTCTGAACGGTCGGGGAAGAAAAAGAACGTCCGTCATCGAGGGAAACGTCGAAAGTCGTACTAATATGTTGCGCGAGAGTACGATAATAGCGCACTGCTAGTGCAATAATGATAATAGTAAATTACGATGATAATAATTTGGGACTTTGCTTGTAAACTGCTCTAATACGCTGAATGAGTCTGTAATAATAGTGTAATAGCGGTGTAATAGTGATAATAGTAAATTACGATGATAATAATTTGGGAGTTTGCTTGTAAATTGTTTGAACATGTTGATTGAGTGTGCGATAATAGTGTACTAGTAGTGTAACAGTGATGATATTAAAATGTGACAATAGTATAGAATAGGACGTGATTATACCGGAAGTGATGTGAGAATGATGGTTTTACCTTCTTTTTTGTCGAGCTTCATCGTCATCGGTGGAGTCTCGTCGTCGTCGACGCTATCGTGATCGTCTTCCCAGTCGAGGACGAGCTCGTCATTCGTCGCCCTTGTGACCGGCGCTGACCAATCTACTTCTTCTGGTGAGAACGTTAATTGTTTTTTTTTTCAATTACTTTGCAATCACCGTTTTGTTTCAATGATTATTCGTTCGAAATTGCGAGATCAGAGTTGAAACGAAGCTCGATTGCCGATTGAAAATATTAAAGGAAACATGGACAAATAAATGATTTGCTATTCTTCATGGATTTACTTCAAAATAGAAAACGAAAATATTGAAATAAAAATGAACGGAAAAACTACTCGACGAGTTCTTTTTTGCATTCCTAGCTGGTTTTTTTCCCATTTTTTTTTATTTTGTCGCGTGATATTTTTTCGATTAACTTTTTATTAAAAGGACTTTTCGGCGAAAATCATTTTACCTAAATCCTTTTGTGCCGAAAGCGACGAGGTTGCTGCGTTGTCCCAATTTATAATGCCCGTGTCGATCTGCTCATCGGCGATTCTCGTCGTTTTACTTGGACTGCTCAAGAGACCTGTGAATAAGAGGAAGCAAAGAAAGATACAAAGTTATCCAAGATTATTAGGAGAAAAAAAGACCGGAAGTCATAGAAGATGGAGCGATGGACTCACTGGGGGCGTCGTCGCTGTTGGCATCGACAACTTTGTTCGGAAGCTTGGAGAGCACCTCGAGCGCCAGCGCCGGACAACCGGCCCGGAAATGCGCGTGGGCGGTTGTGAAATAAAGCTGACGCTCCAGAGGCGTTATGCTGTCCTCGAGCATCAGCTGTTTGTCGGGCTGCGGTCTGCTCTCGCTACCGTAACTGAAGCCCGATATCACCACCGAATGACCTTTTTTACGATCGAGCGCCGTCGAAGCTATGTACTGTCTGACGAGCAGCGGATGCGTGCGGAGATGAACGTAAAAATTGAAGACGTTCGGATTCGCGGCTGTTGGCCATGAAAATTCGTACGATAGAGTTGTTTTTTCATTATTCTTCACAGCGAATTTACGAAATATCTCGACTTGACTCGTTTTATCGTAATTTATGTCAATTGAACGAAATTCATTGATGGAACAATTACAATTATTCAAAACGTTTGTTTACCAATGTGAAATATGATATTGAATATTGAATATTAGTCCGATACGACTGGAATTTATTTGAAATCCGACAAATAAAGCGAATTACTGATGAATTGAATTTCGAAGCATTTATTATAACCGACCATTAATTTGTACCGAGACTTTGCCAACGATGATTTATTTCAATCCTGCTGCGAATATCGACAAAAAAAGCGTTGAAATTTCGCAAAGAACAAGGACCCGGAAAAAATGGATAATTACCGGTGCTGGAGTTGCCGTCGGTTCTCTCGACCTCCTCGTCGTTGTACCGCGGATGCATGGTGCCGACGTTCGTGAGCAGCAGAGTATTGAGCGAGGCCGAGTGTTCCTTGAGTATCCAATGAGCCATGCTGCGTAGAAAAGGATCCGGATGAGCGGAAGCCGCGCAATCCGTGTCGTTCCACGTGCCATCGGTGGTGTCGAGTTCGCGCCCGAGAATTTCCTCGTTGAGAAGGCGTTTGAGACTGGGCGCGGCAATGTCGTCCTCGTAGAGTCTGGCGATGACCATGGCGAGCTGAAGATCGCCGAGTTTTCTCAAACAAACGTCAATGGCGTCCCGCAGAGCGCCGGCCAGCAGGAAAAACGCAGCGGCGTGCTCGAATCTCTGCTTCCCGAGGAGGGCAAAAGCGTTTTTGAGCGCGGCTTTCCTCCAGCGATCCTCGGCAAAGTTGTTCGCGAAGAAGCTCGTCATCCTCTCGTCGCGTTTATTGCGGAACAAGCCCCATACGAGATTCTTCCTTTTCATGGCGAGATAATAAATAGCGGCGTCGAGAGGATCCTGCCGCTGATGAAAAGCAGCCTTGGCGAGTCTCTCGATGCAGCGCTTGAGAACGGCGTTGGAGGTGATCCACCAGCCGACCCCGAGTTCCCGGAGTATCGACCATCGAGGTTGACCCTTGGCGTAAGACGGCACCAGGGCGAGCAGCTCCTCCTCCGACTCGGAGTGAAAAGCCCAGACGAGATTGTTCGTGGCGATGCCGCGTTTCTGCAGCTGCGCGCGCTGCGCCAGCGGCAGGCATCGTATCAAATAATTGTAGTGTTTCATAGCGAGTAAAAATCTGAGTCCGCAATCGTCGAGGGAGTCGGCAGCGGCGCTCGACGCCATCGCGTCCAGCGTTCCGTCCTCGGTGTTGCAGCGATGATCCCCGCTGTTGATAGCGGACGCGGTGATGTTTTCCCTGGCGATGGCGGTTTTGGCCGCGTCGATGGCGAAACGCTCGGCAAAGTCGACGTTGCACGTGGAGACGGTATCCGCCAGGGCGAGAAGATGCATCTGATCGAGGCTCGAGAGTCCCGGAAGATGCGTGTGCGTGAGAAGACGCGAGAGCAGTCTTCCCTGTCGGGGTCCAAAGTGCGATATCGCTTGACGCTCCGGTGGCAAGGACGAGGCGCGGCGATCCTTGTGACGCTTGTCTCGCTCACCCGGACCCTCGTAGCCCTCGTCGAGCATCTCGTCGAGGTCGTCACTGTCGTCGACGATACCGCCGTCGAAGAGCTCGTCGTAATCGTGCTGCTGTTGCGCCTCGGTCTGCTGCTGCGCCAAGGACGCGCTGGTCTCGCGGTCGGCGATGAGGAGGGTCCACAGCGGAAGCGGCGATATCGACGTTATTTCCGCGTAGTCCAGGGTCAATTCCTCGGGGATTTGCGTGGTGGAACCTCGGGCTTGCTGCTGCTGCTGCTGCTGATCCACCGGTGAGCCGAGCCCTCCTCCGGAACCTCGACTCACGGACATCGTCCGCGTTCTCGACCATCCTCCGGCGGTGTTTCCCCCACCTCCTCCACCGCCGCTGACGCTACCGCCGTCTTCGGGCCTGACGGAACAAGCGCTCGCGATACATCTCACCAGGTGAGCCAGTATCGCTTTCACCCAGCGTATTTTCCCGGAATTCAAGAGCTCCATGAGCTGCTTAGGATGGTACTGAGGCAGAACGGGACAGGCGATTCTCGATGCTTCGAAGAGTCCGTAATCCGGCATGTAATCCAGACTGTTCAGAGCCGCGGGCGGATCTCCACCTCCTGGACAATTTTGCCCGCCTCCTCGGAGATGATGCTGCTTCTTCTTGGCGTCCAGCATCGTCAGGTTGATACTGCTGACGCGCGACAGATGCGGCATCGAGGAAACGTTGGCGAGCCTCCGCTGGGACGTCTCGTTCGCCAGGGTGCGCAGATCCTCGTCGCGCAAGTTTCTGCTAGCCTGAAACTCGTCCGACTCGCGATGTCCGAGATTACCCGCGGAATAATGCGACCATTCGGTCCGCGAATTCGGCTTCCACTGGGAGTAAACGTGCATCTCCGAGTCCATGCCGACCACCAGGATGCCGTCCCTCACCCAGGATATTTGCATCGGAAGAGGCGGAAGTCCGTCGGCCGTCGTCAGTCGTATCTTCCGGAGTTTCATCCAGCGTATCTCGTCGACGAACTGCGGCTGCGCCAAGGACGACGTCTTCCGGAGTATCGGTCTGCCGCCGGCGTTGCCACGCGACTCCTGCATGGCTTTCATGTTCGCCTGCGCGAGATCCGAGCACACGGGCGTGAACAGCATGATCTTGGAACCGACGCCGACCGTCAGGATGTGCGAGCCATCCTCCTTGGAAACCCAATCCAGCTGCACCAGGTGTTTCTGCGTCAACGGGCAGGTATTGCCGTTCTCGATGATGGACTTCCTCAAGGACTGCAGAGTGCTGAACGAGGGTACGGCGAGTAAACCCGCCCTGGAGGTCGTCGCGCCAGGATCCGGGGCGTTGTTGGCGTTGCCGTCGCCGAGGTTCGCCGTACTGGCCATTTCCCCAGGTCCGCTGTTGTTCCTCGGGGATTTGTCCTCGTGGCCGAGATTCTGCAGGACCTGGTTCAACCTCTGACGCTTCCGCATGTACTTGCTGTCGTAGAGATAGCTGAGATCGAGCTGGCGGTCCAGCTGAATCCGCGGCAGATGGATGTTCTTCAGGTGTATCGTGTCCTCGAGGATCCACTCGCTGCCGCCGGTGCTCTCGCACTCGTAAATCGCCACGCAGAGATTAACGTAGCGCGAGTCCGGGTCGTTCTTCGTCGGCCGGGTGAAGGATCTCCCGTACTTGTAAGCGCAAGCTATTCGACCGCTGTAGGCGGCGCTGATGTTCAACGGCTGACCGGAAACGTCGATGGTGGACTCTTGATCCTTTCTTATCATCTCCCATTCGCACCATTCGTACGTCGTCGCCGAGGGTTTCCCCGGCGTCGGGGGGGCCTGGTCGGACCTGGTGACGCGACACTTCCAGAAGCGGATGGTGCTGTCGCTGCAGGCGGTGACGACGATGTACGGCGCGAAACACGCGGGATAGATGGACGAACTGCTGAGATGTCCGGCAGCGGGTGCAGCGTGAACGACCTCGACGCCATCGGGGAGAGGCAATTCCTGGGTGCACACCTTGGTCGTCGTTATGAGAACGTGACTGGAGTTCTTGGCGGCGTCGTCCTCGAGGTCGTCGTCATCCTCGTCGTCCTCTTCCTCGTCATCGTGATCCTCCTCGTTGCCGCTAGATCTACGCAGCCTGCTGGGACGCCTGGAGCGTCGCCCGGATGTACCCGCACTCGCGCCACCATCCTCCTCCTCGTCCTGGACGAGATGAGAATCCGGCACGTACATCATCGAGCCGGTTAGTCCGTTGCTCTCCGGCTGGGAGGCGATCACGAGACGCCACATGTGCACCGTCGTGCCCTTGGACGTTCTCTCGAGGACGACGATGTAGAAAGGCTCCTCGAATATCGAGGATTGACGAAGATCCACCATCGCGTCCAGGGTCGACTCGGTCAATCCAAGGTCATTGCTGGAAGCCGCGGCGGCAGCGGCTGCCGCGGACTCGTTGGCCGCCGCCGCTGCGTTTGTCTTTTCGTCGCTGCGCTCGCCCGTTATCAATTGTTCCTGAAAAACGTGAAGAAACTGCGTGTTCTGCCAGTCGTGGGTGGCGTCCGCGATGGCGTCGAGTTTTATGATGCAGCCCGGACGCGCGGTCGACTGCTGCGAGACGATTTTTATACGATGATGAATGGAATCACCGGGTGCACCGTTGTTCGCCGCGTCCGTCGAGGAAACGTCGCTCGAGAGACTCGCCATCGAGTCCATCATCCGGCTGCGCCTCTCGCTCATGGAAACTTCCGCGAGGAGCGTCCTCGCGTCTATGACAGCCTGATAAACCCTCAGGGATTCGCCGTCGCTGGCGACGAAACACGCGCTCGGCGAGTTCGACAAATTGCCGAGGGTCGTGCTCGGCAATAACGTCGGGATCCAGGCGACGTTGCTGAACGCCGAAATCTCCGGGGAATTGATCCGCGCCAGTTCGGAAACACCGCCGCTCTTCGAGAGGGGACCCACCGCGTCGACGCGCCAGAGTATGAGCTCGCTGCAGAAGCCGGATGTCGATTCCCGGAGACGAGATGCCGGGTCGTCCTGGCTGCGGCGTTGCTCGCCGATGTTGCGACCGGAACTGCTGCACGGCGACGACGGACTCGGCATCTCCGAGATGTTGTGATGGGACGTCGTGACGAGCAACGGCAGCACCGGATGACAGGTGATGTCGTTGACGCGGAAGCGATGTCCGGACGCCCGGGACGCGTGACCGATGCTCAACACCTGGGAGAACTTTGTACGGTCGGCGAACGTCAGTTGCCAGAGATTCAGGGTGCCGTTCGAGTGCTTGGAGACCATCGACACCATCGGGCTCGGATGACCTGGTGGTAAGGAAATTCGAATCGTGTATTTCGATATTGACTCGCAATTTGGAAAAAAGCAGTTAAAAATCGAAAAAACAAGCAGGAAAAAGTCGTTACCCGGCAGTTCGTTGGCGGCGGCGTCCCTGGCGTTCTTGGCGGCCGAGACCGAGTTGGTCGTCGTCGCTTCCTCCGGAGAAGCCCCGTCGTCGGCCTCCTCGCCGCCAGTGCCGTCGCCGTTGGCGCGAGCCTTCTCGAGGAACTCGCGACCCGCCCTAGAGGTCAAGGTCGATTGTTCCTCGTCCTGCTCGATGACACTCGGCAGAGGCGTCGTCGCGTCCGGACGATCGCCGTTGGCCAGTTTTCCACCCGCCGTTGGCCAACTTCCCGACGAGGATTTCGCCACCTCCCGGATGCTCGACAGCGGACCGCCGGTGTTGTGCGAATACATGGAAACGTTGTGGCTCATCGTCGAGGCGTCGCCCAACGGAAACGCGTTCGGTATCCTCGTGGAGAATGATATTTGCGCCTGACGAAACGAGCCAGGATGATACTCGTCCAGCCACTCGATGTGCCATATTAAAAAGCTACCGTCGATCGGATGTATGGAGAACAGAAGATCGGGATTGTGATGCCAGTCCCGCAAGAGGGTCTCGATCTTCGTGTCGAGCGAATCAGGCGCGTGGTTCACGCTCGAGGTCGTCGCACCGCCGTCCGTCGCTATCGAATTTATCGACGTCGTGTTGCTGCTCGACGCAACCGGAAATCGATCAAACAGGAAAAAATGTAAACTGCGTGTCATCCGCTTTCAATCGCGAATCTCTTTTTCATCGTTGTGTTCATTTTTCTTGCCGAATAATAACGGTATTTTCATAAAATTCTTAAAAAATAAGTAAATTTGTTGCGAAAACTCGAGTATTTTCGAGTAAAATTGTACGTTAGACTTTTTACATGAAAATCCACGAAAAATCGCTTTACCTCAAGCTCTGATGGGCGCTCTGCGCGAGGCTCGGATGCGACGAGCCCGTCTGGGCCGTGTGATGCTCGTCGCTGCTGTGCTCGTCCTGACTCGTCGTGCGGACGGCGAAACCGCCGCTCGATTTTTGAACGTTCGTCTGATGACGCGAGCCCCTCTCTGAGGAACGAACGCCCGTAATACCGTAACAGGATAAGATGCCGGCTGACGAATTATCAATGATGATATTACGAGAAAACTGAGCAAAAGTGAAATTGCTCTCGGAATTTTCGCACGATTAATTTCGTCCGATTAACATCGATGATAATCGAGCCTCGGATTTCGAGCGAGAGCAATTTCGAGTTTCGTCTCATAGATCGACCCTTTGCGGCAACTTTCGTTCCATTCGACCGGATTTTTGAAAACAATTTTCCGACCTCGATATGAGAACGTACGTAAATTTGTTTATACAAATTTCAAAATTCCATAAAACGCTGCTCTTTTTTTTTCAAACTCATCGTAGAGGACGGTTTTTTCGAAAACGCGTGCCGCAAAGGGTTTCAAGCGAAAGAAGGAACGCAGAGCGGCGATCCGGCGAAATAGAAATTAAAAACTGCCAAGAGAGAGAGAGAGAGAGAGAGAGATGAGGATAATGATTTATACTCGGCGTGTGTTCACCCTCGGAATCGTGTTCACCGGGGTGTTCGGTCTCGTTGCGATGATCCTGGAGGCCCTCCTCTCGCTCGACGACCTTGCGCGTCAGTTCCTGGAGTATCGCTTCCGCCTGCATCGTAAAATGCATCTCCTTGTTGTTGAGCCAATGGAGAATAAAGTTCGGCTCTCTGTCGGGATCACCGGTGACGAGGCTCGGCACCAGCGGTATATCTGCGGGGAAAAACCGAAAATCTCCAGCATCCGTCGTCGTCAAAAAAAGAAAAACCAGAAAAATTCGACGAAAACTCACCGGTCTCGGCGTTTATGCTCGCAGCGAGATGAAAATGCATCCCGGGATAATGTCCGGTGCCCTGTTGGCTGTTGTGAAAATCGTGAACGGAATAAGTCGAGGGTAACGTCGGCAGTGTCGGCGCGCTCTGACTCGTCTGATGATGATGAGGATGATGATTGTTGTGATGATGCTGTTGCTGCTGCTTCGCGTGACGTCTTATGTGAAAGCACGTTCTTCGGAGAATCGGGCGATGGAGAAAAAAGGCAAGAAAAGGATTAAAATGTCACTCCAGCAGCGACGAAATCGTTGCGTGATCTCCAAGTTTGCATCGTTCGACCGGAAGGAAAATCGGAATTTTCTCCATTTTTCATATTGAATTTTCCGGCATTTTCATTACGCGATAAATACTTGGCGAATCGCGGTATATCGACGATGAAAAACAAGTTTATCGTACATCTCGTTGGATTCCAACGACGCAAACTTCGGGATCATCCAGTTGTCGATGAATAGTTAGAAAAAAAACAACGAGTTCGTCGAGATTTCGTTCGGAAATTTGGAGATGTTTTCGTGACGCTCACTTCATGTGTTTGAGACGCTGCATGAAGCGATGCTTGTGCATACTGTGATGACGATGCTTGCCGTGATGACCGTGCCTGTCGGCGCCCTCGAACTGGCTCATGTTCGCCAATCCCTCGATTTCCGGTGGAATCGTTTCCGCCCATACCCGACAAATGTTGTCGCGACAAGACGTCACCAGCATGTTCGAGACGGAGCCCCTGTGCGCGCGCGACGAAAATTGACGTTTTAATGAAACGAGACGAGCACGCGGCGTTTGCGAATTCGTCGATTTTTACTGACTTTGGCATGTATTTGCTGGTCTTTCGCCAGGAGAGGTGGGTGACCGCGCGGGGATGAGCAACGTAGACGAAACCGTAACTGTCGTTCGGTATCGATTGCCCGAAACTCATCTGATCTCCGCTTCTCGTGGGAAATACTGCGGAGATATCGATCGTTTAATTGTTATCGATTCACGCCGTGAGAGTGAATCGCTCTCTTTGAGTGAGTGAATCGCGCTCTTTTTTTCATGGCAACAAACGATTCTTTCGAAATATGGATTTTCGAAAATTGATTTTGTTAATCGATTCTGATTATTATTTCACAAAGAGAGAGACGAAATGCTTTGAAAAAGTGATTCTTACATTGTTTATTTTCGAACCATATCTTGACGAGTCTGTCGTTGATTCCGGTTGTCGCAAAAAGAGTCCCGTCCGGACTGAAGCTCATGAGATAAACGGGCGTGGCGGTTCTGCACTTCCATACGCAATTCCACGAGCCGGGCTCGTTTCCGGTGCTCCCGTTAGCCGGAAGCGGACTCTCCGCCTCGGGACCGATGGAAAAAGTTACCGCCGCTGTTTTGAAAAAAAGCCAAGTCATTTTTTAAAAAATCTCCCCAGCCATCGTACGTCCCGTCCGAAGACACGAAACTTGCCATGTTCCTCCTGAAAAGGCTGAATATTCTGGTGCCACAGCTGGAGAAGCTCGCCGCCGGTCAGCAGACGCGTACCCTCCAAATTCCACGACAGGGAACTTATGTCCGAGTCTGTGCGCAAGCTTCCGGTTTGCACCCATCGGTATTCCAATTGCTGGTCGAAGGAAAACAGCAAGGTCGCCAAAGATTACGAATGCAAAAATATAAAAACAATAAAATCGGATGAACTTCCGGAAAACGTTCGTCCTGAATTTGGCTGAAATTTTGCACCACAATTTCTACTTGACAATTTACGACGATGTATAAAAAAGATTCTATACTTTTTGCTTCTATCTTGAGAATGAGCCTGCCAATTTCGAAGTGATTGAAGAGCACTGAAAATCTGATATCTCCTGAATGAAAAGTCCCTTCGCGCGCTATCACGCTCCAAAATCGAGAGCAGAGTGCAAAATTTCAGCCGAATTCTGATACCGTGCTTCTCGGTGATGATTTTTTTTCAAAAAAACAACTAATACATACGTGCGTGCAAGCACCGTGTATGAGAGGCGTCGGCTCGAAGATGCAAACGCGATTCTCGTAAGCTGCGGCGATTTTCCCGGTGTCGGTGCTGCAGTCGAGACAGCTGATTCTTATGTAATCGTGAACAGCCCCGGGTATGATCTGAACTCTCTCGAAGTTGCTCGCGAGAATAACGATGTTGCATCCAGCGGCGTACGCCTAGTTTCAACGCGCGAATCATCAATAATAACAACAAACAGCGATAATCGTGCGCGGGCGTGGAAAAAAAACATTTGAAAGCGCGATCGCGGCGCCGTCGGGCGGCGCGAAACCGCATTGTAGCTCATCAGCTGATCGACTGTTTCGATTGACCCGAATATTACACCAGCGGCGGCGATAACATGGAGTAGATTAGGGCGTAGGGCGACAAGGAAGGGGACAGAGAGGCGAAAGGGGGAGGGGGGAGTAAAAATATTCATAGACGCCACCCGTGATGATTATTGGCGCAATTGAGAGATTCGGCTGATAAAAACTGAAGGTGTGCGTGGGTTTTTAACGAGACTCACGGTGAATGATATTCCCTCGACTGATCCAACGGCGTAACAGCGATCGCCAGCGTTGCAGGCGCCGCTCAGAATCTGATGACAATTCATGCTGCCGCTGCTCGAAAACTTTACACAACGCGATATGCACTCTTCGTTGACGCACACGACAGACACACATATACACACACACACGCACGCGCGTCCGCACAGCAGACACTTATTGCTTCATGTCACGGTTTGTATTTCGAGGTGCAGAGAGCTGTCCACTTTGCAGCAGCAGCGGCGACGATATACCCGTATGTATACGCGCGTCTGGATTTGTATACGGGATTAGCGCGGAGGCGGAGCACGAATACGTCTCGCGAAAGGATTTAAAAAAAACGCGAATACGATGGTCGCGCGCGCGTCACGACGTACATACGTGCACGACTGTGCTGATACTACCGTGATCCGTGATGCTGCCAAACGTGAGAGGATGTACAGGCAGGTTACGACAGGTTGAACAAAAAATTGTGTGTATGGACAAGCAGGAGGCGGCGCCACCCGACGGCCGCCGTGGTAACTGCGACTGCGACGATGGGAAACTCGATTATCGAATTTTCACCGCCGGATAGTTGCACAGTCTCGCCGCTGCGAGCGTCACGTTCGCGATTTTGTTCCGATCTGTTTTCAACCTTTCAAGCTGATATTTCGTTCCTGCTCGTGATATTGTGAGATTACTCGTCGAGTGAGATTGAAGAATTGAGATTGATGATTTGTAATTACAGAAATACGTTTTGATTGAACTTGTTTTCAATATCAACATCCCGAATATTCATTAATACTTGACCTTTTTTTTCAGATAATTAAAAATCGGTGTTTTTTCCATTCGTCATAAAGCCGATTAAACTGTGACTCTCTGCTTCGACTAATTGAAAATTGATGACTTTCTTTACTATTATCGAAATTTCATGCCTTTCCTCGAAACTGAGCGATTTCATTATTATTTTTCATACTACGATTACGGATATGATCGATCTATTTACAATCCTGTTTTTTTATTTAATAAAAACGGATAAAGATGTTTGAGTTAATAGTAGATTAATACCGAAATACGAAGCGTAATGGAACTGATCATAAGTATCATAATTATCGCCAAAGTAACGAGAGAAAAAAAACGAAAATAATGTACGAATCAAAATCTGCAAAAAACGATCAAAGTTCTTTCGTTTATTGGCATTTTCTTCTGAAAAAAAGAAGAAAAAAAAGATCTCTGTAATTACAGTTTCGCTCTGCGGGTGGCGTGCGATCTCTTCAATTTCTTCAGAGCGCACTTTGCCGCCGTGCACTTGGCGATTCTGTAATTCCTGCCGATTCCTTTGAACGAGCCCTTGCCGAATACATCGACGGTCACGCGAACCCTCCGACCATCCGCCAATTTTTCCGGTTTTCCGAACTTCGCCGTTTCCGGTTCGAGCTCCAGAAGCTCCCGTATCGGCGATTTCGGCACGTTCGTGCTGAATTGTTCTGCGCTCACGCGGAAAAAAAACACACGAGGAGCGTGAAAGTATTTGCACTTTTTTTCGTTCTCGTTATTTCGCGTTGCTCGTATTTACCGATTTCGGTTTTCATGATGCGATAATAAACGGCCCACACGGCGTCGAGCGACATTCCGCTGTCGAGATATATCGCACCGGCGAGAGATTCGAAAACGTCGCCGAGAGCCTTCGGCACCTCGACGTCTTCGGCCTCCTCGCGGTCCTCCTCGCCCATCAAATAATACTGAAAGGATGCAGAAAAAAGACGCGAACCGAATACAAAATTCGAGAAAACAAAATTCCGAATTTCAAAATTTCGATAAAAATCTTAAAATTGCCCAACAAGCATTCGAGCAAACTCGTTCCGCCAAAAGTCTTCGAGACACTCGTGGATTCGTCAAATTTCATTCGCAAATCCCGAGAAACCAATTTATCGATTGCAAAATTCGTTTTTTTCAAATTTTTTTCCTAAAATTTCAAGGTCAAGGTCATCGTGTCAATAGGAATCGTCACTCACCTCCTCGCTTATCGAATGTCCGTTTTCCTCCTGAATCCTGACGAAACGATCGATAACGACATTGAGGCCGGGCGAGAGATGACGAAAGTACTTGTGGAAGCCGCAGCGTACGGCGAGCGAGGCGAAAATGGTGTTGTTGACGAGGGCGGATCTGAGATCGGTGAGAGCACCCGGCGAATGCTGCCTAGCGTCCTCGTAAAGATGCCTCGTTATGAGATAATCGAGCACAGCATCGCCGAGGAACTCGAGACGCTGATAGCAATCGGTGAGACGATTCGGCTGATAAGAGGCGTGAGTGAACGCCTGAAGCAGGTAACTGGGATCGCGAAATTCGTATCCAATCGCAGTTTGCAGCCTGTCGTACCCATCGAGCATTTGAGCGAGCTCCTCGAGAGGATTCGGCGCGTGTTTCGACAGCGGATTTCGCGGTTCCTCGAGTTTGCCGTAACGAATCTTCGTTGAATACCGGAAATGACGAGGAAACACCGAAATGCTGCTTTTAATCGTTTCAACATTGACGGAATCGAGTGCGATCTCGACAACTTTCGCTCGAACCATTATTTCAATGCCAATTTTTCAAAAGTTTTTTTTTTCAAAATTATTTTGAAGAAAACCCCCCATTTCCTATTATCAATGTTTGAGATAAGGCGTTTATTCGTTTTTTCAAAATTGTCGAAAAACACACTCAATTTCCGCTCAATCCTACGCGTTATTCCCAATACTCGCGATTCGTTTCGGATTTTCACGTCTTCGAGACGGAGGGGAGAATCGGCGATTTTTCGAAGCAAAAATCGAGGAAATTTACCCTACTCGTGGTTGTCTCGCCCGTTTCGGGATTGCGCTTCTCGACCCAAGGCGTAACGCCCGGGTCGTCCTCCCGCCTCTCGGCCCCTTTTTCATCAGCGACGCCGAAAACTTCCTCGGAACTCGGCAAAACGTTGATGCCGAGCCAAGCCATGAAGAGGAGGGCGCCCCTCGGTCCACAGGCGATGAGGTAAGCGCCGATCAGTGCCTCGACGCAGTCGGCGATGCTCTTGTCGGGGATGCTGTGCTGAGTTATGAGATTGTAAGGAATGAAGCAACGAAGATGCTGCTCCGAGGTGGATGTTTTCCCCTCCGAGGACAGCGTCGTCGGCACCGGTGACGGCGTCGTCGAGGGCTGCAGAAGTTCGCTCCTCATCATACCGAGCTTCTGCTCGGTCTCGCGCACCAGCTGCGTTATGTCGCTCGGGTCGACGAGGGAACGCAGGGACGGCATGTCGGCGCGATTCCACAGCGTCGACGGCACTCCGGACTCTATCAGCGCCTGCTCGAGCTCCTTCGGGACGTAATAACACGGAGGTAGCCAATTGTCGTGAGGCTCGAATTTCGTCGCGATCATGCTCTCGCCCAGCATCTTCCGACGTCCGAGACGATAAAGATTGAGATTGCTGACCTGCGGTTGAAAAAAAGGTATGAAAACATCGAAGTAACATCCGTTTTTCATTTACCGATCCGCGGAACGAATAAATCGCGCGATTCTTCATTGAAGATTCGGATTTCACGAATTTTTCATCGGAGACAAGTTTTTCCCCGCGTTATTTAAATGAAAAATTCAATATTTCAATGAGCCGAGTCCGTAAGTGAGCTAGAATTGTTTTCGTCGCGCGAATATTACTTTCTCAATACGTAATCTGTTTTTCAACTTGGACGAAACGGAAAGAAAACGTTGCCTGAAAATTAGACACCCCGGTATTTACGGTATGTGAAGATGTAACGTTAAGGCGATGTGTTACATCCGTGAATCGAAGCTTAGAAAAATTCTCCGGCAGAATCTATAAATCGGATCGGTTTGAAATTTGTTGTGGGTATTCAGTGATATAGCCCGGAGGGACTGACGATTTTAGAATTTCGAAATTCTGAAAATTTATTCACTCGACAAAAAAATTTTTTTGAAAAATTTCGAAATTGCGAAATCGTCAGTCCCTCCGTGTTGTGTCACTAAATACTCACAAAAAATTTCAAATCGATCCGATTTACAGATTTTGCCTGAGAATTTTTCTAAATTTCGATGGGGGAGGGGATTAAAAATTAAAAATTAAAAAAAAAAAAAAAAAAATTAAAATGGCCTTAAAATAATAAACCCGCGGAAATTTGCGAGGTACGTTTATAAAGCGTTAAAGTGTGCCTCACCTGTTTCGATCTCAAGTGACTGAGTTTGCCCTCGTGTATTCTGTCGTAAGTGCAATAGAGGTAAGTCGTTATGGCGTATTTGAGGAAAGAATCGCCGATCGTCTCGAGGCGCTCGAGGTTAATGCCATCATTGGCGTTCGACATGGTGAGCGCTTGAAGAATGAGACTCGGACTCGGACCGGGATGTCCGCGTAGTTCCGGTTGCTCGTCGAAGCTCGAGAGCCTCTCGTCGACGGAGTAGATCGCTCCGGAGGATTCTTGCACGGGCAACCTGGTGATCTCGTGTTCGAAGGTGGAGCGCGACTCCTCGGCGTCGCGTTTCATCTCCGTCAGCAGTATTCCGGCGATCCTCTCGACGTATTCACCGTGCGCCAAGTGTCGTTTCTCGTCGACGTCCGCGGGGTTGTCGAGGACGTTTCCCGGGGCGATCGCGACGTTACGTCGACGCTCCAGGTCGACGTTGCGATCTCTCGTTACCAGCGAACCCCCGTTGACGATCTCAGCCTCTCGACTCTCGGTGAAGTCACGCTGCAGATGTTTGTGCCTGGAGACGAGCTTCTCGTCGACGTCCGGCGACTCCGGCCAGCAGGGCAGTCCCTCGGACTCCCTCTCGACTTGGAGAAGATGGAGGATCTTTTTGCTCATCTCCCGCTTCGTCGCGCGAGTCTCGTCCTCTACGGCCTCCGCGATGTTCTCACCCATGTAGGATATCCGGAGTCCCCGACGGTTCTCCTCGTCGCTGTCATCCTCGTCGTCGTCATAATCGTCCTCCTTATCCAGGTACGTGTCGTCGTCGTCGTCGTCGTCGTCGTCCGAATAGTCGACGACCCCGACGTCGCTGCACGTCTCGTCGGAGTCGTAAGTCGGCGAGCCTCCGTATCGCGCCTCGCCCCACCACTCGTTGGCAGCACGCCCGGAGGTCCCCAGGTCGCCACCCAGCGTCTCCACCGCCATGTCGTTCGACCAAGTGCCGATCTCCAGCTCGTCCTCCGGAGCAGCGACGTCGTCGACGTGCCTCTCCTCCGACCTGGAGTCCGCGACGTCCGGGCACCTCGCGACCGTCTTCGACTCCTTCTTCTTCTTCTCCTCTTCGTCCTGGTTCGATTTCTCCGTCTGCCTCGATCTGTCGAGGACCTCGGCGAGGCTCCAGCCAAAGTTCAACGGCGGCCATTGAAATTCTGAAGAACGAGGAACGACCATTGTACCCGGATTTTTCTTTCCGTTTTGTTGATTTTTTCCGTGCGAAAAGCGTTACCCGCGTCCAAATTTTGTTTTCCGAGGTTGATGGCGCGCGCGACCTCGCAACGTATCTGATCGGCGAGCAAAAGCGCGTTTATGCGATAGAGTATACAGGGCAGACAGACCGCCTGACGCCAGAGTGACGCCGGAAACGGATGTATCGCGCACAACTCGGCAACGAGTATCTGCTTCTGCTCGAGATTCTCGCGTTTCGCTCTCTTTGTCTCCTCGCTGCTCGTCGGTAATGCCACGCCCTTTCTGTTCACGTATCTGAGAGGCGACCAAAGCGAGAATCAATCGAGAACGAGACGAAAAGAGCGAAAGTTGCAAACAATTTCATTCTGCGCAAATTTCGAAAGAAAACCAGTTATTTTCGAACTGTAACAACCAAAGTCGCGGAAAATCAAATTTTCCACAAATTTCGTCGTCATCGTCGTCACGAAAATCGTAGAAAACTCCAAAAACGCGAAAATTTTCTCGTTTTCCGATCTTTCCTGTTTCAGCCTTTCTTTCTCGCACCCATCAGTGTCGTAAAACGACAGTTTGCAAAAGAAAAACAAGGCGAAATGAAAAAAAAAATTGATTTCAATTGAGAAAGCAAAATTAAAAAGCCTGAGAGAATGAGGGAGAAAAGTGCGAGGAGCGAATACCTCGGTGTGAGAAAATTCAGGCGCGCCGAGGTGTGATCGACGTCGAGAAGCGGCTGGCGTCGATTTTGTATTCTTATGTTGTACTTCTTTAAATAATACTCCTCGAAGGTGCTGTAACCGTCGCCGGGGAACGCCGACGTGGGATCGAGATTCGCGCAAATCTCAGCGACGTAAAAGTACTGAGGGAGAAAGATGAAAGATCGTTGACGAAGTCTCAGAGGCGAAAAAAAAGGGGGAAAAAAAAGATCGAACGGAACAGGGATACCTGAGGTTGATCCTGATTTCTGTACCAGGGCATGATCACCGCGTCGTGGTACTTGGAAGGATCAAAGGTGAAATGCGTTCTCTCGTCCTGCGGCACTTCCCTCGGGATCGTCTCGCGATTGTCGTAAATACGCTCCAAAAAATCCCAATCCACGCTGACGCTCTCGTTGTCGCCGATTGCTGCATTTTTTCAGAATTTTTTTTAGCGTTTTTCTTTTCTCCCGCGAATTCTTTCGTTCTCTTCGATTTTTCTGCTTCGTCGCGTTCGTTTTTTTACTTGCCGGTTTTCACGGGAACGATGGTGTACGAATTTTCCGAGGCGTTTGGATCGAAGAGCATGAGATACTTCTGAAGCCTCAGGACGTTGGTGAACGTGTAATTGAGAAACGTGGCGATTCTCTCGATCCTCGCTGCGTTCAGGATCACCGTGTTGCCGCACAGTCTCAGCTCGACTCGCACCTCACCCGATCTCGTGTAAATCGGGAATGGACAGAGCTGCGCGAACAAGTTCGAACGGAGAGTCGATTAAAAAAGAAAAACGGCAAGCAGAAGCGAAAGATGGAAAACAGGAAAAAGACGAAGAAGGACGGAAGATCGATTGAGATTGGATGACGCGGAGATTAAAAAATTCACAGATTCCGAAAATCGGATAGAGCGAAAAGAAAAAGGAGGGCAAGTGGTCGAATAAGGATCGGGTGAAGAAGAAAAGGACAATGAGGGAAAATGAGAGGAGCAAGATGGAGATGAAAAAAAGGAGAATAAAGAGCGGAAGAAGCAGCGTAAGAAGGAAAACAAGATGGACGAGAGTGCGAATGGTTGAGAAAAAAAGAGACTCGGAAATCCACAGGCGGAGAACGAAAAAAGGATAAGAGAAAGGGGAATAAGCGATAACCGGAAATGGACGGAACGAGAAATGCATCCAAGAGTGGAAATTGAAAAAAAAAAAGCTGTAAAAAGATCGAAACGATCCCTCACCTTTGGTATCGGCTTTAACGTGAGAATACCGAAGCCAATGGCCGATTCCTCGGGCGGATAGATTCGACGTCCTCGGGTGTTTTGTTCTTCCGGAAGTGGACAACTGAGCGACATATCGATGTGGTAGAGGTAAGCCGGTGCGCCGACGACGGGTCTGCAATCTGTGAGCGCCTCGGCGGTCTGCGTTCCGACAAGGTCACAAAAAACATCATCTCGCGTAACATCCAACGACAACAACGAGGATAATACATTTCTGGGTAGAAAGACAATCGCGAAATGGCAACCTTCTTGTAATAGTACTGGCGGCGTTTCGTCGTGCCGGGACGCGCCTCCGAGTGTTCGATTCTGCTCTCGTCGGGCAGGGCGGACACCTCGGCGTCCTCCGGACGCGCCCGGAAGTTTTCCTTCCCGATCGGCGAGAGGTTGTCGTCGATCTCGTTCTCCTTGTGGAGGCGCACGCAGAGACGCAGGGCCGCGCATCGACGCGCCATCGCTCTGTTTGGCATCGGATGGGACTGGGCAGAGAGAAGCGGAAATGAAACTTTGCGCGACCGGGACATCGTCGTCGCGGTCGACTTACCGAGATGGCGTATTTGAGCGGCGAATTCACGGGCAGTCTCAGAGAGCACGTGTACATTTCGACGTTTGAATCAACGTCCTTCAGCATCTCGATGGTCCACTCGGGTGTGAGACGCGTAAACGTGTCGCTCGGAAGCTTGGCGCAATATCTGTGAGAGTGAAAAACGGATCGGAGGCTCGCGGTCCAGGGGCAAAAGGGGGGTGGGGGGTCGAGGGTACCTGTTTACGAGGGATATCGCCGAGTTGAAGGTGACTCCGGGCGCATCCTCGCTCTCCAGAGGTCGGTAACGAGGGAAGTAAGGGGCGTACGCGTCCGCCTCGGTTTCCTCCTCCTCGCTGGGTTCCTCGTTCCAGCATTTTTCCAAAAGAATCTGTCATGAGAGCCCAACGACGGGGAAGCATTCGGAAATTCAGAAATTTACGGATTCGGAGATCCACGGGAGATTCAAAGAAACGGACAGTTTCGGAATTTCAATGATTCAAAGATTCCGAGAGTCAGATATTCGGGAATCCGCAGTTTTGGACGTTTCTCGATTCCAAAATGCAAATGTTTAGAGATTCAAAGATTTGGTTCGAGAGAAACGGTTGTGAACGCATTCGGAGATAAAAATATTCGAGAGATTGAAAGCGCGCGTGATCGTACCTTCTCGACGTAATGATAACGGGCGAGACGCCGTACGCACTCGTTCGAACGATCAGCGGGCACGAGTAAAACATGGAGAGCGTCAACGGCGCGCGCCCGGCTCTTGCATTGCACGTAAGATTGATAATTATCCGGGAAATGATATCTCATGACGAAATTACATTTCGGTATCTCGATACCTTGTTCCAATATCGACGTTGCTATCAGTAGATTGCACTCGTGAATGCGAAATCTCTTCAACACTTCCTCCTGTTTGCGATGCTCAGCCTCGAGATGGCGCGCGTTGGTGCTGACGCCACCGGCGCTGCAGCCCGCTGTTGGCGTCTCGTCGTTCGTTCGCTCGACGGCGTACAACGGCGAGAGAAAGCGCAGATCCTCGTCGCATCTGGAGACCTCCTGCTTGCCGGAAAACGAAGGTGGACGGTGGGTGGATGACGGGTGTGGGAGAGGGTTGGAGAGATTATCGCCGCCGTAGAATTACGCCGAGGATGAAACACGATCGAGCGAGGTTGTGATTCCAACGTTACCGACGTTGAGCAGATGAAAGAGTATCTTGGCGGTGAGGCTCTCGTCGACGAAGACGATGCCGCAGAGCAGCTCGGGATCGGTGATCCCACGATGGTGATGCCTCGCCGTTTGCTTCATCAGCTTCGTCAGGCCTCTCGTTCCCCCTCTCCTCGACGCTTTCAAGATCGTAGTTCCGTTGCTGCATCCTGGACGTTGTATCTCCGGCGGCGACGTCGTCGGTGACGTTACGGGAGGCGCTCCAGGTTCTCGAGTGGGCCTGTACGTTCTCAGTATCGCCAGGAGACGATGGACCATGGGCCTCGAATGACGGATTATTCTCTCGCGCTCCGTCAACGGCTCGAAGGCCTCGTCGCAGAGCGCACTGAAAACGAAAAACCCCGGAAGAAGAGCTAATGAGGTCGCGAATCCTCCCCCTCGACTTCATCGTCGACCCGGGTCTTATTTACCGTATTTTCGTCATGACGGACGAGACCATGTTGAGGAGCAAATAATGCCTCTCGTAAGGCGTCTTGACCTTGAGCTTTTCAGCGAGAATGAGAAGGGCGAGGGCGGCTCGGTCTGCGCACCAGGAGCCGAGACTTCTCAGTACCCGCAAAAAGTCCTCCATCATTTCACGCGGTTTTTCCGTCGGGTCGGGAATCTTTTGAATGTCCTCGAGGAACTCGTCGTTGTAAATCTCACTGGGATCGTAACGATGGTCCTGGAGGAAGTTCACCGCGTGAAGGGCGCAGCTCTCTAGTCTCTCTTCCAAGGTCGTCATCACCGCGGGCTCCTCGTATTCGATCACGTATTCCCGAGGCTTCGGACCGTACCTGGTGCGCGTCAGCGTCAAAGTAAAACATCCTCGAGGAATAGCCGCGCGTTTTCGCACGAAAAGTCGTCTCTCACCTCAGGACGGAAAGTATATCACTCGCGGTCTCGATTCTACACCCGTAAGCGTTCTCCAACCGCTCAGTCTCCAGACTCAGCCTCCCGGCTTCACCCGTCAGGTCAAAGAGCGGCGCCGCTAGCGCCACCACTCGCGGTGCTCTCTCGACCTTGGACAATGTCGCGAGCGCCCTTTCCAGAGGATCGCGCGACCTTGGCGCATGACATCTGTCCACGATCACCAGATCGAACAGCGACGGCGATACCGCACCCAGCGTCAAAAACTTCCAGAAGGCATCGGCCGTCGACGCGATTACCTGAATGCGGGGAAACATGAGAAATTGTAGAAAAAAAACAAAAACCATCGTAAAATTTTCGTTCCGAGATTTCTCCTAGAAATTTGCCGATAGACGGTACGATCGCTTACGCCGACGTTCGTAAAATCCTCCTCTGAGACATTGGAAGTTTCTGTGAGTACCGCGACACTCAGATCGGTCAATTGACGAATGAAATTCGCTTTGGCTGCGCAAGTCTCCTCGTCGTCCAACAGGTAAAGTGTTCTCTTGCCGCCGTCCTTTGGCGGTCTGCGGGGACACGAAAAAAAATGTTTGAAAAGTTTCACCGGCTTCTCGCGGAAACGGAAACGCGCACGTACCTCCTGTTGCCGGTGGCATATTCCTGTATCAGCTTTGACACGATGAAGGCGCGATCGATGTTTTTGCCCAAACATACGATGATGTTCCTCTGTTTCGCGGCGTAAAGCAACTCGACCTAACGATCACGCGTCGACGGGTGAGAAAATCGTTTCGGTCGCGGCACAATGATAATAATGAGTAACGATAACGAACCTGATACTCGCGAGGAGTGAACGATTTCGTATAAACCTGATCGTTGAAGGGGAATGCCATGAAAAAAGCCATGTACGTATGTTTTACTGTAATTTACTCTCGCATTTGCTCCTTTGGACGGAATGTTCGCCAATTATTCGCGTCACACTCCCGCCGGCTCTGTTTTTTCGTCGATCGTTATCGTTTCATCGTAATACACACGCGATAAGAGCTTTTTTTTTATCAAATATACCGGTGTGACATCACAGCCAGTCACACTAGAGTAGTTACAGCTGGTCACAGCGCGCTCTGCCGTTGATTGTTCACAATCGCCGCGACGCTCCTGCTACTACGGTGGCGCCGCAAACTACGGTCGAAAGGGGAACTGCTGATTGGCCGATGCAGAAATCTCTTCGAATTTTTTTGAATAAAAGACTGTCATCTTCGTCAGTGATTTTTTTGCTCAACATTGTAAAGTCGTTTACAATTTTGCAGAAGAGAAAGTTTATGCGAATCTAATGGTAACCGAAAACTCGGATTCTGTGGCTTCACATTTTACATTTTTATAGCAAACTTGATAATTAGAGTTTTAAACATTCTTCAAACGTAAAAGTGTATCTCGAGTTTCACAGAATGCATTGGGAATAAGGATGGATAACGTAGAATAAGAATGATTTTTTTTTTCAAGTGAAAAAATAAAAACGTATCGACGCGGGCGGCCGTGAAAGGTACCGTCTTTCGCCACGGCGCTTTCCAATTGATTCTATATAGTTCCGCTCCCCGCTAGCTAGACCCGTACACCCATGTGACAAACCATTCGGTTCATCTCTTAGCGCAAACGGAATAAACAAAATGTCGCGCGAATTCGCACAATGACGCCATAGAGGATTTGCCGAAAGTCAGAAAAATTAGCAACGTGCACATATATCCCATATGGTCGGTTCTTCGCCGTAGCGACTGGAGCTCGTTTCGCGGTGAAATGAGGTTTCGAGTACAGAATCGATGATGGAAGGAGAGGAGGGGGTAGAAATTTAGCGGCAATGACATCATCCTCTCTGCTTACTATTTTAGGAGCGGTGTGTTTGGATGACCGCCGCAAGTACGCGATAAACAGCGGGGAGTCGCGACAACGACGACACGTATATCGAGCAGCACAATTTTTTTTTTTCCTCTTTCATGTACAAACGATAAACATATAATACAATATTTAGTATATATATATATATATATATATATACAGTCGCGATCGTTTGGCAATCAAAGATGTATATATATAAAATTGATAATAATGAAAACATATATACGTTGCTGGTACTCTCCTTGCACGCCGGATAATGCAAGAGATGAGGGTCAACGTAATAAAAAAAAAAGAATCAAAGCCGCTCCTCGCGGCGATATATACAACACCGCTAATCTTTTTTTATGAAAAAAAAAAGATTCTTTTTATTATTCTCCAAGATACGAGTATCTCGCGTTACTAGTCGATTTATCGTCGATTTTTCATACACATACACACTCTCACACGTACAAGCACGCATTCGCGGATTCATCCGTTGCGAAAAAAAAAAAAAGAAACGTAATAATTGATAAACGGCGGGAAACGACGGGAAGGCGAAAATGTATCGCGCGTTGCGTTAATAAATTTCCCACCATGCAGCTCCCTATTTTCCCACTACGCGGAATTAGCTCTCGTGTAATGTTTATACATATATATCGATATCGATTGTAATAGTGTTATTGATTAATTTATCAGCGGATAATAATAATGTGTGTATTGATGAGTAGCAGCGATATATAATTTTAGCGCCGGGAGCCAGCAGCTGAATCTCGCGATCCAAGATCGAGCCTCGCCGTGAGCAAAGAAAAAAAAGAAAGAATTCATTTTCCCGCACGCGTTACTTCTCTCGCGTACGCGTCATGTACTACAACGTACACTCGAACATTCTTTTTCCCTCTCGTGTGCGAATTCGCGCGTCGTCGCAGCCTCGAGAGAGGAAAAAAAAGAACCGAAAATAAAATAATTTCGAAAAAGCACAAAGATAACGAGGTTCAATTCGGCAGTGTATCGAAGAGTATGTCCTTGACGCTCTGAGAGAGCGTGTCGGGGAACTTGATGTCGAAGCTGACGAGGAGGTCGCCCTTTCTCGTTGGTTCCTTCGGGAACGGCAGGCCCTGTCCCTGTATCCGCTTCACCATGTTCGGTTTGATGATATCACGAGTGAGATTGAGCGATATTTTTTCACCCGAGAGCGTCGGTACCTCGCAGACGGTGCCGCACAGCGCCTGTTTCAAGGTCACCTTGCAGGTGTACCTGAGATCGCTGCCCTCTCGCCTGAACAACGGGTGGGGCTTGTCCCTGATGATGAAGACGATGTCAGCTGGTACTTTGTTCCTGCCCTGATCGCCCTCCTTCTGGAACGTTATCTTCGTCCCGGCTTTCCATCCTGGCTTGACGTTGATCGTCAGGACTTTGTCCTCCTTCCTCGTCGTGCCGTCCTGCTGTACGACCCGGCGCGATATCTTCATTTTCTTCGTGCAACCCTTGGCGATGTCCTCCAGGTTGACGTAGAGATCGTGCTCGATCGGCGGATCCTGAGCGTGATCTTTACCGCCGGTGTTACCACCGCGTCCCGTACCCGGCCCGGCAAAGTTGAACGAGTGCGAGCGGAACGCACCACCCGGACCACCGGGTCTCGCCGTCCCCATCCTCAGGTCGAAAGGATCCTCCATTCCCATATCGTCATCTTGGAAGCCGAAAACGCGGTTGCCGCCACCGCCCCCGCCGCCGAACTCGAAGAACGTGTTGAAGGGCGACGCCGAGCCGAAGAACTGCGCGAACGTCGCCCTCGGGTCCCCGTGGAAGGTGTAGGTCGCTCCCCTTGAGCCACCCTCGTCGCTTCTGCCACCCTTGAGACCCTCCTCGCCAAATTGATCGTAAACCTCGCGCTTCTTCGCGTCCGACAGCACCTCGTACGCTTCCGCGATTTCCTTGAATTTCTCCTCCGCACCCTGGGCTCTGTTCTTATCCGGATGATATCTCAGCGCCAACTTTCTGTATGCCTTTTTGATCTCGTCATCCGAAGCGCCCTTCGCTATGCCCAGAATCTTGTAGTAATCCTTGCCCATGTTTCTTTACCCGCCCTGCGGATGCAAAATTTACAGTCAGAATATAACTAAAGTTTCGCTCCAAAAGTATCGACGAATCGAGTGAACGCTTTTCTCGAATTATTGTTATAAACTTTTTATTATTCTGTAATTTAATTATACATTTTAAACTCAAATTATGTGCGTTAACTTTTTTGTAAAGCGCAATGAGAGCTTCGTTTCTACCTCCGAGACATTCTGTTTGCAAAAATCACTTTGAGCGATACGACGAACGAACAACGGAAACAATCAAAAGTGAAAAATAAATTAACGTTTTTTCTGAAATAAAGGCAAGAGTATGCAACTGCAGTAAATCGCGCCAATAAACTTAATTATAGAGCGCATCGACATCTTCATTCTTGCCGCGGAGGAATTTTTTGTGAAATAAGTAATCGGGTCGCGTGACAACAAAACGACAAAAATAGTGAAAAATTAATATTTCGTTGAAAAAAAAAAAAAAAAGAATTCATCAACGTTTTTTTCGAAAATAACAACAAAAGTGCTATATCGACGCGAATTGTGAACGTGAACTTTTTTGTAAAGCAGATTCGGAGCTTCATTTCTGTCGGTAACAAATTTGTCGTACGACGATTATTTCGGGAAATACGACGTATGAACGTAATGAATAAAAATTCGTAATCCTCTCTTCTCGAAAAACGTCAAAAGAATTGTATTGACGTGCGTGGTGTACATAAACTTTATTGCTAATTACATCGAGAGTCCGATTTCAGTACCGAACGAATTTTTCGTGTGACAATCGTTTCAAAATATTTTTAAGAAAATGTAATCGTGAAATTCCTTCGCGCAATTATCGTAAGTCATTCGGAGCGGTCACTCACGGAGATTTCACCGAGATCGGAAATGACTTATCGAAAGTTTAAAAAAGATTGAAAAAAAAAAAAGAAAAACAACCGTACGGGTGTACGCGACACCCACCCCGTCCTCGGATTAATATCGACGTCGATTCGCGTCGCCGCGACTACGTGGGAGGATGGCGCGTGTCGGATTGAAAAAAAAGGCCGAAGGAAAAAAAGAAACGTACGCACAAAAAAGATCGTTTCTAAAAATGATCGTCGACCGTGCGGTTATTCGCACGATACTACCGCCCCCCCCCCCCCTTCCACCGCCCCCTGCCCATCTTTAACGAGAGACAATCATTCGAGGAAAGTTATGGCCAGATACGTGAACTAATAAAAAGAACCAACCTTGATTAATTTCGCGAGGCAATGGTCGTTTTTTTTCCTTTTCTCGACGATCGTCGACGTTGATACGACGGTTTCCGCGAAAACTGAGGTTGCAACTTTTTGCAGCAATCACGAGATGTACAATACAAAAAAACAGTAAAATAACAGACAAAATGTACGATGTCTCGAACGTTCCGTCACAAACTAGAGTGTGGCGTAGGTTGAACGCGGGGTTATATATAGAATCGTTGCTTCTCGTACCTTCGGGAACCTTCGAGAGAGA
Source organism: Heteropelma amictum (assembly GCA_959613375.1). Lineage (NCBI taxonomy): Eukaryota > Metazoa > Arthropoda > Insecta > Hymenoptera > Ichneumonidae > Heteropelma > Heteropelma amictum. The sequence continues at coordinate 3,216,332 of OY390721.1, read as the reverse complement.
ATTGGATGTAAGCCCGAGAATAGGCCGCGAGCTTGCACGGAGTGGCGCGTCGCGGCGCCACCTCTCTCGGGCGCATGCGAGCCGCGAGCGCCGCCGCGAGATGTCGACGGAGTGGGGGGAAGAAAACACAAGGCACGCGCGTAAATTTGAAAGAGTGCGAGTGTAATTTCGCAGCCGAGCGGGATTTTCACGAATCCTCCGGGGTGTATTTCTTCCACAAGTAAATTTGTTCACCGCACGCGATTGCAACGTGACCCTCGCGCGGATCTATGCTCATCGAGGGCGCGGGTATGCCGTTCTTGCAGACGAGCTCGCCAAGGAGACGCCTCGTTGCGAGGTCCCAGACGCGCGGCGCTCCATCACCCGAACCCGAGAGAACTCGCGCGTCACTCTCGTCGAGACTCGATTCCAGACAAAGATCGTCCGCGACGTGTCCCCTGTATTCCGCCAGTAATTCGCCCGTTTGCTTGTCCAGGAGTTTCACGACGCCACCGTCGGAGCAACTCGCCAGGATACACCGACCGTCCTGGCTGAAACTCGCGCACGTCACGACTTCTGTGGACAAATAACGGAATCAATGTGATGTTTTCTCTCTTTCCTGTTTTATGGACGCAGCATCGTGAATATATATAAACGTACCGGCAATGCGGTCGGACGATAAATCGCCCGCGCGAATATCGTAATTTCTCACGGAGCCGTCGAACGACGCCGTGAGAATCTCGTGATCGGAAACTCGGACACTGGAGATGGCGTCTTTCGCATGGCTAAGAATGTCCACGGCGCATTTGTTGTTCGATCTCACGTCCCAACACATCACCCAATTGTCACGACCTCCCGAAATCGCCATTGTCGATTCCTCGTTCAGTCTGCGCCGAGAGGTAGGAGGGAGGGGGAGAGTCATGATGGACTTTCGGAAAGGGCCACTGATTTGGCTGGAATTTCGCGCGCTCGAGGGAAAAAGCATGTTCTTTTTGTTTGTTCTTTCGACTCATGACTGTCTCTGCGGGTGTCCCTGAAGAGTAAAAAACCGACCTTCAACTAGAAAACCGTGCGAAATACAGATTCGTCGATAATGAAGAAATTTTCTTAATCGACAAAAAAGCGTTGTTATCGTAGTCAAAGACGATTTTTATCAATTTATTAATTTATCAAACAAATGTCAATATTTCCTGAGTAGTGACGAAAAAAAACTACAGAATTTTGCGTTTTATCATACATCGTTAGTACGAAGCTACGTTCAGAATTCCAGCCGAATCGGAGGTGGACGCTTTCGGAAGTCCGAGCGAGCGCGAGAATGGACAAACCAAAGCAGAAAAAAAAACGCGCGGCTACTCACCTGACGCAAGTGGCAGGGCCAGCGTGACCAGCGAGCCATCTGATCGGTGCGCCTGTCGCAACGTCCCACAGAACGACGTATTTGTCATAGCTGCAAGATACGATACGAGCGTTGTCGCACGATATGCAAGCGTCCATTACCTGCTCGCCGTGACCCTGATACGTCTTCAGAAGGGCTTGACTATACGGATTCCACAGTTTCAATTGTCGTCCGGAGCCGCATGTTACGCAGTACGCACCGTCGACTGTTTACGTTTGTTATAAACATTACGTTTGTGCGAGTGATTACAAACATGAAACATCCTAGCGCGTAAATTTTTGTAAAAGTCCTCACCGGTGAATCTGACAGCTCTAACGGCGCCTTGCTTGCAGTTTATTACGTTGATGAGGCTGTAATCCGTTCCGTTTGCCTCTCGGGAGATTGGCGGTGCCGAGGATGTCGTTGACACGTGCTCGGTCATCGTGAGACGTCAACGCTATCAACGAAAACGCGTATGTTTCTCGAACGAACGACAACCGATGACCGATGACTGACGTACGGAGATCATACGGCTTGAAATAATGTGCTAGAAGAGAAACCCGGCCATGAATACCGTGAGACGTAACGTTGCGAAATATCACCGCTAGAGCGGCGGTGCGATCGGCAGGAGTCTATTCTTTTCAATTTTCCGATTATTGAAATTGTTTTGTACCAATTGTATGATTTGCAAGAAAAGGATTCTAGTTGTTTGATTGAAATATATCATAAAAAAAAATGTTATACAAATCAGTTTGTAAACATTGTAACAGTTATTGTTTGTAATAAAACGATTTGAATTAATACAATTTGACGAAAGAGAAAATAAATCTAATTATCCATTGAGCAATTATTCATTAATTTGTCCAACTTTTAAATAAAATATCGAAACAAGCATACATGGGTCCTAAGCGACAGCAGCGCCGCTCGACGCTAACCCTTTCAAACATCTCGCATTTCCGGATCATCATACGCGCTGCTCTCAAGAACCCGGATTCCCATATATCGAGTGAGACTGATTTCCCTGCCCATATACAAAAAAATCTCCATGTTGTGACAGTTGAACGCACGCCGCAACAGAACCGAGTGTCTTTCGCGCACCGTGTTTTTTTTTTTCATTTGTTGCGTACGTGCATCGCGGAACGCCTGCCTCTGTGCTGTATCCACGCATATACCGTAACGTTTATAAAGAAGGGGTATACAACGAAATGCGTATTCCGCTCGTCGGGATTAAGAACAAGAGGAAAAACCGGTCGTGCGTCGTGTGCAGGAGCATCGGAGAAAAAAAAGACAATCGCAACGAGAACGTGAAACGGTGAAATTAGCGTTGGTATGCCAGTTTAGACGCGATTACGATCTCCACGATGATGAACGCGAAAGCAACGAGTCACAGATGCCCTCGGAGCTTCAACAGCGACGGGATTACAAACAATCGTGAGTTTCGCCGATGATCCTGGCCACTTTGTCTCTCTCCTCTCCCTCTCTCTCTCTCTCTCTTCAATCTATCGTTCGTTGATGATCGCGTGCCCGAAAAAACCGTCTGCTTGAGCGTCTTCGCGTCGCGGCGGCGTCTGCTAGAATCGCCGCGGGACGATTGCCACGCGCGAGGGGCGAAGGGCAGAGGGGCGTTGTCCAGGATGAAAAATCGCGAGAAAAATGTTCACTCGCGCGACACTCGCGACTCTCGCGTCCCAAAATTACGAAAGGGCGGGAGAGAGAGGGAGAGAGAGAGAGAGAGAGAGAGAAAACATTCGTGGAAAGAGGAAAATGAAAAAAAAGAAAATCAACCACCATTTTGTACTCCGCAGATCTGTCGGATAAACGCTTTTTTTTTCTTTTGTTTTTTCTTTCGTTTTCGTTCCTTTTTTCCAATCTTCCCTCGTTCGCGCTTGCTCGTCGAACCGACCAATTCAGAAGACACGTCCGGTGATGGTCCCGGTGCTCTCCTGGACATGCTGGCCGAGGTAGCTTCGCGGACTCTTCGTTCCGAGTCGATACGTGCTCCGGCGGCAGCGGCGGAGGAGGAAAAAAAGAGCGAAACAGTCAAGGACACTCGTCGCAATCCGAGAAGGCTTCTGTCGATGCCGACGACGCAGCTGGTCAAGAGATTCACCATTTTTACAAGCGACGAGCTGAGAAGAAGATACTCGTACGAGTGCAACTTGGTGCCCGGGTGCGGTCAAAAGTACACGAGTTTCGCCAGCGAAAACAGAGCCAGGATCTCCATTACCAGCCACCTGGTGGACCATCTCGATCGTCTGAGAAACGAGAAAGACGTCCCGTCGCAGTGTGGTACGCTAAAATCTCCGCCAGAGGGAGTGGCGCGTTGCTTGGAAAGTACTCAACAACGACGAATATTTTTACATAGGCGGGACGGAGGAAGCAGAGTCGGGTGTGGAGGCGATGATGGAGTGCACCAGGAGGAGTAGGAATCGCCGGGAGGACAGGGACAAGGAGAACGAAGAGAGGGTGGAGGAACGCGAGAAGGCGTCAGAAGTGACCGCCGTCCCCTCGGCGAAAAATCGACACCACGAGTCCAGGGTACTCGGCGATCACAGTTACTACGAGCGCGTACGAGAACAAGAGCCAACTACGGATATCCCGTCGTCCGAGAACGTGAGGAAGCCTCTCTGCCGGTTTATACGTCCTCGCGAGCTCAACGCTTGATCCTTCATCTTTTGTGGTTTCTGTTTTCTCCGCTAGATCGTGCTGATGGTAGTGGAGAGCGAGCGCGTTCGTATCGAGCAAATTTCGCCGCTTCCGGATGCCGCTGCTTCGGCAGTCAGCGTAGAGAGCAACGTCGGTACGTGCCACAATTATAAACTGCAAACGGTAATTGGAAAAACGCACGGTCAATCTTTGTTTGTTTCCATTTTCGCGCACGAAGAAACGAGTTTAGCGCCGTGCAAACCCAAAGGCAAAGCAAAGTTCATAGGAACGAGCAAGGAGGAGAGAGAAATGGCGCTGCTGCTGATGGAACGAATAAAGAAACGCGGTAATCCCAGCGGTGGTAATCTTCAGTGTCGCATCTGCGTACCCCCGCGGAGTTTCACAGCTCCGACGACGCTCGTCTCGCATTATCGCAGTCACGCCGGTATAAAACCGTACGAGTGTCGCATATGCCGTTCGGTATTCACGCGCCGACACAGCCTGAAGTATCACATGCTAATACATCAGAATCAGACGCGCTTCACGTGCGCCGATTGCGGCAAAAAGTTTCGTCACCCCTCGCACTTCCGGGAGCACCGCAGGCGTCACACCGGCGAATCGCCGTTCGCCTGCGAGGATTGCGGGCAAAGGTGATGAAAAAAAACAAAAAAATAACCCGATCTCGCTCGGCACGATTAAATTCGCGTCTCGACTCTGAAAATTCCACGAAACATATACGCAAACGACCATTTGGCCCCTTTCATCATTTTCTTTGCGCACTTTGCAGATTCAAGACGCGCAATACGTACAAGCGTCACTTGAAGACCCGCCACGGTAAAGTTTTAACGACGAGCGGCGAGCTCCTCCGCCTGACGGAGAACGACGATGATTTTCGTGGCAAGGTAATGACAAATCGCGAGAGAAAAACGCGCGATCTCAATGGCGCTGCGATCGCGACGACGACGGTGGAAACGGAAACGTCCGTCGGCCATGTTTCTTCTCCCGCGATCGAGGATGGCATCCTCGTCGGGGACGACAAGGAACTCGTGGAGATCGATCTCGGCGAGTATTCCCTCGAGCTCGAGTACGACCGGAGCATGGAAATGGACAGAATCGTTCGCGACATCGTCGACGAGGAAGCCGGATGCTGCGACAACAATAACGAGCCCACCGACGATTCCGCCTTCTTCGGCGCAGCGCATCCGGGCTCGATGAAACGCGACGAGCCGGTGGACGAAAATTCGCCACGATGCGTCGTCGTCCTGGCGAACCATCGGAGCTTCGCCGGTGATTATCTCAGCGACGAGATTCTCGTCGCGCAGGAATGAGGAAATCCTCTTGCCGCTTTCTCGTTTTCCATTTCGTCTTTCTCATCGTCCGCGAAGAGTACGAGGTAAAAATGTCACTTTCACGATCGTCGGAGTAGCGGCGAGACGACGACGTTTCATTCCACAAGGAGGAAAAAACGGTGGCGATCGGAAGCGCGAAGAAAGATTGCTTCCATCGTCCGGGGGGTTCAAAGATGTTTCGCGCATTTACGCGATATATTTTACATACGCGCTGACAAGAATTTACACCGTCGAGTGAAAAGTCCATGTACGTACGATATTTTACCGCTCCAAAAATGATCAATCTTATTTTTTTCGGCCATAGCGAATTTGAACTACTCTGATGCAAAAAAAAGCAAACTTCCCCTGCCACAAGCATCGAAATTTGCAAAATCGAGATGAAAATGTTTCCTCTTGGCAGGATTTTTAATACAAAATGTAGAAACTTTTCTCGCAACGGCGGAGAAAAAAAAATCGGTGTTTTTTTTTTAGAGCGGTCTTAAATAACATATGTCGTATATAATTTTCGCTCGGATGTATAAATTCTTGTTTTTCATAAACAGGGTGTCTCGGAATTGAATGCGAATGATTTTGACCGGAAACGAGGATGAAATTCCAAAGTCTTTGCGGGATTTTCCGAGTGCGCGCGTTTGATTTGACTCCAATTTTCACAATTGATATCTTCCCTCTCGGAGCTCTTTTTTGCGAACGTAACTTCAAAACAACGACATCGAGTTCCGGGACATCCGGTATATACTGATTGTATATGATTATGCATTACGTCTAATCACGATAATTGCGTTACAAATGTATTATAAATTTGTAATACGAATATCAGATGTATATTATTTATTATCCGTACGCGTGATGCATAATTATATGTATATTAGGGTGGATAAGAACGATGGAAAATTTCTTTTTTTTTTCGATACCGAAAAATCTCGATTGCCCGAAAATGGAAAAATCGAGACCTTGATACAAGCCTCAAGGGGTCCCCAATTTTTCATTTCCCGCTTGAACTTTTTCCAAACACGCTTCGCGAAATTACCAATTGATCCGGAGTAGAAAATGACATTTTTTAACGTACCGATCGAGCGGAACATTAAAATCGATTCGAATGAAGCTTTAGCATCGATTATCTCTCAAACGGTTCACTTTATCGACGAAACACCGGAAACCTTTTTTGTAGAGCATCAAATTTCCTACCAGAAGTGTCTCGTACGATTTTTTCCAAACTCAACGGTTAGCTATCTACGAATAGAATGGCGAACCGTTGAGTTCCAAAGTTGAAAAAAAGTGAACGGAAAATTTTCCCACGTGATTCGAGGGAGAAATGAAAAATTGCTACGAGAGACCCGTTGATACGAATATCAAAGGCTTTTACTCGAAGTCGCGTGTTTTCGGATGGTCGGCGAAGAATTTTTCAATTAATCAAAAAAGCCTTTTTCACCCACCCTAATAAATATACATATATATATATAATTAATATATATAAATATCTAAATCGTGAGAGCTGTGAAGCGCTACAATGCGATATTGTATTTTTCTACGATTTTTTGTACTCTCTTTTTTTTTCTTATCGTCGAATAATATAAAACAAAAGGATATGAGTTTGCGCCTCGATTCCCACGGGGCCAAGACGATGAAACGAACTCCCGAGGTGTCTCCCATTTACTCGACATTATATATATATACATATATGTATTTATATGTGTATATGAAAAAAATTGTGAGGTGTAAAGCGCTACAATGCGATATTGTATTTTTCTACGCTTTTTTGTACTCTATATTTTTTTTTCCGTCAAAGAATATAAACACAAAGGTCGGTACGATAATCGAGAGAGATTTATTCGAACATCTTTATTCGCGTCCCTCAAAAAATTCGCGTCAAGCAAAAGAGATCCTTAATGTTTATCGAAATTCGTTTTGAGCACAAATGTTTTCGTTTTCTGTCGTTGTTTCTCCGGACGATTGAGGTAGGCGACGAGTCGTCGAGCTCGCGCGTTTCACGCAGCATCCTTTTCACCGCGGATACCTCCGAAATATACATATATTAGGGTGTTTCGAAAAAAAAAACAAAAAATCATCGTTTCCGGTGAAGTATCAAAGCGGGCTCCAGAGCCGAAGGGGTGAGGACATTTTTTCGTAACTCGAATTTGTTTAAGGGGGCTCAGATAGTAACATCAGCTCGGGGGAAGCCGATTATAAGCGATAAAAAATGTTTTTTTTATTGGCAATTCGGCTGGAGTCGCACTTTGATATTATTACCCCTTTTTTCTTCCAAACGGGTGTAAAAACTTGGTTTACGCGAAAAAAGGAGCCCGTAAACATTTTCGGTCTCAATACCAACGTCGAATGGTGCTCCAGTGAGCTTTTCCATTTTCCATGAGAAAAACATGGGAAAAACAATTGAATCGAAACGCACGATATATTTTCGTAGGAAACGAATCGCTCTGGAAAAAAGATTCTTCGTCGCAATGCCGTAAGACTAAACGTTACGGCGTCAGAGCCGAATATAATCAGGCTTATCGAAAAACCTCGCAGGATTTTTTTCGCACAGCATCAATTTCGCTATCCGACATCGCCTCGTTTAATTCTTCATAAAATATTATTTCAAAACAATACCCTTTGAAACGACGTTTTCAGCAGAAAACAGCTCAAAAATCACAATCCATCGCTATTTTTTTCCCCAAAACGCATGTAAACATCATAAACAACAGAAATTTAACTACATTTTCAAAAGGTACGCAATTTTCGAGCATTTTTCTTCCGAAAATACATTTTCCCGAAGAGCAATGACCTTCTCACGATCATAGTCGAAAAAAGTCTCGTTACGTTCACATATCCACATTGCCACCCTTCTTAACGACCCTTAAAAATATTTTCACACCCTTTCGCCGCTTTAACGTGGTTTTTCGAGTTGATTTTACAATTTCCCACAAAAATGTGTTGTACGTTTTTTTTCGAGACTCACCGTTAGCGAATAATAGCAGTTCGAACACGCTCCGATCGTTCGATCGATTCTCACCCTCGTGAGAAAAATCGAAAAATTCGACGCGGCGTCACGTGACCGAACTTGACCCATTTGAAAGACGAAAAAAAACGCTATTTTCTTTTTCGAAACACCACAATAAATATACATCACACATCAACGCATACATGCAATGTTGAATGCGTAATTATTTTTCTTCGCGATTCGTCACGTCGCGCAACGTTATTCCATAATAATAATAATAATAATAACGTTATTCTCGATATACATATCATATAATATACGTTCAGTTATCGCCATTGCGATAACCCTCATATCTGACAAAATACTGAATCTTTTTTCGGCGGCGCCGGAAGCGCCCTTCAACCCCCGCGCTTCCCAACCCCCTTTCATCAACGGACATACATCTCTCGTGTTTTTTTTTTTTTCGTAATTTTTTTTCTTTTCCTCTCAAAATAACAACTCAGTCTCGAACGGTTCGTATAATTTTCCTTCTTCTCTTTCTTCCCCCCCCCCCCTTCTCTCTCGCAGCGTCCGAGATAAATTACTCGCGATCGGATCGGTGTAGAAACACACCGAAATTGGTGTTATAATTACAATATAATTACAATAATAATACATAATAAGTAATAATAATGGCACGCGTCCCCTCACGGGCGAACCATCGGAAAAAATCAGAATGGCGACAATCTTCGGACGGAACACCCGGCCGAGTCACTCTTGGAGTGTTTTTTTTTTTTTCGTTTGTTTTTCTTCTTTTCGTTCGATCGATGATTTTAGGTTATTCGCGAGGGTGGACTCGGTCTAGTCTACTTTCACGGTTGCTTCTTGAATAACGGCGTGTCGTCGATATTAATGCGATCGACTGCCTCCCCCCCTCTTCATTCCGTTTTCCCTCTCCCCGGAGGTTATTCACGCTTCGTTGCAGAGTCTCGTCATCGAGCTCGTCGAACACGTCGAGGTTCCCGCTGCTGGCGGCAGCGTCGTTGCGGTCGTCGAGAGACAATCGTTTCGCCAACCCAGGGAAACCGTCGATTCTGCGATCGTCGGGATCTGAAAGAAAGGAAACGAAGATTCATGGAAGAGAGGAAGAGAGAGAGAGATTGATTGATTTACTTTGCTTTCGTGAATTGTAATTAATTAAGAGATGGCGATGGGATTAAGGAGAACGGCAGGTACGGTTTCTGGGAGATTGAAATTGAATGAGAATTTCGAGCAGTCGGCGAGTTGCGCAACGGTCGAACGGTTTCGGAGCGTCAAAATCGACGCAGTTTTTTTTTATTTTGCGAGAAAAGACGCGTCATGATTAATATATTTGCAACAAAAACTCGGCACTCTCGAACGTTCGCGAGATAGAATTTCGTTTATAAATACACTTTGTTCGCTTCGTTTGTACAACTTTGAAACGAAATTCGAGAAAAATCTAATTACGAAACAACGAAGGAAATTCGGAAAAGTTTGAGAAAAACAACTCACTCCGTAATCGCATCCGATGAGGGGAGTTTCGGCAGTGGCGTCATCTGCGCCCGAACCGCCGCGATAAGGATGAGGCGGCGGTGGTGTCGCGTAGATGTTCGGTTTGCCGGAGACTCGGGCGTAGAGGGCGCCAGCGCCGCAAGGCGCTTCTCTCGTTCGCGACGTCGTCGTCATTGTCGTCGGTGGATGTTGCATCGCCATTACCGGTCGTCTTCTGCCGAGGCTCGACGAGACCGGAAGCATCAGCCGATGATGCGCCGGATGAAGGTTCGAAACGCAGCCGACAGCTTCGCAGCGACCCCCCCCACCGACGAGAACCGTCGGTGGTGGGGGTGGCGGCGGTGGCGGTGGCGTTCCCGTGCGTTGACGACCGATGCTTAACTCGGCGTACGTCAGTTGGCGCTGCGGTCGCGCCAGCGTCGAAACACACGCGATGCCGTTCACAGAGTCGCGACGCGGCTGTTGCTCGCGATGAAGAACGTAACGCGGTGAAATCGCTACCGACAATTCCGTGTACGCATTTTCTGCGGACGCAACGACCCACGATCATTGTGTTATTTTGTTTCGGATTTTTTTTTTCGTGTTCAATAAAGAATGCTCTTTACGAGACGAGAGACAACCTCAGCAGGGGTCTGAAGTTTCGCGAAAAAGTTCTGTGTGTCGTAACAAAATCGATGTACAAGCGCTCACCATTGGCGTGGGGTATAACGTCGGGATCCTTCTCGTCGAAGCTGTCGGCGATGCTGGCGGATCCAGCGGAACCGCCGGGTGCGAGAGACGCTGCGGCGAGGTCCGACATTCCGCCATCGTCCCGCGAGTCTTTGTCCCGATCTAAGTTTCTGCTGCCGCCTCCTCCCGGACGATGGCGCAATCGTACGGCCAGCACGATGACGAAAACTACCAGCAAAATACCAGCGAGGGCGGCGACGATCGCGCCGAGAAGCGGCCCCGAGAGCGACAAAATCGACGGCGTGAGAGCTGCGTGACAACCGGAAACAGACAAAGGAATCGCCGATTATGACGGACGGTATACGCGCAAACTGGACTACCTGGCTATGAGAGAGAGAGAGAGAGAGATAGAGAGAGAAAGAGAGACAGAGAAACGGGGTGAGGGTAGGGACTCGGAGCCCTACCTGGATATCTCCTGTGCTCGGGATCCTTGCCCCGTTCACGGGAGGACCTCCTCGTCTGTAGGACAGTCGCGTTGCTGATGGCGTGCGCCGTCATGATCCTCAGGAACAGAACAAGCCCGGACTGGCTCTGGTCCACCGGGAGGTCGGTGACCTCGAGCATATCGGGCGTCAGGCTCGTGGCCGAGCCCAAAAGGTGCATGGTAGCGGCGTCAAAAACCTGAAGTACGTAGGTCGCGGTATTGGAATCGGCGTATTCGCTCAAGGCGCAGCTGACGCTGACGCTCGTCGGGGTCTCCGCCCGTATCGTGCAGTTTTCCGGGGATGGCGGGTGCGCCGAGGTTGAGCTCTGTTCACCTGACAACGCCAAACGTTTTCGTACCACACGGGATTTCTCTCTCTCTCTCTCTCTTTTCTCTCCGCAATGTGAATCCTCTCCGACGTGAAAATTAAGGGGGGTGGGGGAGGGGAGTAAGAAAACAGATCCAACAACTCACCGGTTCTCCTCTCGGGTAGGCCAAGAGTGGCGATTCTCATGCGGACCGTCTCGCTGCTGCCCTTGCTGTTGCTAGCGAATATGGTCGCGCGATAACTGGTGCCCGGCGCGAGACCCGCAACGACGAAAGTCGCCTCGGAGCTGACGCGATCGTGAACGAGACGACGGGAGTCGGCTGCCGTCTCGAAGCTCTCGGTCGCCTCGTTCGCCCCGGGGTCCATCTCAAGCTGGAGATGAAAACGCTGCGAGAGGCCTCCGTTGAAACCCTCGACGCACTCGATGCGCAGCGAGTCCGTCGTTTGATTCAGCGCCGTGCAGTTCTGCGGCGTATCGGGCCTTCCTGAGAATCGGAGAAGGGACAAGGAGCAAGAGGACAAGGGAGGCTTTTAGATTCGAAGAGATCCAAGACGAGAGAAGGACTTTGAGAGAAAGAGCATGATTTTCCGACGAACCAGCTGGGACGATGTGATAGACGCAAGGCTCGATCTGGACACCCTGGTCGTTGGCTCCCCAGCACAGGAGCGTCCCGTAGTCGAGCTCCGTCATGGGCGTGTAAGTCGCGATGGAACGCCCGCTGCCTTCGTTCCTCACCTGCGCCTGGGCGATGTCCACGGATTCCATCGTGTTGTTGAACCTCCACGTGAACGTGACCCGCGACGGATTGGCATCGAGCTCGCAAGGAACCTCAATGGCCTCCTGGCGGGCGACGCCGTAAACCCAAGTCTGTCCAGCTCGGCACACTGGAGCGTCTGTTGGAGAAGATCTTTTTTCACACACCCACGACCACACACAGACGGAGCCTGTCGTGCTCGTGGGTGGGTGCGCGAGGGTGTTTGAGGCGCCAGGAAAACTTACACTTGACATCGAGCTCGAGCGGTTCGCTGGTGCCATCGCCCTCCTGATTGCTGCCAACGCAGGTGTACGAGCCGGCACTCTGTCGCGTGACGCTCTGCAGCACGAGACTCTGATTGCTGACGAAAGTACCGCTAGCCGCGTTGTTGAACAACGCCTCGGCCTGGAACACGCGCGCAAGCAAACCTCGTGACCATCGCAATTAGAGAGCGGGTAGGAATTTACGACCCATTCGGTAAAGCTCACATTGTGCCGCCAGTGGATTTTCGTCACCCACGGATTCGACCGGATGTTGCACTCAAAGTATACGTCCGTGCCCTCGCGGATCGCGCTTGCGTTCAGATTGCTCCCCAGCTCCAGGCTGACCACGGGTTTGTCTGCTCGTTCGTGCGGCAAAAAGCGTATGGGTGCGGGCTCGCGACGCTGATACAAGTGGTATGATTCGGCGCTGTTATACTCACGGCGAATGTCGAGTTTCCAGCCATCCTCGAGCGCCGAAGCTTCCATTTCCGGTACGCTGCCTCTGCACGTAACGAACTTCCCAGCATCCTCGATACTCGGTACGAACTTGAGGACGCTGGTCGTCGCGTTGCCATCTTCGTCCTTGAACGTAAGTTTGGCGTTCCGCAGCACGGTGCTACCCTTGGTCCAGACGATTTCCGGTGCCGGTCTCGCGCCTATCACCTCGCAGCTGAGCTCGTACGATTTCCCGGCGCTCAGCGGACGATTCTCACCGAGAATTCTCACCCGGAGGGGTTTCACTGTTTGGAGACGAAGAAACAGACGCGGACGAAGGTCAGCCTAAGGTCGCTGCGGAGGTGGGTGAATGGACGCCCGGGCGAAGAGGGGGAAACTCACGGATCATGTTGATGGAGATGGAACTTGATATCGGTGCGACCATGTTGTTGTTGGACGCCTGGCAAGTGAGCACCGCCAGGAGATGCTTTCTCTCCAGCCGCTCGATTCTCAGGACGTTTTTCACGCTCCTTGTGCCCACGGTCTCGTAGCTGTCGTCGAGCAGGGCGTTTTCGCGCCACCAGGTGACTCGCGGCTGCGGGCGGCCTGCAAGGACGGAAAAAACGTTCAATCCCTTCCGCCACTGCCCGCCCTTCCCCCCTATTCTCGTTCACTAACCTCCAGTAGCGACGCACGTTATATTAAGACTCGAACCCTCGTTGTAAGGCCCCAGGATGTAATTCCGAATGTGCGATCTGCCGTCCTCGTCGAGGATGCTCAGCTGTTCCGGGGGTACTGCGGACAAACGAGGATCGCATGAAGGCGCGATCACGACGAAGCGTCGTGGATGCCGCGACTCGGCGAGTACTCACTTATCACCGTGAGGTTGACTTTGCTGTTTCGGGTCGGGGATTGACGGAAATCGACACGGCAACGGTAAAGGCCCGCGTCGCTCTCCCTCGTCGCCTCGAGTCTCAGCGTCGCGGGCCTCCCGGCGTGCGAGAACGAGCCTCGACCGTTCAAGCTCGGATCCTGCCAGTGCATTCCTCGATCGAGACTTCCGGCGCCTCTCGAGTCGAAGCTACGCACATTCGCAAGAGTCCGTCGTAAAAATCGCGGGGTGTCTCGGAATTCGATGTCAACAATTTCGAAACAACGTTCTCTCGGAACTTGGCTCCAATGTTGCAATTAATCACTGGCGATTTTAGGAAACCAAGTTCCCTAGGCTACCCGAGTCAAACTTTAGACACTGCATTGAGCCTAAAACTGTTCTGTTAAAGCAGGCGTTACGGTGTGAAAATAGGCGTTGGACAATGCAACTTTAACCCTACTTTCAACCTGCAATCTGTCCGATATTTGCGTTTTTGCTGTTCGTACGTCGGAAGTAGGCTTTAATAATAGTGTGTGCGGCTGTGTGTGCGAATATTTTTCAATAACCGCAACGATAGGAGTTTGAGGTTCAACAGAGGACTTCAACGATAAAGGCAGAGTTTTATGAGCCTTTATAGCGTCAAAGTAGTAGCTTCCCCTGCATTATAAGCGTTGCAGACTTAATGAAGGTTTTCCAGGATTTACTTCCGTGAAAGTAGGCTCGAATAGCTCATAGAAGTGGTAAAGAAGGCGCTAAATTTCGACTCGAGTATCGTCGTCATTTCGAGGTTAATGGGGCTAAAAACGTGGTCTTTCCAAAATGGTTCCCAGAGAATATAAACTAATGATATTCCGATAATACGCGAGTGAAAAAGGTCAACCCGAGTGCAGTTTCAACAAGCCTTTGGCGCAAACCTGTATATCGGTGCGTCGGTGCCCTCCTTGTACCAGATAACGAGCTGAAGCTTCTCTCCGGGCACGGGTGGCTCCACGTCACACGGCAATTCCGCCGTTCGTCCCGCCACCGCCTCGGCATCCGTCATCGTTACTGCAAAAAAAAGTAAACGAACCCCATGATCATCCATGATCAGCGGTGGATCCAATTGACCGTTTTTCGCGTTTTCTTTTCATCGCTTCCATTTTCCGAACACGCGCGCGACCAAGTTTCTCTCTCCCTCCCTCGTTCTCGGTCGACGAATAACAAAAAAGACGCGCCGAGGATCCTCGAGCTGGCCTACGACGAGGCTAATTGCTCACTGAATTCTTAATTCGAGATGTCATCAGTTATACATGTCCCAGCGATAAGGAACACGGCCGACCGCGGAGAATCAAAGTCCACGGGAATCTCACGTTCGCATTTGACGGAAAGCCCCATTACCCCTCTCCCCCGGGGTGGAAACTCACGCAGAGGCGCCTTGATCATCGGGTGACGGACCGGTGACTCGAGAGAACGCGTTGCCTCCCTCCGCGTCCTCCCGACGTCTCTAATCCCGCGTATAACTTTCTCCAACAAGATTAATCAAAGTAAAACCCATTCAATTACGTGCCACGACGTGCTCTAATCTTGCCTCCCCCCCTGCTAGTCCCCATGTCGCTGCCTCGCTCGATTTGTATTTTTTCTTTTATACGCGAGCGCACGGTCGTTTATTCTTATTTTTCCCTCCACCCCTCGTGCGACAATAACGAGCCCCGTAACGCCAATGCGCGAGCGCAGCCTCGTCTCTCTGTCGCTCTCTGCTGGTGTCTCCGTTCGGAGTGTCCGCCTGGAACGTATGCACCGAGCGTGCACGAGGAGAGAGCGAGCGACAGGAGCGACGATGAGTGAACACGATACCCGCTATTTCCCTCGGCGGAGAAAACTTTTGAGGTTCATCGAGGTGTATCGCGTGCATGGCTGTGCGAGAGACGATAGGACTCGGCGATGATGATGATGCGATACGTGAAAAAGAATATTAGAGAGAGAGAGAGAGAGAGAGAGACGAGCACCAGGGTTGTAGTCAGCCGGGAGTAGCAACACTCTCGAGTTCCTCTCTTTGCTGCTTATGCACTTGTACATTCTCTCGACTTTGCGAGTTACTCTGCGACTGAAAGACGAGTATAAACCCGAACAAAGAAGATGGAGAGATAAAGAGAGCGAGAGAATGAGAGAAAGAGAGAGACAGTCCCCGGAGGCGCTGCAAAAGGTCGTCCGACAACTTTTGCCCAGCGCCAGGGGCTAAACGAGAGATATTCCCCGCTCATCTCTCTGTTATATCCTCCGACCTTTATGTCCTCGCTCTTATATCCCATTCCCCAGCATCCTGCTCCTCGACGATCCGCGACTCTTCGTTTCCAGGCGGCATACACTATATCGCGCGCCATCTTCAATCATTTCCTCTCTTCCGAACACATGCACCCTCCACCCCCGCCCCGGCATCTCTTTCCACTTTATTTTCTTTCTTCTTCGAAAGTTTCCGCAGCGAAATATCGCGTTCTGCCTTCTCCCATCCATATTTCCCATATTGGCTCTCTTTTCGGTGCGGCGCACCACACCTTTCCCCGGTATACGTACCCGGTTAAATTTTTTCCGCCCGACGATCGAGTGCCAGCGGAAAAAGGGGGAGAAAAATACGAAGAAGAACGGGGAATTGTACGCGACTTTTGCCGATGGGAGTTGTCGCGCGCGGCTTGCGGTTGATGGGCTCGTTAGCGTGCGGGAAAAAAATGAAAAAAAACGTCGGAGCGCGATTCCATTTCGAGCGAGAGAGCTTTTCGCACTCGTCTCCCTCTCCTAGGGGATGGCTTTGTGCGCCGTCGAACTATTCTCGTGGAAAATACATATCCCACGTGTGTGCCACTTTGCGCGTGTGTACGCGTACGCGAAAAAAGGGGAAAACTACGTTGCGTCGTCTTCCGGAAGAGGGAGACAGATTTTTCCGTTCGCGAATGTCGTCACGCGAATACCCTCGCGGAAAAACGAGGTAGGGACGAGAGTAAACGATAAAATCGAGATGACGATCGGATAGCGGAGAGATTTCGTTGTTTATGCGAATAAACATTCTTCGGACTCGGGAATCTCTCGTTTTCTCGAAGGGCGGAATCGTTAGAGCGACACACGAGCTTCCTCGTGTTTCGCCATATATCGAGCGTGTGTTTCTCTCACCCTTGAGCCGCGTCAAAGGTCGCCGAATCTCGCAGAAGCGCGAACTCGAGAGGCGAGATATGAGTTTTACTCTCGGACGATCGCGCGATGTGCCAAGATGCATTTTCCGCAGTCGGACGCACACGTGACGGGAAAACAGTGGCGGATGAGCGAGGGAGAACGTGGAGACCGGAGCAGCTACAGACAGGAGCTGCAGGGATGCTGCTGTTGCCATAGTCACGACGACCCGCGCACGGAGATGAATCACGTAACAGATGCGAAATATATATACGTCGTACGCGCCTCGTATTGTCTCGTGCAACCTCATCTACAGGGTGACGACTCCCGGGGATGGCGCCGCCACGCGGAAGGAGGTCGCGAGCAAAAAAAGCACTTTCAGCAAAAAAAAAACGCGACGTTCACCCGCGAGAAATCATGCATTTTTTGAAAGAACAAAAAATGACAATCTCGGAGAAAAAAATCGATTTTCAAAATGCATTTTTCAACATTTTTTTTGTGTACCTTCGCTTTTTTGTTGCCAATAAATTTACTGATAAAGATCGTGTTTCTTTATTGAATGGTCCATAACATTCCGCGGAAAAAACATCCCTACTCCGCTTTATAGAATGAAAGGGGTTGGACGTTGAGAATTTCCACCCTGTATATGCTTTCAAACACCGTCATGCATGTTAGGGTGGATCTACAATAATTGAACTTGGGGAATAGTTGACGAGACATTGTTGACAGGAATTTTGATGCTCCATAAGATCTCCTTTGTTTAATCGATATAAACGAACATTTTTTGAAAATCCTGGTACTTGAAACCACCCAAAACTCGTCAGATATTGTGTCAAAAGTAAAGCTACTTTTTATCACCGATACATCGATCGGCCAGAGATTTATAAATTACCCAAATCATGTTTCCCAAGAGCATCAGCTGGTGACGCAAAATTCCAGAGTCAGAAGAAACTTTCCCATGTCATTCAAACCGGAAATAAAAAATTGCAACAATAAGGGAGCTCTTTGGAGTCGATATTAAAGGCTCGCATCAGAATCGATGTTTTTTGAAGTGCCAGGCGATTAATTTTCCGGTATATCGAGAAGAAAAAAAATGGCCTTTTTGTATGTGTCCCGAGTGTACGAAAGAACGAGAAAATTACGTGAAATCTCTCTCTTTCTCTGCTGTATGATCGCTCGGAGCGAGGGTAGTCGTCAAAATTTTAATCTCGCCCGGAATGATATTCCAGCCTTGACTGTAATGTAGAGGGCGAACGCCACGCTTGTTTCGCGATCGTTTCTTTTTTCTCGATAAATCTATATTATTCGGCGGTTCCTGTACTCTCAGATGTAAACGAAGAAGAGCAACACCGCAGCATCCCTGCGACGGAGAGTCGCATTTAAATTTATGCGCACTTCCGCTCTGCTCCCCGCGGACCATCGCGAGCTCGTGACGCGGCCGCGAGGATTATCCTCCGACGAGCGGCGATCGGCAGTTTATCTACCGGCTCCGAAAGAACACACCACACTCCGTCCTAATGGAAAATACGATAAAGTACCGCGTCCCTTCGCTCTCTCTCTCTCTCTGCGTTTGTACCTTGGAAAAAACGCAAACTGGGTCGCGGCGCGACGCACCCGGAAAATGCCCCACCCTTTCTCTCGCAACCCCTCTTTTTCACCCTGCATTCTTCTCCCTCGAAAATTGCGGGTAAATTCTCGCGCGAGATCCGGTCAGCACGCGTGGTCGTGTCGGAACTCATCGACGATAAGTGGCTGAAAAAGCCTTCACGTCCCAAGCATATAGGGCTCTCCGCGCGGAATCCCACAAGCTCGGAACTTTGCCAACTTTTCCGAAATTCCCTCAGATTCGCTCTACCCGCCGTCCGACAATTTCGCAATGAAAAATTATCACGCGAAACGCGGAAAAAAAAGTTTACCCCAAAATTTTTTTTCGCGAAAAGCGCAGAAATAATCCGTCATTTTGCAAAAAAAAATCACGCTCCATCTTTCGCCGAGAGTTACAGAGGTGAAATGAGAGAAAACAGCCATGTTTCGAAAACATGGTTCGTTTGAAAAACTCGAAAAAATTTTGGAAAAATTCTTTCAACGGGTGGAAGCGTTCAAAGTTCCAAAACTAGTGGTGGTTCGACCTGGGAATGCCCCGTGTATGTATATCGAGGCGATATTTGTTTAGGACTCGCTGCTTTCGTTCTTTATTGCACCCTCGGGTGTTTGCGCGCGTGTGCCGAGGGCGAGATCGTAGCTTTGCGCGGATTTATATATCGTCGCCGGGACGTCCATCCTCTTGGTCGCTCGGTTCGGCTCGCGCGTCTCAAATCTCGCTCGCATTTTCCAAAAAGCCCGCGGCGCATCTATATATATATGTATTATATATATGTATACAATTTATATGTATATGAGGAATCCGCAACGAGGAGCTTTACATCTGCCGCTACTGTACTCCCATGCCGCGCACTTCCGTGTTTGTTCGGTTTTCATATCCGTTGTTGCGCTCGCGCGCATCTCCTTTTTTCCCATACGGCATTCGGGCTCAACCTCGCAAACGCGTACGAGTACGTGCATAAGGGTGAGTCAAGAGAAAAATAACGAACATTCTTTTTTTTTCATATACCCAAAAAAATCGATCGCTCGTGACCTTGAGAAAATCCAATCAAAAAATATTCAACTAGCAACCCTTAGATCGTGACACACGTTTTCGTTGTTAATTCTCATGAAAATTGGTGTATGGACATTTTTGGTTACGAATTTACCAGACACTCGTGAAGGTCGAAGAGGTCGAGGCGGTATGTAAGAAAATTCGATAAATTGGCGAATTTTTTCGAAAACTGGGGTACAAGGGCCATCGAGGTCGCCGATTTCATACGAGGTGTCGGAATTTTGAAATTCTGGAAGCCCTGTGTATACTACTTTTCAAAGAAAGAAAGAAAAAAAGTTAATGGAAAATAACAAATTTATATCCGCAGGGACTTTTAAATGGTACCTTTAAAAGGGAGCATTGTTATTGGTGTTTCTTGCCAACCAATTAATTTTTTCGTTTACTATATAAGAGGAAAAAAAAGTCCTTTTTTAATCCACCCTAATACACACGTATAGCACATAAACAATACGTTTACGAGCTGCATAAACAATAGAAGCGTATTGCACATACGCAAGCGGCAATACGAGGATGAATATTTGCGGAAAAGACGGGTAAAGAAAAATGGACGCTCGCTCGAGTGTAATCCCGTCGAAATTTATTACGTATAAACCTTTGCGCATTTCTATTTTTCGAAATGTTTTATGTATCCTGAGAACGTTTATTTGTTTTGAATTATTTATAAGTATACGTGTAATTAGCTCAGAGTGACGAAATATTCTCAAAATGCATAAACATTTTTAATCGAATTTTTCACGTACAAATGTGGCGTCAAAATTTATTTGGACTCATGTATGTATGCAATCGATATAAAAAAAAAGCGCGGTATTCCCGGAGACTCCGCAGAATTCGCCGGAGTGTGCGGCAATAAGATCGTGACGCGGAGAAAAATTCGTCGCGACAAGAGATGACATCTCTCCCTCGCAGCATCTTCCCGCATCGAGATAAATTTATATGCGCATGTACTTTATTCTTGCCTCACGTGTATATTATTTGGACTTTTTCCATCAACACGATGATGAGTCTGCGACTCGATATATCGCGTGTCACTTCGAGCCAATGAATTTCCGGTACTTCTCCGCTATGCCAGACGCCAGAGAGTTTGTACGCGCGAGAGAGAATCGCAATTGCAAAACTTGTCGAAAAGTTGTCGATCGCGAGCGACACTGTCCCATTCCTCATCCCGACGATATACTGTGAGCCCGTATCGAATCCACAAAAAGAGAGAGAAGACGGTGCGCGGAGCTCGAGATGAGCCTGGCAGATGCTGGACCACATCGACGTCGGAGAGATGTACGCGTTCGACAGTGTACAATTGCGCGTCCGAGACTCGCGTCAATGTTTCACCGATCTACGAGGACACATGTGTCCCGAAATCGGGTGTCAATGATTCAAAGCTAGATCTAGTACCAAATTTCGAACCAAAAATACGCAAGATGCAATCGGACGAACCCCTTCTGAGTTATTAATGAAAATAGTTTTACATTTTACTTATAAATGTACAGCACGATCCGAAACTCGAAATTTTTAGTTTTTTAGGGTTTTCTGAGGGAGATGCCGGGTTTCAGGTGAAGTATCGGCGATTTTCGTAACCAGCGAGGGATTATACATGGGTTAATCGAGTTTTAAAAATCGAAGATCTTTCGCCATTTTTTGCCAAATTTGTTTACTCACTAAAATGCCTGCCATTTTTTTCCTGATTGAGGTAGACACTCCAACTTGTGCTCATTCTCTGGGCAATTGTTGAGGCTTCAAAATGCCGTTTGGTTCATCGAGATGTCTTGATTTTTCGATTTTCGGCAGATTTTTAAAGTCGGACCATCGATTTTTGCCAATTTTTCCATACATACCCCTTTGCGTTTTTTTCGCCGATTTTCAACATCGATTTTGAGGGTGAAGGAATTGAGCTATCGACATTTAACTTTCACCATTTTTTAAGTCTACTCGAGGGCTTTCCAAAACACCCCTTAGGGCGTTTTGGAAAGGGCGAACATTTTTTTAACCGAATTTTCGATAAAAATGAGGATAATTCCAACAAATATCGAGAAATTCGAAAAAAAATGTTCTCGAGGCTCATGCTGACCTGTTCTCTTTCGCGCACGAACGCGTTCCGGCTAGTTGACGATCGAGGAAAAAAAAACATATTCAATTGACGAGAACGGCCGAGGCGCGAAAAACGAGGGAAAAAGAGGGCTCGCTCGATTGCGGCCGCAATAATAATTATGTGTTGTACCGCTGCGCGTGGCTGACGCTGCTGAAGAACGTGAAAACGATCGACCCGGCGCTTTTATTTTATTCCGCGTGTGCGTTACACGCGGATTGCAATTATATCGCGAGGAGAAAATCTGGCGAATGTTTATATACGCGTAAACCGGCTTCGCATCCGTTCTCCCGGCGATTCGCTCGCCAACCGGCTCTGCTCCCCGCATTAATATTGCAAGTATGTGCAAACTCGAGTACGGAATCTTCTCGCGTATTTCGTCTCGCAACTTGCGCTCCGATTCGACGCCGTGGCGCTACTCTCTCTTACGACATCCGCTCCGCGAGAAACAAGCAGGTTGGAATAAAAATGTCAAAAAAATCACGCGTCGTGTATAAATCTATAAGGGGTATCCAAAAACTCGATGCCAATAATTTCAAGTTAGATTCAAAACGAAATTCCGAGTCGAAATGTATTTGAGTATTTTTTCATACGACCAAAGCCCAGCGAGTTATTAATTGTCAAAGTTTGAGCCAATCAGACGCGCGCTCTTCCTACTTCACCGGCCGCTGCCCGCGTCCTATTGGTTCACCTATGTTAATTAATAACTCAATAAGGATTCGACGGATCAAAAAGTGCTCAAGGACTTTTCGACTTTGAATTTTATCCCCAATGTAGCATTACATTTAGATACATTCGATAATTTGTATCAATGTTTTTTGCCTCGCTGCATGATTACGGGTCATTTCAATCATTTCTTCCCCATCGAAACATAACGATATTTTGTGATAAAAAAAACGATTAAACATTTCATTTTATCATTTCTAAATCTGTATATTCCGAGAATAAAACGTATATATTTCGAGATTGTTTCGTTCGTGCGTATATACAGACCGCGTACTTTGATGGAATATACGGTGCAGCGAGCAAAGTTTTAGGGAGCAAAGTTGCAAACGCGTGACGAATTGGCCAGTTTTGCACGAAAATTAACGTAAATATATACATATCTGTAAACCCACACATATATATCGTAGGAAATCGTGACGGTGAAGCAATTGTGCCAAGTGGTTTTTGTTAGCGTCTGTTCGCCATTCGCTCATTCTTCAAGCTCGAAAGCGCGGGAAATTTAAAATTTTCTCTCGAAAGCTGGGTTTCTAATCTTCGAACCTCTGTCGTACATAACTATCTACGGGGTTTTCCGCGTCGATCCAAGGGGTAAAAAAGTCACACCACTTTGATCTTACCGTTTTCAAACAAAAGCAGTTTTGTATAGAGAAATACATACGAAAAAGACGATTTTCAATAACACTTTTTGAAAAAAGTATATAGCGGATCGACTTGAAATTTCCGAAATTTGAATCTTATTATTGTGTCTGCGATGCTTTCAAATTTCAGAATTTTCCCAAGTTTTTGAGAAAACTATAGAACTACCTTGAGGAAAAATAGTGAGGGCTTTTTTCTTGACGATTTGACGTAGAATCTCCCATAGAGCGTCTCGGCCTCAACGATTGTAAACGCAGCTTCCGATTGAAAAAATATATATGTGTATAAAGAGAGAAAGAGAGAGAGACAAGAAGGGAGATATATAGAGGACATATAGCGGATAGCGAAATACGCGACGCGGTCTGCGGGCAGGATCGGCGCTTTGCACCTTCGCCGCAGAGACATTATCACCGTGTAAATAATTTCTGTAGGGCCGATTAGCCAGCGCAGGTGCTGCCACGTTGCCAATATCCTACATAATATATGGGGCGCGTATATATTATGTAGGATACACAGTTATATGTATATACATATACATCCGATGCGGTAGGACGTCTTGATAATTTTTGCGTATACAGTTTATCTCAAAACTGAGTGCTGGCCTTTTAATGCTGAATTGGGGATGAAATTCCAAGTCGAAAAGTCCTCAAGCACTTTTTGATCCGACTGATCCCCTCGGAGATATTAATCAAAATAGTTGGACCAATAGGACGCGTGCGGCGCCCGATGGGTAGGGGCTGCGCGCGTCGATTGTCCCAAACTTTGACAATTAATAGCTCGTCAGGTTTTGGACGTACAAAAAAATGCTAAAATATATTTCGACTCGAAATTTCAACGCGAATCGGGAGTCTTTTTTAATACATTTTTTTTTGTAATTTAAATAATTTCATAAATCAGATTCCAGTGTATTTCGTATGCGGAAGGCATTGCAATGTGTTTTTTGAGCCTCGCATCGATCAGAAACACCGAAAAAGAGACGAAATGTCCTCTGGTGTCGCCATTTTTAATCCGCAATTTTCTTCACGGGTATAGCTGGAACAAAACGAGGTTCAGCAAAAAATCCTCACCCCTCATAACAGCGCGGGAAAAAAAACTCAAAGATGGTAGGGTCGAACGTGAGAAGACATAATTCGGTCGGTATATATTATCGTCCCGATTATACATATATATACGCACGCTTACGCAGATGAGCGGCTCTTGTGAAAAGCCACGAGGGGCTGATATACATGCATGCATACGCGCGCGTATACGAGAGGATCACCATGGCCCATGCGAGAAAAAAGAGCCTCGAGATAAGATCGTTAGCGTATTCGTTGTTCTTTTTTTTCCGTTTCTTTTTTCCGTGCCGCGAGACGATCTTAAAACGCGGCCCGAAACTCGCGCAATAATCATCTCAGATCCCGCGCACAATAACAACGCGCCTTTTCGTTTTTCCGTCGCGGTGCAGAGAATCGGAAATCTTCAGAGAGTATATCCGCGGACGCGAAATGCCCGCGCTTTTTTCATTATACTCGTCGTCATTGTGTGTATCTGTAGATCGTGAATTTTCGAAGCTCACACGTCCCGCATATATCGCGGATAGGATATACGTACCCGGGAGAAAAGAGAGATGAGGCAGAGTAAAAGAGAAAGGAAAAAAAAATTAAATCACGAGAAGCACCGACTGGCACTCTATTCAATGGATGAATGGACGCATTGTTACCACACACGCGGGAGAAGAGACCGCAGAAGAGGATCAGCTCGATCTGCCGTACGAAACGAGCGGATGGACCAGCGTATATGTCTATACAGATCGCAGCATCCCGCGGTTTTGTGCATGCTTGCGGCACGGCGAGAGAGAAGAGAGACTCGTGTGTCGATCTCGTTTCGTATGTGTCTATCTATATGTATATTAGGGTGGGTGAAAAGAAAAAAAATCATGTTTTTTCTTCTTGTTACCATCACTGGAAAATTGATTGCTCGTTGCGTCTAAAAACACCGATTCGAGTATATACACATACTAGGTTCCTCGCAGCAATTTTTTATCCGTCAATAACACAACCTCGGGAAAATTTGTTTTTCGTTACTTTGGAATATTACGAATCTCCGATGTCTGAGCTTGGGAAAAATGGTGTAACATGTTTTCGTAGGAAATTCGACGCTCTACGAAAAAGGTTCATTGGATGTTTGATCAATTTCAAAGTTGAAACGCGTTGTTTAAATGAGAAATGAAAAAAAAATTTAATTCGTGCGTCTTCCTTCGAGGAGGAAAAAAAATGGTCATTTTTTTGTTCACCCACCCTAATGTATACACTATATAACCCTCAATCTGGAACCGGGGCATTTTACGAAGTCTCTCGTTTCAGGTGTCTCTCGGATCAACGGTCGTGCCCCTCCCTCTCTCGCTGCGAGAGCGTTCGCCGCATAAAATGAATGCGACGTATCTACAACGAGAGATGAAACCGAGAGATCGCGGAGACTCGCTAATGAAACGGTGCTATGGGCTCTGCGTGATATGTCTCTCGGTCTCTCGACCGTCCCGTGTGTGTGCCACGAGCACACATGTAGACCGCAGATGAATTGTTATACAGACACACGTATGCATGTATATACACACACATTTGATATGATTGAACCCCGCGTTCTTGGTTTTCTTGCCTCCGAAGCCCAATTAAGACACCCATTGATTGAGAGGAGACCCGTTTTCTCATATGTTCCGTCTCTCTCTCTCTTATTCTTCGTTTCACATACAGGGTACTCCAAAATTGGATCCTAACGATTTAATACCACATTGGGAATAAAATTCCAAGTAGAAAAGTCTTGAAGCACTTTTTGATCCGCCGAATCCCCGTCGAGTTATGGATTAATAAAGTTGGAGCAGTGGCACGCGGGCACTCGCGCGAAACCGGAGGAAGAAGGGAGGGGAGGCGCGGTCCGATCGGCTCAAACTTTGACGCTTCGTAACTCGTTAGGTTTTGGTCGTACAAAAAAATACTGAAATACATTTCGACTCGGAATTTCATCCTGAATCTAGCTTTACATAGTTAACGTGGAGTTCTGAGACACTTTTTATATACCGAGCTTATATACGTATAGGGGCGGTGAAAAAAAAGCGCGTCTACGTGGAAACGCGCTGTGTCTCGAATATAGGTGTATATGGGGCATTCCTCGCAGAATCTGAGGCGCTTTTATCTTGGAGCTTGTGATTTTTTCATTCGCATGTCTGAAGATATTGCCTGATATTGGTTAATTATCGAGGAGAATGGAATTTACAAAAAAAAGGGAAAGGAATTAAAGAAAGGGGGAAGGCCTCCTTCAGTGTCTATTCCGACGTGGAAGGTCCTATGTAGTCGCAGGGGTCTCGGGTACGAAACGAACCACGCCCGCGGTTTTTCTCCGTTTCGAGCGGCTCTGCGGTATACACAGTATTTCTCTCGTTTTCGCCCATATAATTTATCGCCTCCCCCTCTTATCCGACATTCCAGCGATTGGACATGGCCATCGTGTGTCTTTTTTTTATAATCCTCTCCTCGCGCGTCCCCTTTCGACTCGCTCTCTCTCTCCCTCTTGTTTATTCGAGTCTAATATATATAGGCGGAGGTGCGACGATATATTTACACGGTATGTGCTCCGGGGAGACTCTCGTGACGCAATCCGCAGCAGCAGGTGTGCGCGGGTCATTTATTCGTATAAATTTACCGAATAGTTTCCGGAGCAAGCGATCGCGGTGAGACCGCGAGCAAAGATCTCAAGATTCGTATACCGGATGCTGCGAACTTTTGTCGTCGATGCGGTTCGCAAAGAGGGAGTTTCGCATCCAGCGCGGGCGGCACTTTGGCGACCCGCTCGTTTCTCAATTTGCGCCTTCTTCACCACACGTCATACGTATGCGCGTGAAGTTTCCAGACTATGTGCTGCGAATATATAAGCTAATTCGAGAGTCGCGACGAGCAACGCCTGCGCGAAGAGGGCGAATAAATCTTTGAAATTCTGCAGCAGGTTGTTGCCTCGCGAAATTGGGAATTTCTTTTGCATTTCTCAAGGAGAGACGCTTGTTTTCCGACTCGCGAGTTTGTTATTTTCCGGCTTACTTGTCCTTTTATTCATCCATCAAGCATCTTTTTTCCGAAAAATCTCTTCAAAATACTCAAAACTGTGATCAAAAACGATTTTTTTCTCAAATTTTGTTCGCCAGAACCTTTGTGCCCCGGGGAGGGCGCAGCGCCTCGATCTCATCCTCCGCACTGTGTAATACGCCGTATAACGCGACGCACGAGGTACAAATTGAAGCGACATGTGCACAAGAGGGAAAAAGAGGGTAAAAGAGGTTTTCGGTATTCTCCTCATCCTCCGTTCTGCTCGCGCTCTCGTGTAACGTAATTGCGCAAAAGTTGGGCCAAAAGTTGCAGCGTCTCGTGTTCCGCACACACAGACACACGGTATACACGGGAGGTGAGCAGGGGATGAATTCGGCGGTTTGTCGTGTGGCGCGCGAGGGTAAATGCGGCCACGAAGGGAGGACGAGCCACGACGATGTACAGCAGCAACAGCGGAGGAGCAGGACTGTCATAGACGTGTGCGTGCGTGCATCTGTGAAACAATGGACCAGACGAGGAAATTGCGAACTGTATAGAGCTATATATGTATATATATATACATATATGTACATATATATATACATATATGTGTATATATGTATACGTGTATATAAATACATGATTCTGTGTATGTATATATATATATATATATAGCGTTGTAAAACCAAAACCGGCCGACAATGCGAATTCGACAAAGTGGTAACGCAACGGAGGAGCAGAGTACAGCTTTACGGCGTGTTCCGTTAATCGCGCTTAATAGCGCGCAATTACACGAAATGGGAAAATAACAAGTTACTCACCCCCTCCCTTATGTGCACTGCCATCTACACGTGTGGGTGTGTACGTATACACTAGCGTTTCGTTTCTCGCTCATTCATGTGTCTTTTTCACTGGGAACAAACAGGCAGACGCGGAACGCGCGTGTCTTCTTATTCTCGCGCGGCTTGCATACGCATATGGGGCGTTCCACGCTGAATCCGACGCGATTTTTGAAACTTTGATCATTCGATTCGCCCGACGTATTATCGTTTTATTCTACTCGTTGGGGGCACATGGCTCGCCGAAATTCCTTCGTTCGACTGTTTTTTGCGCTCGAACGATTTTAGTTCTCAAAAGCGACGCTGCTGTGTTTCGATCTTGGGGAAAAAATTCGCGGCTCGAACTAACGTTTATTTTAGAAATTCACGGCAAGTTTCTCCTGGTGAGAGCCTTCGAGAATATTGTTTCGAGGATTTTTTGGAAAGAAATGTGAAAAAATTGACAAAAATTTTTAGAGATCTAATGAAAAAAATGAAAAAATGGCCTGTATAATATTAATGTATATGGTACATAAATAGCAGCCTGGGTGTACCGTAATATTCCGTCATCGTCGCTCTCGTCTCTCATCTCGTCTCTTTTCCTCCGAAAATTGGTGTTTACTTTGTTACGACGAGCAGGGAATTCGGTGCAATTATATATATATTATACATAGACGATACACACATAGTATACATTGTGGATATTCGCTCGAGAGAGCCGCGTTTGCAACGAATGCGTCAGCGCGCGGTCTCGTTTCATCTCGTGGAATTTTGCACGGGGATGATTGTGCAACCCGGGAAAACGCACAGCGCCTACTATTTCACGGCTAACGAGGGATAACCCCGTGCGCTCATGGTGACATTCACGAAGGCCGATTCGCAAATTCGCACAGCGAAGAAAAGCCGTTTCGTCGTCGAGCCACCGCCCTCCGCCTTTACATTTTATTCCCTCGAATAACCGTAATTACCTCGGGTCGCGGTATAATTAAGGGGTGAATGTATATGTAGACCGTCAGCCCGACTACGTGACCGTGCGTCTAAAAACGACGAGCGGCAGCAGCGGCAACAGCGGAGACGCAAAACTCGATCGAAAGAATCGAACGCGCGGGCGGTTCCCGAATGCGAAAGGACGGGGATTTGGAAATTACGTTGAAACGCGCGCGGTGGGAAACGCGATTCGCGTTGTACGTACAAGTACGTACAGTGGAGTTAGTTTGCCTCTCTGATCGTTATTTAGCGAAACAGGCGCGCGAGCAGCCTCCTTAAGGCGTCTCGGATTTGATATCTTAGCCAGCTGGCCCTCATCGCGTGCTTTTACATCCGAATAATTTGAAATTGACGAGTTTATCACGGAAAAGTTTGAATTATTCGTCGGTTCCTCCGAATAATTGGA
Organism: Heteropelma amictum; assembly: GCA_959613375.1. NCBI lineage: Eukaryota > Metazoa > Arthropoda > Insecta > Hymenoptera > Ichneumonidae > Heteropelma > Heteropelma amictum. The sequence goes on along the minus strand of OY390721.1, from coordinate 3,187,229 downwards.
TAAACGCGAATTATTCGAAAGTTTGCGAATTATTCGGTACACTTCGTTAGGATCAAATCGAATAGTTCAAAATTATCCGGTCATTACGAAAGAAATTCGAATTGTCGCGAATTCGAATTGAGGCGTCTCGGATTTGATATCTTGGCCAGCTGGCCCTCATCGCGTGCTTTTACATCCGAATAATTCGAAATTGACGAGTTTATCACGGAAAAGTTTGAATTATTCGTCGGTTCCTCCGGATAATTGGATAAACGCGAATTATTCGAAAGTTTGCGAATTATTCGAAACTCTTCGTTAGGATCATGACGATTCAAGTTAATAATATTGATTTTGATCGGATCGAATTAACGCAAATCTGCGCATGGTACTATCGGACCCGACGTTCAAATCGAATAGTTCGAAATGATCCGGTAATTACGAAAGAAATTCGAATTGTCGTGATTTTTGAATAATTCAATCGAATAATCGTCGATTGAATAATTCGAATTGAATAATTTGGAATCGCCGAGTAATTACGACAAATTCGTATTATTCTTGCTCCTTTTTCGAATAATTCGACAGTTTTGAGTCTGCGACATCAATGCCGGGCTAACCTAATTATCTTATCTTTATTGCTGTCGCGAGAATTATTCGATAATTCGAATAATTTTTATGTCGGAATTATTCTCCCACCTCCGAAACGACATACACGGATAATATACATGTAGTCACTGCGAGTATATTATTCTCGATCGTGCAGCCGAAAACGCTATCGCGTATTACATGCGGAGGGTGTACGACATCGGAGCGAGACGATCGTCGAGAGCGATATGAGCAAGGCTATATATCCATGCGTCTCTATATAGTTATAGGAATATAATATATACGTATATACGTACAGTACAAATAAGCAGAGGTGGATATGACGGAGGATGGGGACCGGTGTGCGACGGGCCTCTCCTACTAATTTAATTAAGGGTACCTGCGAGTCTCTGATTCCGGACGTGTGGTACAGAACTCTGTGCCGGTTGCCGCGCTGCATATATTATCTACAGATATATATGAGCCCATACGAAGACCGTCCTCCGATTCCACCGCTTGAAAGAGAGCGACGCGATATTTATACAAAGGGTGTCCCAAAAACCGATGTTAAAAGATGCAAGGCTACATCCGGTATCAAATTCCGAGTCGAAATGAATTTTAGTATTTTTTCATACGACCAAAACCTAACGAGCTATTCAATGTCGCAGTTTCGACCAATCGGACGCGCGCTGCTCGCGTCCCATTGGTCCGACTGTATCGATTAATAACTCAGCGGTGATTCGTCGGAGCGAAAAGTGCTCAGAGACTTTTCCACCTGGAATTCCATCCCCTCGTTTATTTCACGTAGCATCAGATTACGATCATCCAAATTTGGAACACCCTGTATACAACGGATACTCGATGTTGGTCGCTTGAAGTTGGATTCAGCATGAAATTCCCAGTCGGAATGTCATTTAGTTAGCAAGTTTTTTTTGTACGACCGTACGATGGGTCGTTGGTCGCCTATCGGACGCGCGCTCTCCCCTCTCCGTCGCGCTTCCCATTGGTCCGACTGTATCAATCGAAAACTCGGCGTAAAATTGATCGGATCAAAAAGTGCTTGAGGACATTTCTACTTGGAATTTCATCCCCCATGTGGTATCAAATTGCCGCAGCTGTCCAGTTTTGTGACACCCTGTATGTATACCGCTATATACAGCGGGAGTGAGAAATTGCTCGGCCAACGAGAGCAGGAGCAGATAACTGTCTCGTCGTAGACTATGGGCTGTGTCTGTATTATATATATCTCGCAGACATGGGCTAGCAGTTGCGAACGTTATCCGCTTCTGCCGGTGCTAGCATCGGCGAATTAACCTCTCTCACGAAAACGTGCCCGAGTCACCCTACACCCGCGAAGGCTCGGATTATATATTAGTGGGGAAAATAATAATAATTCGCAACCCGCGATTACAGTCTCGTTTGTCGAGCGATCGCCGCCGCGATCGTCATTTATAATTATCGATGAGGGGTGTGTGCGCGCCAGAGCGGAGCTTTGGCACACGCCCGTATATACGCGACACCGCCAGGAAGTAGATATATACATGCGCACAAAGTGTCGTCTACGACGTAGGTCCTATCCGCTATTACGACATCCATACTATGTTTGCCGAGGACCTGCGGGAGATGCCACAGAGCAACTAAATAATTACAAAGCTCGCGCGCGCGAGCAGAGACGAGAGGCTGCTCTGTCGCGGAGAAACGGGGCTTGGATTGCTCCCGACAGGATATGTAGAGTGTACATAGATTTATACGCGTATAATATTAGGGTGGGTGAAAAAACGACTTTTTCTCCCGCGATCTACCGAAGAATCGATCGTTTCGCGACATTTCATCAACAGGTCCCATAATTCATTTCTCATTTAAACGACGTCTCTTTAAAATCTAAAATTTTACGAGTCGTCGAAGGTTGACCTTGCCAACAATTTCGTAACAGTTTTATCGGAGCGTTTAATTTCCTGCAAAAATATGTTGCAGGATTTTTCTTCTCCAAATTCCAAAGTCGAAAAAGGATCTTCCCGACATCTCGGTCAAATGGGATCTCGATGGTTGTCTTGATGGACCACTGCGGTTCTTAATATCGAGGGTTTTTATTTGAATCTGCGGATCTTAAGGTACGATTGATTTTTGTGTATTTCCGGAACGAAAAACGGCCTTTTTTACCCACCCTAATGTGGATACACGTATACATGTGGTAGGGAGGGTGTGCATCCGACGTTGGTGGTGCTCTCCTGGTACGTCTTCTCCGCGGCTTCGCTGCACCCGGTACACAGCAGCAGAAGCAAGTGTACACATGCTTCGGCAAATTTCTCGGTGATTACACGGATGTTGCGAACATGAATACATATATGTATATGTATATATATATACGAATTGCTCTCTGCCCACGATTGTTCCCCCAACACACCCCTAGAGTTGTGATTCAACCATGGAAGACGCAAGATGTAATACCTTCTCTGCTCCGTGGAAACTCAAACTGAAGATTTTCACGTCGTGTGTGTTACCGAGCACGAGGTTCCGTCATTTCGAGATCGAGAGAAACGCACACAGACAAGATAGAGAGGCACGAATCCGAGTGGAATTCGCTTCCAGATTCGTTTGCAGAGAGTGTCGCCTTGGCGAAGCTACCAGGGTGACAATTTTCAGGTGGAAATTGTCCTTCATGAGAGGCTTCCCGTGAGGAAAATAGCACGTTTCGGGGCTGCTTTTTCAACGGGACCATCAGCGTATCATTTTATCATCGATTTGCGAAAGGTCAAAATTTGAAAGTTATTGAAAAATTATTCGGATGCTTCCAGGGCCGAGAACTATTTACCTAGAGATGAAAGAAGATTTCCGAGATCATTCTCTCACTGTTTTGACCCCAAGGAACGCCCTTGACCACCAGCGTATCATTTTATCATCGATTTGCGAAAGGTCAAAATCTGAAAGTTATTGAAAAATTATTCGGATGCTTACAGGGCCGAGAACTATTTACCTAGAGATGAAAGAAGATTTCCGAGATCATTCTTTCACTGTTTTGACCCCAAGGAACGCCCTTGACCACCAGCGCATCATTTTATCATCGATTTGCGAAAGGTCAAAATTTGAAAATTATTGAAAAATTATTCGGATGCTTCCAGGGCCGAGAACTATTTACCTAGAGATGGAAGAAGATTTCCGAGATCATTCTTTCACTGTTTTGACCCCAAGGAACGCCCTTGACCACCAGCGTATCATTTTATCATCGATTTACGAAAGGTCAACATTTGAAAATTATTGAAAAATTATTCGGATGCTTCCAGGGCCGAGAACTATTTACCTAGAGATGGAAGAAGATTTCCGAGATCATTCTTTCACTGTTTTGACCCCAAGGAACGCCCTTGACCACCAGCGTATCATTTTATCATCGATTTACGAAAGGTCAAAATTTGAAAATTATTGAAAAATTATTCGGATGCTTCCAGGGCCGAGAACTATTTACCTAGAGATGAAAGAAGATTTTCAAGATCATTTCCACACTTTTTCGACTAAAAGGAGCGCCTTTGACCCTCAGTGTCGCATCTTTATTATCGATTTGCAAAATATAAAAATTATATGCGCATCATATTCAAAATACACTCAACTTAATTTCTTTGCCTCGAGAACACGGCCAACTTTTTTTGTATCGTACTCTATAGATTCTCCGATAAAACGTTGTATTTTTCATCGAAGAGTTCATAAAATCTCGCTCGAAATAAGCACCCCTCAACCGCTGGATGATCTTCACTGGGAAGCCGAACAAAAATGCACCATATGCCGCAAACCCTTTTTGAGATTGCTATTCGCGCAATAGAGGCATCAGCATTGCAAAATTATTCTCCCCCTTTTTTTTATTTAATTGGTAACACGCTGCATTACAAGAGAGAGAGATGCTGCGATATCGTCGATTTTGCTCCGCGAGAGGATCGGGAATCCTGGCGGCGAGTTTCCAGCAAATCTGGATGAGTCGTACGATCCAATGGTAATAAGAAGCGAGCATATAATATTCCGCCGACATTGGCTCTCCTCTTTTCGCTGTCCACGCCATTTTCATTCGTGGGATGCTGGATAAAAATGTACCCTCGCTCTCTGGCTTTTTCCTGCCGCGTTTTCTCGGCTCTGTCGCTGCGATTCTATATATGGCCTCGCCGTTTGCGTTCGAACGACGAGGAGAAATGGAATTGAAAAGGAGTCGCGCAATGGGTAGTCGGAAAATTGAATGTTTGCGATAACAACGGGATGCTGCGTCACAGAGAGAACATCGAGTTCTCGATTTTCTTTACTTTCAACTACGACTTTGCTACGACGACGACTATATGAGCTGCGATGTTTGATGAAACGACATTCAATTGCCAAACGGCCTGGTCTAACAGTCAATGACGGTGAAAAACAGAATAAAAGCGAAGACATGAGATTGAGATGAAAGAGATACAAATGGGTATTCACTAGACTTGTCAGGCATTTGCAATACGTCATACTACATCAACACGATTTTTCCAAAACGTCGGAATACACGACAACGAAGCCTTTAAGTAGGTTACATCAAGTTCCATTACCATGTGATCCTTTAACGTTCGTCAAATTGCCTGGTCCATTAACCACTTCCATTTTGCACTATACGTACTCCCACAGTTTCGCCTCTAGCTGTCTCGCCAACAGACCTTTTAATACCTCAAAAATAAATATGAATACCGTATAATACCCCTATTTTGCAGACACGAACCGTCAGGGACGCAGCATCCACTTTGGTACATCTCTGTTACATCGCGGCTTGAAACGCATCGCTCGGTTTTGCATTTATTCCCGTTTCTCCTACGTTCATCATCAACATTCCGCCAACATCAACATTGACTTGTATCTCGTCTATATCTTCAGATCCTGACCTACTCTAGCTCGGTATCTTTCCAAGGTTTTTAAGCACGTATTCAGAGTTCATCTCAAACCGTAGCTTAGCAACTATAATTACCCCCAGAGATAACATCATTTTCAATCTTTCAATCGCATTTCCAACCCGACGTTCCAACGTTCAGAGCCTGTACAGATCTTTTCTCAACCTTCCAGCGGTTCAATGTTATTCCGTCGACATTTATTTTTCATTTGGACGCATTCAACGGTCTTTCCACCGGAGCAAGAGCTGCCCCGCCAGTTTCTTCTCCAATTTCGACCTACTTTTCCCTCTCTTACATATATCATTACGTAATTCGAGTACAATTTTCTATGGCATTATATTTCGCGCGTACTTTAATTGTATCATACGAATACGTAAGGGATAGTAACAATTTTTCCTCTTTTATGAGAAGCCGTTTACGATTTCACTCAATTCTACCCTTTTTGTGCCAAACGTCAGTTTGTAATGCGTCACTCGACGTTCCCCCGTTCGTGCCTCTTTTCCCCAGCATCCGGAGAGAGATGAGACGAGAGATGAGAAAGAGGGAGGATGTGTGTTTAGCCATTACAATGCACAAGTGTATACATGCGCGCGGTACATGCAAGAGGACCACTGGTCGCTCATTCCGTTCGAGGGAACAACATATCCGAGCATGTCGTACATGTAGTACAAGAGAGAAAGAGAGCGAGAGAGAGCGAGGTGGTCCAGAGTTTTGTGGAACGAGAGATTCCCTCTCGTTGCTCTTTCGCTGTGGGGGCAATCTCGACATGCGACTATACAGGATGGCACACGGTCTGTACCGAGAGGTCGAACAACCCCTGTGAGGGACGAAAAGCCCGTTATTCCGTCGGAAAGCAGTCGGGGGGTTGGGTGTACGAGAGATCAACGAGGCTGCTGCTGGCTCTATACGCTGCGAAGCGAGCAAAGCTCAGAAAAATCGAGAAGAAAAAAGGCGATATAGAAAAATCGTGTGTGCGAAGGACATGACGCGCCTTTTCCCCCAAGAGAGAGTGAGAACAGCAGAGAAAAGTGCGCGGATAAAGCTCTCGAGAGGAGAAAGAAGGAAGGAAAGAAAGAACCGAGCTGAGGAGCTTTCGCCCTGGCTGAATAGACGCGTGGTCAGTGTGAGAGCGTGTGTAAGATCGCGTACAACATTTCGCGAGCTATATATTTACTTTTCTATATATATATATATACATATATACATTCTGGACCACCCCATTGTCGAGGCCAATACTCCGGATACCGGATGAAATATATTTCTCTCCCAGCATCCCAGCCCCGAGTACCTCGCGAGATATTTTATGGCCTCGGCGTACATAAACGCGGGCGGAGATCGCAAAGAGCACCCAGCCAGCAGCGGCCAGAGTGAAAGAGAGAGAGAGAGGGAGGAGAAAGAGAAGAAAACAACCGAGCTTTTGGCACTTTCCCTTTGTCACACTCGCTCCTGTTCTGTCGTCCTTTTAACTTTCTTTTCTCTCGTTTTGCCTGTCGAATCGCGTCGCGCGGCTGTTTGGCACTCTCTCCGATGCTGCTGTTGTTTCGCGATGTCATACACAGCATCCCCATCGGCATCGGCAGCGCGGGGCCATGAAGATCATTGCACATGTCGTGTATATATTAGGGTGAAAAAAAAAAATACCACTTTTTTTTTTCTTGAAACACCGAACGGATTGTTGGCCATCACCGCGGTTGAAATACGAGGCCTTGCAACATTGTTAGTAGTTTTTTATAAACGGTTGCAAATGAAAATAGTATTCTTGAATTTTTTTGCAATTCTAAAAAAAATCGTGAAAATCGCAATCCCGCCATCCTCACCAAACTCTCGGAATATGCCGGGGGTTGATGAATAGGGGTTGATGGCGTTTGAAGATTTTTTCTCCAACATTGTTTTTGGACTGTGAATCAGTGGTTTGGTTTGAGAATTTGGCGTACTGGAGTGAAAAAAGTCAACTTGGGAAATGACGGAGACGCGAATATAAATGGAGAATTGGTGTGTGAAAATCGCAACACAGATATACGCTCGAGATAAAAGGACACGTGAGATCAGGCGCTCCGAGCAGCTTCCGAGCTCTGCGGAGTCTCTCTGGCTGCTGCTCCTCGCCTCATCTCCGTCTCTCAACGTTTCCGAATCTTATCTCGTGTGCATAGTATAAATACGCACGTATATACATACATATGGGGCGTTCAACGTCAAATCCGACAGTTTTGGAACAGCAAATTATACAAATTTTGTTCAAAAATTGAAAAAAAAAATTACGCGACGATATTTTCAGTAACACTCGTTCTCAATGCAAATTTCAAAATTTTGACCGGTCGTAAGCGATGATTGTTCTGGAATTTCTTATTGATTTCGAAAAATTCAGAAATTTATTTTTCCCCAAGTTCGATATCTCTAAAAACATTCGACCGGGGAATTCGAAAAAATTCGCAAAGACTTATCTCAGAGGCTGGAATACGACAAAAAATTTCCAGGCGAATCTAAAAATTAGTTCCAAACCTGACTCATCTCGCCTAGAATGCCCTGTACATGTGTACACTAAACACATGCATGTATATATGCTCAAGAGACATGCTCCTCGAGAGAGAATTTACGTGACTGTAACAGAAAAAGCGTTGATATATGTATATACTTATACAGGGCATTCCAAAACTCGATGACGATAATTTAAAGCTACATCCGGAATGAAATTCCGAGTCGAAATGTGTCTTGGTATTTTTTTGTACGACCAAAACCTCAAAAGTTATCGATCGTCAAAGTTTGAGCCAGTCGGAAGCGCGCTCTCCCCTCTCCGGCGGCCGCCGCGGGCGTCTTATTGGTTCACTTGTTTTAATTAATAACTCCGCAAATATACGTCGGATCGAAAAGTGCTCAAGGACTTTTCGACATGGAATACCCTCCCCGATGTAGCATTAAATTATAAGCATACATTTTTTGGACACCCTGTAGATGCGAGCTTGGCTCCAACGCCTCCACCCTCAAGCTCGTACATCCCCTCGGCACGTTTGTATACAATTCCCCGCGCGCGTGATATCCTCTCTCCTCGCTAACACCTCGCTGCTTACCTCTTATTCTCCTCCCTTAATACACCTTTCGGTTCTTCTCAAACTTTCTTCTCCGCGCTCGCTCGCGCGCCAGTAGATATAAAGTCACCCGATAAGGTCGTATTTCCGGTAAACATCGCCGCCACGTCGTACTTCCGCTTCTGACGTTTGTGCGCGCTCCGGCTTCCGTCGTTTCTTTTCTTTTTTTATCATCTCCGCTATCACGTAACGCAAACATGCGACTTTCTCGCGATACGCAAACATATCGTATAGGACGAGTTCGCAGCTCGAGACGAGATCGCGTCGCGTCCGTCGACTCGTGCAGAGGGAGGTCGCGCCGCGACGAAATTCGTGCCACATATTTACGTGTATTTGCATATTATTTTATTTCAGCCAACATTTTTTTTTTCTTTCGCTCAAGTTGAAAAACCGATAACACGGAGGTACGAGAAACATCCTCACGTACTTGGCACGGTGGAAAACATCATTTCCATCAATAACAGGGGGAAAAAAAAAAAAATTCACTTCAAGCATGATTTTTGTCTGTCGAACTTTTTTTTCCCACTAACAAATGAATTTCTAGGCTTTCCAGAGCACGACATTTTCAGCAAAAGCTCACCGTCAGCATTTTGAGTTACGATAATTATTTTTTTAAATCACTCAGAAAATTGAATAAATTTCAGAATATTAATGCAAAATTATATCATCGAAAAACCGCTATCTCATCTTTGATGATGGAAAGGTATTAAAAAATTCATTTTATTACGTCAGTACGAGCGATTTTAACTCAAATTTTCTTTCACGCCCCTCTGGGAAGCCCTCTGACTCTCAAAATATTGACAGTGCACGCTTGGCTCCGAGGAACTTTTCATAGAGAATACGTCATGCTCTGCAAATTGATTTTTCGTAAAGAAAACATTATGCCCGGAGAAAAATAACGTAGAACGAAGAAAAAACCTGTTTGCCTTACCTTATTTTCATGGGAAATTGTATTTTACATTTAGACAAGTCTGTGATTGAGCTCGAAATTTGTTACTCGCGTTAAGGTTTTTCTTGCGACGTGTATTATTAGTTTTTCAACTTGGACAAAACGAAAAAAAAAAAGTTGGTTGAGAATGAAACACCCCAACGTATATGTACATTTACTACTCGCGACTCGTGCGATAATGGTGATGCACTTGCGATATATGTGTACTCTTTTTTTCTCTGCGGTTCGTTCGATCGTTAGTCCCGATAGCGAGCTTGGCAACGAGACAAAAATCGCATATATATATATATATATATATATATACAAATGTATTCATATATATATATGTATGTATGTATGTGCACATTGATATATATATATGGATTGCCACGCCATGCGGCAAGTTTCCCGATTGTAATAATACGACGACAAATAGAATATCGCGACGAGTGTTTTCATCCATTTCGCGCGCCGTACACAGCAGCGAGAGAAAAACGTGTGTAGCGAGCGAGTTACGTACTGGCGAATATTTCGTTGCCATTTTTTTTTTCATCGCCTTCTGTTGTATATTACAGCCTTATCCTTCTAATATTAAGTCGATGGGGTCCGGAAGCTGATCGTTAATCGAAAAAATATCGAGCGATTTTCGTCGTTTTATTCGTCCCCTGATTGGTCGGTGAAGAGAGAATGAATTTCGTAGCGAAATTTGACTGTTTTTTTTGCGATTTCTTACTGAAATTTCGACTTTTCGCGAGAAATTCGATGGGTTTTGTAATCGGCGGAAAATTTGCGATGGAACGGGCTTTTGAACAATCGGAAATTCGAAAAAAAAAAATTTTCGTCATTTTGGCTACTTTTCCAGAATCGTCGAAAAGTCGAAATTTCAAATGGTCATAACTACGTTAATAATTATGCTACAGACATTTTTTGGGGGGGTTTTGAGACGCTCTCGAGTAGAGTTAAAAAGTGGTGAAAGTTAAATGTCGATAGCTCGATTCCTTCACCCTCAAAATCGATGTTGAAAATTGGCGAAAAAAACGCAAAGGGGTATGTATGGGAAAATTGGCAAAAATCGATGGTCGAACTTTAAAAATCTGCCAAAAATCGAAAAATGAAGATATCTCGATGAACCAAACGGCATTTTGAAGCCTCGACGATCGCAAAGAGAATAAGCACAAGTTGGGGTGTCTGTCTCAAACGAAAAAAAAATGGCAAACATTTTAGTGCACCAACTCAATCCGGCAAAAAATGGCGAAAAATTTTGGATTTCCAAAATGATTTTTAATGGTCCATATCGATGTATTTTTTCCCGCTGATTACGAAACACACCGGTATTTCATCAAAAACCCAATATTTCGGTCCGAAAATCCGATAATACGAATCTTATCAGTCAATTGCCATTTTCTCATTAAAATATCGAGTTTTCGGAAAAAAGTTCGTTGCGTTTCGTAACCAAAATCCCTGCACGGACCTTACGAAAGTCATCGAAAAATTAAAAAAACATTTCCTCCGCTGCTTTCCTTATATAATCCCCGAGTAACGTTTGTCTAAAAAACTTTTTGAATTTCAATCCTTCAAATCGGAGACATCGCCCTTAAGATGATTTTTTATTCTTTGTTCTAAAGCCGAGTCACACAGCCCGCTGAATATCACGCAAAAACTTTCGAGTTATTCGACTTCCAATTCGCCAATTGTTTCGAATTCAAATTTTTCAGGTTAGCCTTGTAATTTCGAATTACTCGCTTCGTTTTAAACGCTATTCGCATCCCCCGCGTATATATACGTCTTGCGAATATTATACAATCAGCGAAGCTGTAATCTCCTCTCGCCCAATGAATAAAATATATATATATACCATCTGTACCATTTTCCATCTCCATTTTCCATCTTCCCATCGTCCCTGACCCATCCCCAACATAAATATACATAAATAATATATAGCACATGTATACATAACGAAGATGCAAATTTTGACGCGATATGCTTCATCATCGCGGGCCGAAACGATAGCTAACCTTTTTTTTTTCCTCGCGGCTGATTGTCGAAAATTCCGCAGTGGATCTTATTACACGACGCCACAATTTTCGCGTTTTTTTCCACCCGCTGCGGAAATTCGAGAGGGTTTTTCCTCCCCTCTTTTCCCGTCCTCCAACGCGCATATATATTGAAAAGCGAGTGTGCAGAATCGAACAAAATCGAGAGATGAAACGTTGTCGCGTGTGTGAACAGCGCGGCGGAGCTAATGAGGCTCAGCGCGGGCAAAATGAGCCCGAGGCGATTTCGATCGTACATTCGTGTTTTTAGATCTCTCCGCGCGTACGTGCAACATGCACGGGGAAGAGGCTGGGGAACGACGGCTCTTTCGAGAAAAAAAAAAAAAAAAAAAAAAACTTCAATGAGGAAATAATCATTTTCTCCATCTTTGGTAAAAAATTATTCAAGAAACAAGAAAAATGCCTCATAAATCATCCGTTGAATCCCTTATGCTGTTTGCTTTAAAAAAAAAATTGGAAAAAAATGATAGAGCGGTTAATGAATTTTGAAAAGTTTGTTTGAATTTGTTTTGAAAAGAAAATAAAAATCCCGTAAGGTATAATAATTTTCCCCATTTTTGTTGACAAATTATTGCTCTGTGCGACATGAAAAAAAAAGTGTCTTAAATTATCCATAGGAAAAAAATTATTAGAACGATTTAGTATCGATTTAAAAAAAACGTTGAAACAATTAACGAATCGCTTAATGAATGTCGACATGTTACGTTGGAATTTTCGCAAAATAGTGCCAAATGTGTTCGAAATAAATAAAAAATATTTATCATCTTGCGCTAAAAACCTGCCAAAATTAATTATTCACTCAAGAGGGGGGCCATCTTGCTGCAGCTACCCCTGCTTGCAGCCTCCTTGCAGAATCACGAGAGCGTTTTTGCGCTCCGCTCGCCGGTGGTAAAATTTGCCCGCGAGCGGAAAATTCTTCAGCGCCCTCTATCTCTCTCTCATGAAAACGTTGCTGCGCGAGGGCTATTATTTATCGGCGAAGCGCACAAGCGGGAAAAATAGTGGGAGAAAATAAAAGGGAAAGGGTAGGGGGGATGAATACCGCTCATATCTCTATGCCACTGTAGTATGTAGCGAGATGTGGGACAAGCTAATTAGGACGAGCCCGAATAAGCCGGCAAAAGCGGCTTCCCGCTGTTCGCTCGCACCGTTCAACAGTCAGCAGGAGCCGAGTCATTTTGCCGCTCTCCCGCTCTGTTATTTCGGACAGGAACGGCACAACGGGGGCTTGGAACTGGGAGGGGGGTTACACGGTGTCCCAAAACTGGATGCTGGTGACTCAACACCACGTCGGAGATGAAATTCCAAGTCGAAAAGTCCTTGAGCACTTTCCGATCCGACCATTTCCCGCCGAGTTATTAATTGATACAGTTGGACCAATAGGACGCGCGCGGTACCCGCCGGAGGAGGGAGGACGCGCGTCCGATTGGCTCCAACTTTGACGATCGATAACTCATCGGGTTTCGGTCGCACGAAAAAATGCTGAAATACATTTTGACTCGGAATTTGATTCTCGATCCAATTTGGAAATGAATAACAACGACTTTTGGAACACCCTGTATATGGTTGTAGGATAAACGTATCGTAGCAGACTGATGTTTCAATCAGTCGTTCGATATAATGCTCATCCCGCGATAAAAATCACCCTCAGCTCGGAAATTTTCCCACGCCTTGTTATTATACGACGAGGCGCGCGCGGCGCACACGCTGCGTGTAATCATGATATCTCCCATCGCATCGCTTTGAATATATTGTCTAGAAAGGGAATAATTAATGGTCTGAGGAGAAATGGAAAAATGAATGATATCTCTTTTTTCCGAACAGCGTTTTCGTCCTTCTTTTTCATCTCTATTTCGAGTTTGCGGGAAAAAAAACCCCGGTTTTTCGCAATCAGCGGTAAATTTCCGATAGCCCACGGTTTTGAATTTCCACACTTTCTATACATGCAGAATTTGCCCGATACGCTCAAGTGCATTCAGAACGAACTGAAGGAATTTATTTTGTAAAAAATCAAAAAAAAATTCGCACGAATATTATATTCAGAAATTTTTCTTTCAATAATCCGTTTCGATAATTCAATATTGTTATTATTGAAAATTATCGCCCTCGGTATATGATTGCCTACGATTGATTTTTTTCTCTCAAATTTCCACGTAGAATCGAAACGCACGTGAAATTATCATTTTATTTCGGTTCCTCTCGGTCTACGTGCAACATTTTTTTCCCGAGTGTAATAGAATAAAAAATAATGTACCATAAATACCCAGGATGGTCCAGACGAGTGGGACGTCGAAGCCATCATTGATCCCACAGAGAGATGCGAATCGGCAAGTCGATTTAGCGTCAATCCCCGTGGAGGTCGTCGACAACGGTTTAATCGATGGTTCAACCGGAATTATAGACGGAGTTGAACCGAATCGAGAGCGAGCAGAGAGAGAGAGAGAGAGAGAGCGAAAAAGAAACGAATCTTCCGCGAGAGATAGACCTTTAAATCTCTCTGGCATTGACAAGGTGGCGACACCGCGAAAAAGCAGATAAAACGACGGATATAGTGCGGACGAGAGGGCGCGACCGCGACGCGCCCGAGTCGCCTTGAGGTTCGCCGGTTCGAGAGCATTTCTCATTCTTCCTCATCCGTCGCGGTCCGACGTAGACGCGGTCCTCCCTCTGCTCTCACCCTCGCTCGTTCCTTCTTTTATATACCGCGTTCTTTTCTCGCACTCCGGGAACGAAAAGCTCGCGAGCGATATGGTCTGCCGCGCTCGAGGGAATCCCCCGAGTCGCGAGAAACGCGAGAGCGCAAAAAGGGAGCGGGCATGAGCCAACAAAGTCCATGCTCGCTTAAGGGATGAGATGAAGCGAGAGAGAGAGAGAGAGAGAGACAGAAAGAGAAAGAGAGAGAGAGAGAGAGATAAAGTCCCGATGAAAGATAAGTGATGCCATCCTTCCTCGGGATATATACACCTTCCTCCAAAAAGTTTCTCCCTTTCCACAGGTCTGTTCGCCTCGTGGAGCCTTCCATCTTGAACCGCCCACCATCGCACCTAGACGCTCTCGGGGGATGGAAAACCAGCGAGAGGTATATAACGAGGGAACCATACATACATACGCATTGGGGTGTTTCATTTTCAGGCAACATTTTTTTTTTGTCACGTCCAAGTAAAAAAAAAACTGACGATACATGATGCAAGATTCTGGCTCAATCGCCGACTTGGCTCGTTGGAAAATTCCATTTTCTCATTTTACGTCATTTTTCTCCGTTCACAAGATTTCCCTGTGAAAAATTAATTACGCGGTTTGGCACGGCATGTGCCACTCTGGAAAAAGCTGCGTACTTAGTGCCAGGGATGCGACAATATTGCGGACGTTACGAAGCTTTAAAGACTTTGAGCAGTCGATTGCGAATGAAATTATTTATCAAAACACAGGCTTATATTCGAATATCACAGAATTTTAATGTAGAAAAATAAAATATTGTTTAAGCGAGATGACAAATTTAATTACGTCCATTGCAATTGAGAATTACTTTTTTTTCTCCTATTTAAAGTGTTCTCAAGCTTTTTTTTCGCGCGTTTTTTTTTTAATGTTTATTTTAACTCAAAATACCGATGGTGCATGTTTGACTCTCAGAAACTTTTCGTTGACAGAGAAAAATGTGGTCCAGCGGAAAAATATTTTTTCTCGCGTGTTTGAACGGGGAATTAAATTTTAAATTTTTCCATGGGGCGAGCCTGCGATTGAGCTGGAATTTCATTCCGTGAGTGAAAATATTTCATTCGCGATGGATTATTAGTTTTTCAACTAGGACAAGAGAGAAAAAATGTTGCCTGACGATAAAACACCCTAATATATATATACACAACGTATATAAATATACGTGTTGAATCGACGACGTATAAGTCGGAGCAATTGTTAACTTTTCACAGCTGCTAACTCGGGGGGTTGGAGTACATACGGTGCGAGGGTGCGCGAGCGCCAAACGCCTCGATAATCCGCGAAAAAGATGTCGCGGATCGTGCGAGGGCAGAATTTTTTTTATCCTCGATTTCCACAACGTTGGAATTTTCAGTTTTAGCTTTTATTTTTCGAATAATTCCACAAACGCGAATTGTCGTTACTCGATTTATTCGAAATATCGTTAATACTCGAGAGCCTCGAATTACTCCATAACCCGCAGTTAATTGACCGTCCAAATTTTTCAAATTTTTGACAATTCACCAAATTCGAAAGTTACGAATTTTTCTCGAGTTTTTTTACTCGGATAATTCGACGAATTCGTATTACTTCGAAAATTCGCCGATATATTCGAAAACTGGAAATTGCTCCGTTTGATTTTGGGTATCGAAATGTTGTCGCATTGGTCAGCTCGTTCGACGACTTTCGATTCCAAATTCGAATAATTCGAAATTGCGGCTCGGCCCGGAAAGTTTGAATTTTTCGAATAATTCGACGAAAATCTTGAAACAATTCAATTTTATTTCGATTAATATTTGATATAATATCGACTGTCCTTTGAATTCCAAATTCGTCGATTGGACAGGCGAGTGGATATTTCCGAAATTGCGAATTATTCGAGTGTCCCCGTATCGCCTATTGCATCCGGAGATATAACGCGAGATGGTCGGATATTTCGCGCGACAGCGATATCTCCATCCGCGGGTCCCGCGAGGCGCCGAAACTGCACGCGTCGCTGCGACAGAGATGCTCTGCACAGCATCCCATCTCGAGCGCTCTCGAGCTGTGCCGCGCAGACTCTCCTCAAAGCTACATTTGCACAGAGTTGGTTCGTCGGAAAGTATAGACGGAAAGAGATGGAAATTGAGACAGAAAAGGAAGAAACAGAGCAATCCCGTTGGCGTTCCGTCGCAGCAGCCGGTTCGTTACTCCCTTCTTTCTCGTTCGAGTAACCCGCCGGTGGAAACTTTAATTTTCAATTTACATAAAATCTATAAATCCGCGAGTTTGAGAGCGACGTGAAAAGCAGCTCGCCGAGTGTCTCACCGAGCTCCCAGCGAAAAGGCGACGACGTCGCGGTACGCCGGGGACTCGCGTCGATCGCGGAAAAACACACACGCGCTTTATTCATACAGGAGCTCGCGTAAATCGGGTTATTAATTAGCAAATACGCGCTCGCGCACTTCTCTTTTGCCGCTTTTCGTTCCGCCGAGTGGAGATACCGTGGGAGGGATGGGGGAGAGTCAAAGTACAAGCAAACCCGATTTATACGTACCCCGGGAGCGGGGAGAGACGGAAGAAGAGCAGAGTTTCGCTCGCGGCTTCTCGTTTTCTTTCTCTCATCTCGTTTTCGGTGTGGATGCTGTGTGTTGCTTTGCTTAAAGACACACACACACACACACACACACACACACGCATCTACGATGGAAAGTTTGAAGAGATCACGAACCGAAAATCGAGGGGGTGTGTGTGCTCGCACAGAAACGTATCATGCCGCGCGCTACTTCCGGTCCCGCGTTTGTGTGTTCTCCGGGTCTTTTAGCGGATCCCGCGCGAGTTCTCTCAGCATCCCTCTTGATAAGAACCGAGGGGAAAAGATCGAAACTACTGACGAGAGTGCATTGTATACATTAGGGTGTTTGAAAAATCGTTTTTTTTCCACCCCAAACGGGTTTATCACAGCCTCGCCTGCGTGAAAAAAGAAGTTTTCGAATTCCACCTCCTGATGCCTCAGTTTTCTATTTTCCAAGCTGAAAATTACGAAAAACAGATAAAAAATGACGATATTACGACCGAAGCCCTTTTTCGCAGGCGCTTTATAGTCCACAAAAGTGTGTCGATCGTTTTGTCCCGCGAGGCTGTTTTTTTTTTTTTCATCTTATTCTTACGAGACGCAGAAAAGGGCCGGAATTCGAACTGACGTCTCGCTTCACGCGAAGCTTTTTATTTTTATTTTTTCAACACCCTGACGTACTAAATGTTTGTGCGTTATGTAGACGCGCTTGCGACGTCGCGAGGGAGGCAAGTTTCGGTGTGTAGCACAAACCGAACGGCAGCACACATCGGAGAGAGTGCGAGCTCCGCGCTTGATCAAATTTATATGCTCGCCAAGATTGAACCACGCCGACTTCCGCAAAGGAGGTACGTCGAAGACGCCCGCGAGTTTATACAGTATTATATAAATGTGTGTGCATATATATATATATATGTACAAATATAACATTTCCTGGCGGAGGTTCGACACGCCAGTCTTGGCGAACACGCATTTAATCGAATAAACATGCGGCCCCGTAGCGTTATATATTAGGGGTGTGCGTCGAAACGAATAAGATTATTCGATTCGAATTTTGAATCACATTATTACGACGACGAGATGAAATACTTGAACTTGAAATTGCACAGGAACGACGAAAAATGAAGAAAATAACTGCCAATTTCGACGGTCTACAAGAATTTTCATTTCATTCTAAGAAATAATGTTTTTCACCATGAATTTTTCCAAAATCCTCGAAAAAGTGTATAGAACGTGAAAACGCATTGCGAAACTGAAAAAAAAATCAAAATTGCCAATAAAACAACCGAAGACTTGAGAAATAATCGAAAAAAATGTTCGAAATTGAAGATTGCCGAAAAAAATCAATGTCCCGAAAACGACTTGAGGAAAAACGTTGGAAGGCTTGACAAAATCTTTATTATTGCCGAGAATAAGGCGAAAAAAAATGCGAGCGAATCGAAAAACAATCAGGGTGCAAAAAAAACCGCCCCATTTCGCGTTGAGTGCCCTGTATACGGTGCGTCTCTCGTCGCCGCGTTGGATTTTTATCGCGAGGGGGATAAACAGCGGCGACGCTGATTATCCCGTGTAAAAGAATCACCGCGAGAACAAAATGGAGTTTTGCACGCGCGATGTATTATATATACATATATATACATTCTTCGCGGATTAAACGAGGGAGAAAGATCCAAGCCGCTCGTCGGAACGTCCCGGACGCGCGACTTGTCGCCTCGACTTTTCCATAGCTGCGATGAAAAAAAAAGCAAAAAAAAAAAAACAAAAAGAGCCATATAACGAGAGGCAATTATCGCGTCCGCGGACGCATTTCCGTGTGCACGCGGCAGCGTTCGAGAGGACGAACGTCTGTCGTTCGTGCATTACCGAGCGGAAAATATATACGAAAAGGATGAGGGGTGGAAGAGCAGAGGGTGTATAATGGCGCAAAACGTTTGCGGATACCGAGCGTGGGTGCTGTTCTTTTTTTTTTTTATAGAGAAAACACAAATCAGCCTCCTGTCGCACGAGCGCTGCTGCCACCACGCTGGAGACGAGCATATACAGGGTGTCGCAAAATTCAATGTCCATATTATTCGGCATTTCATTCGCGATGGTATTCCGTGTTGAAAAGTCCCTTGGCGTTTTTCGATCCGTCCAAATCTTGACGAGTTATTAATTTCCAAAGTTTTTGAGCCGATTAAACGCCTCTGATCAATCAAACTACATTGTTTAAATGATTCAAGATGGATTTGTCGGATTAAAAAGGGCTTTTGAAATCATCGTTTTGGAATTTCATCACCGAATTTCAGAACGATGGGAAAATTCGAAAAAAGTTTGATTTTTCATCAAAAGAAATCGAGTTTCCGAAATTTTTGACAAAGTCACTTATTTTCCGATGTCGTGTTCATGTTGGGTTTTCTTGGGCCTGCGCGCCTCCGAGATCATCTCGGAATTATTCGGCATACGGTTTTGGGACACCCTTGTAAGGGTTGTGAAAGCATCGGGCGGGGTTTCGTTCGATTTGGGCAAATTTTCAGCGGGCGAAAATCCTCCGTCGCGTAAAAGGAAAAAAGTGGAATGAGGATTTCCGCGATGGTGCGAATAACGCGCTCGTACGACGAAATGTAAGGCTGCCTCATTGGCACGGGCTCAGCGAATACATTTGTTTTAAACCATATTTGGCTCGGTCTCTTTCCGAATCCGCGAATAATCAAAAAATAAATCAATTATATATGCACATATAATCATACTTCCGGTCGTATCGAATAATACAAATCCGAAGGGGTGACTTTTATGCACACGCGGTAATTGTAGATATAATTACGAGCAAAAGTTCGCGCGCTTCCGCGACGATAACTGGGAGAGACACGGACGAGAAAACAATTGCCAAATTTTGTGCTCTCCGCGGCTATAATTATACGCACGGGAGAAACAGGAAATAATAGAACGGAAGTGGCGTTTTTTTTCGGGTACGTCGACGCCCGAGTGGTGCATTTTATCGTCAACGTCGTTGTCGTCGTCGTCGAAAGTCGGTGCTTTTCAAACGCGATATTTACAGTAAAAATTTTCACGTGCCGGAATCCGGCCGCTGAGAATTTTACTCATTATTGCGCGGATCGAGGCTGCCTTTCGTGCGGGATTTTATAAACCGTCTGACGAAAAATACGACATTTCATCAGGAAACAAATAGTTTTCGCGAAAGAACGAACGACGGTATAGCGAAAAAAAGAAAAAAAAATTCATTTCGATTTTACGAAAGTGAAGGTAAAAAAAATCGCACTAAAAATCAAATTCAAAAACAGAGCACACGTCCTGGTGGATTAATTAATTCAAACTTTTGAGCTTCTTTTGACCTCGTTATTTTCATCTTCCCGAGGCGAAAATCGAAAACTCCCGGATGTATACCAATTCGGAACACAATGAACTCTGTACTATCACGAGAGAAAAATCCGTTTTTCATTCATTTTTTTTTCGAAATGGCCACTATATTTTCCTGCAAAAGCCATCACTTCCGGGTAACCGTCGTATTTTTCAACAAAGAGTGCATGAAAGGGGGTGGCCACCCTCTTTTACGAACTTTTATGTTTTTTAAACGGGATTTTACGAACTCTTTGATGAAAAAATAATTCAACGTTTATCGGCGAATAAAAGATTTTCAAGCGAAAAAACGTGATCTCGTCGAAAAAAAGTCCTCCCAGGTCCAAACATCCCAAAAATGCATCTATAGCCGCGTAAAGAGTCGAACGAGGGAAAAGATGGAATTTCGGATCTATTCGGCATTTTCAGCCTCATTTTCTCAGCTCGACAAAAAGACCTCTCGGGGTGTTGTCACCCCACGTAAGACGTTGGACGATTCAATGTGGCAAAGGTGCACACCGAGCAGGCGAGAGCTCGGTGGCGCGGATAAACCCTGCGATATCTCGGCTCCGAATCCGTCGGATTTTTGTTTTCAACCCGTAATATCGTCGTGACACGAATCTCTGTACCGTCTTCGTACGTGTACACACGCGCGAGAACACCCATACATGTAAATTATGTACTATATATCGCAGAAAGTGGCGTGCACAGGAAAATCTCTCGTAAATTCATCGCGCGGTCATATACGTGCGTGTGGGCGCGAGTGTGAGCATGTTTGGGTTGGACACATACAACCCCTGTGTGTGTGCCCGTGTTTGTTATTCCGGCAGTGCAGAGTGCGCGGACCACTTTCAGTCCCGTAGCGCCAGGCCGTTGTCCCGGTGCATTGTGTTCGATTCCGCATATCCGATTCGCGGCCATCCATCACACGAACGCGAGCAGAGATCCCTCCGCCGTTCGTCCCCGCACCAGCAGCCACCCTCAACCCTCTCAACCCTCCAGCGGCGCTTTATATCTCGTCGATAGCGCCATCAGCAGCAGCCACTAGGTGGAACGCGCATATCGAATCATCGCTGTGTGCATACGCGTGTTTCTCTTATACCGAGGACAATGCCGGATCATGGGCGAGAGCGGGGGCGTGTTTTGTACAATTTTTTTTCCAAAATGTTTTTCCTTCCACGCGAATGTACGTATATGGAATGGTCCTGGACGGCTCGGGTCCTCTCTATGTTTACCGGAGCTCATACACACGCCGGGTACGTTCTCCGAACGTATATTTCACATCCGGTACATCGCGCTGTCAAAAAAAGGCCTTGCACTCCGCTGGTGCTGCTGCCGGGCCGAGTTTTACGTACGGAGGCGAAATGAGAATAAAAATCCTCGAGAGAACAATGGAGGCCCCCTGCGCGCCCTCTGTTATTTAATATGCGTGTGTCTCTCATCTTGGGATTCACACGAGTGTTTGGGTTGGGGCGTATATTGCCCGCTTAGAGAGGATCGAGCTTGCGAGCAACGCAATAATGGCGCGGGCGAGCGACGAAAGTCCTGGGGAAAAAAGCTGCGTCATAGTCGCGGGATGCTGCGAGACTCGTAGGATGAAAAGGAAGAGGAATGCGACCGTATTACATCATTTTTGATCGTAAGGTACTTTGGACATGTGTCTACTTTGGAAAACGATATTCAACGTGTTTTGTCGCTATTTGTCGTTGACCATCGCTGTGATACCGAGTTGAAGAGGGACAAACTGGAAGCTGGACTTTTGTCAATGAGTTTATACCACGGCGGAGGTCAGTGGGACTCAAAAGTTACGCGAGCGCCGGACTTCTCTGGCGGAGGCACTGGGACATTAACGAAGCTCCGGTGAAAATTACCGGAGCTCGGAAATCTCCTTGGTAACTGGCTTTCTAATTGGATCACGCGTTACTCGCGGGTCAGGTGCTCGACCGTCGTGTGCGAATGCTCTTTCATCTCTAATCTCTCTCCCTCTCTCTCTCTCTCTCTCTCTCTCTCTCTCTCTGGAGCAGGGGCTGGGGGGTGCGTATACGACTCTGTCGTAAAAAAAGCTGTCAATGGCAACAGCACGGCGCGGAGCATCGCGGGAAACGCAAACGACCGAAATGGACGAAAAAAACCATGTGGTCGGAGCGTAATAACGCTTCTGTCGAGCGGACGGGAGCGCCGGTAAAAGTTTATCGTCGTTTGAGAAGCGCGTTTTTCTCAAACACTCCGCGTCGAAGCGGGCAGCCGCAAAACTTTCGAGCGATTCTCGAGGGCGTAAGACGCGAAGCTGGGCTGGGAAGAATTAATCTATTTTTTCCCAAGTTTGACAATCTTTCGAAGGGAAAATTGCGAAAGATCGATATCTGCAAGGAGCTCGGGAAAACAAGCTCGAAAACATTGCTTTCACCTTCAGTTCCCTCACAAATCGTAGATTCTAAAGCAAAAAAAGCAAGAAAATGACAGGAATCAAAATGTCCCGAAGCAGGATGTTTGTTTTTCGCATTCAGGGCGATTCAGGACGTCGTTCCGTGCGGAAATGTATTTTAGTGTTTTTTTCTACGACCAAAAGTTCACGAGTTATCAATCGTCAAAGTTTGAGCCAATCGGACGCGCGCGCCCCTCCCTTTGCAGAGGGCGCCAGGTGTGCGCGCGCCTGTCCCATTGGTCCGACTGTGTTAATTAATAACTCTTCAGGGATTCGTCGGATTGAAACGCGCTCAAAGACTTTTCGACTTGGATTTTTCTCACCAATCTGCCGGTAAATCGTCAGCATCCGTTTTGTCCAAGTTGAGAAAACTGATGGCAAGATAACTGACGTGAGAAACATTTTTACGTAAGTAAACGACTACACTCTGTTCTTTGGCAGCCTCGATTGGATGCTCCTGCATGTATATAACGGCGACCCGAGCGGAAGATCGAGGAAATACGAGGCTCATCCGTGCGAGCCATCTCATCGTCGCTGCGGGTGTGCCGCGTTGAGCAAAGTTTTTCAAAAAGATGCGAACGAAGGGGCTGTACATCGTCGCGTTTCCGGTGTGCTCGAAAATGCGCAAAGATTAACGTTTCCAGCGCGCTCCGCTCTGCACATTATCATTATTATTTATCGCGCGAGCTCGCGATATACAGGAAAAGTCGCATAACGCCCTGTCGTGCAATAATGTCGCGCGAGCATAAATATCCATTCGGGTGTGCGAATAAGAGCCAAACTTTTCGCGTATCCAATCTTGCGGTGGATGTTGTGTGCAGATGCAAAAAAAAAAAACGATCCGAAAGCGATTGCCGGCCACCGTTATATACAACCACGTGTGTTTATAAATGCGGTTTATGTTGAAAACGTCTCGGCTCGCAGTGGTGACTTTATCGTTATCTTTTACAAGCGCCAAGTTGGGACTAAGGCCAAAAGCGGGTCCGCGAAAATATGTCATTTTTCCGCTGCGTTTCGCATGACGAATGCGCTTTTCTTTTTTTATTATAAATTGTCACGTCGCGCGAAAAACCGTCGCGACTATCCCGGCAGGTTTTTGGAACTTTAATATGTTCGATTCGTCCGAAAATTGAGATTGGAAACATTTTTCCGTTCTGATATTTACAAAATTTCTTTAAATCTAAATCGATTCGAGATGAAATTCCCAGTTGCGATTCTCTTTGGGATTTTTTCACACGACCTAAACTTCGTGAATCATCAGTGGTCAAAGTTTGAGCCAGCCGCGAGTGCGCCACCTGCGTCACACGTCTTACATCGATTCGACTGTATTAATTAATAACTCAACGGAGATTCGTCGGATCAAAAAGTGCTTAAGGACTTTTCGATTCGCAATTTCATCCCCCATGTAGCATTAAATTGTCACCGTCCACTTTTGAGATACCCCGTATAAAAGTGGAAAATGTCACTGAGGGGAGAAAGAAATCGAAGAAACTTTTGCAGCAACGCGAATTTTTCGAGCATCCCTGGGAGTGCATTCGCATAGCCTTTATAAACGCGCACGTATACATCGTCCGCGCGGTATTATACGCATGCAAATGTGACGTGCACGTTATATGCACCCTCCACTCAGCAGGGTTTTTTGTCCATGCGATATCTTGTCGGTGGAAAAAAAATGAACGTTAAATGTACATACACCCGCGTCGGGTGATCATTGACTCGTTATTGCACGGCTATTCAAGCTGTCCCGTGAATAGCAGGGCTCTGTGCAACGATGAGCGCGTCGACGCATTCGCAATTTTCCGTATGCACACATCGGGCATTCCACGACCGACTCGGACAGTTTTGAAACATTGATTTTTCGTTTCTCAAAAAATTACCCTGTAAATGAAAGGAAAACCCGGCTGTCTTCCCATTTTCCGAAATTTTCCGCAATTTGCAAATTTTTCGCGAGTTTCATAACGGCATTCTCGCGGTTTCAGATATTTGTTCAGGAATTTTTAGTATTACTCATAAATAATTAAAAACAAATTTTCGAATTCATTATGAGAGACGTTATTTCGATTTTTTTTAAATTCAAAAAACCGTGCTCGTGCATGTAAATTTTCGGGAAAGAATGACGTTTATCTAGAACAGTTTTGAGTTCGATAATCGAAGAATCGCGATGAAAGACTCGGGCGAAAATTTCATGCAATTTTTCGCGATAAAATTCGGGAAAAATTCAATTCGATTCAAAAAAATCCTCAAAGTTGATCGATTTTTCGTCATTGTCAAAGCGTCGACGGGGAAGTTTGAAAAAATTCACCAAAATTTCGAGCGATTAAGAAAAATCGCAGCTCCAAAACCGTGTCGTTCGGCGTGAAACGCCCCATACGTGGGAAATATTACAAGCCCCGCGGAGAGCGAGTTACGTCTCATTGTCTCGCGTCCCGGTTCGCGAGCTCTCAGCAGCGGGATTACCGCAGGGATAAAAAAAATCGACTACGCGTGTCTAGTATTGTTGCACACGCAAGTGCGGACACGATCGCTCAAAAAAAAGCCACGTAAAATAATAGCCGCGGAGAACGCGAGTCGAGGGCAAAAAAAGTGGTCTACCCTCACACGAAAACAACGTTAAAACACGAGAGAAACGGAACAAGAAAAAAAAACGTCGCATATCGCAGCGATTCTCCGCGATTTCGTCGCGTTTTTTTCAAAAAGCAAAAGGGCTCGCGAAGGGAACGATACACGGAGCGATTTTACTGCCGCTGTTTCCATCAATATTTGTGTACACATTTTCTTGAAACGCGTGCTGCTCCGTGTTGCGCGATTTTTAGGGAATACCGCAAACATCGTGCGTCGCGTGTGTGCACAAACGCGCGAGTGCTCGCACACAGACGAACACTGGCGATGTTTTCATAAAGGGGTACGAGCCGGTACGGAAACGCCAACGCGCCGGCGAGTGCACTCTGTTTGATGACTGCGAAAAGTTGCATCCTGACGTGCGGAGAAACGCCCCGCGTATACTATATCGTGACAAAAGGGACGCGATAGGTGCGTTTTCGTCTCGCGTTCGAGCAAATTTTTGTTTCTTTCGCGCGCGCCAGCACACAGCACCTCGACGGTTTGTTTCGTTTCGCGGTTCTTTTTATTTCTCCGCGCATCCGGGCTCATCCCTGTCGTGGCGTTTCGCTCGGCGTTAGGCTTGTCGCCCGGGCGGGTTTATGCACGAAGCGAAAAGGAATTAAAAAATTGGCGGGAGCTTGTACGTTCGGGGTGACGACCCTTAGACTGCCGTATCTTTTTGTACAGGGGTAAAATTGGAAAATTTACGATTTCGCAGAGAAGAAGTGCCCTTTTTGCGCATCGATCTCATCATGAGTTTTTTTTACCGTTTTTCAAACCCGCGCTATGCTCCTAGCTTCTTCTGGAAGGTCGAATGTCTGCTAGGAAAGCTGTTTTGCTCCGATAAGCGTCGCATTTTTCGTAACAGAGTTCATAAAATCCCGTCTAAATAGCACCTGCTATTCGTCTGATTATCTTCACGGGAAGCCGAATAAAAGACCACGAAGAATTATCACCCGGTATATTTCACTGGCTGCGGAGGCTATCCCATAAAATGTATACGTCAGAGCCACTGCTACGCGAGTGCAAGACACACAAATGGAAGAGTAGGGAGAGAGAGAGAGAGAGAGCAAGAGGTAAAACATTGCACGAATGAGAACACAGGGGAGCGAGGCCGCAGCAGAGTCATCGTCGAGCAAATATACACATATGGATGTGCGGGGTGTCAGCGTACCGCAAAAGAGTGCGCCAGGGACAAGAAAGAAACAGCGCGAGAAGAGTGTGCGCGACGATGATTCGCGAGGGTGGGCGCACCAGGAGTAAGATATAAAGGGAGCTTTCGGCGGAGCCCAGAGGGTGAAACTGACAGACACTTTTACTAATATACACATACGACGCTTTTCCACGTCTCGAGTCCGCCTCTCTCTCTCTCTCTCTCTCTCTCTCTCTCTCTCTCTCTCTCGTCTGAGAGAAGGAGAGAGCCAGGGAGCGAAATGAAGGAGTGGAAGAGTGTACATCTCAAAGGGACTCGCGACCCTCATCCACTCTCGAAAAGCGCGGAAAAGGAGGAGAGCGAAGAGGAACAGGAGTTCACCCCGCGCGAGATGAAATGAAGAGCTCCGTTTCGAGCTCTCAGCGTGTGCGGCGAAGGGTCGACGCGACGTCGGGAGGGCTGCGAATAAGCTCTCGCCAAAATATGCGGTGTGCGAGAACGCGACAGCGCGCATTCACCACGAGAGAGACCATAATAAATAGAGGAAAGACAAAAAAAATATCGCAGAATCCCCAACCACGTTTTTGCGTCGCTTTCAGCCAGAGAGAAGAGAGTATATCCTGCTGGATGTTCGAAAACTTGATGCGAATTATTTACAGCTGTGTCGGGGATGAAATTCCGAGACGAAAAGTATTTGGACACTTTTCGATCCGACCAAATCCTCTCGAGTTATTGATGAATACGTGTTCGGGCGAATTAGACGCTCGCGCTCGCTCGAAGCGCGCGAGCGAAGAGAGCGCTCGCGCGAGTAATTAGCCGTAACATTATCGCTGAATATCTCATCAGGATTTGGTCGGACGAAAAAATGCTAAAATACTTTTCGTCTTGGAATTTCATTGGGAATCCGGTTCTACTGTCTTTGACATGAAATTCTGGAACACTGAGTATCCACGAAGAATGTGCATTTGAACGATGCGTCGCAGCAGCGAGGAGAGAAAACGAGAGAAAGAGAGACAAGCAGCAGGAGGCTTTGGGCGACGACCCGGCGCATTATCCACGTACGGCAATCTTTATACGCCATCATATCGTATATACGCTCGTCGCGGCAAGATTATCATACTCGCATGTGCGTCTACTCGCGACGACGGTAGAAGACGACGACAAGAGGATTTTCCTTGAATATATATAAAGCATAAATTATTTAAAGCGCGAACAGAGCGCAGGATATGTGTTCCGTGTTCGTGTGTGGGTACTTTGGGTAAAGAGAAGTGTGTCGTTATCTTTTACTCGCTTTTCATCCGTATCTCCTTATTCTTATCCGTTCTAATGCCGGACTGGCGTCCCGTATCTCCTCATCGCAGCATTTATTCCGTCCCATGCCCTCGGTGCTCCGAAGACAGGAGACCAATTATAATTGACAGTCGTGACATTTTGTGCCCAGCAAAGAAACGCCGAGGCTTTTTTTAACTCTCTCTCTCTCTCTCTCTCGTCTCCGGCGTATAATCTCTCGATTGTTCTCCAGCGTTCGAACCAGATTCCTCCTCTCGGGGTAGGATATACATATACACAGTGTTTTTTTTTTTCATCTTTCGCAAAACAACACATCAGTCAGCGGACATTGAAATGTATATCCAACAAACGCCAGCATCTTTGCTCCTCTCGTCTCTCTCCCTTTCGCTTTCGTTGTACGCCCGGGAGAGCGTGGGATGTGAAAAATAAAGAGGCCAAAGTTGCGACAAAGCTTTTCTCGTAGATGTAATAAAGGAGACCCCCCGCAGCCCGACGCAAGGATACAGGGCGCGTACGACGCGTTGACGGATGACAGAAGGCTCGCCCAAATAGCCCGTCACACAGGACGTCTTCCGGGATGAATAACGCAAAGAGGACGAAAAATATATACGAAAAAAAAGTGAAATACGTTTTTTTTTTTCATCTCCAAAGAGCTCTCGACGAGGGTAAAGACGAAGCTCTCTCGGGGCTCGAGGCGAATTCGGCGACGATATAAAATGGATGTCGCCGTCTGGCCACACTGGCACGAAGCCTCCAATTTTTCGGAGAGCATCTCTTATTCGCGCGAGAGGCTGCGATCTCGCGCGAAATTTACTTCCGGAAACGGGCGTTACGGATACGCGGATCGCGACGCAAAAACGTTATACAGGGTGACAATTTTCAGGTGGCCTACCGCCTCTCCTCTTTCTCATCGGCTTTCCGGCAGGAGACTCGAACGTATCGGGAGTGCTTTTCAAACGAGATTTATTCTCGACCAGAATTTCACGCTTTTTAAATATAGAGAAAATCTGTCTATTATCACGTTTTTATCCGCTTGTTTTTAACCGTCGGTTTTTGACCGTCGCATCAAGACCGTGCGCGAAAAAGCGCGTTCCATCAAGAGCGAGAGGGTGGCGTTTGGCTGTTTTTTTATACGCAAGTCCAATATCGACGCTTCGCGAACGTGTGTGTTTGCGTGTGTGCGTTGAAAAACGCGGAGAACGCCGAAGAGAAATATCTTTTACGAGATACGCGGATATACGAGGTGAGAAGAAAAAAAAAAGAATTGATCGCGCGACGTATGAATACACGAGGCGAAACACCGAGGAGCAAATAAAAATGGAAATATAAAAAGGATGACGGTTGTAACATCGGCTGTATATATCATCCCCGGGCGAAGATATGATACGTGACGGCTTTTATACCGGGTGTCCCGAACCTCGATGTTGAGAGTGAAATTCCAAGACGAAATGTATTTTGGCATTTTTTTATACGACCAAAACCCGACGATTTATTCGTTGTCAAAGTTCGAGCCTACCGGAGACGCGCCCACGCATTCCATTGGTCCAATTAATAACTCGACGAGGATCAGCCGGATCCATGAGTGCTCGAGAACTTTTCGACTTGAAATTTCATGCCAAATGTACTGTCAAATTATGAGCATCCTGTTTTTTCACACCCTGTATATGACCGAGGCGGCACTGTCTGGCCAAGGCGCACTACCCTGCCAGTCCGAGTTATTACTTTAACGCATGTTTCCTCGTGTACGTATAAATAAAATACCGTCGAATATGCGGGGGCCAAATTGATCGCCAACGATTAATCAGAGGATGACGAATGTTTACATGTATATTTGGATTATTATTTTTCACGAGATTTATATATATCCTGGAGTATATATATCGTTATTATCGCGAGTCATCGTTCGTAGTGACTCTCGGCGTCAATAGAATAATCCGCCGAGTAAATAAGAGGTCCGGAGATGTTCGTGTGTATTTCTATCTATTTTTGGGGTGAATTAAGAAAAATTGAAGGCTCCCCCGACGAAGTCATCGGTTTTCCCCTTCGGGAAGCCCCTTCCTTCGCCCAAAATTCCTTCGAATTTATCATCGTAACCTTCTTCCATAGGATATAGTTTACTTTTATTCATCAATCGCTTTGAAACAATTTTAAAAAAAATGAAAGAAACAATACCGCGTTAATAATACGCTATTATTATCCACGCTCCGTAATTTAAATGACGACGGTGCACGACTGACTGCGAGCAATTTTTTGCCGAAAATCGCATGCTCTCCAAAGTTCACGTTTGATAAAAAATAATTTAGCGAACAGAGTTTTGTTGAATGGGAAAAATGTTTTAAGAACACGTCCATGGTTATGTAGCGGAATTTTCGTAAACGCTCTGCGAATAATTTTTTTGTATCCCGAAGCCCCTTCCTCCGCCCAAAATTCCTTCGAATTTATCATCGTAACCTTCTTCCATAGGATATAGTTTACTTTTATTCATCAATCGCTTTGAAACAATTTTAAAAAAAATGAAAGAAACAATACCGCGTTAATAATACGCTATTATTATCCACGCTCCGTAATTTAAATGACGACGGTGCACGACTGACTGCGAGCAATTTTTTGCCGAAAATCGCATGCTCTCCAAAGTTCACGTTTGATAAAAAATAATTTAGCGAACAGAGTTTTGTTGAATGGGAAAAATGTTTTAAGAACACGTCCATGGTTATGTAGCGGAATTTTCGTAAACGCTCTGCGAATAATTTTTTTGTATCCCGAAGCCCCTTCCTCCGCCCAAAATTCCTTCGAATTTATCATCGTAACCTTCTTCCATAGGATATAGTTTACTTTTATTCATCAATCGCTTTGAAACAATTTAAAAAAAAGCGAAAGAAACAATACCGCGTTAATAATACGCTATTATTACCCACGCTCCGTAATTTAAATGACGACGGTGCACGACTGACTGCGAGCCATTTTTTGCCGAAAATCGCATGCCCTCCAAAGTTCACGTTTGATAAAAAATAATTTAGCGAACAGAGTTTTGTTGAATGGGAAAAATGTTTTAAGAACACGTCCATGGTTATGTACGGGAATTTTCGTATACGCTCTGCGAATAATTTTTTTGTTTTTGGTCGCGCGCGCTGCGCTCCTGCGGTGGCTCCAAAAGGCGCTGCGTGGATATCGTGCGCAGGCTGATTTACAGTACCGCAACTTTGTACGAAAGCGCCGGGTATGGAGGAAACTCAAAGCCAGTGCAACTCTCGCACATATATAATATAAATTCGCGGAAGCTGAGAATATTCGCCTACTCGTGTGTCTCATCGGTCCTCTCGGTCCTACGGTTCATTTCTCTGATCTCTCTCTCTCGCGCGTTCATCATCTCCGCTGCTGTACCACAGCGCGGGATGGGGTTGGTTCGTTTCCTTCCCGTTTTGCTCTCGCCCCGTCGGTCATCAGGTACATAATAGATATATGCATAAACGCGAATATATATATATATTTATGCATAACCTCCAAAGAGGAAGGAAACTTAAGGAAGTGGAGAAAGTGAGAGAGAGAGAGAGAGATGAATGTCTGCGATACGTAGTAGTAACGACGACGATGAGGGAAACAGGAGTTGGACCAAAAGGTCCTTCCCGCGTTCTATCCCCGCAGAGCTAGTACAGTTTCAGCATATTACACGCTCGACTGATCCCATTTTGCTCGGGGCTGCTACCCGGCGTCGTCGCTTCTAGCCTCTGCTGTACTACTCGCTGCTGCTGCTGGTTCTCTACCCTGCGGATCCTCCCGCCTGACTCCTCTCCGCTCGCTTTCCTCGCTCTCAGCAATAGAGCGGATAAGAAGCTTCAACAAAGGAGTTTCTCGTCCTTGCTCGCATCCGTTTCCCTCCCGAGAGGTATATATGTACGATTATACACAGATATACATGTATATACACACAGGGTGTCCCGAAACTCGACGTTAATGATTTACGAGGTTACACGGTTTTCTGGGATTAGAGAAAAAAGCATATTTTTTCAATGCTATTGAAAAGCGAGCAATGAGGGACACCCTGTATATTTATATATGAAAACGCGATGTTTATCCTTTGATGTTGAATAGAGAATGAAATTCAAAGTCGAAATGTATTTTAGTATTTTTTTGTACGACCAACGCGCGACGAGTTATCAAGTGGCAAAGTCGCAGCCAATCGGACGCGCGCTCTGCCTACGCCTTTGGGCGCCGCACGCCTCCGATTGGTCCAACTATATCGATTCATAACTCCGCGAGGATTCGTCGGATCGAGAAGTGGTTGAAGACTTTTCGACTTGGAATTTCATCTCCCATGTAACGCATTGCATCGCGATCCTCTCGGCGATCTAAATATTTCCGTCGCTATTAGAATCTTTCAATTCGCGAAGTCCGCGCGTAAAATCTTCACGCCGAAAATACGTCTTTTTCACGGACCGCGGCGTCCGCAAGCCTGCCTCCGGGCTCGCAATTTCACATCGCGGCAACAATGAGATTCGGACACCTCGCCTTTGTACTTCCCTCACTGGCTTTTTCATGCGGATATTGCGGTGAAAAAAAAAACACTTCGCTGCCTTCTCTATCCCACTCGCCCTTCCGCGCTACGTGTATGTAAATGTTTGATTGCGCGTTATATTAGCACGCGACGATTTGACGCGGCGAGGAGAAAAAGCAGCAACAGCAGCTTCATTATTATATTCTCCGCGTGTATAGAGGAAAAATCAATGTCCCGTCAGAGGCGGGACAACGCGACGATGATGAGCGCAGTGAGGGTAGCAAGTGCAGACACAGACACACAGACAGGAATGCACATGCACAAGACTGAAATATGCGAGCCTCTGCTGCCTGCACTCGTTATTGCAAAATTAGGGAAGAACGGGGCACGACGGACCCCTTAAGTCGCTAATTATTTTTCGTAGCTTTTGAGGACCGGCAGCCAGTTTCGATCCGCCTGGCACAAATTCGTCATTATTTTGCAGTAATTTAAAGAAAAAAAATCTGCGGCACGACGTCCTCTCTTCCATACAAAAAAGTAAAAAAATTTCATTGATAGTTTTAATGTTTTACGTTTTTTATTATAAGAATTATTCATGCGGTAAATACACTTTTATAATGTTTTTAAACTCGTTCACTCGTTCTCGAACGATTTTAAAAACTCGCTATCGTATTTCAGAATAACGTTGACGCATGTTTGATATTCGGAGCAAGTTTTTGCAAAGAATTTCCATGCTTCTCAAAGTTGCGAGAATCATTTTTTATTGTTACTTTTATTGTGATTGGGAAACATGTTTCTCTTCTTCCAATTTCATTTAAATGTGAAATTTAATGGAGCATGTATTATCAGTTGTTCAACTTGGTTGAGAGAATACAGAAAAAAAGTTGCCCAAAAATGAAACACCCTACTGTGTAACTTATGTACACTATGAGAAAACCCGAGACCGGTTTTGCGTCGAGGGCGCAATTTGCGGTAATTCTCGGGTCTCCCGCGGTCCTTATCTATGTGCTGGGATGCTGGGACAAATCGTATACAAAACGGCCATCATCGCACTACCCAGCATACACCCCCGGGAGTATTCCCACAGATGGGCCGAATAACGATTCAAAAAAGTCTTTAGATATTCACGTAAAATGCTGCATCGTAGAAACCGCGGAAGTCACATTACGAATATATCAATCGGATGAATGCTTTTAACGCGAAAAAAAAGAGACGACGAGGAGAGCGGAGAATATCGAAAAAATCTCCAGAGAAAAATCGCGAAGATAATTTTATCTCTGAACGAAAAAGTACCAGTATTATTCTCTCCGAGTGCATAATTAAAATTGGAAGCCGCGGACGTTGAAATTGGATCTCGCGGACTCTTACAGCCAGCCGAAAATGCGAAAGCGCGTATGTTTGATAAATAAACGCAGTTTTCTCTCAGCGCCTTCTCGGATTGTCTCCTCCCTCCTCTCCCGGAGCAGAAAATGCATACGCCGACAATGCGGAATACATACAGGATGTCCAAAAACTGAATGGTGACGATTAAACAATCGGGAAGAAAATTCCAAGTCGAAATGTCCCTGAGCACTTTTCGATCCGCCGAATCCCCGTCGAGTTATAGCTCAATATAGTTGGACCAATAAGCACGCGTGCCACGCCCACTGGAGAGGGGAGAGCGCGCGTCCCGTTGGCTCAAACTTTGACGACTGATAACTCATCAGGTTTTGACGGTACAAAAATACACCGAAATACATTTCGACCCGGAATTTCGTCGTTAACTCAGTCACATGTTCAGTTTTGAGCCAGCCTGTATGCTGTAATACACAATTTGCTGAGAAGAACAAGCTCGTACGGTAGAGAAAGTGCGAACAAAAGAATCCGCGTAGGAATATCGCGCGAGTGAGCTTCCCCCGTGTGTTTTCGGCCTGTATAAAGCTCCGCGCCGGGGCGCCGACGTCGCCAGGGAGGATTAACGGAATTTCAATGCGGAAAAGTCGTCGTAACGCGGCTAACGTACATAAAAACCGCCCGAGCGCGAATAACGAACAGCGGAATTATTATTATTATAATTAATCCTCGCAATGATAATTATTTACGGTTTCACAGACGTTCGTGTGCGCGCGAAGGGTGAAAAATGGAGCACGGATTTTTCGTACCGCGAAATAGCGTTACAATCTCTTTTTTTTTTTTTCCTCTTTCGAGAGAGCGAGAGAGACGCCCGATATTTGTCAGTAGTGGCGGATTCTTATGTACGCGGACGATCGATATTCGGTGTACGTACGATCAAACCCTCCTCCCCCCCACCCCCGACCCCGCCGCTCTTCGCCCATCTCCAGATTCATCGGCGACGTCAGAAACCATCGGAAAATCTCGATTTTCGTTATTTGCATCATGCATGAATAAATAATATTTATTCATAGAAACGTGTTTCGATACTCCGCGCCTATACATCCTAGTGATATATCGCCGTAGATATATGGGACACTCCGCGTCGAATCGGACGTTTTTGAAATTTTGATTTTTCGATTTGTCTGACAATTTTTATGGTCCGATTCTCCCGCTGATTGTGTAATTATTGCAAATTCTTCGAAATTTATTCGCCCAGCCGTCGTTGGGACGCCGATTTTTGATTTTTTATCGCGAATTTTATCGCGATGGACTTTGAGTCACTGCGACATCGAGCTCGCCGGGACACCGCGTGTGTTCATACGCACGTGAGAAAAGGAAAACGGCGAGACGCTTGGCTGCTCGCTCGAAATTCACGCTCGACTTTTTTTTTTTTTTTTTTTTATTTCCACGGCGCGCTAAACCGTAAAACCGGAAAGCGACTCGCGGCCTCGATACACGCGATGCAACGTGCCCTCCTCATCCCTGTCTCGTGTTTTTCCGCGATTTCAGAGGCGCCCGTCGGCGTCCGCGCGTTCTCGCGCAGCAGAAACCGGAGTCTCGTCGGGTATACTATCGCGGTAATTGAAATACCGACGACGAAGCAAGAAAAAGATGGAGAGGGAGATGAGAAAAATCTATTCGCTCGCTGCCCGATTTCTCCCTTGAAAATAAATTCGAAACAATGCAACACACTCGCGAGAGACACCCCCGTGTGTGAAATGAGAAAGATAAAAGGCGATTTGTTGGATATCGCCGGTTACAGCATCCCCTGGACCAAAAGAGAGAGAGAGAGAGCAGAGATGAAGATACAGCGGCGGAGTGCGCGAATATATATCTCTCGCGTTCGCGCGACTCGTACAAATCTCTTGGCAAAACTGTAACTAGATTTCGAGGGTGAGAGAGAGAGAGAGAGAGAGAGAGAGGGAGATTGAGCCCGCGCGAGAAAAACTCGTCTATGATATCTCGGCGTGTGTGTGCGCGAAGCTCCTGTATCTCACACAGCATCCGGACGCATCTTTGTGCACACTTTGAGAAGTTGAGAGTCATGCACGGGCTCGCCGGACGATATAAATCCGACGGGACAGACATACGGGATGAGCCTGCTAGCGTCTATATACCGCACGTATACGTGTATATAAACGTAGTCAAAAGTCCAGCAAAGTGCGACAAAGCGTGTGTCCAGTGTTGCACGCGGTGCGCGCTAAACGTTGGAGATAAATCTCTCAGGCGCTACGCTCTTCGGTCTGGCCGGAGGGGAAGGGGGGATGAAAGATAACCCGCGGCGAAAACTCGATGTACGGAACACCTTGGAACATCATGGAATAAATATGCTGGAGCGTACGTCCGCAAATGCGATAATGAACTCATCTTTCATCGCGGGGGATGCTGGCGCCGTGAGATTGGCGAGATTACGAGAGATTATGCCGGCGAGCGTGCTATCATAGAGTCCGAAATGGGAGTATCGTTCTTCCATTCGAAATTCGAAATTTATCAACAATTTCGAACGATGATCGGGCAGTTCGAATCGAACCGAATCGAATCGAACAAATTTGATGGAATAAAATTATTTGGATGACTCTGAATCGCTCGAAAAAAAGTCGGGAATGTCTAACGAATTTCTTTTTTTTTCGTACGTTTCGCAAATTCGAGGACTTTGAGTTGCTCGAAAAACTCGCGGATTTTTCGAATTTATCGTCCGCCATCGCGATGTATATGTGTATTGCTCGGTTCATCGATATCGA
The DNA here is from genome assembly GCA_959613375.1 of Heteropelma amictum. Lineage (NCBI taxonomy): Eukaryota > Metazoa > Arthropoda > Insecta > Hymenoptera > Ichneumonidae > Heteropelma > Heteropelma amictum. Next base: position 3,151,057 of record OY390721.1, on the reverse strand, counting down.
GACGATAAATGCTCGTTTACTAGCTTGATTTCGATTGTAACGCAATATTTATTGCAGTCTCTTGTTGCGAGATCAAATGCGAGAGTTAATGAGGAGCAATAAATGAGCGAGAGAGAGAGAGGGAGAGAGAGAGACGCTCGACAACGTTTATCGTCGCGCGTAAATTATACCAACGACGCACATATATAACGATGGCAAGCAGAGAGAGCACGAGCTTGCGTCGATGACAACGCGTGCTCGCCATTTACGAGGATGAGCGAGTGCTTAATGCGCGCGACAAATATATATACGGCGCATCCACACACAGCGGAGCAAAGCCGAGAGATACGCTCCGTTTACGAAAATTTATCATTATCACGAGCGTGCTTCCATCCCCTTTCCTGCAGAAACGAAAAAGAAAAACGGCGAGAAACGTGCACCACCGTAAAGCCTGTCTCGAAAACGCGATCTTGATAATTTAAATGATTACACTCGGTGCGGAATTACATTCCGGCTCGAAATGTATTTCAGTACTTTTTCCGTACGACCAAAACCCACCGAGTTATCGACTGTCAAAGCTTGAGCCAATCTGACGCGCGCTCCCTCTGTCTATCCGGAGGGCACTCTAGTTTTTCGGACACTCGATGTCAATAATTCGAGTCTCTATAGATTCGGGATGAAATTACGAGTCGAAATGTATTTTAGTATTTTTTCGTACCACCAAAACCTCGAGAGTTATTCATCGTCAAAGTTTGAGCCAATCGCACGGGCGCCCCTCTCTCCGCACCATCAGCTGGCACGCATTCTATTGGTCCGACTGTATTGATTAATAACTCAACAGGGACTTATCGGATCGAAAAGTGCTAAAGGACTTTTCGACTTGGAATTTCGTCGTCTACAGTGTAGCATCGAATTAACAGCATTCAATTTTGGGACACCCTGCATATGACGTATAAAATATACCGGAAATATTCTCCAAGCTGCGCGCGGGCTGTAATTTTGCCGCAACTATAAGGAAGATTTTTTTTTCTTTTTGCGTGACTCACCGATCTCTTGGTTGGTGATACTGGCGTCGCAGGACGTTCCAAAGTGGCCGAGGATGGCGACGACGACGACGAGGAGACGACAGCGTAAGGATGGAGCAGGATTATTTCGGTGACGCTTGGCGATGACGCGAGATGATGATTTATCGGGCCTCGGTGATGGTCCACCGGCTCGTCGAACGACTCCGCCATCATTTTTATCGCTGCTTCGCTGTGCACCCATATCATACGCCATTCTCCGAACGTCTGCGTTTTCCAGCATGAAACACAAAATCACGCGCGCGTGCGTAAAAATGATTTCAATTTTTCGAATTATTCCCAAGTTGGTCGAATCCTATAATTCGCCACAAATTTTTCCAATTATTCCATAAAATCACACAGTTATTCGTAATGCATTCATAAATATAATCAACAATTAACAATTATTTTCAAAAATTCGCTATTTTTTTTCAACCATTTCCCATCATAATGTTTTGTTTTTCAATTTTTTCCGAACCCCTACAATTTCGAATATATTCTTCCATTCGAGCGCTCATATACATGTACATATACAGCCTCAAAGTACTTTCGGCCCTTCTCCCGCCTGCAAACACACCCCCTTTCCACCCTTTTCGGCACTTTTTCAATTTCTTTTTTTTTTTTGCTTATTATTCCCCGGCGCGGTCGTAACAAGAACGTGTGTCACGCGCGGCGAGTGGCACTCGAGAACCTCGAGCTCAAACTCTCTCAGTCACTCAATTTTCTCCGCTGCGACGCCCGTGCGCGTCTCCGCGCGGAGAGAATAACGTACGTAGCGCACTTGCGCGTATGTTTCAACCCCCCCCCCCCCCTGCAAAAAGTCTTTCACAAAAAAGTACGAAAAGCCACATTTGCCTACACTTGTTCTCGTGTTTCGGAAATCTTTGCACCCCCGCGACGTTTTCAGCCCTCGAAGAGGAGAGTTCGCCCGCGCTCGGTAGCACAGACGCGAGGGGCTGCGTTTTTTTCTCCCTCTCGTGTATGCATATAATAATAATTTCTCGCCGCTCTCGGGGCGCGGTCCTCGTCCGATTTCTCGTATATATACCTCTCGTGTTCCGCCACTCGAACCCGCGTCGCGCCTTGGGCCTCGGGATGAACGCGACGTCGTCACGCGCGTCTTCCTCATCACATGCGCTCAGACGCGCGGGAGGGATGCTGCGACGGCTCGTTAATTATCAGAGACCTTCAACCCCCCCCCGAACGTTTCGCGCACTCGGGAAAAGAGAATTTCATACCCTCGTGCGAGTCTCTGCGCGTGTGTACCGCATGACTGCGTGATAACGCGGTGTAAGAACGCGCGAGAGTAGCAGGCACACGGATTTGTGTGAAATTCGCCGCGCGGAGAGGACGGGTGTGTGAATATAACGGCCGTTTTTTTTTTACCAACCCCTGAGGGGTTCGATTATAGTTGGTATCATAAGGCCGATGTATATCGCCGAAGAATTATCCGATAGAGGAGATACGGAGAAGATGGGAGGATAAAGAGAGAGAGAGAGAGGATGAGATCTCTGGCGCAGCATCCGAGGAATCCTACGGACTCTTGTATAATAATAATACAGGCGTGTCTATATAGCCATCGCGGTCCCGCGAGCCAAGAAAGTTTCGAGGGTGCGGGAAGCGTTAGAATGCACAGAGGGCGCGCGCCCCGAGGACGAGAAACACATTAAGGGTGAGGATTCTCGGACGGCCGGAATATCCTCTCTCTCTCCTTTCATTCGGCCTGCGGTGAACGCGTTTTAACCGGCGGATCGCAGGTGCCTTTTAAACGCGATTTCACGAACTGGTTTTTGATGAACGATAGAATAAAAGATGGGGGTTGTTTTTTTTTTTTTCATCGTTCATCGGGAACGTGCGAATTTTTCTCAGCGAGGAGCGTCAAACGTGTATGGGAGAGGGGAGTGGGAGATGCATTATGGCTTTGTGAAAAATCGCAGAGTGAAAAAATAGCACCGCCAAAAATCCTCGTTTTTCTCTCCAAAGTCACCGCGCGCCCGGTAATACGCAATTTTGTCCCGGGATTGGCATTCGATTATGCATCAATTCCCGTCCGGGACGGCGAGAGAGACGAGGCACGCAACAATTTTTCTTCCCTGTTAACATATACGTACATATGTACATCGACGTATACAGTATATAAAAAAGTATATACTGTAAAAAAATTCCGTTTTTTTATATACCAGCCGATGTGAATTGACTCGCGGTGTACAAACATTGTCCGTTAACTTTTTGTCCCTCTCTCTCGAAATCGCGAGATTTTAGCCCAAAAGCGAAGATTGGAGGTCAAAAAAGTGAAAAGTTTCACAGCCTCCGAAAGAATTTTGAAAAAGAAAGAGAAACGGTTCTCTCGATTCAATGGAATTTCGTGAATTAAACGAACTCTTTTTTTCAAATTCTTACGAGAGTTTCGCTCTTATTTTCCGGGGACAATTTTTTTTTTTCTTTTCTCTCTTTCGATATTGTTCGAGGCTCGTCTAATACGCGTGGAATCAAAGGACGCAGAGTTATTTCGAAAAAAAAATGTGGCATTTTTTTTTATCCCCCGACAGCAGCAGCAGCAGCAGGGGCAAGAGATTGACGCGAGTTCCGCGCGAACGCAACGACACGTAAAAGCGGAAAGAGTATGGCACAGGTAACCGCCGTTGTGTCGCGAACCTTTCGCCTTCGCTCATCGTGTCAATATGCCTGTGCACGCCGGCGAAATAAAGCGGAGCAACAAGGGAAAAGCAGGAAGAAAAAAAGAGGACGAAATTTCCCATAAATCTGTCGCATCGTTCCTCCGTCGAGAGTGAACGACTTTCGTCGTGTATTTTCGATAAAATGTCGTGATTTTTATTTTTTTTTTTAATCGTTTTTTTATCGTCGACGATATTTGTACTCGAGGCATACATGCGCTACAGACGAATCCTAAAAGGAGGAAAAAAAAGGCAAAAAAATAAAAAAAACAACAGAAAGCAGCGTCGTCGATGGGAGGAAAAGAACGAGAGCTTCTGCCTCGTGGAAAAACGCGTCGAGAGGCTGTTATCATTTTTTCCTCCCATAATAATAATAATCATGATAAATCGACCGACGTTTTTTTCGAATTTATTTCAAATTTTCTTCAAGATCGCGTAAACAAATTCTCACATTTCTCACAGTTTGTGATTTTTTCAAAATTGAAAATATAAACATTTCTGAAAAAAAATCGAGTATATTAAACGACCGAATTGATTCGACACGAAGGGAAAATAAGTTATCCCGATATTTTTCGACGTTTTTTTCAGCAATTTCAAAGCTTGCTTGTACCGAAAATCAGTGCACTCGGGGTTCGGCGTAGGATTTTTTTTTTTTTAATTTACAGCATCGCCAAGTACTTGATACTGTCATTCTGTTTTATTGTCGTTGAAATAAAATGCCTGGCCATAAACATCCTTAAATATATTTGATGATTTTTAAATTGTAAACGCGCGTTCGTGTGTATTTGTTTTTTTTTATTGTTCGATTCCACGATGGACCCTTCAAGGGGACGATAAATTGCTTCGAGAGCGGAGCGCATAGGGTCAAACAAGATCGCGCGAGTGTCTCTGCCTCTTCTCGTGTGTCTTTTCATTGAGAATTATATATATTACACTCGCGGATACGAATGAAAGTGCGGTGAGAGCTCCGAGGAGGCGCCTCGGTTAATATATATCCTCTCGCAGCATCTCTCATCGCGTTTGTACACGCGTGTATCACTTCGTAGTTGCACACGGGCAAACACAGACGCGGTGGCACTCTTGTGGACACTCGAGATGAGGAGAAACCTCCGGGGCGCGACAAAGAGAGCGAAGAATTGTCATTTTCGTTTTTTACCTCAAAAATTATTTTCAAGGGTCCATATCGACGTATTTTTTCCCGCTGATTACGAGACACATCGACGTTTCATCGAAATACTGATATTTCGATCCGAAAATGCGGTGATACGAATTTTATTAGTTAATTAGTGTTTTCTCATTGAAATTTTGAGTTTTCGGGACAAGCTCGGTGGGTTTCGTAATCAGCGGGAGATTTCCGGTTGGATAAGCTCTTGAAATATTGAAAATTAGGAAAAAAAAATTTCAACCTCTTTTTGGCTACTTTTCCAGAATCGTCGAAAAGCGGAAATTTCAAACGGTCGTAACTTCCGTTCTAATCGGGCTAGAGAGATTAGTTGGGGGTGTTTTGAGACGCCCTCGAGTAGACTTAAAGAACGGTGAAAGTTAAATGTCGATAGCTCGATTCCTTCTCCCTCAAAATCGATGTTGAAAATTGGCGAAAAAAACGCAAAGGGGTATGTATGGGAAAATTGGCGAAAATCGATGGTCCCACTTTAAAAATCTGCCAAAAATCGAAAACTGGAGATATCTCGATGAACCAAACGGCATTTTGAAGCCTCGACGATTGCGAAGAGAATAAGCACGAGTCGGGGAGTCCATCTCGAACGGAAAAAAAATGGCAAACATTTTAGTGAACCAACTCAGTCCGGCAGAAAATGACGAAAAATTTTTAATTTCAAAAATGATTTTTAATGGTCCATATCGATGTTTTTTCCCCCGCTGATTACGAAAAACACCGATATATCATCGAAAACCCAATGTTTCGGACCGAAAATGCAATAATACGAATTTTATCAATTAATCACTATTTTCTCATTGAAATATCGAGTTTTCGGGGAAAAGTAGGGAAACGTGCTTTCCAAATAGGTTCGAAGCTTTTTAAAATTCGAAATTAAAAAATTTTAGCACACGATTTAGAGACTCGAGAGGGACACAAAACGCAATGAGCTTAATCACAAAACACACGCACATAACGTACGTTTATTTATCCTTCTGGCGTCTCAGCCACACACTTGACAAGAGGATGTGTCTCGACGAGACAAGAGCGAGAGAAAAAGTTAAAGCGCAGCATCACAGAGATTCCGGCGCTTCGATACATCTCTTCTTTTTTCCCCGTCGTTTTTTTTCGTTCTCCCATCTTCAGAGCGCGCCACACAGACTGCTGGACCAATTTTTCAATAACGTATACTTTGTCCCGTCTGCGAGGATCGCTCGCCGCTGGAATGACTTCTTTTTTTGCCGCTAAACAGATCGATATATTTATAGCGCGTGTGGACGCGAGAGAGGAGCTCATCGCGGCGCCCGTCGCGCCTCGCCGTCGAGGCCGAAATTAATGCGATTCGCGCGCGATGCCAATTTCCGCTGGTGCTCGTACGCACACGCGGCGCTTTTGTTTATCGATAATTATTTATCGTTTAATCAATAAAACGCTGATGTGAAAATTAACGACGGGGTTCTCGACAGTGCCAACTTTTTCCTTCTAATTTTCTTCCCACGCTCTGTACCGCCGTAATAACAATAATAACGAGTGCTCCAGATTGAATCTCGGCGTCGTCGTACGGTCATAAAAATAAATAACGTTCATATCCTTATGATCGTTTCTGGCGTTAAAATTTATAATCCTGCAAGTATACCGGGTGTCCAAAAAGTGCATGCCGATAATTTAATGCTACATCGGGGATGAAATTCCGAATCGAAAAGTCCTTGAGCACTTTTTCATCCCATGAATCCCCGATGAGTTATCAATTAATTTATTGGTTAAAACTTTGACGATTGATAACTCATCAGGTTTTGATCGTACAAAAAAAACACCGAAATACATTTCGACTGGGAATTCCATGCCGGATCTTGCTTCGAGTTTTCGTCGTTAAATTTTGAGACACCCTGTATACGTTGCGCGATATTTATTTATTATTACGCGTGTTTATATATGCACGAGCTTGGAATGAAAATTTTCCGCAAAATTAATTACATTTGCACCAGTCTGCACGTGCGAATGATTTTTCGTTAAAATCGAACGTTTCCCCGGGCGTGCTGTGCGGTTAATAAATTTTCAACGCTGCCAACGGGATGATTAATCCCCGTTAATTTATTAATACTATCTCGCTTCGCCGCGACGCGATTTTCCTCTCGGAGGAGAGACGAACGGATTTTTCCGTGGTTACTCGCGTTAAGCACGGCTATTATTGCAGCGGGAATAAAATATGAAATGAAAATGCACTCTGGCGACGCCATGAAAAATTGAAAATGGCATCAACCGTGTATGAAATTCCAAATTCATCGTCGGCACCTTTGAATAACGATAATATCGAAGAATTATTGAGAAACTGTTGCTTTTTATTTTTTTTTTTTTTGAAATAACAAAAAATCTAAAAATCGCGACGTTAAATACACTCGAGATTTTTTCCAAATTTTTCTCGTGCCTTTCTTTGCTCACAAAATCGACGATTTCGAGAGAATCAATCGTGAAATCGCGGTGCCACAGTCCGCAGTTTTCCATAAAAATGATAACACTCGGATGTTACCGAGAAATTGTTGAAAAACGAAAAAAAAAAAAAGAAAACACACAAAATTCGCAAGATATTCCGAAAACTCGTTTCCGCTCGATGTTAAATTAACTCGTTCGTGCTCGTGATACCGAAATTACAGATGGGCAATGTAATTTTTCGGAGCAAGAGATCGGGATGCTGCGCGCTGTGGAGCGATCGAGGAAGAACATTTTCTCGTCGCGATTACGATCGGAGACACGAAAAACACACGGATCAAACGCCGAGATGTATTATAATCCACGCTCAGACACTCCCCTGGCGCGTTTTATTTTTCACCGAGATGGACGAGAGCGGAGCGTGGGAAGGGCATCTCCGTACGAATTATAGAAGAGAACATGTCGCGTATAATTCGTCTTTGGTATAAAATAAACGTGGAAAAAGATCGAAACGACGAGAGAAAACCGAAGAGGAGCCCAGCAGAAACATTAGAGAGAGAGAGAGAGAGAGAGAGAGAGAAAGTGGGATGCTGCGGTCCATCGCCGTCGGGAAAAAGGGACAAAAAGGCGATGCCGATCTAAATTCAAAACTTATTCATGAAATTGTTTCGATATAATAATGGCGCTCCCCGTTTTTACGGCTTACGACGTTTTCCCTCGTACGGCCAGGAGCGTCGCGTTTTTTTTTTTTTCTTTTATTTTTCCTTCCACCTCTCGCCTTTATTCGTTTTTACTGCGGAATACGAACGCGGAGCAGAAGCTCCGTTCGTCGGGACAAAAAAATAATGCAAAGCGTCGCCGACGCCTCGAGTCCCGGGGCAAAAAGTGCGGCAATATCGTAAAAAACGCTAGTGGCGGCGGGCGAAACGAAAAAAAAAAACGCCAGAAATATTCCCTCGGCGGCGGCGGCGGCGCGCGAATGGTCCATTTTTTTTTCTCCCATTTTCCTATCTTTTAATTTTTATCGCGAGAATATATACAAATGCACCGACGGTGCGATAACGCACCAGAGGCATATAACCGAAAAAATGCGACACGACGATACCGGGCCGAAGAAAATTCGAAAATGCCGAAAAATCAAGCGGCACTGTACGGCGGGAGCAACTTTTTCCGCGAAAAAAAACGACGTACGCACGTTTTTTTTTTCGTTCGACAACGACGGTTGTAAATTCCGAAGAAAAACAGATCGATGGATATCCCGTGCAATTTCAATTGTTTTCTTTGCTTTTCTCGTCGCGTTTTTTCGACGAGAAGAAACAAATGAAAAATAAATAAAAAAAACCCCGGGGGAAAAAGTATTCACCGATAAATTTTCTCATTAAAATGTCACCCGCGGTAAAAAAAAAAACACAACCCCGATAAATGATTAAAAAAAAATCTAAAACGCGCGAGGGTTTCCCGCCGAGAGCTTTTGATTTTTAGTGTCTCGCCCCTGTACACATTTTATTCCGATTCTCGGGCAATATATATATATATATATATATACACGCGCACACGGGTCTTCATCGCGGAAACGAACAAACGTCCCGGAGGAAAATGTTGGAAAAAAAAAATAAGAAAAAAAAAAACCGAAGCGGGATACAGCGCGGTAATAATGATAATGATAATAATAACGACAAACGCGCGACAATGGTAAAAAAACTTCACCTCTTTTAATTCCAGCCGAGGGAAAACCCGCCGCGAATCTCGAGTGCAAAAAGTGCAGTCCTTCGCCTTTTTTTCTTCCTCTTTTTCTTCCGCGTTCCCGGTTCATTCGCGTATAACCGCGCACGGCAGGTAAAAGTGGAGAAGAAGCGAACGAATGACGAGGAAAAAAAAAAAAAAAAAAAAAAATTCACCGATTCACGTGAAAACGCTCGAGTTTTTCTTTTTTTTTTTCTCCCCCGAGAGAGAGAGAGAGAGAGATGAGTTTTTCCGCTCGCGACTCGATAATTATTTTCAACCGCGGACTCTTGTATCGGTACTCCTCCTCCTCCCCCCCCCCCTCCCTCAGCCCCTCTCAATCCCTGTGGGACACAAAAAGAGGCACTTGCTCGTATTCCAAGGGCGAAGTACAAGAAATAGCAGGGGCAGGCAGAAGGCAGCGTACTTTTGTCGATTTCGAAACTCCTCTCACCGAGTTTTTCATTCACCGCGGTGGAAAGTTTCCGCGGCGAGCGCGATTTCTCTTTTCCTCCCCCGGAATGTTTTTTTTTTTCATCCCTCCTTCCCAACCCCTCTCCTCCTCATCCCTCGACGAAGCTCGAACGTCAATTTGCGAGATTACACGCTTATCAGAGTCGCGCGATGATGATGGAGAAGAGAGAGACGGCGCGATCTCTCTCGTTTTTCGCGGATTCGTCTACGCGTAGTTCATCTCCGCGAGGATCGCTCGGTAAGCACTGACGCGCGTTCCTGGCCAGCCAGGGAAGTTCGCGGTGCGTCATAGTGGGGATGAGAGGGGATGGAACGGGAAGGCGCGCGCGTCCTCTCGTCCCGCACGGCACAGAGGGCCAAACACACGCGCAGCATCCCGGTCCATCGGAGATGAACGCGAGATACGTGTGAGGAAATCGGCGGGAAAAGTTGCGGACAGTGCGGAAGCGTCATAACGGACGATTTCGGGGTCTATTTTTGTTGAATCTCGTCGCGTGAGATGAGAGCACCGCGCAGCATCACTTTTCTCTCGTATTTATCGTCTAATCGTCTGAATAAAAGTCGGAACAGGTTGTCTCCGAATTGAGTCTCATTTTTTTCGGGATTCAATGCCCAGTGGGACGTACTGGACGCGAAAAACTCGCAAATTTTTGAAAATTCGGAATATCGACTCTCAATTCGGTCCAGAATATCAGCGAAATCTTAAACTTCTTTCGGGAGGATTTTTCTCAAGGGTGCGCGTTGATTTGGCGCTTTCGGGTGGCGAAGGTGGACGAACCTTTGATTCACTTTTGAAACACCCAAATATCACGTATACGCGGATGCTGATGGACCGACACGGCGGGGAGGGAGAGGGTCAAAAGAGAGGCGTGGCCGTTTCACACGCGGCCGAGAAATACTCATCCCAGGACACACACACACAAGCATCGTTAACAAGATTCTACAGAATGAAAGAGTTTGTGGAGAAAAAAGAAAAGATAAAAAAAAAAAGTGGATAGAGGGATTATGAGCAAGAGTCTCAAGCTTTCCGCTCTGTATAATATATACCACTGCGTTATATGTCTATAGATATTAGGGTGTTTCCGAAAAAACTTTACAAACGAAATGAAAAAAAAAAAAAAACAGGTTCCAGCGAGTGAAAAAGGGCGATTCAAAATTTGACTCTCGAAATCACCGTCAAGACGTTTTTCGTCGTACTTTTCCCATTTTCCACAAAAACGCAATGGGAAAATCATATTTTTGCAGAAAATGAATCGCTCTGAAAAATTTCAACCCTCGAAACGACTATTTTTTCCCTGTAAAATAACTTCGAAACTGTCCAGCTTTCCGAAAAATCGTGAAATTTTCGAAAATTCATATCGTCGATGATTTTCATAAGAAGAAAAAACAACGAAGAGGTCTTTCTAGTTACCGAATCTGTTTGGATGGAAAAAAAGTTTTTTTTTTTTGAAAGCAAAAAAGCGCAACGAAGGTAATCCCTTTGCGGCATGACGGCACCGCACAGCCGTTGAAAAATTCAAAAATCTCCGCGTACAATATTTTTTTTTCAAAATTCGCCGATTATAGAAATCCCTGCCGCAAAGGGTTGAATATCGACAGCGAAAACTCGAACCGACCGCCTTTTTCATACGAGCGAGCTTTTCGAATATCGAAAAAGAAAAAACGAAAAAAAAAAACCGAAATATTTTTCGAAACACCCTAACGACGTACAAAGAGCGCTCGGACACGAGTAAAAGAATCCAGAGGCTCTTTGCTTTGATCCCCGCTTCTCTCGATATCTCTCGTTTCTTAATCTTTTGTGCTCCATCTTCCGCCTCTCTTCTGTACAGCATCAGCGCAGCGAGGGTCCAGCATGAGCAGCGGCGATAGACGGAAAGAGAAAAAAAAAAGAGAGAGAGAGAGAGCGAGAGTGAGGCCACAGATTCCTTTTTTTTCAGCTGTACAGGTGGATAGGAGCGCGCGCGCGTACTCTCCGTGGTCTCGATAAAAAAAAAGAATATATATATACATACTTTAACGAAAATAAGAGAGTTTCTCGATGCCAAGAGGGGCTTGGGGAGGGCGGATGCTGCGCACGAGGAATTTCAAGTTTTAACGAAATTTTTCGTCACAAACATTGGTAAAAAGAAATGGAAGAAACAATCAGCTCGTTTTCGTTCGTGTGTAGCGAGATAATTCATGGATTATATCGTGTATAATGATAATAATAAATATATCGCAACTCACCACTCGGAGGTGAAAGAAAAGTGCCTGCCGTCGCTGATGATGAGGCCCGCTGTTTCCTCCATGCGTATGAAATATCTCGCGAGAGCGCCGCCCGCGGGGGCCCTCTACTCCGCAGGTGTCGACGCTAATTGAGAAGCGAAGGTAAAATCTCAATCGTCGCGACAAAACGCTCGTCCTGTCGCCGTTGGGCTCGCTGCGAATCAAGGATAAATCTCCGTGGGATATTGTTTGATTTTTTTTTTTTTTTTTTTTCATCAGCGGACGAACGAGATGTACCCGCGTGATATACGACGAATAAATCGTGTATCACATTCGCTTTTTGACGAAATTTCGTATCGCGTTAATTGACTTTGCGAAATCGGGAAGATCAGCAGCAGCAGATTAAAAGTTCGCGATGTGGAATTTGATTGAAGTACTACGGAAAAAAGGCGGTTTTGACATTCGGGTTTAAGGTAGTTCTATCGTTTTATCGTTTTCTTAAGATTTTGTTGAAAATTTGAATACGTATTCTTTGATGTCATATATACGTGTGTAATAAATTTTGGAAGGTTTTACCACGTGGAAGTTGAGATATTTATTGGTAAAAATCACAATTTTCGGTAGTCTCTCGTAAGAGCGCGTGTCAAAAGTTGCATTTTCATCAATGAATATCTTGGCTTCTACGTGGTGAAGCCTTCTAAAACTTTGCATACATTTTTATGCAACATCAAAGAAGATTTCTTGAGTTTTCCAAAAAAATCTTAAGAACATTTTTTTCGCAATTTTTGTAATTATAGAGCAAGCACATATCACCTGGGATGACCGTGAATTTGGAGTATGCTGTTCTTTAGTCGATTTGCAACAACTTTTCTTATTTAACTGAAGCCCGCGAACCATTTTGTATGTGAGAAAAACTGCAAAACAATTTCTCGATTTGAATCTAACGATAGAACTACCTTAACGAAATGTTTGAGCGGCAGCCGAAATTCGAAAAACAAGCTCAGAATCACGGTGTGATTTTCGAAATTTCGGTCATTTTTCGTTTGTTCCGTGCTACGAGGGCTTGTGAAGTTTAATTGGAATAAAACGAAAAAAAATACGGTTATTACAAAAATAGATTAATAAATGAACAGAACAGAAAAATGATTTTCAGAGTTTGAATTTTTATTTGTATATAATATTTTTATCTCGCTCGATCGTCACTTTAGAAAATATCGTTCAACGAAATTCCGAACGTCGATCGAAATACGAAAGGATCCAAGAGGGCGAAAAGCTGCGTTTCAATTAAAACTCTCGGTGAAGGTAAAAATCATGAAAAATAATACTCGAAGGGAAAATAAGATACGTTCGCCAATTTTGTGTTTTTAAACTCCTATATTGCAATTTTCCTCGTTAAAATCACCTCCGAACGAATTTGAATATTGCCATCGTGTTCGACGATGAACGTCGAGCTTTCGTAACAAAATCAAGGGAGCTTGCATACTCGCCAATTTCGGCCGAGCGTTTGGAAGACAAACAATCGCAGCGGCGTACATGCGATTCGCAAATTATACAAACGTGTGTATGTGACGAGCAAATGACGAATATTAAACACAATCAACGGGCACTCGCACGCACACACAGTGGGAGCATAATTTGCGACTGGGTGGAGAGTGGAGAATGAAAAAAGAGGAAAAAAAATCAAAGTGAAACAAGAAAAAATAAACAAACGATACACTTTAAGAGTCACGTATTTAGATATCGGAGTAATTATGTACTCACGGGCGAGTGCATTCGTCGACGTGAACACGTATCAACTCCCAGCAGTCTTCTACAGTCGGTAATTTCTATAATCGCGATGCTGAAATTGCACCACCATTAACGCAAACACTTTAGCGCCTTTTTTTTCCTCCATCACCGTTCCAATACATCGGGGCCATTCGCGGTGAATGGGGTTGATTTTTTTTTTTTTTTACGCAGCGCACACACGTACGAAGAAAACACCGCGTGACGAAAAGGAACAATGGTCACACTCTTTCATTAAATTAGGGGAAAACAATGAGTAGCGCACTCGACTCGCGGGCGCGCGCGCGACAACGACAACGAGCGAACAATAAAGATTTCTGACAGCCGAGCTGACGAACGCGCACGGCTACAGTTGACAGCCGCATACGCTCCACGCGCTCGTGAACGACTGGCCTGCCGGCACCGCGCGAGCACACGACCGCGGGGTGGGAGGAGCGCCCGCCGCGTGGGGGAACGCGCACGCGCGAGCCAATGACGCGCTGCTGCACGCGCGCCGCGCGGGAGTGGGGGAAGCGCGCAGAGGCACACACGCGAGCTGCGGACGGAGCTTATCCTTATCATACGCACTTTGAGTGCAGAGTGCGGTGCATCTCTGTGCGAATTTGGCACGCGTATTCGCGTATGCCCTCCAATCTCCGGCATGAAAGCACCAACAGCGAGGTGTTTTAATCGAGTTTGAATTATTCGAAAGTTTGCAAACATAAGAATTTTTGTTTTCGATAATTAGGGATTTATGGGACACGGGATCTGAAGGAAACTGCAATAAAATGAGAATTTTGCGTGCTTAACGATACTCGAAAAATCTGAAAAAAATCAATCGTAACCAACGAACAGACCACAACAATTTTCAATAACGGCGATATTAAAAAATGATAAAAAATCGTTGAAAAAAATGTATTTCGCTGCTTTCTTCATAATTACCGAGTAACAGTCAACTGTTCAATTTTTTAATGTAATTTTGGTACTCAAAGCTAGAGACTTCGGGCGTTAAAATGGCTTTTCATTAATTGCATTACGGACTGAGTAGCAGCCTGTTGAAAATCGGTTGCAAATAACATTTTTTTTTTAACGAAAACATCGCACTTCTCTGTTTTTCGATTAAATATCTCGATTGAGTTTGAGATCGACTCGGTAACTATTCCGAACGTTCCCAAAAGTCACGAATTTTTCTGTTAGTCCTCGATATTTGATGAATTCTCCGTTATTCTCTTATCGCAAAAAAATGATCGATTTCAAGCTCATCTCGATTTCCAAATGAACAAAAAAAAAACTACGAGCTGTATATTATACATAAATCGGCAGTAAAAAACGCCAATGGGTATAGAGATTATCCCCGACGAACGCGGAAATGTTGAATGCAAACATACGAAAATGTGTGCACAGCATATGTGGGACGCCCATATACGGGGTCATTTCCGCAACCCGCTGAAAAAGCGCGGATGCTTTTATTTGTTATCAATTATTTGCCCCCTAGTTAATTATCAAAAATATCCGCGAGTCCACACATCAGCGTACGTGCTGCGTGTGTTTTATTCACGAACAATTGTTTTTCCAATCTTTATCGAAAAATGAGAGAAAAATAAATAAGAGGCGAACAATGGCGCGACGTACCGATGCGGACGAGTGGCATTGTATTCCCACGGTTTATTTCTTTTTTTCAAAACGCGAGAACACGGGGAAAAATAATCATTTATATCTCGCGAAAAGCACATATTGGTGGTTTGCTCCGAGGGGAGAAAAAAAAACATCGAAAATATCCCGCTAATTGACCGAATAAATTCGCCTACGAACGAAGCCAGGAAGATGACGAATGTGAAAAACGTCTCGAAAGAGAAACATCGTTAACGTTGTTGCGCGTGGGGGAAAAAAATATCGTAACGCTAATGGAAAATATAATAAATTGTGAGAAAAAATATAAAAGTACGATAAAAGGAAAAACGAGTATTTTGCAGATTTCGCAGGAACGTTGAGACGATTTCACCCCTCCGCCCCTTTCGCCGGGGATTTTCCCGGCCCGGAAAAGTACCTACGAACGTGGCTCGTGTTTTTCTTTCTTTTTGAATTCTTTTTCGTGCATCCTGATCGTCGTAATTATATTCAATGGAGCATTGGGGTGGTTGAAAGAAAAAGGCTTAAAATCATACAAAATCATTTTCGGTAAAAAATATCTTGAATGCCTAAAAAAAAAAAACTTTATTTTTCATATGATGAAAAATTTATTTGATGAAAAAAAAATCACATAGCTGTTATCCCTTGATATTCAAGTCGGAGAGAACACGCACCCCGCACTAATGAGCACAAAATTATTGCCGTTACCATTATTATCGGAGCACAACTGCGGAAAACGAGGGTTGATTGATGAAAAAAAAAGCACCGGGAAGCATCGGGGGATGCTGAGATGTAGGAGAGAAAAAAAAAAGTTTTTTCATCCCCGAAAACTTGAAAAACAAATCAGCTGTGACTAAACAAATTTTCAACTGAAAATAAACATTCCACGTGATTCTTTTCGATCGGAATTGCCAAAAAAAAATAACAATTTTCGATCGTTGCGAAGGCATTCGATTTTCACAACGTGAAAGTATAATTTTCAAACCCCCCCCAAAAGTCACCCCTTGATATTCAACAACTCGTGATTGTTATCACCATCGTTGCCACCATCGCAACTGCGGACAACGAGGGGGAATTGTCGAAAAAAAAACGCTCACGTTTTACATCGTACGACGCTGGAGCTTCAAGGGGATGCTGAGATATTTGAAAAATTTTTGTTTCCCCGTAGACTGAATTGCATCCACACATACACGCATGCACACGCGCGGCTTTTGGAGATAATTGACGAGGGGTCGCTGGAGCTCTCCGTCGTGCACAAAAAATCTCTTCATCTCGCGATTTCTCGCGCATGGAAAAAAACGCATACGAGCTTGGGGGTGACGACGTTATTATTATTATTATTATATCGCTCCGTTATGCTTCGATACACCTTTTTTCCACTTGTACATACATTGTCGAGACTCGGGCGTGCTTGTGCGAACAAGAAGCGCGAAAAAAGGGAAAAAGGGGTGACTGCGGATGCTGCGAGAGATGAATATCGTCGAGATGACGATGAATTTCGACCCTCGCGCGCTCGTCGTCGCCGCCGCTCGCGAGATAAAACGCGGCAGAAGGGAATATGCAACGACGAGGAGTGAAAAAAAGTCGAGACACACTCGTGATTGTTTTCGGAGCTCATCTCGCGATTCCCGCGAGGAAATTTCTCGTTCCACCCGAAAAAAAAGCGACTTTTGTGCGCCTCTGCTGTTTTTTTTCTTTCCTTTTTTTTCGCGAAAGCTCAACACCGAAAGCCGAGTGCGAGAAATATTTACGCGGCTGCGAATTCGACGCGAGATAAAACGCCGCAGCATCCTTTGAGCATTTTTCAAATATCCTCCTTTTCGGAAACAAACGATGGTCCATCGTCGTGGTGCTTTTTTTATCTCACGCGTTTACATCAGGAGCGCGTGTTTATGAACCGCCGCGGCGGCAAACGAAACCGGAGGCCCCGTGACGTCTCATGTGCTGCTGTTTATTGCGACAGCAAACGGAAGATTTATCGCAAGTGCTACTCGCTATCCCAAATGGATTAAGATTGATTGATGGAGAAGAGTGACGTCGAGATTTCTTCCGAGGAAAATTGGCGGGACGGAGGTAAACACACACAAACGTACGACCCGTCGATATATTTGCAACCTCCGGCATCGACGTATACACGCGATTTACACGCAAAAGGGCAAACAACGTGACGTAAAAATCCTGTTTTTCTTTTTTCTAATTAAAGTAGACAATGTCGAACGTGTTGCATGTGAAAGTTGAAAGAAAAACACCGTGCTTTGCCGATTTTTCGTGGGTGAAATTCGAACGGAATTTCGAATTTCGTAATGTCCACGAAAAAATACACGTTTTTTTTTTAAAAAGATATTCCTACCACTATTTTCTTGTGGCAAATTCGATATTCTGCGAAATACTCTAGGATTTTATTGAATTTTCGAAAGTTTTCGAATTATTCGAGAATTCGAATTAATCGAATCGAATTTTCAATTGAATAATAATATTCCGATATTTGAAAACCCTTACGGATTTTTCTGTTCATGGTGGGAGTTATAATACACCGCGCCGCCGTCCGGTTGTCGCAAAATGATTGAATGATTTACTCTCGGAGTGAATATCATTGACGCGATGGACGAGCGACCAGTCGAACGTTATCAGTGCGATATATGAGACGTCATGGGGACAAAGAGAGAGGGAGGAATCGTCGAGAGGGTCTGGGCGAGTTTTTGCATGCATGTAAGTCGTAAGTTCTGCGTGCATAGGACGATGCGGCTGGCGATATACATGTATTTGCATATAAATATATACAGGGTGTCCCAAAATCTTGATGCTCAAAATTTAGGGCCACATCGGGGATGAAATTTCAAGCCGAAAAGTCCTTGAGCACTTTTCGATCCGACGAATTCTCGTCGAGTTCTCGACTGACGCAGTTGGACGAATAGGACGCGGACGCGTCGCGTAGCGTCCGCGGGAGAAGGAAGGGCGCGCGTCCGACCGCCTCAAACTTCGACAGTGAATAGTTCGTCAAGTTTTGGTCGTACAAAAAAATGGTAAAACACATTTCGACTCGGAATTTCATCGCGAATCGAACTGTGAATGATTAACATTGATTTTTGCGACACCGTCTTTGTATGTACGTTTTTGCATGGGAAGGATGTAACGCTAACGCGAATGGAGAAAGCGAATCTCTCCTGTGACCCGGGTGAAAATCATAAATCACATTCTCATCGTAAATCGCCGTGCGAGATGCTGCGCTGCATCCTCTCTCTCTCATCTCTTACATAGACCTGCCGCAACGTTCATACATATATATCCTTTCCTATCTTTTCGCGCTTTTGACGTATGCATTCCAGACAGTTATCCTGGATCGAAGGGTAAAAGCTTCTCGCCCTTTGCTTCTCTCAGCTCGCCCCCCCCCCTTTGCCTGCCGACTTTTCAATCGGCGTGTAGGACAAGCATCGAGCCAAAGTTTTCTCGTACTGTAATATCCACGGAACAAGTCAATTCTTCCCGACGGTCGGGTGTGTACGCAAATATGCGTATATTCTCGATCTCTCCATGGCTCTGCAGGCTCTTGATAAATAATTGATTGTGCTATCATTTTAATGGCTGTAAATAATTCATCGAGTGACTGCATGGTGTTTACTTGCTGTTGCTTGCGACAAAAACTCTACCGCCTTTCTCAAAGAAATTTCGAGTTTTCGAAAAAAAATTCACGGTCCCAAGTTCCAGGCTCATCATCCTCCCCATTTTTGCTAACGATTTATCACGACGCGAAGAAACATGACGAAAAAAGAGCAAAATTGCGTGGCATATGTATAGTGCACGAAAGAAAAATCGAGTGCCGTTGATCCTCGGGGAACGACTCGTGATATTCCCTTCTAACGCGTTTGCGATCGAGATATTTTCAATAAAACGCGCACACACGACCGTTTCAGTCGATAAAAATCGGCGCGGCGTATCGCGCTGCTTCTCGGCATCGGCGCACGGAAGTCGAGCTCGAACAAGCTTCTCCCGCGAGTTCCTCGCGATATCCCCTCTGATCCTTAAGGCGGATCCTCAACGCGCGCGTCAAAGGCAAAACGTCGCGGTTTCGCCTTTGAAATTTCAAGTGGAACGTCGCGGCCCGAGCACCGAAACGATATCGATCCTTGGTGGATTTGTGCGTTAACATACAAGCGCAACTTTCGTGCAAATCAATATAAAGGGTGCCCCAAAGCTCGATGCGATTCATTTAAAGTTAGATTCAGGACAAAATTTCGAGTCGAAATGTAGTTTGGTATTTTTTTCATACGACCATAATGAAACGAGATTTTGATCGTCAAAGTTTGAGCCAATCGGACGCGCGCTCTCCCTACCCTAGCAGACGCCGTGAGTGTCTTATTGGTCCAACTATGGTGCTTGATAACTCGACGAGGATTCGTTGGATCGAAAAATGCTCAAGGACTTTCCGGCTTGGAATTTCATCCTCCATGTAGGATCAAATTATCAGCTTCCGGTTTTGAGACACCCTGCATACCGCGATCGTTTTAACGCGATGCTACAATAACAGAGATAGCCATAGCGGAGATTGAGACTCTCATCCGCCAGATCATCGGGAAGATCTTAAGGTATGTATAATGTAGAGACAGAGAGAGAGAGAGAGAGAGAGAGAGAGAGAGAGAGAGAGAGGAACAGAGAAAACGGGAGTATACATCAATCGGTTAAGGGGTAATCGCTGCCCGAGACACGCCACGAGAGAGGATAACCTCTCTCTCTCTCAATCCCCGCAGAACGTCTTCCGCAGAGGATGCTGCCACAAGCAGAGATCGAAACCGCGCGCAGTTGAGGCATCGATTAATACTCGAAGATATAAACCGATATTAAGGGGGGGGGGGAGGTTGGAGAGTCTTTAGCATGTACCTGTCAGGCCGTTTAATTAAGGAACTCTCGAGGATACATCAGGGTCGGGCGAATACGGCGTTCGAACCGTTTCGTAATATTATTGTTCGATTGGAAATTCAAATTAAATATCGTAAATCGAATTTACGATTAATTCGACAAAACTCGAATTCTTTCAACTCTTTTTACGAATATAATAATTTAATAAAATTCAAATCATTCAGCTCCGATATTCCGCACCAGTTTCAGGGGATGCAGGCTGCTTCGATACTCGTTTCAAAATGTTTCTCAAAGTCAGTTTAATACGAAAAAACATAAGTTGTATATATAATACATTTATTTCGAAATTTCGGAGTAAATATTTCCAATTATCGTGAATGTTGCGGATAAACGATGCTGTGCGAGAGATGCTCGAAAGAAATGGCGAACTTTTTCGTATTATTCCAAAAATTTACGATTTTGGCAAAATTCAAATTGTTCAATTCCATTTTTAATGAAATTCTTCGTCGCGAATAATTCGCAAGTTGGAATTAATCGTAGATCCATGTACCGTGTGTAGATGGCGTGTTCGCGCCTCGACAGATTCGCTGTATAATGTGTAATTGATGTAAATTGTCTCTCGCCTGTGTTTTCGATTGATCCCAGCTCGCCCGTTCTCTGCAGCAAACTTGGCAAGCCGCGCGAACGCACGCAGCGGAGAGTAAACGCCCGGTATTTGGTTCGAGTCCTTTCAGCGGACAATTTTTTTCTCGTACTCGCGTACAAAGTTGCTTTCTCACAATGTGTGTATCTGTGTGTGTGTGTGTGTGTGTGTGTGTTTACACGCGTACGGCTTTTTCGCCGCAAAAAAGGGGATTACATACAGCGGCTCGAACGGTTTTCGATCCGCGAGGGAATCGGATCACGCTCGGCAAAGCGCACGGTCGACCAAAGTCCCTCCTCTTTCCCCACATATCTATCGGTCGGTGAGCTTTAATACGACGTCGCTGGACCAAAATAACCCTGCGCGAATCTTGCCGCATCTGTTATCACAGCGTTTCGTTATCATATAAGCGGGCCACTGACGCGATACACGTTAAATTCGATAAAAACACATTTCGATGCAAAAAAAAACCGGAATGTGATGCCGATCATCGTGAGATCGTGAAAAAACCTTTCGCGGTATGAAAATATCGTAAAGTCGTGGGGAAAACCGTTGGGAAAAGTAGAAGGAAAAATATCGGAAAATTTGACAAGTTTTTCGATCGAGATCGACGAGACAAGATTGACGAGATCGTCTCGAGATGATAACGACGATAATGATCGAAATGATTACTCGAAGGGTTTTTGAAAAGTTTGCATGTGTGTGTGTGTGTGTGTGGCGAGTGTGGTGCATGCTGGAGTCAGAGATTACACACGCGTATATTTATACTCCCCGAGGGGATGTGTGGGTTTCGTCGTGCGCGGATTCTCTCTCCTATCTGCTCGTGCCATACAATGCCACTTATGATGTAATTGCGTTAACGAAGCGAATGCAAATTTACAGTGTGTGCGAGCCGCCAAGAGACGCGAGAGCGAATATACACGGATGAGTCGTTTGGGACAAGTGTATATATATATGTATATATACTCGAAGTAACGAACGAAGAAGACGTCGAGGATGAACCGGAATAGAGGAACATAGTCCCGGTAATGTCCTCAGCCGGAGCTCGGGCGAGATATCTACCGGGTGTCCCAAATGAAATTCCCAAAAAATCAAAGCTGCAAGACTGTCCGATTCGGCATGAAACGCCCCATACGTATTCTACACACACGCGCGATAATCATACGTGACGGACAATCACTAATGATTTTTCGAAAAATCGTGCTTCGAAAACTGTCCGATTTTTCACGAAACGCCCCATATGTATTTTATATTCAAACGAGAGGATTGAAAGCATCACCGCCGTACGGTCATGATTTATCGTAATAAATAACGAGTAAGAGGGAATCGTGAATGATTTTTGAAAAATCGTGGTTTCGAGAGTGTCTGGTCTGACGTGAAACGCCCCATGTATGGGGTCTGTGTGCATGACTTGTACCGTTATACATGCATATAGTACAGGAAACGAACAAGGGTTGTCGATGGACGAGGGGGAGGGGGCATGTGGGGTGTAAGGTGTCGATATCGTTCGCGCAGGAGAGGAGCGAAATGGGATGACGTTGGATGTGCTCTGCTGCTGCTGCTGGGCTAACCTGCCACGTCTCCCAGCCTCCGGAGCTCTGTATATGTGTATATAATGTATATAAAAGCTATTATACATAGAGACGATAGAGCGAACGGTGTCAGGAGGCTCGGTCAATCGATAGCTCTCTCACGCAACGACGAGGCATTTGCCGTTCGTCATTGTTCGATCTGTACACGTGTTGCGTGTACACAAATCCGCACGCACGCTTTCATATAGCGTGCACATTAGGGTGGGTCAAAACCAAATGTCAAATTCGCTTTTTTTGCTTGTTGGAGCGAAAAGTCGACCGCTCGACGAGTCCAGAAAGGCGAGATCCAAATGTGACGCCTCGATAATAACACTACGGTGGTCCTACATGGAGATTTATTTCCATGGTCCATTCGGAAGAGGTGAGAAATGTTTTTTTTTGTTAATTTTTGAATTTTATTAATTGCTGACCCGCTTGAGCTCGAGAAACATTCGATATCATTATTTTTATCGGCAAATGTCGAAATTTCGTCGACCAAAATGGTCTCTCGAGTTTAATCGACAGAACTGATCGTTTGATTGATAATCGCTGCTGAAGCTTGAAATTTCATTATTTTCAAATGATTTCTGTCGTTGATATTTTAATTAGTTTTGTGAATTCACCTCCCCACTTTGGAGCACTCGATAAAATCGGTTTGAAAAAAATATTTTCGACATATTTGTGGTGCTCTCGAGTACCGAGATTGAATGAAAATTGTTGATTAATTCGAGATTCAAGAGAGATTGGTTCGAGAGCTATGATTTTGAAAAACCGCGAATCGGTTGTTTCCGCGATAGTACACATTTCGAGCAGTATTTTCTACATTTTTTTTTCAAAATCGTTCAAATCGAAAAATCCCACGAAAATCTCTTTCCCAACGAAGCACAGTGAAAAAAAACCTGTCGATTTATCTCGAATGTGATTTTGGCGAAAGATTCGGAGGAATTTCTCGCGAGATCAGCGGCAGAGCGGGAAAAAAATCAAGATTGCGGAATACTCCTGATTTGACACGGAGAGCCCCATATATCACGCGAACAATTAACTCGCGATGAATAAATATCGTGAAAAATCGGTTTAAGCTCGTTCGCCGTGGAAGCAAAACGCAAAAAAAAAAAAAACAAAGCATCGCGCGCATTCAGAAGCCCGTTTGAACAATGCACCGCCGCGAGGGTGAGAAATATCGTGCCCCTCGTATGCGCGTACGTTCCGCCCCCGCCCTCTCCGGCGATACCAAAAGGAGTCACCGGTTGACATCCGAAGCTCGTACACGATCGGGCACCGGAGAGCAAAAACTCCCTCTTTTATTGCGTACAATATATCGCGATTCGAAATGACAGATGGGGCGCGCAAAGAAATGACAAAAAATCTCGGGTGCACGCCGGGCGCATCGCGTTCGTTCAAAGAGCGAAAGAGCGTCTCCCGTGGATGCGAAAAAGGAGGAATGAAACGCGCGAGCGTGCATGTTTTCGCGTCAAAAACGCGCGTGCGAAAGGCTCCCGGTTGCGGTAGCACATCTGGCCCTCCTGGTAAGGGATGATGAGTAATTCGGCAGCCCTCGTACGTCGCAGGGCGATCGCCCTTTTGTGCGCGACGTGCCGTAACGGTCAAAATCTCTCGCGATCCGCGCTCGCGCCGTTGGCTCGTAATTGTACAATCGTCGCGAAGAATTCAACCCTCCGAGAAAAACCCACACGGGGTGAAATTCACCCTTTTTATCTCAAATTTCAGCGGAAAATATCGAAAAACCACGAAAAGTTGCGATTTTTTCTTTGCACACTGCGCTTTTTCGAAAAAAAAAACCAAAATTTATACATACAGAGTGTGAATTTCGAGTTCTTGCTAATGATGAAAAAAAGAGTCGCACAAAAGGTACTGATTTCGGAAACAACGATATGTAAAAGTTGACAAGTTCGTGAAAAATGTATAAAAAATTGAAAATTATCAATATATATCGCCATTTTTTATTCCGATCTTGGGATCTGTCGTTTACATCGCGGAATGGCACCGGTGTGCCGCGATAGGTCAGCAGGTAGCGTTTTAATCGGAGTCTTTCTTCGAGCGAGTCGACTTTTTTCGGCCTTTTTTTAAGAGAATTGAACTTTTTTTTTTTGCGCATTCTGTATGATACAGCATAGTGGGATGCTGCGCACAAGCTCATTTACATATAAAATACCGTGTTCTTGATGATGTTATATATAAAGAGCGGCGATATATGTGTATATTAACGATTTTGGGGCGCTCGTCCACCGCGAAATCAATCGTGTCACTATTATTTGCCGATGTGTTGATTGTAGATTGGTTACAATCGCCTCTGTGCTCTCCCGCGCGCGCGGTCCCGTAATTATGACGCGCGTTGGACCATTCTCGCGTCACTGCGGGTATATATATATATATATGTATATATAATATATACGCGCGATAAAAGAGCCGCAGAGGGCTTGGGGCTGCGTGTGTTACAGAGTACATGATCGCAAAAGCCAAATCCCCGATGCCTCCTGCTCTCATCTCGCGATCCCTGCGGCTCCTGTAATACTTCGCGTACATATATACATGTTTATGTATATATATACATGTTTATGTATATATGTATAGAAGCTATGTCTATAAGCGAGCAAGCTGAATTGCGGTACCTATACCTCTTTATGTATATATGAGAGCGTCCATTCCCTCGTTTTCGCCCGCTAAATATCCGACTATTTGATCCGCTTTCACCATTTACTCAAACGGCGTGAAATTCAACAAAGTTGAAAGCCCTCCCTTCCTACCTTGCCGACCCTCTTTCTCTCACTCTCGCTGGCTCTTTTTCTCTTTCCCTCTCGAATAAAGCGTGAAACCCGCGATAGAGAAGGAAGATACTCGCGGGGGTGTGCATATACGGGGCATTCCACGTCGAATCGGACGGCTGGGGAACTCCGAAGGCTCTCGCTTTGCTGGCATTTTTCTTTCGTCTTTTTTCATGTCCTGACGGAGATTTTTGCCAAGAAAACGATGTATCTTCCGGAGGGTGGAATGCGAGGAAAAATTTTCAGGCAAATTCAAGAAAAATCGACACTCCGCAGTTGTCCGCTTTGACGTGGAAGGCACCATACACTGTATCTCTTTCATCCATCCTTTCGCTTATGGACTCGAATATACACCGGAGGGTGTTGACCCATTCGAGATTAGGATCTCTATGTGCGAGATAGAGACGCCTCTCTCTATGCCTCCCACCTGAGAAGAGGCCGAGTACCACGATTATCTCTGCGATAACGATTTCCATCCATCGAAATATATACAGGTTGTCCCAAAACTCTATGACCACCATTCAAAATGATATTCAGGATGAAATTTCGGTCCATAAAGCATTTTAGTATTTTTTTGTACGACCAAAACCCTCAGAGTTATCAATAGTCAAAGTTTCAGCCTATCGGACGCGCGCTCTCCCTCCTCCATCGAGCATCGCGAGTCTCCTATTGGGCCAACTATATCAATTAATAACGCAACGGTGATTCGTCGGATCGAAAAGTGCGTCAGGACTTTTCGGCTCGGAATTTCACCCCCTATGCGGTAGTAAAATATCCACATCCAATTTTGGGACATCCTGTATATTTCAGTCCGTGCGAGACAATGCGCGCGACATCCAGCGCATTTCTTCCGATATAATATCGCCTTTGACGTTAATTTTTGTTCCTTTTCCGACGTGGAAACCGCATCGCGCTTCTGAACAAGCTGCGATATAACGTCCCTTCTCTCGAGTCTCTCGCATATCGGATGGAAGAATCGATCCGACGAACAACCCGAGACCGTGCAAAAAAGTATCGCTTCGCCTCTAATATACGCGAAGATGAGCCGCTGTGTGCATTCGGGTGTTTGTTGTTCCACAAAAAAAGTTCTATTAATTTTTTCAACAATGTGAAAATCATTCCATCTTTCTGCGATACACGTTTTCATCATTTTGAAAAAGTTGATTAATGTAAATCACGGTTTTTTGTATTTTTGTCTTTACCATTGTGGTAGAATATTTTGAAAAATTCGAGCTCTACGCGAGCTTTTCTCTTTGCAATATTGTTAAATATCCCATTTTGAATTTTCCAAAAACTGCACGTCGGATCTTTCTCAAAAAGTGTTTGGAACATCTCATGATTATCACGGACGAAAAATAATGAAAAAAAAGACGATAAAAGACGATTTTCAAACTTTCGGCGCGATCTCGAAAAGTTTATAGTGAAAAATGACAAAGTTTTTTTAATAAACATTGTAAATTCTTTATTTATCTTTCGAAACCCCAGCTGGAGAAATGACCGACACCCCGGTGAGGTACTTTCGACGAGTCCCTCCCGGTGGATCGGGAAGAAACGACAACGGAGAAAAAAAAATGCCAACAAGGGTGAAATTTCGGTGCGGAAATATACGTCCGTTTTGACAATTTTCTTGCCTCTCGGGTTTTGTGGCAAATGAGTGTATGGCTTTCGGATACACGGCGGCGGGTCGGTTCATCGACCCTCCGGCGATGTATGGGAGAGATACGAGAGGCCCGCAGAGGGAAACTCCTGTTCGGCGGGCTCGCGGGTCGCGGAAAATGAAAAGAGCAACGACGGGAGCCAAAGGGGAATTGGCTTGTACCCCGTGCATGTATACGTATATATATGCGTGTATTAGTAAGATGAAGAGCTTTTTTTCATCGCATATATCGCAAACTCACAAAAGTATCAAATGGAGGGAGGAAGCCATTCTTCTTGCGATAAGTCACCGCTCGCACGCGTTGTGTGTGTGTGTGTGTGTGTGTGTGTGTGTGTGCTCGCGGGACTCGCCTCGCGCGGAGAGCGAAGGAGGAGCGACGCGGCGGCAACTCCTCGCGGGAAGAGAACGCGTGCTGTACAAGCCGCGCTCTCAATCGTACAAACGTCTATGGGGCATTCCGTGTAAAAACGGACAATTTTGAAAATTTCATTCACATCGTTTTAATTCGACCGACACTTTTTCGTGCTGCATTTTTACACCCTTTGACGGAAATTGTCGTGAATTTTCCAAAGTCTTTCCATCGATACGGACTTTTACAAGTACGCTGAAAATTCTCGGACGTTTTTGGGAATATTGCTTGGTTTTGATTATTCTTGAATAATACCGAAAAGTACTTGACAATATTTGATTTTACCTCTGAACAATCTTTTACCTCTAAAAACATCTTTTTCTCAGAAATCACAAGAGAAATCCAACATTTTGAACGAAAAATCGCCGAAATTTGCCGATTCTTCGTCGAGTTGGGAAAATTCGTTGGAAAAATGGATGTCTCAAGAACGGCATAAGAAGAAAATTCGAAAAAATTCCGAAAAATTTGAAAATCGGCTGATTCGACGTGGAACGCCCCATGTGTATATGCATACGTCCAAATCTATGTACAGCGCGACACAGGGAGGATATAGCTCTCGCGAAATTTTATCCCGTCTCGGTGCTGCACCGGCAACGACCCCCTACCCCGTTTCCCAACCCCCTTCCGCTGTACAGTGACCCTTTGGGCGAGGAAAATAGCTTCCACCCTCTCTCTGTCTCTCCGCGAGAGAATACATCATTTATTACGTAGGCGCTTTCCAACCTCAAGAGCTTGTGTGTGTGTGTGTGCGCGCATGGAGAGGCGAAGACAAGGAACAAAAAAAAAGACAACAAAATCCGCCGTTCCACCGCCGAATTCCATTTAGCGCGCGGACGACACCTTCACCCCTTTGCGACACTCATTTTTGAAATCAACGAATTCTCATAAAAATTGTTTTTACACACCGAGATTTTTTGGGCCGTGCGATCACGAATTCGTCATCAGATTTGCGAGATGCAGAGTCGCGAATCCAATATGGCGTACGGAAATTCGAAAAAAATTATTTTCGAAAAGCCGGCACGAAGGGATTTTCCAAGTCACCGATTTCTAGAGCGCTAACGAATTTTTGCAGGTCGAGAATCTCTCAGAAACTTGGAAGATTTAGAAATGAATTTTAAAAAAATCTCGGTCCTTAAACTCCCGAAACTGTCGATAATTTTATGGCAAATTCAGGAGGCAATTTCAGGCAATTTGTTGTTGATAAATCCGCGGGGATTCGTCGGATCGAAAAATGGTCAAAGACTTTTTTGAACTCGGAATTTCATCCCCAATTTTATCTCCAATGTGGCACATTCGCGGGAAAAAAAGAGATGAGAAAGAGCGCAGTCGAGGAGTCGCGAACGCCGTAATATACTTTCGCGTCTCCTGACGGGAATCTCATAGCTCTCCCGCCAGGTTGAAACTCGAGATTCCGCTCACGCGGAGCGTATATTTATTGTTTTTGCCGCGCGAAAGACAAATCGCGCTCCTTCTTACCGCGAGCGAATCATAAGCCGCCTCCCGCCGTTTTTCTCAGTCACAGAAATATCCGCGATTATACCCGAGGGTTTTATACCCGAATTAATCGTTTCGAGAGCCAAAAAGAGAAAAAGAAAGCACGCGAAAGGTCGCGTAAGAGGCGACGCCATAAACGGGATCGATTTTCTCAAGTGCGTGCGTGTGTGTGTGTGTGTGCGATAAACAATAAAACTATACGAGAGGAGGAAACGCCGCGGTGTACGAGCGAAAATAAGGAAAAATCAGGGAAACAACAAAAAAATGTTTTTCGCTGCTGACGAATCCACGCGCCATTAAAATTGGAGCGCACGCGAGCGAGGGTATACGCCGACGGAAAAGAGAGATGAGTTTCATGGATTTTTCGAGGTGCGGATGAGATTTTAACGGAATGAAAAGCCAGCTTTTTTTTCTGCATTGGCAGCGATCTTTTTCATCGCAAATTTTGTTATACGTACGCGGCATTTATCGTGTATATTTCGGTACTCTATTATCCCGTCGCGGCTTGCGCATGCATAATTGGAATTTTTGTGAAAAAAAAGGGATTTTTCCATCGAGCATGTACGATGGAGGCTTTGCACAGAGTGGGATGAATAGGATGGCAAATTCGATGAGGGAACGAGGGGGCTGCAAATACGCGGTTTCTACGTTAGGTCGAGTCCGAAAAAACGACTATATTGATTTCCTCTCGGTATACTGAAAAACTGCGTGCTTGTCACACCTGAAAAAAGAGCGATTGAGAAACAAGCCCTTCGCGCGTCAACGTCGACGATTCCGCTCAACTTCGGAATTTTGTAAGTCGCTGGCCGTGGAACTTGGGAAAAAGTTTATAAGAGGATTTTTATAGGAAATTTTGTGCTCTACAAAAAAGCTCTCTTGTCCTTAATCGATAAAAGTAGCCGTTTTATGGATAATCGGTGTTAAAGATAAATTCATATCGATTTCGATATTGTCGAATTATCTCAATTAAATCAACACACCGGTGACGAAAATTAGCTCTGTTTTTCCTGTTTGATGCTCTTTCGAAATGTGGCAAAAATAATCTGGCGAACGTTTATTATTCCAGAAGCGAATTTTGTCATCACGATTTTTTTTCAATGCAAGTTACTTTTGTATAAATACGCGGCGTTTATTGCATATATATTTTCGTATTCTATTATCCCGTCACGATGCGCGTGCAACTCGCGTATGCATAATTGGAAGTTTTGGGGGGAAAAAAGGATTTTTATATCGAGCGTGTGCGAGGCTGTACGCGGAGGATGAATAGGTTGGCGAATGTGATAAGAGGCGGGGGAGGGCTGTAAATACACGGTTTTGAATGCGAAAAACACACACACACACGTGTATGTAAATACTCGCACACTTTGCGCGTTCTGCTGTTGAAAAGCTTACCGAATATAATAATTGAATGGAAAACGTGGGGGAAAAA
Organism: Heteropelma amictum; assembly: GCA_959613375.1. Classification (NCBI taxonomy): domain Eukaryota; kingdom Metazoa; phylum Arthropoda; class Insecta; order Hymenoptera; family Ichneumonidae; genus Heteropelma; species Heteropelma amictum. The sequence goes on along the minus strand of OY390721.1, from coordinate 3,121,125 downwards.
TCGTGGTGGAAACGCGAGAGGAGGAAGATTTTGCCAAAAGCGCATCCGAACGAGGGCTGATTATGGCGAAAATCATTATGTATAAATTGTTATGTTTGCTTCGAGCATATGTATGCAGGGTGTACAAAAAGTAAAGGCTGATAATTTAATGCTGCATCGACGATGAAATTCCAAGTCGAAAAGTCTCGAAGCGCTTTTCGATCCGACGACTCCTCGCCGAGTTATTAATCAATGAACTTGGGCCAATTGGAACGCGCGGGAGGAGGGAGAGCGCGCGTCCCATTGGCTCGAACTTTGACAATTCGTAACTCGTAGAGTTTTGGTCGTACGAAAAAATAGTTTAATACATTTCGACTTGGAATTTCACACTGAATCTGGCCCGGAAAGATCAGCACCGAGTTTTCGAGCACCCCGTGGACCCCGAATGAGAGCGCGGGAAAAATCTTTGGAGAAATGATGACGAACGACTACTCTGCGTTTGATCTTTTGATTATCGGTTGTGAGCTCGCGACGAACGCTTCTGCGGGCGTCGTCCCGTCGCTTTTATCGTACATGTGCGTGACCATAATGATGGGTTGTCGGAAAAAATACCTTCGAAAGCGATAGGTACGTGTGTTTCTGTTCTTCTCGGCGTGTTAACACGCCTTCACCTTTTTTTTTGCCGTGTATTTCGTATAATACCCGCTCGTCTACGAAATTCCACCTATTTATCGAAGCGTCGACGTGCGGACCCTCAATTTCCGTCGTTTTTTTCTTTTCGGCTTTTCCGAAACGATCGTAAATAAAAATACACGGTACCGGACAGGGCAGCGGCAGGTAAGAGAATCACTCGCTCTCGGCACTAATCACCGATGAGAGAGGTGAGAAGCAAAATTTTGAAAAAAAATCACGTGTCCGGAAGGTAGCCTCGGAATTTGAGATCGGTTTTTTGGGACTTTTTTTCAACTTCAATGAGAAAAACAATGAAAACAATCAACAATTCGAAAGTTTGTCAATTACGAAAAATTCACATTTGCCGAGCAATTGCAACTAGATAACGTACATTTGGAAAAACAGAGAAAAAAAAACGTCGTCGTTTCGACATTGGCGTTGACGAGCGGGCGTATACGATAACGACGAGCTGTGACATAATTGAAGACGGTAGGTCGTGCGAGCGATGCTCGATTACCGCGTTTGATTGATCAGGATTTGCGCTACCGCGCGAGCGAGCATTCTGCCTCGTCCCTACATAAGACGCGATTTCCTAACTAAGGGAAATTACTTGCGGCAACTCGATTATATTTCCACGTTGATATACATACGAGCCATTGGGATTCACTGGTTCTCTCGCTCGCCCGAGTCACTTTGCCCTTCGAATGCATACATGCATACTCCTCGAGTGGCTCTTGGGGCGCATGTACACGTATATAGTAGCGTAAAACACGCTCGAACGAGCATTGAGCAACGTCGATAATAAATTGTCACCGGATGCATCATCTTCATCTTGCTCGAGATGGAAAGAGGAGGATGGAGGAGGAAAATGGTAGTGGTTGGCTCCTTCCTTCTGCCATCCTTGACTCGCTGCATATACAGGGTGTTGCCGAAGTTTGACGTCAACATCGCAAAGCGAAATAGGGGATGAAATTCCGAGTCGAAAAGTCTCTAAGCACTTTTTTATCCGACAGACCCCTGCCGAGATATCGATAGATATAGTTCGGCCAATGGGACGCCGCGCGAAGCCTCTCGCGGCGCGCGAGGGAGGGGAGCGCGCGCGGCCTATTGGTTCATACTTTGACGACTGGTAACTCGTCAGGATCGCGTCGTATGAAAAAATTTCAAAATACTTTTCGTCTCGGAATTTCGTCGCGAACGCGAGTAAATTATCGACAACGAGTTTTGGGACACCTTGTGGTTTTTTTGTATATTATATAGATATATTCCACGTTGAAATATCTCAACCGTTACGATATGTCTCTTTCGCAGATATTCGCCCACACAGAGGCAGACAGATACATCGAAAGCTTTCACGTTCTCAAACCCGGGACGCTCATCGTCGACGAGCTTTCCATCGTTTCTTCCTGCCTCTCTCTCTCTTTTACTCTCTTTTGGAGCTTGTCCCGTTCCGCGCCACGCGGAAAAGGCAACCCTCGTGTTCCTTCGGCATATATACTTATATATGTAATACATCTCTGGCTCTCTCGTTCACTTTCCGCCGTAGGGACCAAAGTGCATTAATGGAATTGAGTATATATCAATCCAAACAAATCATTCGCGCCCACGGCTCGCAAATACGTTTGTCTGTGTGCGCGTGTTGAAAATCGCGCGCGTGCACGGATTCCTGTGTGCTCAACGGTCTAAGAAAACCAGACGCGTGGTTAATGTGTATCAGGCTCGGTGCGAAACGAGTTTTACGAAATTTTTTTTTTTTTTTTATAAAAATCATTGTAACGTTATTCGATGGAAGAAAAAATGTTGCGAATAAGCATTTTTGAAGAAATTTTTACGGTCTACAATATTTCTGAGGGCTTCCAAGACTCTAAGACCAACGGTGTAAGATTTATTATACCGTCCAAAGTTGATTACAGATGGCGCTCTTTGGCTTTGATCAACTTTAAACTCGTATGACTCTCAAACCGTTGGTGTTAGGGACTTGGCGCTTCTGAGCGACTTTGTAGAGCGTAAAATTCCCTATAAAAATGCTTATTTATAAAGAAATTTTCCCTGCTGCCGAATAAAGTTACAAAGCTTTTCATAACCAAACAAGTTCCCCATGCCATCAGCATGAAAATTTCAAAGAGAAAGCGCGCCCTCTTTTTAGACGAAATGAACATTTTTCCTTAGCAGGATTTTTATTCTACGTATGGGAACTTATTTTGAAACGGCGGAGAAGAAAAAAATCGTCTCAAATCCGCCCATTCGATGAGAAACGAAAAATGAATTTCTCGGTTAATTTTTAACCAAAAAGAAGCTGCTCAAGGGGCGTCCGGCGAAATTTTCGTTTTCAACCGAGCCAGGCTGCTGTGCAACACATGTGCGATTCCCGGCCCTGAAAGACCCTCTGCCTCCCACACGCGTATACACCAGGGGTGGGCAAGTTTTACGATTACCCACACGCGCGCCCTCGCAGGGTAAATAAATCCTTTGACTTTAACGGACTTCCGGGACAATCGCATTCTCGGGTGTTTTATGCGGTGGGCGCACAAAACGGACCATAGGGTTGAGGGTGTGTTTAAACGGCTGAGCGTTTTGTCCACGAGCGTTTGCGAACCGGTTTCCCCGCTCGACGCCGCGACAAAAATTTTCGAGATTTCGCGCGCGTCACACACGTGCGCGTGTTTCACGAAAGCAGCAGTGGGGGACGAAGCGCGTTGAAGGGTGCGATTATATACCCTTTTTTTTCTTTTAATTCTTTTGAAATTCTCCCAACGGAGCGCCTGCCGTATATCCGTTTTTCAACCCTTATTGCGTCATCGAATTGCGGCGTCGAGTTTCCGCGTCAGGAACGCTAGATGGAACAAAAGAGAAAGAGAGGGACCGCGGAGAGGTATGATGAAAAAAAAAAGCGGAAAAAAAAAAGTTCGCGCTAGCGTGCGGGTATGGCAATTTCGCGGCTCTCGAGAAACGCGGAGCAGAGAGAGGATACGACGTTTTACACACAAGACGATACGCCGGACCCTGAGGGCTATCGTTTTCTCCCTTTGCGAAACTCAAAGCGTTGCCTCACCTTCCTACGTATGTACGGTACCGCGGAACACGTACAGTCAACTCCACTTTAAGTGGAACCAGTGGATCGTGGATACGCACGCGAATCGAAAATTCGACGCGACATAAAAAAATGGTACGAAGATAAACCATCGCTGAGAATCGAGAATTTCAAATTTTCGGTCTTTCCAAAAATCCTGTGGTACCAGAAAGATTTTCAACCGACAAAGATAACGTTTTTTTTCTCTATACTCTTTGCTAGAAAGCACTTTTTTTCGTTTCGTAAAATCGGCCGAATTTTCCATTTTATCGAAGAAAACAAAGTGCGACATTTCGAATGCCTCGGACTGTATATACAGGGTGTCCAAAAAATACATGCAGAGAGGACGTACTGTTACATCAGGGATGAAATTTCGAGTCGAAAAGTCTCGAAGCACTTTTCGATCCGACGAGTCCTCGTCGAGTTATTGAAAAAATATAGAATTTTGGAATTTCATGTTGAATCTAGCTTTGAAGGCGTCTTTTTATTGTCCTCTGTCCTCGCGCAGCCTCTCTCAGGCGATTAATTATCCGCGAAAAGTACGAATGCGTTTATGTACATATGTATGTAGTGTAAACACTGCACCGGAAGTGCAAGAGCGACTCTGTGCGATATCGACAATCGGCGCTGTTTATATACATTTGTACATACATATATACATGTTTACGTGTACGCCTACGCAATGAGGATGACAAGCAGAGGCTATTATATGTACGGAAGTGCATATATTAATCGGCAACTAAATCTATGTATTCGGCGGAATATTCAAAGCCGGAGATCGCGGTGGCACGCGCGTTGCGATTGACGACTCCATTGCATTTCGCCGAGTGATTATTACATACACGGGGTATGTATAACGTGTCTCGAACAATTGCTGCACATACACGCATACATGCACATGGGGCATTCCACGCCAAACCGATAGCCAAAAACGCACCGAGCATTCTCAAAACGTGTTTTTTTCGTACTGATTACTACGTCATTTGGAAGAAAAACAAATCTTTTTTAATTCACAAAAATACCCTGAACCATGACGAACTTTTTCTAGAAAAAATTGAACGGACATCTTTGTTTTTTCTATTTTTTTCCGTTGTTTTTTTTTAAACCGCATTAATGAGAGTTTTGCATATAAGGAATCATTTATTTATTATCACTTTACAGTGATAATAAAAAAAAAAGTAATTAAATAAATTGAGAAGAAAATAAATCTTGCGCCTCTTCAATCATTTTTGGAAAATGTATGTATTTAATCATCGAACGCCCGTGCTCACCTATTGGCCAATCGGTAACCAATTGGTGACTAAGCAGTTATTCATCGGATCTACTTGCACAGTTTTATCCCCTATTTTGGTGTAAATCACAGGCATTCGGTTCTGGGACGCTCCGTTTATATTTATATATAGTAATCGCAGCGGAATATAGTATATTGACATGACGAGAGAATCGATCTTTGATGCAAGAGTTACACGCATGTATACATCACAAAATTCAACATATATTGACGACTCGTTTATTAAGCCGGACGGGTATATACTCGACAGCAGGGATATCGAGTACCAGCCTGCTTGTATAATAATAGAAATCCACGCCTCATGATTATGGATGAATCGTTGAAATTTTTCATTTTCATCCCCGAAATATAATTATACGCGAGCAGAGTGGAATTATACACACAATTCCGCAGCAATAAAATACATAGATCATGAATACAAGCCATATGCAGGGTGTCCAAAAATTGCATGTGGGATAATGCAATGTCACATCGGGGATGAAATTCCAAGTCGAAAAGTCCCAAAGCACTTTTCGATCCGAGGAATCCTCGTCGAGTTATCAAACGATATAGTCGGACCAATAGGACGAGTGCGCTGCTCGCTGGAGAAGGGAGGACGAGCGTGCGATTGGCTCAAACTTCGATGATTAATAACTCGTTGGATTTTGGTCGTATAAAAAAATACTTGGACACATTTCGACTCGGAATTTCATCCTGAATCTAGCTTGAAATTATCAGCATCGAGCTTAGGGACACCCTGTGTACAAGGTATCTCGATGATGATGAGCTCGCACTCACTCACAAAGTCAAATCGTTGCCCAAATTATCTCTGTACGATATTGTTGGATAAATCGTTATACGTACTCTATAGACCCTCGCGGTATATTTCCACTAATGTGATTACCTACTAACAGTCCCAAGCATGTAGAGTGTACAGGGCGCTTCACGTGGAATTTCAAAGCCACGAATATTTGCCTCACGAGCCACGAGGAGCCTTCGTATACGAGAGATATTGAATAATTTGCGAATTATTCGAAATGAAAATAATCGTTGCATAAAATAATCGTTGGGGGAAAAAAATGAAAGTTTATCAATTACAGTACTCGGTATCTTGCACGTGTGATTGATTTTTTTTTTTTTGAATTTCTCGGTTGAAATAAAACGGCAGATCTATATCGGTGTTTCGTGAAAATTTGCTGTCTTGTTTATGAAAGACTGTACGAATGAAAAATTGATGAATAATTTTTAATTTCGAATTATTGGGCACGAATTAAATTTGTAAATCAACAGCCCCATCGAACAATTTTTCCTCGAGAATATATCGCATTCTCATTCGATATTCTCAAAGTGAAAAGTGAATCATCCTGTATTGCGTATACCTTGCGAGTGAATTCGTTACGGATATGAGCGCGGTCGCGAGATTCGATTGTGTCTAAATCAGATTAATAATCGAATATCGCGATATGCAGTTATATCACCAGATTTGAGCATGGGAGGACGAATATTTGATTAGTTTTGGTATCGATTATCATACGCACGGTTAGAAGTAAAGCGCTATCGCGTTTTCGCTGTTTCGAATAATCCGTAATTTTCAAATTATTCGACAAACTTTGCGAATAATTCAAAAAATCCAAACAGTCGCCGATTTTTTCGAATACCCACGGCGATACGTGCGAGAAGTGAAATTGAATAATTCGCCGCTTGAAATTCATCGAATTATTCGAGAACAGAATAATAAAATATACCGAAACAATTCGAAACTTTTCGGAATACCTTCGACGATAAATGTTGGACATGAAATTGAATAATATTTCATTAAAATTCATCCGGGGTTTAATGCGAATTTTAATTATCTCTCGTAAATCGATTATCCTGTACGTCCCGCCGGCGATTCGCGGACGAGTAAAAAAGAGGCTTCGCCGGACTTTGTCTCGCGATTTCGTCGGGATGCTGCGCTCGGCGCTCGATATCAAGGTCGAGAGAGGATCAACGAGGATGTTCGGCGTCCTGCCCCGGAGGCAGGACAACACGTCCGAGCCCGCGAATCGGACGACTCTCGAGAGGTACATTCAAGGTCGTATAATCTCGCTTGACGTGATGTATACGCGCAAAAAAAAAATGCCGGCGAACCATCGCCTCGCCGTGTTCACGGTAATTACAGAGGGGGCGCGCGCGATTCGCGTTATAAAGTGATATTGGTTTTGCTCGCTCGCGGTAGCTCCTAGAGGGCGGAGCAGCAGCAGCAGCAGCCCTTGGCGAGTTTGCGAAACAAATTCGACGGATACATATAATTGAATAAATATACACACGCGCGTCGAAATTTTCGCAGCGCGCTGATTTTTTCGTCGCCGCTACCGGCGCGTTTCTTTTTTTCCTCCCCAGATGGAGTTTTGGCTCCGCGCGTCGAAGCTATAAACAACACACGAGGATTCGCCGATTGGCGGGCTTATGAAAATCGCGATTTTTGGCTCGACGTCAAAATTAGCTGCGAGAACGTTAGTCATTGCGCGCGCGGAGAAGCGTGTGCGAACCGCAGATTCAAAGTGCTCTCTTTCGCTGTCTCTGCGTTTCTAAATGCATGTGTGTGATGTGGTGCATGGATGAGATGAGGGCGATACCTCACTTCGCGAGGCCGCCGCCGCCGCCGCCACTCAATCGCGGGGAAAAGCCGCGGAGCCAAAAGTTTTCCATTGCCTCGACGGTGGCGCGCGGCGTCGCGGAGGAAAGGAATATAACGGAGATGAAAAGCCCCAACGGCATTCCTAATTCAAGCGTATCTTCTCCGTTCGCTCTTGATATATCCTTTTAGCTTTCTCCTCCACGTTAATATCAACCCTCCAGCCGGGCGAAGCTCAACCCTACCGGCTCGGGGTATACCGGGAGTCCCAAAAATCGATGCTGATACTTCGAGGCTGCAATCGTCGTGGAATTCCGAATGAAAATGTACTTTGGTGCTTTTTCCGTACGAGCGAGATTCAGCGAGTTGCTCGTCGTCAAAGTTTCAGCGGAAACTCGTCGCGTCCGCCTATTGGTCCAAGGATATATCGATCAATGACTCGACGGGGATTCGTCGGATCGAAAAGTGCTTGAGAACTTTTCGATCTGGAATTTCGTCGTCGATATATTTATGATTTATCGGAATACGAGGTTTGGACACCCTCTGTAGTCTTTTTCATTTCCCGGATTGTCAGGCGCGCGCGTCATCGCCGATCGCACTCGCGGCTACATTTCTTCGTCGCTGATACAAAGGTCAGAGCTTATCCGGAGTGCGGAAGTCGTTTGAAAAATGCTGATATTAAGATTTATTATTATTATTATTATTATTATCGGTATAATTATATTCGGCAGAGTTTGCAACAACGCCACGCGTGTTTGTTAGCTTCCCCAGGAGATCGCTCTCTGGACCTTTGCGGACGGTTACATTATCCATCGTTTTTGCTGGACCAATATTTGCCCGGATGTGTATATATGCGCTCCGATAGTTGCCGCCGCAAGATATCCACGTTTTAGGGTGGTTCGGCAAGAAAAATCGACATTTCCGTCATCCCCGAAAACGAAGGGTTTTCCTCTCGAGGAGATCCTCAAAATTGACATTTTACAGCTGTCAATACCGTCGCGCATCAGCAGGAGGCTATTTTTCTTTATACTCGCGTTTTTTGAAAAAAAAAAACGGAGAAAAAAGCAATTTTGGTACGGAAAAGGACGACACCCCGATAAGGTGCTTTTCCCATGTTAGTCAGACGGTAAAGTCGTGCTGCCATCTTTATTCCGGCGGCTCCGGAATGCACATTCGTGCGCAAGGATTTTCACCAAGAAAAACTACCCCTTCTTCCGCTGGGTAGCTTGGCACAACGAATTTTGAAGTTCCCTCGAAACCACCCTAATTCATGTGCATACGTGCGAAGGTATATTACAGGTTATACGCATACACACATTCCGGATATGTACCTTTTTGTTCGGCAAACTGTTTCAATTACACGATCCTCATCGGCTCATATGGGATGTATATGCATATATTCATAAATGTATGTACAAGAGGAGCAGGGCCAGCCGAAGGAGAGCTTTCTCTCGTCTATACTTTCGGGGGAGCATGTATGCATACCATTAAAATTGCTAACCGAGATGAGAGATCCGCGTATGTGGGCATGCCGGCCCATCATCGCGGAGAGATCGGGTTTGGAGCATTTAACTCGAGCTCACATCGAGAAGGTTGCACCGCGGTTATTTTCATCAACACATCGTGCGTTTGTCGAGGGTGGGAAAAAAAACGTATTCTTTTCCCTCCCTCGACAAATTTCCAAGGGTCAGAAACGAAGTTTGTTATTTATATCCCAAGGGTCGAATGGTCCAGCTCCGCAGCAGCCGCGGAGGAAAAGGGACGGAGAGTGAGAGTCGGATGTAATTGAAGGTGAAGAGTGCCGGAAGTGCGATAAAACAGTGGCTGTACACGTACATCGCCGTTCAAAAGTTCCTGAACGCGGAAAAATGGGAAATCCGTCCTTCGCGAGTCTGAAACTGTTCGATCATTCGATGATCGTCGAGAATTAAAAATGATAAAAGTAAAAAAAGAAAAACCTTTTTTCTTTTTGCTTACCCAAGCTCGGAAAAATCCGAGTCGAAAAAGAGTGAATTCCGACGTGTAATCGATCTTGAAAATCAGCGAAAAATTCGCAAAGAAGCGTGTGAAAGATCGTGAGACCGAGACATCGTCAATAATCGAGGGTAGTTGTACGATTTTTTTTTTTACAAGACCGCAAAATTCCAGGCTATCGCTCTGCGAGCTTTTCCAGCGCGGACGAAGGCACTTCGTTTCACCCTCTTTCCGAGGGATGCTGCGAAGATGCTCGACTCATAAAAACGGTCCAGACGCGAATCCGAAGGTACGGATCTCGAGGACACGTGACGGTCGTGTACGGACCGGAATTAAGACGACGACGATTCTTCGTTCAACGTGCCGATGGCGCAGATGAGTTTAGGGGTTGCGGAGAAAATACAAAAAAATCGTGCCTGCTGGGGTGTTGGACAAGCCGAACGAGCGAAGGAAAGCGCGTTTCCCCCGTCGGAACATTAATGTCCGCAAACTTTTGGACGGCGGTGTATCTTCGGATGCTGGATGCTGCGACACCAGAGGAAGAGAGATAAACAGAGAGAGAGAAAGAGAGATTGCAATATAAAGGCGAGTTAACGCAAAGGAGACGTCTCGCCGTTAATCCTCTCTTATCTCGAACTTGCCGTATGCTCTCTGCTCTGCCCACTATAACGCACACACACACACTCACAGTGTGTATTGATCGCGAGTCCACCCTCCGTCCAAGAACACTCTTCATCTCTCTCTCATCTCCGCGCTCCCTTCCGCCTTATCCTCATTTCCCTCCTCTCTCCTCTCCGTCGATCCCAGAGAGGAAAACACTTGTCTCGGGGATAGTGCATTTGTATTTGCATCGCGTTAAAAGCATTCACATCTGTACCGCGGTCATGGCAACGAGATGCGATCCTTCCGGATGCTGGATGAAAGTTTTTGCGGGTCGCGCGTCGCTGGGAGTGAAGTTTTCGCGCTCGAATTTTCCGGAAGCGCGCGAAAGTCGCGGTTTTCGAGTTCGAACGTGAGAACGCCAAAAGAAACGGCTACTTGCGAATCAGAATCCACCCTGGGCGATTAGTTGTATTAAAAAAGAAGCGTCAAGGTCAAAAAATATATCAACATTAAGCCCGGAAAATTGTAGGCTCTCCTCTCGGAAGGATCTTTGCGGAATGATTTTTCGGTGCCTGTATCGTCCTGAATTACTCGACGTCCGAATTTTTCATTTTTGATCAACGTGGGAAAAACGCCTCGGGGGTTGTTTTCGTGTTTTTTTTTGTATGTAAACATTTTTCGTTCGATAAATCTGTCCTGCAGGGCGCAGAGTACTCGAAAAAAGCCCTTCTCAGAGTCACATCTAGAGGGCTCGATTGTTTCACGGTTATAACGGCAGAAAAATGACTGATTCGGTCCGTTGTATGCTGGATGACATGCGCAGCGCGAGAGAGAAGGAAACTCTCGCGCATGACTCTTAGAGGAGCGCGTAAATCGCGCTGCGGCGGACTCACGCGCGTACTTACCACATTTTACGTGGTATACATGCATATCGCTACGATCGCACGTTAGAAAATGAGAATGGCAGGGAAAAAGACAAAAGAAAACACTACACGCGGGGTAATATAAATCAAGGTGCATAATACTCTTGATCGCTCTGCGTTCGAGGAACAAATGGTATAACGTGTGTGTGATTGCCTCGTTAAAATACTCGAGAAATTCTCCGCACGGGGCGAGAGATCGGGGCGATATGCGCCTCGCTATGGGGTGCGTGTAATAACAAAGCTCTGTGTGTGTGTGAGTTTGCAATGAATATGGGACGTTCCACGCGGATTCAGGGGCGAAAAGTAAAATTTCGAATTTTTCTCTTCACCCGACGATTTTGTCTCGCGATCCCCCAAGATTCTTCCGTCAAAATCGACGGTAAATTGCCGAAAAATTGCGCAGCCCTTGCAGTTTTTTGCTTTCCTTGTCTTTCGTGAATATCCTTTTTCCGAAACTCGTCACCTTTTTTTTCGTTTGAAAAGTTTACTCGTCAAAGTGTACCGATTGCTTTGAAAATTCCTGACGAGTTTCGCAATGACAATTTGATTCTTTGATGCTTTTCGAAAATTTCCAACGAATTGAAAAAACGATAATTTCGTACAATTACGATAAAAAAAAAGTGTTTTATTTAACACGGTACTCGTTTTACTCGTGTTATATGATATATTTTATATATCGATGTTAAAAATTGATATAATTATATTAAAGCATATATCGGCGTCGATACTTACTTGTAAACAGTTGGCTGTTTGTTATCGGCAGTTTTTCGAATATTCGAATTTTGGATGTCAATTTTTCGACGCGAAAACTCGCATTTAACACGAAATGCCCCATGTACATATCTATACATGTGTATAGATTTTGTCGAAACGTTTGCTGGAATATATTTATGTCGATGACCGACCGTTTTGGGGGATAACGATCTCTCTCGCAAGTCCGGGAGTTGAACCTCGATAATTCAGTGTCTCGAGTGTACAGCGCGGGGTGTGTTCCGCCTTTATTGCCCCCGAACCTCCCATCGTCGCGTGAAATATGCATCATCGTCGTTAAAATTAAGGCGAGAGGCTTATTCGCCCGCGCCCACCTTTTGCACCCCGCCGATTACGAAATGTGGAGCAGAAACATAAGGGAAAAGGGACGTCGAAATAAGTACCTGTTGTCCCACCCCTCGTCATTCGTCTTCGGAATAATTCGAGATAAACATTTCGAATCTCGGCTTTTCCAAAAAAGGCCCTCGATTTTTTGTCACAATCAACGATATTTCACCAAAGTAGCCCGAAATTCGTCATTCGATCATTTTTAACGATCGATCAAAAACAGCAAAATTTTCATTCTGCCGTAATCTCCTCGGAACAGCGACGTTTTGGGATTTTTTCGTTGGCATTCGTCGCGTAACGCGAACGATATTTCACGAATTTAGCACGAAACTCTCGAGCTCTTTTTTTGTAAACAAAAAAAGAGCTCGAAATGGCGGAATTTCCAAAAACAGGCGCCCAGGTGCGTCTTCCAAGTGTATTTACCTCGTTCGAGAATGCGGCATTACGATGGGCATGAGCACAAAAAACGCCGGATGAAGGCACTCGAAAACCCGCGCGCAACAATAAACCGCGCTCGAGCCTGCGATGATCGCACAATTGCGGGCCTTCGTCGCTCGCGTCGCGCATCACTCTTTTTCGTCTGGATTTATTTTTCTTGACGCGCGCGCGCAAATACACATCGCGAATTCGCGTATCGCGGCTTTTTACGCACACACACGCGGGTCGGAGAGGGTTTCCTGTCTGAGGCCAATTAAATTTCGTATAATATGAGAGCGGAGGGGGGAGGGAGGAGGAGGAGACAGATTTCAAAGGGAAAAAGTGGAGCGAAAAAAAATTCGCCGACTGTGGCATTAAAGCAACCGCGAGGAACTTTCCATCCCTGCGCGCGTGGACAACACACACGACGGGGGTGGTTTTTCGCGTAGGGATGATGCGGCGAGATAGCGCGATGGATGTACGTATTTTATTCGCAGCCTCCCACATCGACGGAAAGTGGAAAAGCAAGGGACGAAACCACCCCTGCGTCTGTACCACATACACGGGCTGTTCCACTCGAAACCAAAGAATTTTTTCGAATTTTTCCATCGACGTTTGTCGATTCGCCCGAAACGTCTTATTTTTGCGGCATTTTCGTCGTCAACCTCTGTTTTCGTCCGACTTTTCCTTCGATTGTTCCCTCAAACGCGGCTAATTTCACGGCAGACGCCCCGATTGTTGACATTTTGAAAAAAACATCGCCGAATTTCCTCATTTTCCGTTGCAGCGGTTTTGAGGGGAAAAAGATCGAAAAAAAAAGATGGACGTCTCGAAAACTTCACGACGAACGAATGAGAAAAGAAAATGGGTGGGACAAAATCGGAAGGCCCCGTATACACTCATACAGGTGACGTTAAGGGGTTTCACGTGCGTGTGTCGACACACGCGACGAAATTTCTCCTCGTAAAAATTCCCTCGAATTTCGAGGACCGTGTGCTTCTCCCTCGCTGTGACGTTTTCTCACGGGCGACTCGGTAAATCGTACACGAGAATGAAATGTCTATGTATACAAATACGAAAGAGAGAGGGAGAAGACGGAAGCCTCAAAGATCGGAGCTCGGAGGAATCGCGCGCGAGAGCGAGCGGAGACCCGCGCTCCGCTTTTCTTCTTGTGGCTTTCTCGATTGCAGATGCGATGTCGAACATCTTATCGGATTCCTCAAAGATCAGAGCGAACCAAAGGAGATCAGAGATACACTCGAGAGAAGCTGCTGCTGCTTGCTGCTTCTTCTCCTTCTGCCTTCTCTTCTTTTCTCTCCCGCGTTCTTTTTTCGACGCAAAACCTGAGCGATCCTGATGACACACACACACAAACACACACACACACGGAGCGAGAAGGAGAAAGGGAGGCAAAGAGCCATTTCCACAGCATTCCCTTTATACCAAAAAATAGGAAAAAAAAATAAAGCACCCCCCAGGTAATTTCAAAGATATTGCGTCTCGCGAACTTCCGTCCGCTTTTTCTATCTTCTTTTCTTTTTTTTCAATACGGTTCGAGATTGTTTACCGATTGTTTCGCATCGAGTTTACAAACGCGCTGAATCGGAGAGCAAAAAGGCGTGGATATAAAATGAAATGATCGCGGAGGGGTGGCGCGCGAATCGCCGGATTATTAATCCTTCGGCCTCTCCCGGCTCCTCTTGATCCTGGATTAGCCCGGTTGCGCGAAAAGCTTCAAAGTATATATACTATACGAGAAGGAAATGTGTATATACGACATGGCCAAAACAAAACCCTCGCGATCTTATTCCTCCCTTCGCGACGGAGTCTGCCTCGTTTCATCTCCTTTTATTTCCTTCTTAGGTCCGCGCGCAGCATCCTCCCTGGAGAGATGTCTCTCCTGCTGCATAGGTATATATATACGCGTGTACGTATTACGAGATCCACTCGAGGCTAATCGAAATGCACTTTTCTCCCTCTTTCGTTGTTTGTTCTTTTCACCCGCCACCCCCGAAAATCCCAGGCCCGTACGAGCCTCTCCGCGACGAATGCGACTACATTTCAATTTGGAAAAAAGTTTTTCCACATTTTTTCGTCAAGACCGCATCCCGAACTGCCCGAAAAGAATTTACTCAAAAATGGTCTCGCGGGTTTTTCACCGTCATTCTTCATTTTCCGGCTTTGCAACGGTGATTGTCCGGTTTTACCGGTGAACAATCTAGGATTAGAAAAAAAGTCGACGTTTCGAGCCGGTGAAAATGCGTGCGAATTTGGATTCAACACCGAACGCCCCATAGTGTCGATTTTTGCCAGCTAAAAGTGCTAAAAACGAAACACTGTCGTGTCCCGTAGACTCGCGACATCTTCAAGTCTGATCCCTCGTCATCCCGACGCGGCGTGATATATAAATACGAGAAAAATGGACGTAACGCTCGAGGAACACGGCGCTAAACACGTGTACAGAGTTCCCGAAGGATTGAGGGAATTGTGCAGCGATATATCACGCGAGGTTTCGCCACATAAACTCTCTCTCTCTTCCTCCATCTCCCTCTTTTCACCCCTTGAGAGTCGGTATTTGTATTTTCCGTCACGTTTCGACGATATATATAAAGGTTCTACGCTCGCAGCCGATTGACATTTACGGCTTTATCGCGGATTACGCCAAAGCTCTGCTGACGACTCGCCAAAACGCCAGAGGTACATAAATTCGCCATTTTACGGCCATTCGTCGCGCGTAAATTATTCTTTTTCCTTTTTCTTCCTTTTTTTTTCTCTCCGAACGCCAACGTACTTCCGGTATGCCACGTTTTACACGCAGAGGCTGCACGAGTCGTGAAGAACATTGTAACGGGCAGCGAGGCGATCGTCTCCATTCTGCGCGAGACTGGCTTGAGCCTCGGGCAAATCGCCGTTGCAGCCCCGCGGCTTCAAGTACGTAAATATATAAACACACTCCGGGTGGACTAAAAAAAAGACCGTTTCCTTTTGATACACTGAAAAATTCATCGCTGGGAACCTCGAAAAAGGCCGGTTCAATGTCAACCCTTGACATTAACAATAAAGGACCCCTTCGTCGCAATTTTTTTCTTTTCCGCATAAATTGTTTCTCTCCACTTTGGAATTTTACGAATCGTCAACCGTCGAGCTTCGGGAGAAAAAAAAGTACTCTAAAAAATTAACGAATTATATTTTGTACGAAAAGAAATGTCCGATTTTAGCACCAAAGTCTTTTCGTTCTTCCCTTTTTGGCGATTTTTCAAAAACCTCATGACATCCCCGGTATTCGAGTTTAGAATTTTTGTTATTTTTTCGTAACATTTTTTTTTGCGATTCACCGAGAGCGAATCTGGAGAACGATGAGAGAAGATCGAGATGAAATACAGACGCGCGTGTGAATGTCATTCTTTAAGATTTGGGGTTAAAAATAACAAAAAAAACAAACTCAGAAAGCGTTCGGGAAGTACCTGGACGCGGTGGATGCTCGTCCGGATGGCGGACTCGCGCAGTCTCCCGGCAAACGTCGCAAAGTTCGGCAATCGTCGAACGAGAGCAGCGGCAGCAGATTCGACGACGAGAGCAAGGTTTCCATCCGCGAGATTCTCAAATCTGTCGGGGCTCGCGCGGAAATCGCCGGAAAAGCGGCGACTCTCATACAAACTGCGTTTCGCGGTCACTACGAGAAGATGCTGGAGCGGGAGGTTCAAGGTCAACTCGCAGAGTGGGAAAAAACCGTGGAGATTACGACGAGTCTCGTGCTCAAAAGAGCCGGAGTCTCTCGGACGGAGGCTGAGGATGCTGCGACCCTTATTCAAGTAAGAAAGGAGAGGAGCGATCGAAAAAATTCATGAAAAAGTTATGGATTCCGAAAATCAACTTCCTTCACCGATTTTTTCACGAACAGTCCGCGTATCGCGGTTATTACGCGAGAAGAAACACCCCGAGGATGAAGATCGCGAGAAAGGGTGAGCGAAATAAATTCAAACGTAATTTCATCGATCGAAACCGAGACAAAACGAAATGTCACGTTTTCGACAATGGAAATCGGAAAGAAAATGACGAAAAAGTTGACCAATCGCGAGCGTAAAATTGCGAAAACGTGTCTGAAAAATGTTGACACTGCGGAACGTCATCTTGTGGCGAATGGGGTTGTATTTGGGTTTTTTTTTGCCATTGAGGGGTGTCCGATTTTTTCCCTCGCAGTCGAGGAAAGTATCGACAGACCGAGTCTCGGCAGCGACCTGCCAGAGTCCAGGAAGAGCGTGCAGGCTGTCGCCTGGCTGGGAATTATGTACGAGGATTCCGGCCTCGATTCTCAAAGAGAGAACGAAGCTGCAACGTTGATTCAGGTTGTAATTCCTCGATACGTTTTAGGGTCGATAGACAAAAAAAAAAAACCAAAGTACACATCCGAGTCGCCGCACCGCGGAGTTTTCTTTGAGCTTTCCAATTATCGATTTTCCTCCTGGGGCAGAGGTCGTACAGAAACTACAGGAGTCGAAGGCTCAGCGAGCAGTCGAGAGTCGCGACTTTATCGGCAAACTCTTTGGCGGTAATCGACGAGGAGACACCGAGGAGATCAAGGGACGACATTCCTCGCGAGTTCGAGGACGATACGGAGGAGGAAGCTGGGGAGGACGAAGAGGAGGACGAAGAGAAGAAGGACGCTCCTGCTGCGGACGAAATGGAATCGCATTCGGACGAGGAGGGCTCGAAAAGTGAGCGACGGAAATTCTTGCGACTCGCGCGTGTGTTTCCGTGTGAAAATGTTTTCGCGTTCGTGTGCACCACCGACTAATTGCTTTTTGCAGCCGATAACGATGAAATCAACGAAACAATCGAGAGGAGCGGACTCGATTTGCGGGAGAGAAAAGTTTATTATCGCGAATCGATCGTCAGTGATGACGACGACTCGATCGGGGCGAGCGGCGATAACGCGCTAAGTTACCATCGGGAAAACGACGGGGGGGAGCAGTAATTATGCGTGGAATACGTTATTATTATTAAAAAATATATTTATCGAAATGTAAAATATAATATACATCGAAAATCATCGTACGAGATATTTTATTATTATTATTAGAAAAAGTATAATAATAATAATGATAAGACGGTCAACAAAAACCCGCGAGTTCGGGCTCGCTCGCGATTATTCCCGCCGCGAATCGAAAATATATTTCCGCGGAAAATTGTGAAATTTTCATCGGACGAGCGTGTCAAATCGGGGAACGAGAAGATGAATCGAGGAAGAGGAAAAATCTGCGAGAGCTCAGATTCCTCCGCCTCCTCGTGATTTCCGCTTGGCCAGGATGGACCTGCGGTTCTTCGCGCTTTTCCACCCCCCGTCGTCCTCCTCGACCGCGCTCTCGTCGTTCTCATCCGCGCTCGAAAAATCCTCCTTCTCCAGGTCATCATCGTCGTCGTCGCCGTAACGTCGCGGGTAATCCTCGCCCGACTTGTAAATCGTCGTCGTGTCGTCATCGTCCTCGCTGCGCGAACGACGAAGGGCAGCAGCGATTTTATTGTTCTTGAACTTCTCAACGAGAATCGCCATCGAATCTTTGTGCCTGATGCCGCAGCACCGGTTGCCACGCGTCGTCCTGTCATCAAGGGGGTTCGCGCGGTCGTCGCCGGGACGAGAACTCGAGCTCGATTCCCGGGACAATAACGCCAGCGCACCCCGGCGATGTCTCTCCCAGAGACGACGAGATACTCGCTGTTGTCCCAGGCGACGATGTTTTCGTCGATCCTCGCAATGGCAACCCACGGAATCGCGGCTTCCGCGCAAAATCGGCGCAGTCACCTCCTCGGAGGCTTCAAGGTCACGATGTGGAATCTCTTTCGTCGATCGATCGTCAAAATTAACCCGCGTTTCAGGGTCACGTCCTCGTCGACGTCGTCGCGAAGACGTCGACGAGGAAACCGTGCAACTTTGCATCGACGCGCACGAGGAACGATCGCAGCGGCGACAGCAGCAGCGGGCGCTCCAGTTTTTCACGTCTCCGACGGAGTCCGCTGCTCTCCTCGCTCTCGTTCGCACCGCATCCGGTCTCCCGCCGTCCTTCAACCCCGATGTTTCTTCGTACTGACGATTTTTCATCGATTTTCCGGCGAACGCCGCCCCCGCGCAGTCGCCGTTCGCGCGAGCGCAGCTGCAACGGCGATTCGCGACTTCCCGAGGGTTTCCCTCGATCGTCCTCGAGGATCTCGGTCTCCGAGGCTGCCGCATCTCACCGCGACTCGACAAAATCGACCACGCGTTCGATCTCGAGCCCCGAGAATCGCGGATAACCTCGTTCTCGTCGTCCCCGAGAGGCAATCGCTCTCTGCAGCTGTCGCAAATTCGGCCGACCGCCGAAATCGCGGACGACATCGACGACAAGGGCTCCGACTGCGGGTTTCCAGCGACAAAATCATGGTCTCGCTTTTGTGAAGGTTTTTTCTTTCTTGGTTGGTTCTTTTCTTTTTTTTTTTACCTTGCTGCTGTCCCTGCGAGCGCAATGAATCTGCCGATGACGGCATGTCTGCAGCTCGCCAAAGTTCTTGGGGAACTTTTTTCTCGCTCGACGAAACGCCGCTGCCACCAGCTGATGAGACGACGAGTGACAGGTTTGCGACATTATTGTTATCGTCGCGCGTCGCCTTTGTGCTCTTCAGTCGCGATGCTGACACGCGAATCCATCGGATAAGATCGCGCGCTTCGGGAGACTGCATTTGTTATGGACCAACTTCACGCGGACTTCCGGTCGGAAATTGCAGCGCGCGTTTTCGATTTTTCATCTTTTTTTTTTCAATGAAGCGTAAACGAAGATTTTTTCATCATTTCGAATGTTTCGTTTGTAAATTTTGAAAAAATTGACTTAAAACTAGACGCAAAACGATGATTAAAAAAAAATTAGCGATCGATCGAACAGCTTTCGATTTACACCGTGTTTTTGTGCCTCCGCCGACATCCCCACGGTTGGAATCGACCGGAATACGCAGTGTGTTTCGAATCTCGCGAAATCCGCATTTTTCGGAGCGCCGCCTCGTGATATAAAGCGAAATGAAGCTTATCGGGCGCATAAACCGAGATTCGCGGAACAAACGAGCGCGTGTAATCAACGGTCCAGCTGCGGGGGAGGCTGCGAGCCGACGCGGCATAAAAGGACTCCCGGGAAATCGTAAAGGCGAGCGAGAACGCGATAACCGAGCGATTGGAGATGGATAATAAATCGATGGGGAACCGCCGTTCGCCGGGCTCCCGCGGGCCGCCGGCGCGGTTTTTAACGATTCCGTCGAGTCGACCGTTGGCCGAGTCCGTCGGAGGGAAACATCGAAAAATCGAGTTTACTTTCGCAAACGCGAAAAAAAAGAAAAACAAAAGCACCGCCGACGTATCATGACTCGCGGAGATGGCAGGATTTTTCGCGCCACCCTCGTCGTCGTCCGCTGGACGATCATCCTCGACGTCGTCCTCGGCGGGATCGCCGATCTCGCTATGGCGGAACAGTGCTCGCACGACGAGTGCGTCCAGCAAGGCAAGACGAGAATTTACATCGCTGATCAAACGAGTGAAGAAAAAAAAGGAGAAATTGTTTGAAGAATAAAAATTGCAGCTGCTCATCTGACGAGAAGAATCGACGCGAGTATCGACCCTTGCGAGGATTTCGTCGAATTCGCGTGCGGCACTGCGTTCTCCAAGTACGAGGAGAACGTCACCAGCAGCAGCAGGGGTGGCAGATCGAGGAGAGAAATCGATCTTTCGTCGAATCAACACATCGTGAAGTTGTCCGGTCACACGGAATATCTGTGGCTCATACGTCAAAAAATCACCAAGGAACTGAGCGCAGCCTATCACATCGAGGAACACCGCACCATCGGACTCGCCAAGATGTACTGGCAGAGCTGCAAACTCAGTACGTATTCACTCGGTAGAATGACGGAAGCAAACGTGCTCTCTCGATTTACGGCGTTAGATTTACGAGTTTACGAATTTACGAGTAAGATTTTTCAAGATTTACAAAAAGTTTCGAAAACAATGGTAAAAATCCAAAGTGTTGGAAGAATTTTTGTGTTGGAAGAAAACAATCGACATTTCGCAATAACTTTTCGATATAATCGCCTAAAAATCGACGATCGGTCGGGCAGCAAGCGCGAAGGAGGCGCTCGCCGGTGTTCGGATACTCTTCAAGCGCTTGGGCGGATGGCCATTGATAACGCCGGGCTGGCAGGAGAGGCATTTCACGTGGGACAAATTCGGCAAATGCGCGCGTCTCCTCGGCTTCTTACCGAGGATGTTCGTCCACGTTGGGCTGAACGAGGAGCACGTGGAAAAAGCCTGGTACGCCAATGACACGATCGAATTGACTCTCGAGAGGTCAAAGTTCATGTACACGCGCGAGGACATGTTGCGAGTGATGCAGCGAGCCCCGGAGTATCTCAAAATCGCGGAATACATCAGCGAGAAAAGGAGACCGGATATGAGGGAGATCGAGGAAGCTCTGCACTTCGGCAAACGAATTTTTCAGGTGTAACATCGTTGCTCGCCCTTTCCTCTCCTGTTTTTCGATGGTTTTGCGTTTTTCAAACGGAGAATTTACGAAAATTTACGCGACAGCTGACGCACACGCACGGAACGCCGATCGTCGAGCTCAAGGCGATGCCGATCGGCAAGTTGCAAAAGGCGTATCCGTTCGTCGATTGGATGGATTACATAAGATCGATGCTGACGAGACGACAAGCGAATTATCTGTCGGATCGCAATTGCGTCATCGTGGACGTGTGCTTTTTGTCGCAGATCGGCCATCTTCTAGCTGCTACGAGCAAGAGGTGATTCATTTTTGGGATGATTCTACTTTGGAATTTCGTCGAAGAGCTCCCCGTGTCGAAATTTTGATCAGGAACAAGTCAGGCCCAGTACTGGCTTTTCCGATTTGATATCGGGGCATAGCCAGGCTAGCCAGGCCGGGATCCGGCTAGCAATGTAACGGGTAATAAGTCAGGGCCTGGTTTGATTTCCATACACCGGGAAATAATCGGGAAATGACCAGGGCCTGATCACCACCCGCTCAGAACAGTAAGCCGGGAAATAGCCATGCCCAGCCATGGCTCTTACTTGGTTTTCAAATGTCATTCCATGCCACAGCCCGGTTGGAATCCGACCTGAGACTTAATATGAAATCATACACATTTGTGTAGGGAAATAAGGAAGTAGAGCACACGGAATAAATTGAAACATAAAATTCAAATGTAAGCAAGATAATATTTTAAATTCTATTTTTCCCTTGTCACACTGCCTTACCAACGAATGTTGCGCGTTAGGCGCAACGAAGGCGAGCATATCGGGAGTATATGTATATAACTCAGAACTCAGAATTGTATTCATGGAAATTCCGACCAGGCCATGAGCATTTTCTGACATGGAAATATTGACGAGAATAGCCCGATTTTCCCTATTTGCCCCTTACCAGGCCCCTACCTAAAAACTAAGACCAGGCCAAACCAAGGAAATCCAGACCAGGGCCCGGTCTAAAGTCGGGACGTCCAGATCAAATTTCTACACGGGTCGAGAGACCTTGAGAGGCTTTTCGACTCGGAATTTCGCGCCTGATTCAAATGCGAATCATTCCGCGATCGATATTCATTTTTTTTTCAGGGTGCACGCGAATTACGCGTTTCTCTCGATCGTCGATGATCTTTCCTTGCTCATCAGGCCGCAATTGTCACTGGCGTTCGCGTCTAATACTCGGGAGATCGAGCAGATCTGCTTCGACTCGGTCGTCACCGTGTAAATATCACCGCGGCATGATTATTTTTGTCGCAAGGGTCAATGAAAAGTGTGGGAAAACGCTGTGGGACGCGATTATTGCATTTTGTTTCTATTCCTTTGTCAAAGATTCCGACAAGCGATAGAGATGATACTGGCGAAGATGGCGGGCCAGAAAATGAGGCAAAAAGTCAACGAGATTAAGACTGTCGTGGCTCAGCAGGCTGTGCAGCTGTTCAACAAGATTCCCTGGATGGATCATCAGACTCAGTAGGAGTTTGGACGATTTTTCGATCGATTTTCGTTCGCGCAACGGACGATTATCGTTCTATCATTGTTATCTCGATTTTTACAGGCTGCAGGCGATAAAAAAATCGGAAAGAACGACCTTCGTGAATCTCTTCCCCGACGATATTTTCGACGATCGCTACTTCGATCGAGTGAGAAATGCGAAAAAAAAGACGATCGCGGTGCCATTTGTTTTGCGATGAAAAAAAATGCCATGTTTTTGCCGTGATTTCTTTTTTTTTCAGCTGGAATTCACGCAACCGAACGCCAGCCTCGTACTTTTCCGAGAGGTGAACGTTTTCCTCGTCGATCGTTACTACCTTCAGCTCGGAAGACCGCGGAATCGTTACATAGTCAATGGGCGCGAAAATCGTACCATGTCCGCGATCTTCAAGACACCGTTCAGCTCCGCTGAGACGAGAGTCAGGCCTGATCGCATTTCCAATCAGATATGTGAGTATCGCTGTTGAAAACGTGTTTTTGTATTTTTGGAGTGTTGAAAAGACTAGAACGAACTCTGAACTCTCGAAAACATCTTTCGGGACTCTTTGACATTCCTATTTTACCTCCGGAACGACTTTAAATCGGAAAACGAGCAAAAAAGCTCGTGAGTAGCGGCTCTACTTTTACCGACCGAGCGTCTCTCACCGTGCACGCTGTGCGCACATGTGTCGCGCTTGCAGACATACCCGCAGGGGCAGCACTGCAGGGACGCGTGAGCGTTCAGCGCGAGCTCGATTTTTTGAATTACGCCACAGTGGGGCTGCAAATAGCGAACGCGATGGGCCATCAGATTTATCAGAGGGGAGCGTTCGTCGATTGCAACGGACATTGGCGGGATGGCTCGTGGTGGACGAAAACGACACAGAGGCAATTCGCGAGTCGTCAAGGCTGCATCGCCGTCGGCATGGTAAAACCCGTCGACGAGATGTCACCGACGTTCGGTTTCATCGGCGCTGCTGAAATCGCGTACAAATCCATGTTCGAGCATACCGGCAACGAGCGCGAAGTTACTCTGCCCGGTAAGAGAGCGCTCCGTCGTACCGACGGAACTCAACAATTCGCTGATAATTTTACCGAAATTGTTATCAACCGAAGGCAATGTCACTTTCCGTACGACTGATTTTTTCTTCTCGATCTTTCTACCATCGCCGAGCGCTCAAAGTTCGCTAAAATCGAGTAAAATAAGTCATCTTACCTCTATTCTCTCAACTCTCTCCGCAGGACTGAAATACAACACGAAACAATTGTTCTGGATCGCGACGGTCGCGTCCGACTGCGACAGAGACCTGAAGAATCGTTACAACGCGATGGTATCGAACAACAACGATTTCGCCGAGGATTTCAAGTGTCCGCCTGGCTCGAAAATGAACGCAACGAACAAATGCAGAATGTGGCTGAAATAAGAGGATTCGGTCCAACACGGAGTGGCGAAAATGTTCATTGCTTCACGCAAAAGGCCAGAGGGCGCTGGAACGACCGTGTTTGTAAAATCGATACGCCTCTTTCGCGTCGAATGATTCAACGTGAATTTGATAAACTCCAGACATCCAACTCGGTGCTACCTCGACGGTCCCGTTAAAAAACCAGTCCTCTTTATCTTCAAACTTTGAAGCACGAAAATCGGCAAAAAAAAAGGGAAAAGTGACAAAATATCAAATTTCGTTTTCGAAACTCCGTTTTTACGACAAAACTCGTCGATACTTTTTTCTTTTGATTCGTTCTATCGAAGACTACCTAACTTTGGACAAAATCGTCCGCGCAAGAGATTCGAGAATCAACGATTCGATAAACAACGGAGGCACCGTTGGCAACAACAACGTTTATTCTACTGTACAGAATATATCGAAGCGGACTTTACGCCGATTCAACGGATTCGTGCGAATCCTCTTTCCTCCTCGCCCCTCCCGCATCGCCGTCCCCTCGACGAATCGTCAATCGCGTCACTGGGAAAATTTGTTCCCGCGGACGTTCGACGACCGAAGATTCGCGTTTGTTTTTCAATCTCGCACCCGGGCGATTCTTTCGCCCCTCGGATGCCTCAAACGCGGAGGCTGCGGTGGTGGCATGTTGGTAGATGGCGTAGGCGGCGGTGGCGCCGGGAAGCGAATTTGATGCTCGACGTCCATCCGCGCGGAGGGTGCGGTCGCGGTGGTCGTCGCCGACGACGACGACGCCGACGGAGGAGGTGGTGGCGGAGGTGGCGGAGGCGGCGGCGGCGGCGGCCTTCCCCAGGGCATTCGCGCGTGATGGGGCTGCCAAGGCGCGGCGGGCATCCGCGAGTTGCTCTCGTTTCCTTTCAAGGTCAAAAGAGCATCACCCGTTACATGATAAAAAAAGAGAAAAATATTTCTTCCTATCCCTCCCCGAGCGACCTTGGCATCTCTACTTTTACGAATTTCGCGAAAATTCACGAAAATTCACGAAAACCGGAAACGAAAGAAAGACTCACCGGTTCCGGTTCCACCGGGTCGACGTTCCCCGCAGCGTTTTTCACCTGAAGAGCCAAACAGAAAAGAAACAAAAAAGAGAGAATATATTAGTGCCTTTTTTTCGTGTTTTTTCCACCGTACTCCCCCCTCCCTCGCCCCTCCGAAAATCATCGTTCGCGACAAAACTTTTTCTAAACAAAGATCGCCTCCGCGTCACCCCGAGCAGGCAACCTGACGAAATTGCCTGAAAACAACGAGAAATTACGCGCAGCCGGACAGCCTCCGAGGTACCAGCACTGGAAAATAGAGGAAAAAACAAAAAAAAAAGAACAGAAAAGAATAATCTCGACGGGGAAGCTTCGGAATGATCCCCGGTCACGTGCTGCAGAGAGGGGTGGGTGTAATTTTAAGGGGAATGGAGGAAGATTCCGAAACTCGCCGGTTACGCCCCGGGAGTCGCGACGTCATCCTCCGGTGAACGAAACGTCTCGGCGACGACCCTCCTCTCCCCCCTCTCCTCGTCGTCCTTCTCCTCCGCTATTGCGAGAAAGAAAATAAACAAATTGGAAAAAACGCTCGGCGATTGTTGGAAAATCGTTGAACGGCCGTTCGACCTTCTCCGGGAGAGGTCCGCCCTCTGGACTCGTGTGGAAGCTTCAAACGGGCAAACGGTTTTACGGTGCCGCGCACAGACACACGCGAAAATATTCGTCTTCCGGGCAGAAGAAAATGTGATTTAAGGCAGTCATCTCGCGACAGTCACGGTCCAAAGTTGATGCGGAAAAAATGGTGAAACTCGCAGGATGTTCAAAAAACCTGAGCTTTGAATTTTTCGTGAAAACACTTTCGGCGAGAAAACGACCTTAAACCGAACGATAATATGCAGTACGCTCTAAGAGTATCGGAAAAATCGTGCTCGATATCCGCCGTCTCGCGAAGGAACTTTCTTTTGTTTTTTCCTTCTTTTTTCATCGAAATCACAAGGAAAAAAAAGAAAAAAAACGAGCAAGCCCGGGGAGAGCGCAAACAGCGCGAGTTCGCATCTCGCCTCGCTCGTCGAACGTATATGAGAATCGAGCGTGATATCCAGCATTGCTTTTTCGCTAATAAATACTCTTAGCTACAGACCTGGATGTGGAGGCGATAAAAGTAGCGGCTTGTTTCGTTCGCCGTGCGGCGCTGGGATCGCACCGCCGTCCGGCGCAGGACCGCGCGTTACACGCCGTTGTCGTTCTCCACCTTCTCCGCTTGAACAATTCAGTCAAAGTTTTATTAATTGAAAAAAAAAAAAAAAACAACAACAACAACGAAAAAAAAACAAAGAAACAGCAAGGGGATTCATCGGAAGACAAGACGCCCAACGGATTCGCCGTTAAATCTGAAATAAAATAGCGACAAAACGAGTCATTATTTTCCAATCCGGCATCACTCGCGCGCGCTCCCGGAGAGTACATCTCGAAAATGCCAGCCTCTCTCTCGATCGATCTAAGGAACAAAAACAGCAACGGAAGAAGCGGAAGAAGCAGCAGCAGCAGCGGCAGGGATGCTGGATCGTAATCGTCGGAACTCGGGGCGTTTTTCGCGCGCCGAGCGCGAGTGACGCCGGCCTTTATCGATATTTTCACAAACGAAAAGTACAGGAAAAAAAAAGGAAAAAAAAGAGAGAGAACAAAAAGAAAGTTTCGACAACGATCAACCAAAGATAATCGAGATCGAGAGTGACGAGATAATGTGTGTTTTTCTTTTAATATCATGCAATACGCCGGTCGGATTCGATCGCGAGGATTTTCTCGTGAAATAAATTTCTCTCGTGAGTGAAAAGTTCTTACGCTTGATTTCCAATCAATTTTTCTTTGCAATCGACCGTGCGAATCCGACCGACAGGCGGAAACGTTTTTCACGTGACTCTCGAAGGCCTTTCGTCCTACGCGGGCGAAGGATCTTCGAGAATTCGAGATCTGGCAATTATTTTACGATACAAAGAAGGTCAAGCGTTGCCGCTGAAACCGGAAATGGTTTTGCCCCCCTCCCCGCCCCTCTCCCGCGGAACGTTCTCGCATCATTCCTGCTACAATTTCGGAGCATCGTACATTAATCTTCGTAATATCGAGGACTCTTCTCGAGCCCCGGAGAGAATGTGAGTATGTGAAAAAAAAAACAAAAAAACGGAAAAAGACGATCGACTCACCCATTGCCTTGGCGCTGTGCCGGTGGTGGGCCGCATTGATACGGAGGAGCCTCCTGTCGGGGAAACAATGAAACAGTCTTTGGGATTCATCTTCAATTTTGTAATTGAAGTTTCTTTTTGGAAAAAATGGTGAAAAATTTCGACAAAGACCGACCTGAGGCCCCTCGACATCGGTGAATCGTCTTTTCACGCCCTGGCACTTTTGTTCCGGCGAATCGGGCTTCTGCAGAAGCTCAAACGCCTGTTGCTGCTGCTGATGCGGCTGTTGATGTCCCGGTGGAGGTTGCAGAGTGTAATGCAGCTGAGCCTGAACGTGGCCGTTCTGATAATGCAACTGCTGAGCGTGGTAGTGTATCTGCGTGTGCACCTGGACCGGTCCGGACTGTCCACCAGCGCCACCACCTCCTGGTGAGGCTTGGTACAACCACGGAGCGTTTTGTACCGCCTGTTGCTGATTATGATTATGGTGGTGGGTCTGAGGGGGCGGAACGCTCGTCCTGAAACTCATGGGGTTCGGGACATGGGCGAGGTTCGGCGGTGGCACCATCTGCGGGGGTGGAACCGGTTGCGGGGGGTGTTGACCCTGGTCCATTGGACAATCGAAGCTCGGAGGAAGAGGATCTCCACTCGGCGGCGGAGGGTGATGATGATGATGATGCTGCTGCTGCTGCTGATGATGATGATGATGATGATGATGATGGGGATGCTGATGATGAGGCGGTGTTTGTCCGGTCGGCAGTAGAAACGCCTGTCCGCTCGGGGGTGGAACCTGCTGCAGAGGATGCTGCGTCAGCGGTGGAGGTGGTTGACCCTCGAACTGCTGGTGATGAACCATCTGCTGGCCCAGGGTGTTCCGGGCCTCGTGATTCTGCGGGACCTGCTGGGGCACGACGTGCTCCTGAAGGACGAACTGCGTCTGCGTCGGAGGCGCGCACGGGGCTTGCTGATGATGGTGATGATGGTACTGGATCTGATAAGTCTGCTGGGGAATCGGCGGGGGTGGATGATTCGGGGGAAAATTCGGGGGTGGGAAATGCAGGTGGAGGAGGGACGGAGGGGGTTGCTGCGTGACGACGCTCAGCCCCGACGACGACGACGACGCCGACGACGGTGGTCCGGATGACGATGACGATGGCGGGGGTGGTGGGGGTTGCTGGAGATTCACGTTGACCGTCTCCAGGGCGGGATGCGACCCGGACGTCGGCGACGATGGCCGCGAGACGTTCGGCTGAGCGTACACGTAAGACACCGCGCCGCTCGCAGCGCCGCTCGAACTCGCGATGAAAGAGCCCGGGGGTGGATTCTGCTGCGACTGCGGCTGTTGCGGCGGCGGCTGACTCATTACGTACATTTGCGCCACCGGCTGCGGCGACGTGTGCGTCGACGGCGGCATCTGTATGTGCACCGGCTGACCGGGATGAATCTGATACTGCACCTGACTGACGGTAGGGGGCGGACCGATCAGCTGCACCTGGCCCACCGGAGGCGGGGATACGAAAGTTTGCAAATCCTGAAGACGATCAGAAAGGGACAGTAAGCTCAACGTTTATCTCCGTACTTTCAAGGACGAAGGCTTTTCGGTGCTTACTTTGCGAATTATTCAATTCAAAAACGAATTATCCGAAATCGAAATTACATTTCCGAATAATTCCGTTCGAATATTTCGAAATAATCTCGTCGGTGAATTCGTGTCGTTGGTACCGAATAATTAGGGATATCGAGAATCCGCGTGAAGGTCATTCGAATTTGGAGACTTTGTTCGAAGAATCGACATTTTCGAATTTCATTCGTCATGTTTAACGCTTTTTTTCGGAAATTGGAGAAAAAAGACACTCGGTTATCTCACCTGATTCTGATTGGGCGGGAGAATCGGTGCGGGAACGTGAAGACCGGGAGGTGGAACTGTGACTCCCGTACCGGGTGTACCGGGCACCGTTGCCGTCAGTATCGTCGCCGGAAGCGTCACCACGCTGCTCTGCGGATGCTGTATTATATCTGAAGAAGCCGACAACGTCCCGTTACAACTCGATTTTTTCATTTTTTTGGTTCGATATAAAAAAAAACAAACAAAAACACGAATGAACGCGCTACCTTGATGCTGAATCGTCACCACGTTCGACTGCGTCAGTGCGCCAATGTTCATCGTTTGAAAATGAGCTGAGGAAGAGCAAAAAGCAGAAAGTTGGAAACAACAATTGTTTTTGTTTTTTTTTTTTGAATTTATTTACGTTTTTTACCGCACCTTGTTGTATCTGCTGTATGGGCGTTGCTTCGAGGATCTGCTGATGCTGAACGGGCGGCGGTTGCTGCTGTATAAAAGCCTGAAGCTCCGATTGCATCGTTTGTATCAAATTCATTCCCAATTGCTTGGCGTTCTGCAGACCCTCGAGGTTTTTGTGCCTATACGCGCGTAAACAAAATGGCGGCGTTGTGAAAAAAAAGACGGAAAATCCACGAGATCTACTCGTCGAATCGCTTAGTTTTTCGACTCACTCGATGTAAAGATGCAAAGGCTCCGGAGATTCCGTGCCCAGTGCAGGTTCGACGAACTGCGAACCTCGACCTCGCAGCGTGACCGTCGCTCCGGTCTCGCCTCTGATGTACAAAAGATTGGCGCCCGCAGCGCCGATTATGCGACCGCGGAGATCGAAACCCGGCGGAGCGTTATCTATGCCGATGCAAATTTTCTCCTGCGGCGAGAAAACCGCCATCGAGATGAGAAATGTTGGTCATCGGGAGGAACGAAAAAAAAAAAGGAACCGCGATACTCACCACGGAAGGCACTCCGGAATGCAGGCTCATGAGAGGCGGTGGCGCGTTTGTGAACCTGCTCGGTCTGCTCAGCGAACTTCTGTGCTCCGTTTTGATGATCTCGTTGATCTTCCGCAGCGCCACTGCAAATGCGTAAACGAGAGAACTCAGTTTTAGAATTTTTTATCGAGGAACAAACAAAAATGAACGAAAGGCTCGGTTTCTTCTTTTTTTATTTCGTTTTTCTCTCTTCCGGGACGGATTTTACGTACGATCGATGTTGAGACGCGCGTGTCCCTGAACGAACAGATAGAGAGGACGCTCGTCCGGGCAACGCTGCTTGTCCCGCTCCGTCATGAATCTCCCTCGCGTCGAAACCGTCGCTCCTGAGAGAGAAAATTTTATTCCGGAAGGATTCGAATGAATCTTTGCGTCAAGCGTTTCGCGTAAGAAAAAGATGGGAACGAATAACATTTGACGACAACAGAAAAACTCAAACTCAATTTCAACGCCGAGCGTCTGGAAAATTTACAAAATGGTGAGAGTTCAAAGAAAAACACCCGACACGGACTCTAACGCCGGAATGTCCGACGAATTTTGTAGTAAGCAAAAACGATGGTAAAATCGAGCGTCGGAGACTTTAAAAAAAAAAAAACTCTCGGAACGGAGTCTGACATCTTTGTGGAGAACCGAAATTTTGGTTGGCTCGCTTACTCACCGGAGAAATTATTTATCTCGTCCTGAATGTAACCTTTGGTGAGGAGGGTCCTGGCACTGGGCGGCGTCTCGTTTATCTCGAATTCGGTGCTGTACATCTCTGCGCCTTTGAAACCGCCACCGCCGTTGGCGGCCAAGAGGCTCTGCGTTTCGGAGCAGAAGAAAAACATTTGCGAGATTGATCGACATTTCGCGGAGAAAGTAGACGGAAGGTAGAAAAAAGGTGGAAAATAATAGAGAATGTTAACCTTGCTCCCGGCGGTGCCACGAAATTTGCCCTTCGCCATTGAGAGCGGGATTTTTTCTTTTATGAACTTCTACCAACGTGTGTCGTAGGAATCACAACCGCTCCGATGATGTCGGGTCTCAAAAACTGACGACGAAACTTTGCCGAGTTGCGACATCGCGTCTCGAAATTTTCACTGCTCGCGAAAACGAGATTGATTTCTTTTTTTCTTGCGGTAAAAAAGAGGAGTGAAAAAGTATTTATGTTACACACGGTGAAAAGTCGATCGCTCGATGGGGTGAATTTATATCGTGAGAAAAAGCAAGATGGCCGCCTTCTCGGAACTGCCCGCGTATCACGTGACGCGAAAAGTTTGAATGTTTATTCCCGTGTTCTTCATGATCGCGATTTTTTTTTTCTCCGTCGAGTTTTCAGACGCGAGAGCCGTCAAGAGAGGTTAAGGAAGTACAGGAGGTACTGTCATGTCCAAAAATCCCTAGCACGCGAGATGATACTAACGCTAACGCCATGAAGAAAAAGTTAACTTTTTCCGAGACTGTACATTCAAAAACCAAGTTTTCATATATCAGATTGCACCACTATTATCGATTATTTTATTTGATTTTTTATTAAAAACGGTGTTGGTAGTGAATAATCAACCGTTTACTGATA
Organism: Heteropelma amictum; assembly: GCA_959613375.1. Taxonomy (NCBI): domain Eukaryota; kingdom Metazoa; phylum Arthropoda; class Insecta; order Hymenoptera; family Ichneumonidae; genus Heteropelma; species Heteropelma amictum. The sequence continues at coordinate 3,089,483 of OY390721.1, read as the reverse complement.
TAAAATGTTTTCAATATCCCTATTTTATAATATTGAAATAATTAATTATGTCTTTGAAAAATTTGGCAACGCTGTAAGTGCGAGCGTGTTGGTGTGCGTACATGAGGCTATGAACAGTATTGTTTACCTCAGTTCACCTAACCTCTGCGTGTGTGTACTGTCGCTTTGAATCAATAAATTGTGATATAAAAACGAATAAAAATAAGTTACGAAAACGGACGATAAAACCACTTATAGTATTATTTGGATTAATAATTATTAATATTGTTAATAACCTCATAAGGGTTTTACATTCGTTATGTCATTGTCGAGCTGATTTATATTTCACACGTTGTTACTTGATTTGAAATTCCCTCTTCTCTTGTCGCCATATTGCAATGCTGCATTGCCGTCTATTGCCGTCTATTCTAACCTGAACTGAATGGTTCATGAATTTCTGAAAATATTGCATTTTAAATGTTTATTTTCGCAGTTATTAAGGTACCCTTTAAGCAATGTTAATGTTTTAATTAATAAAGATGATTCTTATCAAGCGTAAATGTAGTTTTTTAAACGGCTGGCACCATTTTATACATTTATTTTTCAATATAATTGGCGGTTGATCACAGTTACTATAGGGTAACAATGTTAAATTGCCGATTTTCAATAATTTTTTTCGGAATAAATATGAACCCTACTTGCATGAAAATTTACGGGAAGGTATATTTTATATTTTTCTGTCAAATCTGAAAATTTCGTATTTTTTGCATCATTTTGGCGAAGGTCCTATACTTCCTTAAGTGGAACAATTGCCGCGGGTACAAGGACGAATCGATTAATCGTGTGCGAAGATGGATAATTGATTGATTGATTGGATACAAAACTATCGTGTCATTTGTGTTTCGCGGTTTGTAGTTACGCGCACTGCCGTACGATGACGCCAGCTGCCGGTGCGCGTCGCGAGCGTTTCAAACTCTCCGATTACGATGAATTATTTATTATTAGATACTCATTGTCAATCAATAATTTCGTTTCAATATGAGAATTCGTCGGAAAATAGGGCGTGTTTTTTTATTTAGTAAAAGCGTTCTTTCATTCGGACTTGCCTTCATTTATAATTAATGCGATCGTATCTGCATCACAGATGCAAACACTCGCGCCGGAATATAAATAAAAAAACACGCACCCAGTCTCGTTGTGGTTACATAATTGATTAATAAAAACAATTATACGTTACATACAACAATAATAATAATAATGTGTTTATAATAAGGGCGAAAAAGAACTTTTTCAACATTTTATTACATCAAGAGATACGATTTTTTAAAACTCTTCGAATTCGATGAATCATTCATTACAAACCGGCGTCACAATTCAGCGATGTAATGCGACAAAATCGTCGATCTCCACTAAAAAAAAACAATTTACCTTGCGAGTGATTCGAAAAACTGACAAATTGCAATCACCTTCGTTCTTCAGAGAACAAAGATTTTTCTTTTATTCCCGCGAACAGCAAATCTTTTCATCATTTCGATCGAAATTCTATTCGCAACGAAAACAAAAAACGACAGTGGCTTTTTTTACTTTATTTCTTCAGTACATCGATAAAGGTTTCTCGCGGTAGAGCAATATTTCCGACCATCCTCATCTTTCGTTTTCCCGCCGCTTGTTTCGCCAGCAACTTCATTCTTCGAGTAACGTCTCCGCCGTACTGCAACCATGGAAACACACAGAGAATATTGATTTTCTCAAACGCGCGCGAATAACGTAGGAAATACGATGAAAAAAAAAAACGAAAAAAATCCGAGCCAAAGCGCCGCGATAGTTACCAGTTTGCCAGTGACGTCTTTTCTAAATGCCTTGAGCGTCTCCCTCGCCAATATCTTGGCTCCGACTTTGGCTTGAATGGCAATGAGAAACTGCTGCCGAGGTATAATATCGACGAGCTTGGTGCACATACGTTTTCCCATGTCTCTCGCGCGCGCACAATGAACGATCGTGCTCAATTCCTCCACAAGTTTTCCATTGAGGTGTATCTCCAGTTTAACAATGTCCGACGGTTGATAACCGTGATCCTCGTAATCGAAACTGGCGTAGCCGGACGACAACGATTTCAAAGTGTCGTGAAAGTCGATGATTATTTCGTTCAGAGGCAACAAAAATTGCAACATGACTCGTTCGTTGTCGATATTCTTCGTCGAGTGCTCAACGCCTCGTCTGTCCATGCACAATGATATCACGTCACCCATGTATTTATCTGGAAAAATAAAAATAAATGTCATATACGACATTATCGACAGTCGGTACATTTTTTTTTCGACTTTTCGATGCTATCATCGTCCGAGATCAATTTGATTTGGTATTTGGATAGATTCAACGAATTATTCACGTTCGGCGATGTACCTGGAGTGATGATCGTGCCGACAACGATGGGCTCGTAGTAAGTCTCGACGATCTGCGAATGGGGAAAATGTATCGGATTGTTGAATAAAAATTCCTCGCCGCCGTACTTGTTGATGCTTTTCGCACCAAAGACTTTGGCCTTGTACGTAACCCCCGGCGCTGTTACGATGACCTCGGCGCCGTATTCCTGCTCCAGCCTTTGCGAAAATACCTCCATGTGCAAGAGTCCTAAAAATCCTAGACGCCATCCCTGTCCAAGCGCGGGGCTACATCGTATGAGTATTTATACCGACTTGCTTTCCATCGTTCAAGATTCTCGCACCAAACTCACCGTCTTCTCACGCTCCCAACGAGAATATCGCCTGCTTACCTGCTTTCGATGGAAACGCTGACCGCGCTGTCGTTGAGAACCAATTTTTCAATCGCACTCCGCAGCGCCACATTTTGCGACTGATCCATCGGATAAACGCCGGCAAAAACCATCGGTTTTGCCGGGGAAAATCCTTCGAATGGCGCCACCGGTTTGTTCTTCAGATGCAAAGTATCGCCGATGTGCGCTTCCGACGAGCTCCTCATGTTGCACGCGACGCATCCGACCTGCCCGGCGTATCTAAGCGGAATATTACCGTCGGTCCGTGAGACATCGTTAACACGACGTTGTTTACACGATAATTAAATCTCCGAGAAAACGTTACGTTTTCCGATAACAAGAAATGTACAATGAACAATGAAACGCAACGATCGTGCGATACATTCGTTTTTTTTTCTCGAAAATCTTGAAAATCGCGACACTGACGAAAATGAGAAAGAAAATAGCACGTGAATCGAGGAAAGTCGATGAAAAATTGTACGCGACAAGCGTTTTTCGCGTATTCGCGAATTTCGCCATTGAAACCATCGGAAGCTCGGAGGAACGTTGGAGATTTCGGGGTGTAATTCATTCTTACATGGTTTTGACGCTTTCCGGTTGAGGTCTCAGCATGTAGAGGGTTTTGACCTCGTAAGATTTGCCGGTGTGCACGGAAGTGACCCGGTCTTTGACGGAGACGGAGCCCTGCGTCAGATAAACGAGAGCTATAGCGCCCTCGTACTTGTTGTACCAGCTGTCGAAGACGAGAGCTCGGAGGGGCTCGTTCCTCGCCACCGGAGGGTGCGGAATTTGCTCCACGATCTTTTCCAGAACTTTCTCGACTCCGCTGCCAAGTTTGGCGGATATTCGCAATATTTCGCTCTCCTCAAAGTCAAAGAGGACATTCATTTGCCGGGCGACTCTGTCGGGATCTGCGTTTTTCAGATCCACCTTGTTCATCACCGGAATCATAACGAGATCTTGACCAAAGGCCAAATAAAAATTTGCCACCGTCTGCGCCTGAACGCCCTCGTTGGCGTCGACCAACAGAATGACGCCTTGACAAGCCGTCAAAGATCGCGAGACTTCCGTCGAGAAATCCACGTGGCCCGGCGTATCGATGAGGTTCAGAAGGTATCTGACGCCCTTGTGCTCGTATTCTAGCGAAGCGGTTTGAGCTTTTACCGTTATGCCGCGCTCTTTCTCCACCTGCAATTTGTCAAGCACTTGATTGCCGGAGTTTGCCTTTATCGCGCCGGTCATTTCCAAAAGTCTGTCCGCGAGTGTACTTTTTCCGTGATCTATATGAGCGATTATGCTGAAGTTCCGTATATTCTCGATAGGAACGTTGTAATCCTTCGGATCTTGGCCGTCGGTCGAGTACAATTTCCCGCGGAGGACATTGACGCAGCTGCGACAAAAACGTTATTTCGCGATCAAACGATATTGCGATATCGGCGGCCTCAAATTCTGACCGTGGATTCTCATAGAACTCGACGAGAGAATATGGAAAATGAATGAATTTTTCATCTTTTGGATGTGATTTTTTGCTGTACCTTGTGGAACTACGAGGATGTCGCCTGTGGATTCCGCACTCTCTCAGGGAGTTGAAAAACTTGCGTAATTTGTACCTCATGATCATTTTGATGACCGCGGGGTTTTTATTCTTTACACTTATTGAATATTAGTCCGTACATGAAGATTGTTGCGATATTCGGATACAAATTTTCATACTCGGAAGTATCGAAGAAAAAATTAAATTCATGACGATAATACGCGAGGTTATGTGCACGGCCTGTGTGTGGCGCTGCCTCCGCGCGAATGGTCAAATCGGGTCCAATCGTGGCTTCGAGAGCTCTTTAATCATATTTTATTGGTGTAGTCTACGTTTGAATGGCAGAAAATGGAAAACAAAGTCGATTTAGGGTCATCGCACACATGAAAAAAGAAAAATTCTTCAACGAAAAGTAATCATTTAGTTCGCAAACACCCGTTCCGTTATGGCGAAAAAAAATTGCACACGATGTGCGCGAGAGAAAAAACAAAACAATGGAATTATCACACGCGCGCGTCTGCGTCAGTCGATGAAAATCGTAAGCGCGATGATTTACGTTTTTTTTTATCCGCGAAAAATGAAAATTCCTTCCGACGATTGAAAAACAGCGTGCCCGCGCGCCCAACGTCTTTCCTTTCTCCATTTACCGCGATATTACAAACCACGCGCAATAATGCATCATCCGTCGTGGCTGTTTCCCAGCGGGGTTTCGAACATTTACCGACAACCGAGCGACCCCCTGGCATCGGGTCAGCAAGGTTCATCGGCGAATACCGGCACTTCCGTCAACGGTGACAATACTAACGGCAGCAACGCGGTCCTCGCGAGCTTCGACATAAATTCGTTCGTACGTTCGTTGAATCGCAACGCCATTCAATTCCCCGAGGGTTTCATATTCAAGGAGACAAGGATGTTCGACGAGGAGAAAAAAAGAGAGGAAAGGCGTCGTCAGGAGGTTAGAAACAGCGGGAAGTTTCTGAACGACTTTTTGAACGTTTTGAACGATTCGGTCGACCGCGCCGACGATTTGAGGTTAACTTCCGGTAGCCCGAGTTTCGCGAGTTTTCGCTCGTCGAACGAGACCGACGGTGGCGACACCGCCGCCGCCTGGCATGATCTCATACACCTGGTGTCGACGACGGCGCACGAATTTCGCGACATCAGGAACGAGAAATCCCTCGATGACGCTAGACCGAAGAATTCGACGACCCCGACAACGGAGCGCGGGCGCTCGTCGGTCCACGACTACGCGAAAACACCGACGCGTCCTTACGAGATCCTCGAAGCAGCTGGAAGCACAAACGCCTCCGAGAGTGTTATACCCCGATGTGGCTTCACCGGCGGATTCTCCAGACAAAGATTCGCGGGATTCGGGACGGATATCGAGAGATTCACACCGAGATGTTCGACGATCCTCGTGGATGCGGGGGAGACGACCGCGGACCCGACGTGGCGCGATCGCGAGGAAAGCAACGATTTTCCAAACAAAGAGAATTCCCCGCCGCTGCTTCGAGAGAACGCCGTCGATGAGGAGGTCGCGTATCACTCGGAGGACAGGCGCGATGACGCCCCGTCGACGAACGAGCGGCAAGTCCACCACGATCCCGATGATGAAAGGTTAACTCGAGGTCGCGCGAAATTGATCGTGAAACGGGGTCGCAAAGCCTCCAAGCAATCGCCAAAGACGAACGCCCGGAGATTACGTTCAGCCGAGCGGAACAAGGATGAGGCGACCTGGAGGACTTCCGGTCGCGAAACGAACGTCGGGAGCTTCCGCGAGACAAAGAAAGCGAATGGCATCGTGACGCATGAGGGAATGACCTTGAAAATGGTCGACGCCCCGAAGACGTCAACGGGGACGGGGACTCCCGGACGCAGCATCGTCGAGGCCCGTGCGACGCGAATACCGGCACTTCCGTCAGGTCGAACGGAAAAACCGGAAGTTACGTTAAAACGCACGACGAGCGTCATCCAGCGGCCGACCTTGAAAAACCGAAGACCCTCGACCGCCGTTGAGCAACCTCCGAGGAAGTCACCCGTCGATGAATATTCCGCGAGGAGAATAACCCCAAAGTCAATAGGGAGCTCGAAACTACCGACGAGCCTCGCTCCACCAAAGTCCGATCCTGTGACCTTGAGATCCAAGACTTTTGTTCATCGTCAGGAATCGCACGCGAAAACCTCCGAGGATCGTTTCTCGAGGAACACCGGAAAAAGTGTCTCCTTCACTCGCGTCAAAGCGCAGAAGCGCATCGACGTGGGCTCATCGACCTCCGGTGAATTGAAAAACGCCGCGCGCAACGCGCAACCGCCCTCGGAGGTTTCCGTCGCTGTCACCCCGACGGGCTCGAGGACCCCCTTCGAGCACAGACACGCCAGGTCGCTTAGAATGCTGAAGAACATACTTTCTCATCGAGGCGTCGATGTCAAGACGCCGAGCAGAGACGCGACGGCGATGAGAAGCAGAATCCTCGAGGACTCGGCGCCGAGGAACTCTCAGAGAGGGAAATCGTCCGAGGAGATCGACACGACGAGAACGACGACGACGCTCTTTGAGAAACTCGCGATCCTCGCGGAGCCTCATCAGGATCAACCTGGCGACGATAATCCTCCCGCTGACGACGATTCCTCGACCTTCGTCGATCTCGAGAGCGATTCCGTCGGGAGCTTTGCAAAATCGACGAGAGACGCGTTCGAGCAATGCTGCATCGGCTGCGAGAGTCACGTCGCCTCGATGACGAGTATTCACCCGGTGAAATCGTTCGAGGTCGCCGAGAGCCAGACGTCGCCTCGAAACGTCGTCGACAGGGATTCCATAACCGAGGAGACGCCGCGACCATCGTCCACGAGCGTCTCGACGGAAACGGAAGTCCCGGCGAAAAACGACGCCGCCACGGAATGCCATCGCGGCGAGTGCAAGGTCACTCGAGAAGTCGCGTCGGGAAACGATTTCACCGGGGACGTCGCCGCCGTCTCGAGGCAAACGAACACGGAAAATCCTCAGGTCTTCGTCAAGAGTCGAGGTGTGACCTTTCGCGGCATGAGAAAGGTCACCGCGAGCTCACAGACGAGAAGTCATCCGACGTCGACGAGAGACACGGCCTCCGGCGATAACTTCACGACTTTGACAATTTCACAATTCGTCAGCACCGATCCTCTCGATCATCTCTACGTCGATCGTTCCATGCAGATTCTCCGAACGAAAACCATCGAGGACGCCTGTCAGATCGACTCGCAGCTGGGGATAATCGATTTCGTCATGCGCGGATGTTCGCGTTGCACGGAAACGCGCCGCCAGGGTGATCGAACCACCCGGACGATCGTCGATCTCCACGACGGCGAGTACGGCAACTCCAAGGTCGCGGAGGGCGTAAGCAGGCTGAGAGTCACACGCTCGTCCGTTGATTCCACGTCGGTCGAACGTCGTTCGAGCCTCCAGGAGGCCGCGGAACTCTCGGCGACTCTCGAACTTCCGGAAATAACGTTGGGACGGTACAAAGATTTTTTCAAAAGTTTGGAAATTTACCGCGACAATTCTGCGGTGAGTTCCGCGAGGAAATTGCAATTGGCGGAACTTTCGTCGACGACCGTGTCGCGGAAGGACGAACCGCGAGTCCGGGAGTCGCGTGGCCTTCGAGAGGACGCCGATGTCGCCGTCGTCGTCACCGAACTCTTGGCGAACGTTGCCCGCGACGAGGACGGAATTTGCCCGTTGAGGGAGAATTTTTCAAGCCACGTCGTCGCTGTCGTTGATCCTCGCGCGAATGAAAAGTCCTCCGCGAGTTTCGCGATTTTATCGAGAAACAGCCTCCTAACGATCGTCTACGGCACCGTTTGCTCCTTCGTCTTTTGGGCGTTGCAGTTTTCCATCACTTGCGACGATATCCTCTGACACACACACACATGCACGCGCCATGTACACTCGTAAATAAAATGCAATATTCTTTTTAATATCTCAGCATTTCGCTTCTTTTTTGTACAATAATCTCGTTCTCATCCGTGTTGGAATTGAACAAAAAGGCATTAATCGATATACCGGAATTTTTCAAAAAATTTTCCCGTCTCCCTGAAATTTTTTTTTTCGAAAAATCCAATTTCAAAACATCGGAAAAGATTGTTCGAAAAAGCGTCAAGTTTCGTTCAAAAGCTTTGTGAACGCGTGAAATTTGACGCGAAAGGAACACGAGTTTCCCGAGGATTTTGAAAATTAAAAATTCATCATGATTATTCGTCGTCGACTTCGGCGGAAGCGGAACCAGTGATGTCGGTTAGTTCCTTGGATGTGAATGTCGCGACGATTTTTTGAGAGCCCGATTTTTGCGGCACCAGCTGGTGCTCCACTCGCACTTCCTCCTCGGGCGCGACGTCGCGAAACTCCAGCGTCTTGTTTTTTGAGAGACCCGGACCGGCGTAATTGAAGGCGCATTTCGTCAGCGTCATCTTCAGAGGATTTACGAAACTCAGCGATATCGCGCTCGGTCTACCAACCACGAGATCCCCATTGATCTGCGAGAGAGGAAAATCACATTTATTACAATAAAATATTAAGCTTATTTCATCTCGGTGTAAACTTGCCTTGACGTCGATCGTCGGTTTCGTGACTTGGAAATCATCCTCGTCAGCCCACGTCTGATTAGTATCGAGGACAGTCGCGATCGCGTAAAGCTTCATGATGCTGTACTCGACGAGCTTGTCGAGATAATCTTCGACCGAGACTCTCAGTCGCAACTGTTCGCCTGCGGAAATTTCAGCAAAAAAAGAGAAGGGCATTTACGAATATCTCGTAAACCAACATTTATCTCAATGTTTCGAAAGTTTCGTAGGTAATTTTGTAAAAATCGAAGAAAAAAAGATTATGCATCGTTTATCGCGCACGAAGGTTCGTAAATGCTCGAAAGATGGCGGAAATTGTTGAAAATTTATATGCAAATTAATTGCCAACTGCACAAAAAAAATGGGCGACTTACTGGCGTTTGGCTGTATCGTAAATTTGCCGGTTGCCCTTTTCACCATATTCGCTTTGACGCCGTTGTAGTAGACACTTCCGGCGGAGAGAATCGCTTGGATGGTGCGAGCCTCCGAGGACTTGTTTTTTATGTCAACGGTGACGATGAATGGCTGGCCGATTTGTACTCTGTCGAGATCGACGAGATCGAATTCGACGTCCTCCTTCCCCGGGGCCGGAAGCGAGTAATATTTCTTCGCGCTCTGCGTGCTTCGCACGGCGCGCAAGAGGCTGAGACGCTCGGCCTCGGTGCCTTCCGGCGCTTTGTACATCGCGGTTATGTCCTCCCTGTCTTTGTCACCGTTTGGATCGAATATCCAAGGTGCTTTAGTCAGTATCATGCGTCCTATGCTGCAACGTCGATATAACGAGAAATTTTTTAAAAATTCGATAATTTTCTCCCCCCTTTGGACAATAAAACGAAACTTTGAATTTGCATCAACGTTTCTCTCATTTTTGTCCGAAGAGGGCGCCTCGTCTTTCGACTTATTTTTCATACTACGATATTCTCCTCCCCAGAAATTTGCCCCAACCGAAAAACCGGAAATACTCACTGATACTTGTTCGAGTCGATTTTCGAGTATCCAAAGTCGGTCGTGGGGTCGGTTTTCCATCTAATGAGGTCGGCATTGACGGTCGATACCATAAAAGTGACGTCGTAATTGTACCCAACGACGCCCTGTTTTATGGCTTCGACGGAGGCGGGACCGCACTGATATTTACCGTCGGATTCCTCCTGAGGTGTCGCGTCGATCGCCTGCCAGCCTCCGTAACCTTTCGGGAGATCCGGCCTGGCCATCCAGACGTCGTTCCAAACGTGATAATTCCACACGGAGTCGAGATCGAACTTGTCGTTGGTCGGATCGACGTCCAGTTCCTGATTGTTCTTGTCGTAAAAACGATCGATCGACAACGTGACGTTGGTGTCGTGAGCGGAAACGAGATTCGTCACGACTCTCGACGGTATTCCCAGCGCTCGGCAGATGGTCGTGACGACACCGGCGAACACCCAACACTGGCCGTAGTTCACCGGTTTCCCGCTCTCCAAAAACTCTTCGAGTATCGGTACACTTCCGGTCCAGGCGGAAGGCGCCGTACCGTCCTCGTAATTGCCGCTCCAGTTCCCCCAAATGACGCCCTCGTCGTCGTTGGCGTTTATCTGCCGTCCGAATGATTTTCACTCATTTTTTTTTTGAAAAATCTGTATCTACCGAGATATTTCAAAAAAAAAACTCTCGCGAGCCTCGTTTTCACGCGTCTCGACAAATGTTACTTCAAAAGTGGGTAATTCTTGAAAAGCTTGAAGGTTTTTGCAACGAAATTTCTGGCAGAATTGTTATTTGCGAAAAACTGCGGTGGAGTTTGACAAAATTTATCGTTTTCCTTCGGCGAATAAGAATCGTTGTTTCAGCGAGACGAGTCTTGTTTGTACTCACGGCTCTGGATATGGCGCGCGACACTCTGATCGGATCGCCACGGGCGACGGATTTTATCGCCGATCTTTCGAAGACGAGCATGCAGGCGGGCAACACGCAGGCGTCGAATTGACCGAAGACCCACTCGCGTCCACGAGAGCTCCCGTAAGGCCCGACCCATATTTTACCAACGTCGTTCAGTATGTACTCGTCCAGGAGCTGTTTGTCCTCGATGTGGACGAGATCGTCTATGATCGAGATTGTTCGATAACAATGATAATAATATAAAATTATATTATATATTTTATAAATATATTGGGTTGGGGAAAAAGTAATTTCGGTTAATTTACTTTAAAGAACATGAAAAATTCCGAAATAAAAACAATAAATATCGCCGAATTATTGGTTATTTCGCGGTGAACGTAGTATATTATTGGAAAAAAAGCGTAATGGCAATAATTTATTTGGCTCTCGCGTCGAGGACGGTAATAACCTTTGTTCCACGGATTGAAAAGCAGGTAGATATCCCTCTCGTATTTGTGCGTATTTGGCGTTTTTTTGCTGCCCAAAATCGTCGTCTCGATGTTCAAGGACCAAACGCCAACTGGGCTGTCGACGGGACTGCGCACCTGCACCGACAAATCTCTGCCGTTTATGCCCAGCAATCTTACGCCCCAAGCCTCCAAATCGGACAAGTAATCCTGCCTTTTATCGCCGTCGCCGCCTATCGTGTTGACTCCCTGCGTCCCTCGCAGCGTGTTTGGCCTCTCGCCGAAGCTGAACAACAGTCTAACGATGTCCGTTTCGTCGGCGTACTCGCGATCGAAGCGTATGCCGACGTTGAACGTCTGACCCCGGCGCAGCACCGGCGTCGGTGGTTCCAAATTCACGATCTCGAAGGCGCACGTGTGATGCGCCTTTGCGTTCTCCTTCTCGTACATCTCGATCGCCTCCACCACGAGAGCCTCGTTTTGCTCCATTCTGAAAAATCATGAAAAATACTCTTACGCGATTTCCAAAAACTTTTTTACTCCATTTGACACGTCGGAGATGCAAATTTGGTGTTTCTAGTGTTTTTACGTTTTGTCAATTCGTTAGAGGTGTGAAAAAAAATTTTTTCGTTAATTTCGAATTTTGGGCCATTCTTTTGGGAAACTGACAATTCCGTATGGCACACCAAAATTTCAAGATTTCTCGCGGACGTTAATTTCGTATCGGCGATTATTTTTTCAAAGTTTTTTCGAAATTCGAATCCAAAAAATCCTCGATTTTGAGCGTTCACTCGTGTTTATATATACGTGATGCGAATATTTGCGGAGCACTGAGGCGAAATGATAAAAATGTATATGTGCGATGATTCAGACGTTCGGAGAGCTGAAACGTCGCTCCGATGGAATTTGTGCTCCTTTGGAGTGTTCGTACGCGAGTTGTTTGACAAAATACGAGGGGAAACTCGATTTGTCATTCGGCGACCTCGCGTTACGCGAGTTTCTTTCAATTTTTTTTCTTTTTTCGCAATTCCGTCTCTCCGCACGTGAATCATTTTTCGCTTCGTTCCGTTGCAAAGAGAATTTAGCAAAAATCGCACGATCGCGAGGGATCTCACGTTTCCTTCGACGATCGCCCGCGGCGCTGTTTTATGCAAATCGTCATTGACGTTTCCGCGGTGTTTCTATTTGTTTTTTCGTTACATCATTGATTAACATTCTATTTATAAGCGACGGAAAACGCGTCAATCGACGGATTACATATTTTTATAACGCATTTTTCTTTTTCATTGAACGCAGTTCATCGTTTTCGCGGGGGGATTCGTTCGTCACCTTCGCGATTGGCCGGATTTTTTCAACTCACTTTTTTTTCGAAATCAGAGCGCCACTTTTTTTCAAAGCACCGCGAAAAACTTTTGAAAAATTCGAGCGTATTAAAAAAAATTTGTTTTTTTTTCTCCTCAATAATTTACCAATAACGATGAAATTCATAAAGTTCTCACGGTCGGGGATAAGCTTTTATCGCGTGAAAAATTACGAGAATGAAAAAAGAAACTTTTGCAAAAAAATGCCAGCGTGTTAAAAAAAGAAGAGGAAAGAACCTCGACTCGATTTTCTCTCGTATTTTTTCGGGCTCTGCTCGCCACTCGAGATTCAATCTTATCCTCGTTTCGCGTTGAATGCCAAACGAAATTGAGATATTTTTTCACCAACCTTGTAAAATCGACGGGAAATCTTATCGAAGAAAGAGCGAACGTCGACGACTGGCCGCTGTCGCGCGATCGAAGATGCCGTCCGTCGTAAAATCGTGCCTTTATATAGGCGAGATTTCGCAGCTTCCGTTCGCGACGAAAATGCCCCACCACGGGCAGGCAGCCCCGCGATAAAACGAGCGAATCTCCGGAAGAGCAAACACGATTTCTGTTTACCGCCGACGCTTGGAAGGAGCCGCGTCGGAAAAGTCAATTCTGAAAAAGAAAAAAAATCATCATCCATTCTCGGTCCAGAGAAAAATCTCTCCCGCTTCGTTTTCCCCTCTCAAGAATCCTCGACTCACGTCCGATCGCGGAGAAAAAAATAAAACAAAGTCAGTTCAGCGTTGTTCGAGCGAATAAAGTGAAAAAAAAAAACGAGAAGCCTCGAGGAAGCCGTCGTAATCGCGGTTACAATTTTTATCTAATCGTTCGCTCTTGATTTTTTTTTCTCGCAAACGAGATTCGCGTCAATTAAAGCGATTTAATCGCTCCTCGCGCGAGATTCGGAGGCCCTCGAAGCCGGTCAATTTTTTCCTTTTTTTTTCCAATTTGTTTTGCTTCTTTTCCGTCTTAGATATTTCACAGTCTCGCCGTTGGGCGAAGTCGCGCGCGGACTTTATCGCGCTTTTTTTCTCCCTCGCTTTGAGACAAAATTACGAATGACAAAAATAAAGCATCGTTGACGTTTCTTTCCTCATTTCGCATCGTCGTTCGATCTTGAATCAAAGAAAAAGTGCTAAAAAAAGGAGAATCGTCGCAAGGAACGAGGATCCGCCCGGTCGAATAAATCGACGCAATTGCCATTCGAACGAATTATTCGTATCTGACGATTTTATTGCGTGTGCTTGTTTTTCCCGCGATTTTCGCGATTACACCACATTCTTATCGCAAATAATAATTTGCTCGCTCGCGCGTGTGTGTGTGTGTGATTTTCTTTCACGTCGCTAATTGTTTTTCGCGCGTTACATCGCAATTTTGACGTCTACGCGCGATCGTGCGTGAGACCGGTACTTCTTTTTTCTCCTCGCTTTTTTGTATTTCGCAATTTCTCTTCATTTTCTTATCACTCAACCTCGAACCTATGAGAAAACGATAATGGACCGTGTATTGAGCACCCTTCTAGAAAGTCTAAAAATATAACATTCAAGGCAAGTTTTCATCGCACCTAAATTACTTGGAATCAAAAAAGAAAAAAAAAAAAAACCAACAAACGAACAAAATATAAACAAACTGCAACGATCGAATAGTCTAGACGCTGTCGAATGATTATTATTATTATTATTGCCCAATAATGATCAAGAGAGAGGGGGGGGGGGGGGGTTGCGTCAATTTCGACATTTTCGGGATGAAATATTTTTCTCCGATTCTTTTTCTTTTTCATGAATTTGGCACAAACATTTTTTTTCAGTCTGTAGGGGAGAAAAAAAACTGTTTTTCGCGCGAGGTGCGCCGAAATTTGGGTTTTGCTTTTTCGCTCGAAAAAAACCGTCTCGCATCGGAAAAATGGCACGATAAATACACGGGTCGAACGGCGTCTTCGCCAGATTGACGGGAGAGCTTTGAGGTGGTGTGCCAGCGCGAGAGTGCGGAATTTTGGAAAAAAATTCCGAAAAATGTTCTTCATCGAGATTTTTCAGTTTGAAAATTTCAAAAATCGCGACGAAACGTTGAGTCTCGATTTTCGCGGTGTAAAATTCGTCACCGCTCGTTATTATCACGGTCGAAATAAAAAGAAAAAAAAAACGAAAAATGAGCTCGCAGCGCGATTCGTTGCTCCTCGGAGTTTTTTTTTTTTTTTTTTTTTTTTTTTCGAAAATGCCAATTATCGTCGATCGTCGATATCTCGATAACGGAATGTTCTGTAAACTCGGTGTCGTCTTTGTCGCGAGATGAAGACTCTCGAAAACAACGCAGCCTCAAGACACTTCGCTCTGGTACCACCTTAAGACGCGAGGCTGTAAACGACTCTTTCGCGACTGTTGCGCCAATAAAAGAGCGAATACGCGGGACAATAATAATAATAATGGCAATAATAACCCCGCGCTATACACATACACAAATATATAATATATATTTATATATATCAGGGTGACCCATTTTCAGCGACTTTTTTTTTGTCTTTTTTTTCTTTCAAATCTCGCACGAACGTCGGTCTTTTTTTCGTATCCGACGACGAGCCCTCGAGAAAGGTTCGAGGGGGTGAAAAAGCGTTTCCGTGATAGCTCGGGAATTTTCGATTTTTTTTTTCTCTTCGAATGTTTTTTTTTTTTCCCCCAGCGGCGATTGTTCCCGAATCCGGCAATCGCCGGAGCCTTTTTGGAGGGCTCTCGTCAATCACAAAAAAAACTGATGTACGATTTCGCGAGAGGCTTGAAAAAAATGAAAAATTTTTCGCTGAAAATGGGCCACCCTAATGTACACGCACACGCTATGTTTAACGATGAAAATATATGTACATATACATACATACATACATATATATACACACACATATATATATATATATATATATATAAATAATTACACGCAAGAGCATAGTTTTCGTTTATCAACCGTAATTAGTCTATTATGTATAATTACATATAATAAATCACATCGATTACAGCTGATCGATGCGACGTCACTCGAATCTCTCCTTTTCGCCAAAGTTGCATTTTTTTTTTTTAATTTTCTCTGTTTTTTTTTGTCGCTTCTCCGGTGCCAACTCGCCCGGATATGCACGACTTGAAAGTCTCACACGAGAGCCCCTCCCCCCCCTTCCATCCCCACGTAACACACACCCCACAATCGTACTTTTATCACAGTCAACCGCCTTTCTCTCACGTTTTTTTTTCCATATTTTTCTCTCTCTCTCTCTCTCTCTCTCTCCTTTTTTTTTTTCACGTCCGTTTCTTTGTAATTGAGAATGAGAAGGGCGTATCCCTACCCCGAGGGAAACTTCACGAGTCGCGACGAGCTTGTCGCGTTTTCCGTCCGCTCGTTCCTCTCTTTTCTCCTTTGAAACTCGGAAAAGCAATGCGGGATTCTGCTCGAGGAACGAATCTACCGCGGAGTTTCCTCTCGCGCGCGTTTTTTTTTTCATATTTTTCGCCCTTCGGAACAAATTTACACGTCGCTTTGTCGGGGTTTTTCTTTTTCTTTTTGGAA
Source organism: Heteropelma amictum (assembly GCA_959613375.1). Classification (NCBI taxonomy): domain Eukaryota; kingdom Metazoa; phylum Arthropoda; class Insecta; order Hymenoptera; family Ichneumonidae; genus Heteropelma; species Heteropelma amictum. The sequence goes on along the minus strand of OY390721.1, from coordinate 3,073,388 downwards.
TTCGCAAAGCGAAAATGGATTTTTCACGAAGATCGAATCTCCCCCCCCCCTCCCCTCCACTTCTATTATTTTACACATCTCATAGGGTTTGTTTCTCTTCTCTCGCAAAATTCAATGATAATCATAATATTCATATATATACACAATATGGATGCGTATAAATGTATCGGACCGTAAAAAAAAAGGCGAAACTTTTTTTCCTCGGCTGTTTTTTTTTCGCTTCGACCAAGAAGCTTCGAAATCGCTCGGAAGGTACGAGCAATTTTTTGCGAATTTTCCCGCAAAAATTCCTCGCGGCATCGTCGGGGAGATTTTTTTCAAAAAAAGCCGCAAAGAAAAATATGGCATTTTTTTTTCCGAGCGGTCCGATATATTTACGCATACACGTAATAATCTTTATTTTAGCAACGGTAGTGCCGGACTAGCTGAAGAATTCGCGACTGAAAAAAAAAAAAAAAAAAAAAACCCAACCGCGGGTAAGTTAATCGCGGAATATGCAATTTTTCTTTGTTTTTCCCCCTTTTTTCGTCTACCTTCGACAATTATTTAGACACGAGAGAGAGAGAGAGAGCAGCGCGCGATCCTTCGCGCGAACGCTCTTTTTTGAATTTCAGCAAAAAAAAAAAAAAGGAAAACAAAGCTAAAAAGAAAAAGAGACGCGAAAACGAAGGGTCGCGCGCGTCGTACTCGAACGCACACTTTTTTTCTCCTCTCGTCGTACCGCGTTGTAACGACTACGTTTTTTTTTTTTTTTTTTTTCGTAAATTCAATAATCACGTGCCAAAAGCACGCGTGACTAGCTGGAAAAAAGTTAAAATTCAACCCTCCCGCCGCCCCCTCGCTCCAATCTCGGTTTATGCGTTTTTTTTTTTTCATTAAAAAAAAGTCAACAACAACAATTTGTCACTTTTGATAATTAGCCTTCAAGCTCGAGTCTCAAGCAGCCTAGATTAGCTCTCTCGTGGTTTTCTATGCGACTTCCGGTCGTTCGCGAGAGTTACGACGGAAGTCACCCCGCCCCCCGCCCTTCGTCGAATAAAGATGCCATTTGTTTTTTTTTCCCCGACGATTATCGCCTACGCGTTTCCTTCGCGGCGCAAGGCGCGCTAATTTTCTCGCACGAAGCATTTGCTAGTTAACCGAATTTAACGTATTCTTTTTTTCCCTCTCATTTCCGCATTTTTTTTTCCTCGTGTTTCAACGAGAGGGCGCTTCATACGCTGGCGATGCGAGGGGAACTCGTAGACGTTGTCGCGGTCGTCGTCGTTTCGTTGGCTCGAGTCCGTCCGTTCGAGCTCTTCGGGGGCTAACTCGGTGGCTCCTCCGGCTCCGTTATTCCACCACTTCCGGTAGCGTCCTCTCGATTAATCGCCACCAACTGTTGCGAAAGCGTCTGCAGGCTCTGTCGCACCTTTCCCATCGCAAAATCGTCCGTATTAATACCACGCAACGTAGGCCTTTGCACGATTTCTCAAAAACCGTTTTCCAAAAAAGTACAAAAACTCGAAAAATTTCGGGAAAAAACACCGGATTTATTGTTTTTTTTTTCATAGGAAACGGATTCTTTGATTTTTCGCTTTCCGCGACTGTAATTTCCAGAGTATCTCGTTTGAAAAAGAGGAAAAAAAAAGTGCAGATCGCAAGTTTTTCGATTTTTCGAGGGTCAAAATGCGCGAAGGGGGAAAGGGGCCTGTCGTACTACCTTGACGATTTGGTCGAGATTCGAGGTGAGATATTGCATCAAGCGATCCTGGGTGAATCTCTCGGGCGAGGCGAGAGGATGATTGAGATAAGCGGTGTGGAGTCTGTCGATGCGCAGCATCATCAGTGCGGCGGACAAGTAAAGAGCAGCGAGAAGCGCGACGAGTATCGTGATGACCGTAGCGGGCCTCGGCTCGCATCTCGTCAGCCATTTCATCGGTCCACCAATGCGACGTCTGCCCTCCGACGGGAACAACGTTTTTGTCGCGCCTGTCGACGTCGTCGCCGCGGACGGCATCGTCATCTGGTCCAATCTGCATTGATAATTTCACGATTTGAGAGACTCGAACTTTCCGAAAATCCCGCGAAAGTAAAATTCGAATCAAAGTGGTATTCGTATTACGAAAAAAAAAACGAATTTTCGGACCTTGAGTCGCTTCGAGAGGGCAAAATTGTTTAAAAAATCGATTTTTGATTTTCCGTCGTTTCCTCGTACAAAAAAATATCCACGAAAATTGCGACTTTGCCGAGAAACTCGAGGTGTCGAAAGAAAAGCCCCGAAAACTTGCGAGTGTATTAATCTCTCCGTGAAAGAAAAAAATGGGGAAAAAGGCGTCGAAGCGTTCGCGAGAACGACCGCTGACCTTGAGGATGCCAGAGAGAGCCTGGTGACGCCGGTGTTGGCCGGTGCGTCGGTATCCGTGCAAACCGTCGGCGGCCTCGAGGTCAGATCCGTGCCGCTCTCCGACATGCTAGAGTCGTCCTCCTCCTCGGCGTTGACCTCGGAATCATCGACGAGGGACACGTCCGGCACCAGGAGTTTAGCCTCAACCGGAAGGGGCAACGAGTCGGCTACGGGATCGCGGGCCTCCAGCGCAGCATCCCACACCTGTTTCATCAGTTTGAACGTCGAGTCGCGCGACAGGAGCGAGCAAAAAACGTGCCTCTCGTCGATCGTCGCAACGGCAACGGCGTTCGGTATTATTCTCGCTGTTTTTTCCTTGCTTATCTTCAGGACCGTTGCCGTTGGTATCAGCAATTTTGTCACGTAGCCGAACACGTTGCTGTAGAATGCAAAGTAGTTGGGCGTGATGTAAAGATGACCCTGGAGGAGTATGTCGCCGACGAGCGCGCAACTGTAGTAATTCAGTACTCTCTCGTCGGCGGTAACCTGGTCGGAAAATTTTGCGGACTACCATCAGGTCGATTCTGCTCTTTTCAGGAATTACGGTGGCTATTTTTTTTTTTTTTCAAGAGCGCCGAAGACGGGAGGGCGACTGAATCATGCTTTGTGCATTTTCTCTACGAAAACTGACAGTTTTAACGCGTAAAATCGTAAGAAAAAAAAAAGGTCAGGACAAAAAGGACAAGAAACCTCCACGGGCTCTGTTTTTCGTACAAAGACACTTGACTTGACCGCGATTTTCTTTCATCTGGGATATTTACCTGGGAAAAATGCCGATGAAATTTCTTTTGTCTCCCGCTGCTCGTCGAGTGCGGCGACGATCTCCTCGTCGACGATCTGCTCGCCGTTGACGTTGTCGTTATCGTCGCGCCGCCCGCCGTCATCGACGGAGTGCTTCGGCTGAGGGGCTTCGACAATTGGCTGCTCTCCCAGCGTCAAACAGCGGAAAGCGTTATGGTTTTTCAGGCGAAAAAGAAAACGGACAAAAGTTGAGTGAAAATTGTCCTCTTTTCTTCGAGGATTACGGTTTTTTTTTCTCGAAAATTCGTTTAATCTCAAAACGAGGAAGATTCTTGAAGAAAAAAAGTCATATTTCGCTCGGAAGAGTTTTCCTCCTTTTTCTGAGGTTTTCGAAATTGCGGAAATTAGGATGATTACCCGTCTTTGCATCTCAGTGCAGCGTGACTGGGACTCTTGGGTGGCGGAGGATGACCGGATGCTGCGCTGGTAACGGTGAGCTGAGAGCCACCGACTTGCTGCGGTTGTTGCTGCTGTTGGTTCTGTTGCTGCTGGAGCGTTCCGACGACACCCTGCAGAGGCGTACTGGGGGCCGAGCGGGCTCCTATAGAACCAGCAGATCTGAAACCGCGAGATAAACAGGCATTTTACTTTGGTTTTTCTCTCTATTTTTCATTTTATCCGATTTATTTCGCATTTCATTTTCGCTTCCTCTTTTATTTGTTTTTTTGTACATTCAACCTTTCAAATTTTTCATTCCATCTGCTCCACTCCTGCTTCACATTTTCTTCGATTTTTTTCTCGTTTTTTTCATGACTGAAAACCCCATTTGTCGAGAGGCTGGAAAAATGTTTTTCTTTATCTTTTTTTTTCCACGTTCCAACAACGTTAATCCGTACACTCTGTACGTTCACCTCGTTCTCGTGATGGGACCAGCCGACAGGCAGAGCTCTATGAGAGCTCGGGTCTCCAGCTCCATCCTCCCTTTTTTCTCGCAAACGATTCCTCGAGCGATTACGAGCGGGAAGAAAAAGACGGGCGAATCTTTCAGTAAAAGCCGCGCTGATATCGGTGCTTTTTGAATATCGCGCTCGTCGAGTGTCGCCACTTTGCCCCGAGGGTTTTCAGTGCCAATCTCGCGAGAAAAAGAATGCTCATCTTGGGCTTTTCTTTCCTCGATGACAATGAAAAATCCCAGGAAAGAGGGAGAGAAAAAAAGAGACGATAAACTTTAAAAAATCGAACGATTCCCTCGGCGTTTGTGCCTCAAACGCGATCGATCGTCAACGAATTTTCGCCGCTTTTCTTTTTTCTCCTTGCTCGCGGCCCTCTTTTTCTTTTTTTCTCGTCCCAACGACTCTTTGACCTTATCGATCGACTCCCCTTCGTGAATCCTTAATGAAACTTATGGACTCGCGATTCGCGGCTCGACCGTGACGCGTAACGACTTTCCTTCGATTTCAAAATGAACGATTTTCTTTCGAACGAGGAGCGACAAAAAAAAAACAGCGAAAAAAAAGCAAAGAATTCGTATTGTTCGCTTTGTTTTTCAAAATTAATTTGCATCAAGCGTGAAAATTCCGGGTTAAAAACACCTTTGTAGCCCGATTTCCCGCGAAATTGGAAAAAGATAAAATAGAAAAAAAAAAACCGAAATTTCCGTGGCGCGTCAACTTTTTTTTCCACGAAAAGTGAATCAGCGCGGTGTTACTTCCTCCACGAGGAATCCCCCGTCGTTGAATTCCTCATTGATGATTTCTCGAGCGAATGAAAAGGAAAGAAAAAAAAGAAAAAAGCGACACGATCTCGAAAAACTATTTGGCGAGTTTCCAAAAAAATTCGCGTGAATCAGACGCTCGCGAGATTGAACAACTTGGCTTTCCTCCGTCCGCCACTCCGTTCACCTCCGTAAGAAAAAAAGGAAAAAGGAAAAATATTTTTGTGAGTTCCGCACGCGACGAGACCCAAAGCCCGACTGAGTGCAATTTTTTTTCCCCTTTCCCTTTTTCTATCGAATAAAACGGCGAATTGACGTTCGTCGTCAATGCGTGGGAGTTACATTACGACCTCGCGAAGTTTCATGAATTCTTAAGGGCTCGAGCGTACGCAGTCCGGACGTAAAACCGAACTTGATCGAATTTTATCTTTTTTTTGGAAATATAATTTCGGAGTGGGGAGGCGGTTATGAAATTCAGTTTTTTCCAAAAATAGTGCGTCTTTCATTCGTTTGAATGGAGACGAGATGTTTTTTTTTATTGCGGTGTAAAAAATTGTTCTTTTTTACGGAAAAAAAAAAATCCCATAAATTGTTGGAGTTTTTTTTTTACTGAATTTTATTTTTACTCATTTTGCATTTTTTTCCGAAAGGAAAGGAAGCGATTTGCGAAATCGAGAGTTGACGGTAAATCCGATGAATTATCAATGAACGCTGGGGGGTGGAACATCGACCGGATTTTTTTTTTCGAAGCACGTGGCGGTCAAAGTTCAACTCCAACTCGCCTTTTTTTCCTCTCTCTTTTTCTTTTCATTGTTTTCTTCGGCGGGGAAAAGCAGAAACGGAAGGTTTCACATCGTCATGAACAAGGAAGAAAAATGAATGAATCATTGATTGATTCGTTGATTTTACGGATAATTTCATTCATGGCCGAAGCATTAATAATTTAAGTACGAATTACAGATTAATTGATTCTTGAATTAATCATGCCGATAATTCAAGGATCGAACAAAGACAAGTCGAAAAACAGGTCAATCGTCATATAATTAACTTCTCGTTACAAATTATTGTGATTGATGAAGGATCCATAAATGAATTGTACACGTAATTATATCCGGAAACGATAAAATTGAGATAAAAGACAAACGAATTTAACCGCAATTGCATCGGAAATTAAAAAAAAACACACACCGGAATTGCGACAGTTTAATCAACGACCGCAAATTAAGCGAATGAATGAAAGTTTGAAAAGAAAGATAAATTTCTGTACGGGAATTAAATTTTTATCATAAATTTCAAGATTAACCGAATGGCTCAAATCAATTTTCATTCGCCGATTGTCGAAAAATAAATACTTTTTGAAAATCGTTAATTTTTTTTGTTAAAAATGCAATTTCGGGGGAGGCGTCGGTGCAACTGGCAGCCAACAGCCTCGCGTTCACAAAAATTACGTACTGGGTATGTCTTGATAGCCATACCCCGCCGATCCGAGCACAATATTGCGCCCAAAGCGACGCGCTATTGAAGTAGCGAGCACCCTTTTTAAAGCTGGAACACGCGAGGCACGCGCTTATATGGGACGGCCGGCGCACCGACGTTTGCGACCAGTGCTGGCGCTCGCCGCCATCTAGCGGCCTTTTCGTCACTCACTCGCGATTTTACGATATTAAATAAACTTATCATTGAAAATCACCGAAAAATTTTACACAACTCCGTCCATTCGGCTAATTATTCTTTCAGACTTTTGTATCATCGCCGAGTACGTGAAATTCTCTCTACATTTCGATTTGCTGCAATTCCGGACCCAGAACAGCCTCAAAAATGAATTAAAAATTGTTAAAAAATACAAAAGTCAAAAAACATTCGGAAAACTCTCGCTTCGAAGCCGAAAAAAAAGAGAAGAAATTATATCGGCGAATTTGTTTCTTTCATTCACAATCGATTAATCGTTTTCGTTATGATCAAAGTGACAAATAATTTCATCAGTCGAGATGAAGAAATCTCGAAGAGGAAAAACACCAAAAAATCCAACGAGATGCAGCTTTGCTCTTTCTTTCCTTTTTAACGACGCATCCTCCGTTGTGATAACGTCAAAGGCTCGAAGTCGCGTTTGTTCCGCGGCCTCTTTGCCGGACGCGATCGATCGGACGCTGAAGCTGCTGTCGCGTGAAGCAAAAAAAAAAAAAGAGCCGGGAGGCTGCACTCGACCTCTATAATCCGTCGAGAATCCCCTCGTACTTGAAATTTAACGGAGAGTGAAGAAAAAAAAATCTCCTCAGTGGACAATGTCACTCCGCTCATCCACGACGATCTCGCACGCTCTGCCACTCTCTCTCTCTCTCGCCCTTTGCAAAACCCGGTCGAGTCCCACATTTAGAAGTAAAAATCGATTCAAGGACAAAAAAAAATGTCAACGAGTCGACTGATCTTTTTTTTCCGTCACGAATTCGAGAGCTAAAAGGATGATTGAATTTTTTCCCAATGAGAAAAAAAATGCATCTATTTTTTTTTATCCGCAGAAAAATTGCATTGTTTTGCGGATAGAGGGGGCGGGCGTCGCTTGTGTGACGTCGAGGAGGAGGGTTTCCGGAGGGCAGGAGGGGCATTATCGATGGAAAATTATTGCAGAAACGAGAGAAGAAAATCGCGTGTCTCGCGTTATCGCGGAGGGAACTTTGCGGCAAAGCCGTCGAGGTCCTTGACCCCGCGATTGTCGTGCCGCGTTGCTTCGTTCATTCGTCGACGTCGCTTTGTTTTTTCGCGCCCAAGAATGAGAAAACGATATCGTAATTCGAGCTACGATTCGAATAATCGAGAGACGAAAAAGAAGAATGATAATCGCAGTTTAGGTGGGGAATTACGCTCGCCGCTGTCGAAAATCAAAAAAGAACAGCGACAAACGAGGATTTCATTTTTTTTCATCTCAAACGCCAGAGTCTGAGAGCGAAATTTTCCCCTCGAAAGTCACAAAAGCAACGGTCCCATAAATAGCGCGTATACGACGCGGACTCTTTCTGCTCGTTTTCCACGTGCGGAGCTGCGACACGTGAGGAAATAGACGTCGCGAGACGCATGGGAGGCTGCGTGGACCGCGGAGTTTGGGAGAGAACGAGAAATTGATCGGCAGAGACGGAGCGAGAGGAAAAGCGAATATTTATCGTGGGCATTCTTGTTTGTTTATTTATTATTATTATTGTCGTTAATTGTGATGTAGTAATATGATATAATATTATTATTATACTATTAATGCAATATATTGTGTAATATTAGGGTGTTTGGAGAAAAAAAAAAAGATCGTCGAGATTTCGTTTCTTTTTTTTCAAATTTTCATTGTATCTCAAGGCCGTCGGTTCCGGAATTTCACGATCCAATGAAATTTGATACACTCGTCGATTGTACAGACGAGGATGATTTAAAAAAATCATTATTTCTCAAAATGATTGAATTTTCCGTCTCAAGTTGGTCAGCGGTAGTACCACCTCGAAGAGTAATGCGAGCATCGATCGAGTTATTTCGTACGGAGTATGAGAAAATCATACGTGAGAGCACGTGAGGAAAAAGTTGGTCTCTTTAGTGAGTCGCGAGGTTGCCCCTGTGTGTGCGTGTAAGTAACAGCGCCGCGAGAGGTCGACGTTCTCGCAAAGCGCATTGAGCGTTATTTCGATTCGTATATCGTTCGTACACGCGCTCTTCGTATTTTCTCATTATTTTTCGGCGGACTCGTGTCAGCGTGATGCCGCCTCTGTTCGAAAAATCACGACTCCGCACTGGTTTTGACGCGCTTTTTTTTGTCTTCCCGCGGAGAAAACCGGTTTTCGCATTAAAATGAAGCTGCTGGCGACTTTGCGTACCGCGCGGCTGTTGGGCGAATCATAATAAACGGGAATGAAACAATATTGAGTGATGAAGCGCGACGAGAGCCGCACGCTACAGCGGTGCGATGCGGATGCTGAAGCTTTGGTCTTGCGGACGGGCGTTTGACCCAAATAAAATAAATGGGGAGCTCGTTTTCGTACAAACGCTCGGCCAATCGGCGAACCTCTCGTATCTATCGCTTTTAACCCCCCCTCCCGAGAGGACTTTTGCCCGCGCATTTGAATACACGTGTCGACAGCGTGTATATCGTTATATATGGGGCATTTCATGCGGAATAGGCGGGTTAAAACTCTGTTGCTCTTGTTTCGCGTCAATAATTACGTAACGGAGAATTTCATTGAAAAACGAATTATCGAACATGATACGAGTCGTGGTTCGACATACAGCGTATACAGGGTGTTCCAGAAATGCATGCTGATAATTCCGATCCGACAAATTCCCGTTGAGTCGTTGATCGATATAGTTGGACCAATAGGAAATGCGAACTCGCGCGGTGTGTGGAGGAAAGGGTAGGCGGCGGCGCGTCCGATTGGCTCAAACTTTGACGCTCGATAACTCGTCAGGTTTTCGTCGTACAAGAAAACACCAAGAGGCATTTCGACGCGGAATTTCATGCTGAATGTACCTTCAAATTATTGACATTGACTTTTAGGACACCCTGTATACACCCGGTTAGCTCGAACTTTGAAAATCGATAACTCTTCAAGTTTTCGTCGTACGACAAAATGCTACAGGACATTTCGAAGCGAAATTTCACGCTGAATGCAACTTTAAATTATCAGCATTGACTTTTTGAACACCCGGTATATGCAAACTTTGACAACGTATAACTCGGCCGATTTTGGTCCTACAAAAAAGTGCTAAAATACATTTCGACTGGAAATTTCATGCCGAATTTCGCCTCGCCCTCTATTTTCGATTATCATTACCTCTTGCCGCCGGAGCCTCGAAGTTTCGATTCCTCGCGCGTGTGAAATCCTTGCACGAAGCAGAACATTATTTGTTCCCTCGGAGGAGGATATGTCACCTCCCCCATGCAACTCGACGAGTCTTTTACAGCTTTTAATTCGTATTTTCGAGAACCACGACACCTCTCCGCGCGAATTCCGCAGTGGGATATAATTTACATTGTTTTTTTTCCTCGTCCGCGGACTTTTCTTCGACGACGATCGAGAAACGATTACGTCGCCGGACGATCAAGGAGCGCACTCTGAGAACGCTTGATTTTTATGCACATCGGGCCTGAAAATAGTCGTCGATGCGGGGATTTTTTATTCTCGCTTCCGGCGTTCGCGAAATTCGAGATTGGAAAAAAAAAAAAGAACCCTCGTTCGGTCGTGGCACGGACGGGCACACTTTGTGTATTCCGTTCGTTTCCAAGCCGACGAAATCACTCCCGTTAGGATGGTCGCGCATGGTGCGAGGAACAAACGTCGGTTTTTCCTCTTCGCAAATTCCGAAGGCTTCGAGGCTCGTCGCGCGTTTCAGGAAAAAAAAAAATCGTCGACGCGGAAGAATATATTCGATCGTACATGGCAAAAAAATCAATGTCGCGAGAAAACGCGGAGAGAGAAGTTTCTCCAATATTACGACGACGATTCTCTGTTTTATTTAAGGTAGTTCTATCGTTAGATTCAAATCGAGAAATTGTTTTGCAGTTTTTCTCACGTACAAAATGGTTCGCGGGCTTCAGTTAAATAAGAAAAGTTGTTGCAAATCGACTAAAGAACAGCATACTCCAAATTCACGGTCATCCCAGGTGATATGTGCTTGCTCTATAATTACAAAAATTGCGAAAAAAATTTTCTTAAGATTTTTTTGGAAAACTCGAGAAATCTTCTTTGATGTTGCATAAAAATGTATGCAAAGTTTTAGAAGGCTTCACCACGTAGAAGCCAAGATATTCATTGATGAAAATGCAACTTTTAACACGCGCTCTTACGAGAGACTACCGAAAATTGTGATTTTTACCAATAAATATCTCAACTTCCACGTGGTAAAACCTTCCAAAATTTATTACACACGTATATTTGACATCAAAGAATACGTATTCAAATTTTCAACAAAATCTTAAGAAAACGATAAAACGATAGAACTACCTTAAAACCAAAAATGTAAAAAAAAAATCATGAAAAAAGCCTCCAAAGCCTTCTTCCCACGATCTACGATCGACGAACTCGAAACGGGAATTAAGGACGTTCGCAACGAAGAATACCAGTAAAAATGCTCCGAAACGAGAATTTCGAGTGCTCGTCGATGCTCAAAGTCCGAAAAACGTCGATCGCAAGGGAGACCTCGAGCGAATCAATTTCACGTACGAGCGATATCGAAACGTTATGAAAAAAATGGACTAAAAACGATATCACGTTGTAAAAAAATTGTCTAAAAAAAATTGCCTTTTTCTCAGCTATTAGAAAATTCGAAATTTGTAAAAATCGAAAAAAAAAATCACTCGTATTCGGAAAAACCTTTCGGAAAAACGTTTCGGAGCAAAAGCCATTTTCTTCCAACGTCTTCCGGCGTGTTTTTTCGAACCAATTTTTCATAAACTTTGCGATATCGTTGATACCTAAAAAACCTGATGTGCTCGATTACTTTCCGTACGAAAGATTTTTCTCCAATTTTCGCAGCATCCCCGAGTACTCTAAATTCGCGTTCCAACATATATTTTCGTCGGCGTTAACCGTTCCCAGCATCCTGAATGGGGAATTCGCCGAGGCGAACGTCGCGAGCAGCTGGGCGATTCCGGCGCAGCATCCCGCCCCCCCTCCCCCTTCCCCTCCGCTCGCGATTCATCAAAAACCTTTTTTTCGACTGTCTCGCGATGAGCCGCGATTTTTTCATCGAGAAAAAAGCCACTTTTTTTTTCCCCCTCGCGCGAAAATCTCGAAATAATTTACGTGGAAAATCCGCGAGACGGCGAGTGCGCGCGCGCGCGCGCGCCACGGTCGCTCCTCGCGTTTGCGGGGAGGGATCGAACGCGTGGACCGACGACATTCGCGAAGTGCTCATCACCGATGATTTCACGAACGAATGCCGCGTCGGGAAAAAAAAAATACAAAAAAAAAAAAAAAAAAAACGCTCACCAAAAACGTGACTCTCATCGCGATAATAATTTTACTCATTTCCGCTGTTTTTTTTTTTATTATCGTTATTGCTGTTATTGACGATCGGTATACGGCGATTCTCGACACTCTTTTCTCGTTTAATTTGAAAATTCAAACCTTTGGGAACATTTTTTCGCACCTCGTCGTTTTTTATTTCCTTTTTTTTTTGTTTTCGTAAATCGTAACAAACGAGCTTCTGGCTTTTTCGCGAATTTCGGACGACGAAAGAGGAATAAAATGCGACTCGGAGACTGAGAGGAACACGCCGCGCCCGTGGCGTGCGTTCGGCCAACACTGACGGTGCTCTCCGCTCTCGCCGGTCTCCTTCTTCTCTTCCGCCCCCCCCCCCCCCGGCGCTCCTCATCATCGCTCTCGTCGAAACAACGCGGAGAGTGTCTCTCTCCGTTCAACCGCTCGATAACACCGACCTTGCGCCCATAACCACTTTGTCGTAACTTTTTTCCCTCCCAACCCCTCGACCGCCGCGACATCCCCTCTCGAAGCATTCGAAAATGCAATAATACGAATTTTAACAATTAATTGCCATTTTCTCAGTGAAATATCGAGTTTTCGGGAAAAAGTCGGTGGGTTTCGTGATCAGCGGAAAATTTCCGATCGAATTAGCGACGGAAATATTGGAAATTTGAAGAAAAAGATTTCGACTCATTTTTCGCCACTTTTCCAGAATCGTCGAAAAGTCGGAATTTCAAATGATCATAACTTTCTTCCTGATGAAGCTACATAGACTTTTTGGGGGTGTTTTGAGACGCCCTCGAGTAGACTTAAACAATGGTGAAAGTTAAATGTCGATAGCTCGATTGCTTCACCCTCAAAATCGATGTCGAAAATCGGCGAAAAAAAAGCAAAGGGGTATGTATGGGAAAATTGGCGAAAATCGGTGGTCTTACTTTAAAAATCTGCCAAAAATCGAAAAATGAAGATATCTCGATGAACCAAACGGCATTATGAAGCCTCAACAATCGCCCAGAGAATCAGCACAAGTCAGAGTATCCACCTCGATCAGGAAAAAAATGGCGAGCATTTTAGTGATTTGTGCCAATTTGGCAAAAAATGACGAAAAATGTTGGATCTCTAAAATCCATTTCAACAGTCCATATGGATGTTTTTTTCCCCGCTGATTACGAAAAACACCGATATTTCATCGAAAACCCAATGTTTCGGACCGAAAATGCAATAATACGAATTTTATCAATTAATTGCCATTTTCTCATTGAAATATCGAGTTTTCGGGAAAAAGTCGGTGGGTTTCGTGATCAGCGGAAAATTTCCGATCGAAAAAGCGACGGAAATATTGAAAATTTGAAGAAAAAAATTTCGACTCATTTTTCGCCACTTTTCCAGAATCGACGAAAAGTCGGAATTTCAAATGATCATAACTTCCTTCCTGATGAAGCTACATAGACTTTTTGGGGGTGTTTTGAGACGCCCTCGAGTAGACTTAAACAATGGTGAAAGTTAAATGTCGATAGCTCGATTGCTTCACCCTCAAAATCGATGTCGAAAATCGGCGAAAAAAAAGCAAAGGGGTATGTATGGGAAAATTGGCGAAAATCGGTGGTCTTACTTTAAAAATCGGCCAAAAATCGAAAAATAAAGATATCTCGATGAACCAAACGGCATTATGAAGCCTCAACAATCGCCCAGAGAATCAGCACAAGTCAGAGTATCCACCTCAATCAGGAAAAAAATGGCGAGCATTTTAGTGATTTGTGCCAATTTGGCAAAAAATGACGAAAAATGTTGGATCTCTAAAATCCATTTCAACAGTCCATATCGATGTTTTTTTCCCCGCTGATTACGAAAAACACCGATATTTCATCGAAAACCCAATGTTTCGGACCGAAAATGTAATAATACGAATTTTAACAATTAATTGCCATTTTCTCATTGAAATATCGAGTTTTCGGGAAAAAGTCGGTGGGTTTCGTGATCAGCGGAAAATTTCCGATCGAATAAGCGACGGAAATATTGAAAATTTGAAGAAAAAAATTTCGACTCATTTTTCGCCACTTTTCCAGAATCGACGAAAAGTCGGAATTTCAAATGATCATAACTTTCTTCCTGATGAAGCTACATAGACTTTTTGGGGGTGTTTTGAGACGCCCTCGAGTAGACTTAAACAATGGTGAAAGTTAAATGTCGATAGCTCGATTGCTTCACCCTCAAAATCGATGTCGAAAATCGGCGAAAAAAACGCAAAGGGGTATGTATGGGAAAATTGGCGAAAATCGGTGGTCTTACTTTAAAAATCGGCCAAAAATCGAAAAATAAAGATATCTCGATGAACCAAACGGCATTATGAAGCCTCAACAATCGCCCAGAGAATCAGCACAAGTCAGAGTATCCACCTCGATCAGGAAAAAAATGGCGAGCATTTTAGTGATTTGTGCCAATTTGGCAAAAAATGACGAAAAATGTTGGATCTCTAAAATCCATTTCAACAGTCCATATGGATGTTTTTTTCCCCGCTGATTACGAAAAACACCATCGCTTCATCGAAAACTCGATAATTCACTGCGAAATTCCAAATCTACCATTTTTTTTTCAACTTTTTCATCGAAAATGCATTTTCTCGAAATCAAAAACGCGTTTTTCGCGATCAGCCGAAAATATCCGATCCGACGAGCTCTCGAGATATCGTAAATCGGGAGAGAACGGAAAAAAATCATAATTTCTCGCGACTTTTTCCAGGATTTTGGAAAAGTCACCAGATTTTCACAGATTAAATTACATAAAAAATGGAAGCTGCATCCCAGCATCCCTAGTACTCGTTAAACTTGATTAATTACGATCAGACAGTCAGGGTGGAAAATTTCAGCGTGAAGAACAAGGGTCTTTTGCGTGCTCGAGTTTCAAACGGTTTTTTTCGTCAAACACGTTGCTTCATCAGTCGAGAAAATTCCCGACAGCCGGACAAGAAATGACTATCGCTGTATGAATATCGGATAAAGAAAAAAAACGATAATATTATCGGAAAAGTCGAAAAACGAAGAAAATTTCCCGAAAAAACGGTGAAAACATGTCTATCAGAGTCGCGATAACGACTCTGAGAGAGAAACAAATGTTATCAATAGGAACGTTGCTTTCGAAGATAGCTCAAAGTCGACGACGCCCCCTCCTCGGTTTGTGCAACCGACGAGAGAAGCGAAACTGGCGTGAAATGCCTTTTTCCTTCATCGAACTTTTTTCTCCTCAAACGAAAAACGAGAAAGATGCTTTTTTGCGAATTTTCTGCAGAAACGAAGGAACGAAAGGGGGGTGAAAAAAATTGAGCGAATAAAAAAGAGATTCGCGTGCGAGGAATCGTGTTTTTGAAATTTATTGTCTCACGTGCGGCGAGTGTACGCGCGTCGTGCGACCGGAAACGCAGCCCGACGGGAGTAATTTCGTGCGGCGACAAAGGGATCGATATTCGTCGGGTCACTCGAGGGAGGAAATCGTGAATGCGAGAGAACGGCACTTTGAGCTCCTCTCGCCAGTCTCGAAACACGAATTATCGTGGAAATATCGTGGATAAATGGAAAAAAAAGGCGGAAAGAGACGATCGATTTTTCAATCGCCAATTAATCCCGCAAAATCGCGAAACGATTTTTTTCTCTCTCTTTTTCAAAGTAGCCCTCGAAAACACGTACTTTTCCTAATTTTCAAACTAACTTCCCTAACTTTCCTAACTTTCAAAAAAAAATTTTGAATCCGTATGTTTTTCTCTGTTCTTTTTTCTCCTAACGATACCTCGAACGAAACCAGCTTCGATAAGACACCGTGGAAATATCGTGGATGAATGAAAAAAAAAAAGGAGGAAAGGGACGATCGATTTTTCAATCGCCAATTACTCCCGCAAAATCGCGAAACGATTTTTTTCTCTCTCTTTTTCAAAGTAACCCTCGAAAACAGGTACCTTTTCTAATTAATCAAAAAAATTCGAAAAAAAAACAGACACGGTGTCAAAAATCAACGAATTTTCGAAACAATCCCTACTCAAACCTACACAAATTGAACAAACACCCACGAAGAATCGAAAGAATATTCGTAAGAAAAGGAAAATCCCAACGACGGGGTTTTTCTTTTTTTCCAAAAATCAATCTCCGGAAGTAGTCCCATCGAAGTTCGGAAGCTTTTGCGGAAGAAAACCGTGTGTTTTTCTCTGTTTTTTTTCCTACTTATGATACCTCGAACGAAACCAGCTCCGATAAGACGCGAGAGGAAAGAGGGGGGAAAAATGACGAAAAAAAAAGAACACACGGCGGAAGGACAAAAAAAACCGTACGCTACAATTAATCCGACAGTTAACGTGACCCGGGGAAGCCAATTCGTGCGACACGCGGATATACGACATGGCGAGGATTTGCGTCATAACGGGAAAATTGGCTTCCTCTCTCTCTCTCTCTCTTTGCGCTCGTACACGCGTTTTTTCTCTCCTCCTTCTTTATCCGTATTTTTTTCACTCTTTCTCTCGCTCTCCCTCGTCTCTCCGTGTCATCCCCGAACGCGGGAATCGTTGATCCCGAACGTGCAATTAAAAGCCACGCTCTCGTTTTGCAAACAAATTTATCGCGATGATGATACGCTCGTGCCGATATTCGGGCGATTATTATTATCGCGAAAATCGTTATTCTTTACGATTATTCTCGCTGGAACATGAATTTATCGCGAACGGAGAGACGGAAGGATGACGAGGATGAAAAGTCGCCTCCCGGGCGAAAGACGCAATTCCCAACGACGTTGCATCTCGTTTTTCGCCTCAGTTCTTTTTTTTTTGCACCTGCCGTTCGGAGCGCACGATCTTTGTTCGAATTTTCTCTCATTGTATACCGCGATATCGAGGGACGAGCGATGTTCAAATAATCATTGATTTTTTGAGAATTTTTTGAGAATTTTTTGAAAATTACGCCTCACGTCGTTTCTTCGCGTTTGATAATTTGATGAAATCGTTTATTTAATTGCCCTCGTAGGGAGAAACGAAAAACGTGCTTTGTTTTGTGGATATTAACGAGGTCGGATCTATCGAGAAGAAAAGTCGCCTCCCGCGCGAAAGACGCAATTTCCAACGACGTTGCATCTCGTTTTTCGCCTCAGTTCTTTTTTTTTTGCACCTGCCGTTCGGAGCGCACGATCTTTGTTCGAATTTTCTCTCATTGTATACCGCGATATCGAGGGACGAGCGATGTTTAAATAATCATTGATTTTTTGAGAATTTTTTGAAAAATACGCCTCACGTCGTTTCTTCGCGTTTGATAATTTAATGAAATCGTTTATTTAATTGCCCTCGTAGGGAGAAACGAAAAATGGGCTTTGTTTTGTGGATATTAACGAGGTCGGATCTATCGAGAAGAAAAGTCGCCTCCCGGGCGAAAGACGCAATTTCCAACGACGGTGCATCTCGTTTTTCGCCTCAGTTCTTTTTTTTTTGCACCTGCCGTTCGGAGCGCACAATCTTCGTTCGATTTTTCTCTCATTGGATGCCGCGATATCGAGGGACGAGCGATGTTTAAATAATCATTGATTTTTTGAAAATTTTTTGAGAATTTTTTGAAAATTACGCCTCACGTCGTTTCTTCGCACTTGATAATTTTATGAAATCGTTTATTCAATTGCCCTCGTAGGGAGAAACGAAAAACGTGCTTTGTTTTGTGGATATTGACGAGGTCGGATCTATCGAGATTCAGGGTCGTCGAAAAAGATGAATAAAATGTGTGAGAAGAAACTCTGCCGTAGGGTGGACCAATTGAATTTTTAATCAAGCGGATTATTATCATGGTTATTTTTGTTTAACCGCGCTACGCGAACGTGCACACGTGACGGACGTCGAATCCGC
This sequence comes from Heteropelma amictum, assembly GCA_959613375.1. Classification (NCBI taxonomy): domain Eukaryota; kingdom Metazoa; phylum Arthropoda; class Insecta; order Hymenoptera; family Ichneumonidae; genus Heteropelma; species Heteropelma amictum. The sequence goes on along the minus strand of OY390721.1, from coordinate 3,055,731 downwards.
AAAAAACAACGTGAAATTAGAGTCGCCGCTGGGGAATAATACACTCGCGAGGAAAAAACGGAAAGAGTGCGTTGCTCTTTTTCTTCGCGTTTTTCTCTATCTAATTCAACCGCGAGGCTCGCGTGTCCGAGATTCCCTCGTGCTAAATGTCGGCTGACCGGAATGATGGGATTTCGCGATCGCGCATCGACTTGGAATCGAACGACCGTTTTTTCGCGATTTTTATTTCCGTCCTTCGTTCGACGCCGAAATTTGGAAGAAAAAAAAATCGTAGGAAATCGCGGATGTCGAAAATCCCGAGAGTCTCGAGCGAAGATCGTACGACTTTTCGGCAATTTTTTATCATGAAATTCTTTTTTGCAAAAAAAAAAAAAATATCGCGAGTCGCGAAAATCGTACAGAGATCGTTTTTTCATTTCGAGAAATTTCGAGCCGCTTTTTTTTTTTGCTCATCGAAACTTTGTCCCGATTTTGGGCTTTTTCTGAGACAAATCGTGGAAGAGAAAGAAGCTCGATCCGAGCGCTGCAGCCCCTTTTTTTTTCAATTTAATTTTCGTAGTACAAATTTTTTTAATGCCAAAATTCAAAAATCAAGATTCCTCGAAAAGAATGAAAAGATTGGCTACGATTTTCTTCCGAATTGTCGCATTCGCGATTTCTCGAGAGAAAAAAAAAGAATCCGAAAAACGTAGCGTCGACTTTTTCGACTTTTTCGAGGTGATCGATTCGTTGGAAAAAAAAAAACTCGTCGCAGATAAATATCTCGGAAAGCGAGAAACGAAGGTTCGGAAGATTAACCTCGATATCCGCGGGAGCATCATTCGTCGGTTTGTCGCGCGAAACCTTAGAAAAAAACCACTCGCGTATTTAATTCGATAAAGGAGAGGAAAAAAAAGAATAAACACGAAAAATATCCAAATTACATATACAGACGGTATAATTCCCCTCGTTGAATAAAAAATGACGACGGTGACGCGCGTCGATCTCTGTACCGTCGATTACGAAACGAGATAATAAAATATACTCCAAGAAGGAGGAAAGAAAAATACACCGTCTCGCGAGAGGACGTTCAAAGTTTCGATGAAAAAAAAGGAAAGAAAGAAGAACTGAGATTTCTGGAAAACGAACGAGGATCCGTAAGAAAGTGTTTGAAAAACCGAAATTGCGAAAAAAAAGCCTCAAACTCGCGAGAAAATACTCCAAATTTTCGAGGCAATCAAAAACCGTGTCTTATTTCTCAATTTCTATTTCGAGATAATAAAAACGAACGAGGATCCGTAAAAAGGTGTTTGAAAAACCGAAATTGCGAAAAAAAGCCTCAAACTCGCGAGAAAATACTCGAAATTTTCGAGGCAATCAAAAACCGCGTCTCATTTCTCAATTTCGATTTCGAGATAATAAAAACGAACGAGGATTCGTAAAAAGGTGTTTGAAAAACCGAAATTGCGGAAAAAAAGCTTCAAACTCGCGAGAAAATACTCGAAATTTTCGAGGCAATCAAAAACCGCGTCTCATTTCTCAATTTCGATTTCGAGATAATAAAAACGAACGAGGATCCGTAAAAAGGTGTTTGAAAAACCGAAATTGCGGAAAAAAAGCCTCAAACTCGCGAGAAAATACTCGAAATTTTCGAGGCAATCAAAAACCGCGTCTCATTTCTCAATTTCTATTTCGAGATAATAAAAACGAACGAGGATCCGTAAAAAGGTGTTTGAAAAACCGAAATTGCGAAAAAAAAGCCTCAAACTCGCGAGAAAATACTCGAAATTTTCGAGGCAATCAAAAACCGTGTCTTATTTCTCAATTTCTATTTCGAGATAATAAAAACGAACGAGGATCCGTAAAAAGGTGTTTGAAAAACCGAAATTGCGAAAAAAAAGCCTCAAACTCGCGAGAAAATACTCGAAATTTTCGAGGCAATCAAAAACCGCGTCTCATTTCTCAATTTCGATTTCGAGATAATAAAAACGAACGAGGATCCGTAAAAAGGTGTTTGAAAAACCGAAATTGCGAAAAAAAAGCCTCAAACTCGCGAGAAAATACTCGAAATTTTCGAGGCAATCAAAAACCGCGTCTCATTTCTCAATTTCTATTTCGAGATAATAAAAACGAACGAGGATCCGTAAAAAGGTGTTTGAAAAACCGAAATTGCGAAAAAAAAGCCTCAAACTCGCGAGAAAATACTCCAAATTTTCGAGGCCGAGGTCAAGGCGGTCAACTCCGAGGTCATCGGAATTTCCAAACGGCCACGATTTTATCTCGCCGGGTCGTTGCGCGTCGAAAAGATCGGCGTCTTTGCAACGCCCGAATTTTCGAGGATAAAAACTTTCGAAACGGTTACGCGACCTTTTTTCTTCGACAAAAGCGTTAAAAAAAGAAAAAAAAAAAAGAGTGCCACATGCGTCGGTCGCGGCGCACTTTGACGTATCCGCAAAATTTGCGATTCATCAGGCGGCAGCTGCTCCTCGAGCGACCGATCGTCGGAGAACGAAAAAATCGACAGGAATAAGCGTATGAAGATTTCCACACCGATTTTTTGAGAATGAAAGAAGAAAAGGTAGGGGACCAATTTCCATGTGACCGGAAGTCTCTCCGCGACGCTCTCCCCCCTCGGAATAATCGACGAATCGTGTAAAACGACATTTCAAACGCTTCGCTCTCCCATCGGACGTTCGTCGATCTCCGTAATTCGAAAAACCGGACGAGAACGAGCGACGAGGCGAAAAAACGCGAGAGAATTTTCTTATCTCCGCGATTGCGGCTGTAGGCGCGCAAACACGACCCGAAAAGTCGCGGGCAAACATCGACTCCGGCGTTCGACGAACGACTCACCGTTTCAGATGCAATCTCAGAGAGGATTTTCGCAGCGAGCGCCTCGCACCGACGATCTGCAAGGAAAATCTGCGGAGAATCACTTCCGGATAAATCGCGTCGATTCTCGCCGCGTTTATTCCCGTGTACTCCATGACCGTCGCGATTTTCGCGCCGCCTTAGAGCGGCGTTCGACGCTTTAGTTAAAAAAATCAAAAACAAAAACGAGGAAAAACCGATTTTTCGAATTTTTATCGAAAAATATACAAAAAGCCAAACTCTCTTCCGGTTCGGGGTCGGAGGTCGAAATTAACACCGCGGAGAAACGTTTTTCGAGCGAGAAACGCGGACGAGAGAAGCTCCGTGGCGATACACGCGCCACATCCGCGTTCTGCGTCGCTCGTGTGTTGCACGACGAAAAAAAAACGTGGAAATACAGGCGAGAAGAGGGAGATAAGAGAAAACAAAAAAAAAACGATTCTCACACAGTCCCGCACCGGCGTTCGTCGGTGAATCGCGATAAAAACGTATCTACCGTGCGTATCCATCGAGCTCTCTCGTGCATCATCGCCGACGATGACGGTCGGGAAAAATTTGAGCGACGCTCAAAGTTCGAGCGAAGTCGTCGAGAAAGATTGACGAAAAGTCACTCTTGTTTTTCCTTCACGGTCATCGTATCCTGAAAGATTTTTGGTTGTGAAAATTTCATCGATTATCGAACGAAGAAAAAAGAGACGAAAATCGTCGCGAGTTTGGAAAACAATGAAAATTCGAAAATGGGAGAAATCGGGCCGATTTTTTTTTTTTTGAGCAATTTTCTTTCCACCGATCGTCTCCCCGAAGGCTCGCGATACATTTATCTCGTTCGAGATGTCAAATTTGAAAAATAGATTATGAAAAAGAGCGTTTATTTTGACGAAGGTTGAATTTTATCGATTTTTCGATGATCCTCGATTTCTTGATTGTTGCCTCAATGATTTTCGATATTTTCATTTTATCAACGATAGTAGTGTCATTAAGACGAAAATCGTCGACGTTGATGAAAATCGTGGAAAAACGGTTGAGACGAACTGGCCCAATTTTTCGAATTTTATCGATTTCCTCCTCGAGGATTTTTGATACGACGAAAAAACTCGTCACGATCAACTGCAATTAAAATCGCGTCGGAAAATGGCTAATCGTTGACGGCGGACGGGGGAGAATCGACCCAAATGTTTTTTCAACGATTTTTTCATTCGTTCTTCCCCCCAAATTTCCGATATCGCAGTTCCATCGATGGCATCCAAGTTAAAAAAACAAAAAAAAAAGACTGCTCATCCGACAAATCGAGAGAAATTGGACCAATCGAAGGACGTTTCGATATTAGCACTTTTCCGATGATATCAAAGTTGGAAAGATCAACAATGACGATTGAAAAAAAGTAGAGCGTCATTAAGGTCAAGATCGATTTCGAATCATCGAAATTATCGATGACGTCGAAGGTAAAAAAAAAATACGAAGAGGAAAGTGTAAAAATAACGTTGGAAAAAAAATCGTCACGACGTGGAATATTTCCAGATCGAGAAACCGATGAAAGCACGAAAAAAATCAAATAAACGCATTATCGATCGAAGATCGAACGAAAAAAAAAAGAGAATGGCCCAATTGTTGGAACGAATCTCGCGTCAACCACCTCGTCGTCTCGGAAATATTCCGATACGGTTTTATCAATTTTATCGAGGTCAAAAAAAAAAAACTGTACAAAACAATGAGAGAGGAATGAAAGCAGTCAATTATCATTGACGTTAATTTTCGTCGCGCGATCCCACGAGTCTACAATTATCCCCCCCTCCCCTCGCATCGCTCACTCGCGTCTCGTTGAACATCGCGGTTACCAAACGAGATCAGAAAAATCGAGTTTGGCGATACTCCGCGAGGCCCTCGCGAGTGTCGTCTCACCGGAATTTAAATTAAATTTTCCAATGAAAATTGCTTAAATTCTTGCTTTATAATAATAATAATAATAATCATTATTATTACAGATATCAAATATCTTCGTAACAGAGCGGTCAGAATAATCGAAATTCGAGCAAAAAACGTCGCGAGACGTTCGTTCATGATCCAAAATCGGTGGAATAAAAAAAATCTGAAAATCATCGGAAATTCCGACGAAATTGTTGGAACGACCGTGAAAGATCGCGAAAATTGTGAAATAAGAGGGTTTCACCGTTTTTCCCCAGGTGACTCACCCGTTGTGGATGGAAGCGTCGGACGCGTTCGCCGGACCGGAAACCTGAACCTTCGGGAGCCCGTAACCGGAAATGGCCGGCTGCTGGCTCTGAGTTGGTCCCTGACCTTGTGCCTGACCTTGGGCATTAAGCTGGTTATGCTGCTGGACGTGATGGGAGCTCGTGGAATCATCGCTGTCGCTGCTTCCCTGATGATGCTCCGACCCGACTCCGCCACGGGGTCTGAAAAATTCATCGCAAGCGTGAATACGCGATTTCACCACGCGACGAGCGTAGAAGTCGCGGAATTTCTTGGACATTTTTCCACGCGGCGTGTTCATCGAAATGACGGGAACTCGTCGTCGGACGCACGAAAACTGATGGCGAACTCGCGATTTTTCTTTTTTTTTAGAGAAGCATCGACCCCCCCCCCCCCCCCCCCCACATCCCCTTAAAAGCAGTCGCAAGAAAGATCGCGCGCCTTCATTGTCTCTCGTAATTGCGTTTTTCCAAACGGGCCTCGTTATTCGGACGCGAGCTGATAAGATACGCGCTCGCGTTGTCCAACGAACGTCGAGGAAAACGAGAAAAATCGAAGAATCAGAGTGAAACAAAGGAAAATTGTTGAGGAAAAGCGCGAAGAAAAGTCATTGTTTTTGTTCCGTTTTTTGCGCGCCCTAGCGTCAGAGGGACTCTTGCTGATGAGACTCGCGTTGCTGAATTCATCGAGGAAGGTTCAGAGGGAATACAAAAGCGCGGAAAATGTGGAAAGACCGAGGGAGAAAAGACATTCGGAGGAAAAAGATGGAAAGAAAGACAAAAAGACGGAAACAATGACGCGGGGAGAGTAATTGTTTTTTTTTTGAGAGAGAGATTTAAAGAGACGCAAGTTGACGATACGGAGGGACGAAAAAACACACGGGGAGTTTAATCGCGCGAATCGACATCGCGTGTACGGGCCTCGTTTTTCATCTCCCGCTTGCGGATGCTGCGAGCTCGGCGGCTGTCAGTCGATCAGCTGTTTACAGCGCTCGTTCCGCAGGATTGCGTAACTCCCGCGAGTAACGTGTAATTGCGGGTAAACGCGCGCATCTGGACCCGTCGCGGAGGATTATTGCATTCATCTCGGGCTCAAAGATTCCCCGGAAATAAAATGGCAAAGAAATTGACGTTGAACGTGAATTTCTGGTTGATGGTACGGAAATTCTACTTTGTTCGTTGAGTTCGTTTACTCAACGAAGAAACGACGAATTATCGGCTGTCTCCGCGATGCGAAAGAATCGAGGATTTTTGTTCCGCGCGAGAAGAAAAACCATACTTTGGCGAGTTTTTTTTCTTCAATTTATTTTTAAGGTAGTTCTATCGTTTTATCGTTTTCTTAAGATTTTGTTGAAAATTTGAATACGTATTCTTTGATGTCATATATACGTGTGTAATAAATTTTGGAAGGTTTTACCACGTGGAAGTTGAGATATTTATTGGTAAAAATCACAATTTTCGGTAGTCTCTCGTAAGAGCGCGTGTTAAAAGTTGCATTTTCATCAATGAATATCTTGGCTTCTACGTGGTGAAGCCTTCTAAAACTTTGCATACATTTTTATGCAACATCAAAGAAGATTTCTCGAGTTTTCCAAAAAAATCTTAAGAAAATTTTTTTCGCAATTTTTGTAATTATAGAGCAAGCACATATCACCTGGGATGACCGTGAATTTGGAGTATGCTGTTCTTTAGTCGATTTGCAACAACTTTTCTTATTTAACTGAAGCCCGCGAACCATTTTGTATGTGAGAAAAACTGCAAAACAATTTCTCGATTTGAATCTAACGATAGAACTACCTTAACGAGTTTGTCGGCTATTTTTCGATACCCCCGCTGTTGGACTTTTTGACGTTCGCGTCGGACGATTTTTCGACAAGAAAAATGGAAAAAAAATGTTTTTTTTTTCAACTACGTGTTAAATTCACCTGTGGTGAGCAGTGTCGTAGCTCGCCGTCCAGTACAGGGGCGCCACTGTCCCGGATTGCTGTTCACCGCGCACACATTGAGATTACAAACTTTAACAATGTTTTTTCAAACTCATCGTTATTCACATACAAAAATTGCCACAACGGCAACAAACAACATCGAAAAAATCATACATTTTCTCCAGGAAAACCCATAATTTCCGACGGAATAACGAGATTTTTCCCAAAGTCTCCTCAAAATTCGGTCTAACGCTTGTTTTTCGAAAAATTCATCTACAAAGAAAACTTCGAGTTTTCAAATCCGCCTTGACAAAAAATTGGCTTTTCCAGCTTGCTGATTTCAAATCCGCGATGAGATCTCTCAAAATTCAAAATGGCGTTTTTTTCGACTTTCCTACTTTACGAGAATTCCTCCGACTAAAAAAAAAAAAATGCACGCCGCGAAGAGTTAAAACCGGAAAAGCGAGCCGTGAGAAAAACCGGAAATGACGAGTCGACCAGCCTACGCGCCCTCCCCCCTCTCTAAAACCGCCAAAATTTCATCAATGCGAAACCAAGGAAGCCACCACCGGAAACGAGTGTCTTCTCGAACTTCCGGCGAGTGAAAAAACAGAAGCCAAACGAAAGCCAAAGATTCTCCTCTCGATGAGCACGTGCTCGCGCGAAAAAAAAGAAACATCCTTTCGGGCCACGTGTGTACTCGTTTTCGAGTCGAATAAACGCGCATATACGCGATGGAGGAAAGAGGGGGGGGCGTTTGCGCGATCTTTACGAGATGCGCGCCCGAGAGACGTGAAATTTGTGACTTTTGCGGTGTTCGCCCCTTCGACGATGATGGCAAAACCATGATTAATCATAACCGGAAGTTCGAGGGAAGAATCTCGCGTGTGTGTGTGTGCGCGCTCGTTTGACGTCGTTGAGACGTTTGAGATGTCCGGAGCGAATGAAAACGACGAGAGGGAATGCGAAATTTACGGGACAGGAGCTCGGCAACGTCGCCTTTCGTTTGTGACAAACGCCCACCCGGAGGCAGCGATGATAGAAGGGGCGAGGGGGGGCAGGAAGAGGAGGAAGATCAATTGAATAATCTTCCGACGTTTACGAGACGTTTAATTGACGAAAGCAATGAAGAAGAGAGACGAGAGAGAGAGACCTCGAGGATCGATGAAAAAAGAAAAACAAAAATTCGAGATAAACATTAAGGGGTACGACAGATACGAAACGTGTGTATTTACGGTATTTTTCCTTCGTTTCTTTTTTCCCCTCGAATACGAAAACGCCACGATTGCAAAATCCCGAAGCGCTCTTCACTTCCCTCCCCTTTTTCTCCGTTGCCGCGTTGAATTTTGCGAGAAATTCGAAAAAAGGAAGAAGAAAAAAAACAATGCCGTTACGGAACTTTCGTATTTACGTTCGTTTCTCGATCGCTCGCAACTCGAACGCCCCGAGTGACTTCCGGTCGTCCGTCGACGTTGCTTTTGCTCCCTCTCTCGAGATTCTCGCGATTCCTCTTTGAAAAAAATAGCCGAAAAGATAGTAACGAAGACGAAAAAACGTCCGGAGGCGAGAAAATTCCGTTTCCTCCGAAAGGGCGTCGAATTTCTTCTCTTTTCTCTCCCGCGAGTTCGGTGGATGCGCGCGAGAGAGAGAGAGAGAGTGAGAGAGAGAGATAGAAAAATAGAGATGGAGAAAATTACGGCAATGCGGTTCGGTCGAGTTTTTCTTTGACCGTAAGAGCGCGATCACCGATGCGTCGCGGTTTGTGCACTGGATCTGCCCGATGCTGTGATAACTCTCTTCGGAACATCCCCCCCCCCCCCCCCCCCCGGGGAGTTTGGAGCAAGCGCCCACGGGGTCAGCTTCACCGCGCGCGGGAAGGAGGAAACAGCGCGAGAGCGAGAGAGAGGCTCGCGAAAGGCCATTTCGACGCATGCGCAGTTGCCGCCGCGGGCTGCGCGCGCCTCGGCGCCTCTCGTCGCTTTTCTATCGAGCGACTCGCGTTTATACTGCTCAGGACGAGTATCGATGTTGCTCCCTTCCCCTCCTCGCGCGTCATCGTCGCGAACGACACGAACTCGTCGTCGAATTTCGTCCGATTGTTGTTGTTGTTGTTGTCATTGTTGTTTTGTTCTCACCTTGCAAAAAAAAATGTCGGTCACGCGCGCGACCGAAAATCCGCGACTTTCGCGGTTGTAACTTCGCGCTTTTTCGGTTTTTTTCAGGTCGATGCTCGCCGCGCTTCGAGCCCCGAAGGGACAACGATAAAGCCGTGATGGTAATTGTCTTTTTCAACTGATACGTGACGTAACAACAGCGACGACGAGGAAGGACCTTTTTTTTGAATTTTGTTTCAAAAGCAACGATACCGTCGCTGTTATCGCTTTTTTTTTCTACCGACCATCGTCTTTTTCTTTCCGATGCAAAAGTTTGGCGTTTAGCGACGATGGTTTTTTTTTTTTAGCGTACGCTCGAGAAGAGTATTGTTATTATTGCGTTTTTTCGTCAACGATGAACTTTTTTTTTTGTATTGATGTAAAATGATGCAAAATAGTGATGAATTACCGATAGTTTCGGGTTCTAAAGTGTCGTTATTGTTTTTGGTAACGATGATGATTGTTCGCAACTTACTCGAGCATCGAGACGGCTGGACATCCGAGTTGCAGGAGGCTGCGGGCGAGATATTCCGGCGCATGGGCGACCGTCGCGGGCGTCGATCTTTTGTCGCTCCTCGGTACTTTGAGCAAGTTTTTGTCCTCGGTATCATGTTTGCCGAGTGACAAAGGTCGTCCCTGTCTCAAAGTCTTGTCCCGCGGTGCTTCGCCGTCGTCCCGACGACGTTCCTCCGGTTCGTCGCTGCTCCGCGGCAGCCTCAGGGATCCGGCGCGTCGCAACTGCCCCCCCGACTCGTCTGTAATAGGTTTTTCATCCTTTTTGAAAATTTGTCCAATTTTTCGGGAATTTCGCGCGAAAAAAAACACATTTTCAAATTCACGTAAAATTTTTAAGGACACGGGGCTTTTTGCGGAAGTAAAGGAAAAAACATATTTTTTCCATGTTTTTTTTTCTTTTTTTGTAAAAGTCGAGACAAATTTTTCGACGAATCAACAAAAAAAAGAAAGAAACTCAAGTGGGACTCGGTTTTTTTCTCGCTTTTCGTTATCATTTTTTTCACTTTGGCCGCAGAGTAAATACCGTTACGCTGATAATGCCCGTCCCACGACGGCAGTCTCTCGTGCTTCGTACGCATTGTTCGTCGGGCGGATCGATCGGGCTTTCGATCGAAATCAACGATATAATGGAAAATAATTTGAAAGACGACGCGGAAATTTTGAGCCGCGTGCGCGCGTCAATGCCGCGTCGACGAACCTCGAGTGACTGCTGTTCCGAACGACGAGAATTACAGACGCGTGTAAAAAAAAAAAAGGAAAATAATCGTCAAGGTACGTAAACACAGTCTCAACTTGTGTGTCTCTCTTTCTCTCTCTCTCGCTCTTGTTTCGAATGTCGATTTAGAGTTAATTCGTTTAAAACACGAAATTACGTCACATCGCCACTGTGTATTATATCGGTAAACATCGTGTCTTCGACTTTGGCGCTTTCGTGAGCGTCTCTTTACCGTCGTGGGCGAAAAAAAGGGGAAAAATCCGGCGACGCCTCAGCGAAAGCTGCGAGAAACGCGTGTACGGTTTCAGCGTTTGCGGGTAATCCCGCCTGGAGGCCAAACACACGTTCGCTACACGCGCCAACCCTGCAAGAACGGATTGGAGTTTTCTTTCTTTTTCATCGAAAAAAAACCTCACAATTACAGAACTGCGGAAATCCGAGACTGAATTTCAGGACAGAGACATCTTTCTCAACTTTTACGTACTTGTTTTCCCATTTTTTAGTGTTACTCCGTTCGAAAAAAGAAAGAAAAACAGAGGGATGTACCAAAATTTAATGGAGATAGTATGAAGCAACAGCTGTTGTAATTGTTATTGAAATTATTCGATTATTATTGGCTTTTATTATTATTATATCATCATTAGACTTATAACGACGAAAAGCGCTATTAAGATTATTACGTCAAGATCTTTGAAGTCGATCGGAATTTACTTTGGCGAACCGGCTAACGATCGCTTCCACTGCGAATGTAGCACTTTGCGCTCTAATCTCTACCGGCGATTTTCATTGCTTTTGAAACTTTCTCACCGTGGAAAAACTTCAAGGACGGCAGACTGTCGCTTCTACGGAGACTCCTCCTCCGATACGGCAAACTGTCTCGCGGTGCCTTCATCCTCGACCGTGTCATCCTTGCATCTCGAGATGTTCGAGCGAAAGAGCAGCGCAAAGATTCTCATTCTCGCTGCTATTACGAGCGTCGCGACGGCGCGTATATAATCGCATCGTGAACTCTGACGCACTTTCAACGGTGTTTCGCAATACCTTTGGCCACTTTTAGCAACACACACCGTGCGGATAATCAAACACTCGTTCGATCGGTCGTTCGAAATGACGAGAACGAAAATGAATAACGAACGATTTATCACGGAAAAGACATACGCGAAACGCGCAATTCCGTCATTCTCGCGTTTGTCGCGGCTCGATTCGACAAATTTATTTTTGCATCGCGCTGATCGTACTGGTGACGAAACGTCTCGATCGAAATATCCCGGGCGCGATCCCAAAACTGTGCGAAAAGCATCACGCGGAGACGGAACAACAAACCGACGCTTTTTCGTGCAAAACATAACCTCAAATGGGCGTTCGAAAGAAGCCATAGGAAACAACGAGAGGAGAGAAAATCGAGGTGATGCGAAATTTGAGGTTAGGAACGGCGAGTTTCGAAGAAAAACCGTTGTTCCCCTCAAATTATTCGAAAATAAGTGTTTTCTCCTGCATACGCTTTCGCATCTTGCTCTATTTATTATTATTATCGAAAAATACAATTTACAGCGAATCGCGAGCTCCCACGATTTCATCTCTCCCCGTCGTTGTTTCTACCACCCTGGGGATAAAATTCGTCGAGATACTTGACGAATTTTTCACCAAGAATGGTCTGAGCCTGATTTTTCGAGTCTCTCGAGACGGCTAAGAGTCTTTCGTTGTCAGCGTGAAATATCAGAGAAAGGAGACTGGCAGCGTTTGTCTCTCTCGCTCTTACGCCGTGGGTTTCGCGCTCGTAGCGACACAGCTTTCTGTAAGAGTTCTCCAGGGCGACGAGAGCGTGACCGAGATAACGTCGATGATACCAGAGCGCCTCGTGGCCAGGAAACGACAAAATTTTCTCCTTGTTGTTTCTACAGTCTTCCGCCCAGTAGGACAGGGCGACAAGAACGCGATCGTAATCGATTTCCGGTCGTTTCTCGAGATCGCCGCTGTGAAGAGCATTCAAAAGCTGCCAGGATTCGCGTGCGCCATCCTCGAGTCGCAGCTCCTCCGACGCGGCAAAGAGAGTCTCGACGTGACGGCGTCTCTCCGCGAGTTCGTGCGGAGCGACACAGCCAGTCTCGCTTCTCTCGTCGTAGAGCAAACGATCGAGCAAAAACTGACGATAAGCCAGTCCGCTGTGATCGGAAACGTGACGATCGCACCATCCAGCGGAATCTCGCCATTCGCTCTTCAGCAGGTTCTCATAATGGTCCTCGGAGAGATTCTCTCGACAACTGACGATGACGTGCTCTCGATGGCTCCAAGCGTGATAATTATTGGCGTACCTGTCTGCGGAAACTCCCGCGACGCGTATCTCGTCGCGAAGAAGATTCGCCGTGTCCCCTGCGTCATTTTTGCCGCCACAGAGGAGGTCACGTAGGAGCCAGCGTCTGTAGGCGAACGCCTCGTAACATTTGGCCTTGCGATGAAGGACCAACGCTGCGAAACGCAATTCGGGCAGCGCTTCGACACGGCCTGCGCGCACCAGCTCCCTCTTCATGTTCCAGAAGGTAGCTACGTCCGGATTCAGCAGCAGCGCCCCTGTCAGCCATCTCGATATCGTCGAGGACTCTTCCCGACGATGTTCGCCTCGACGCGAGCGGGTCAAACGGGCGTGGGCGTAACAATACAGCGGCTCGACGCACCAGGAAGCCAGACCCAGCGAATGCTCCTCGTGATACACCGGGGATTTGTTCTCGTTGTCCTTTATCGGTATTATCTCGAAACTGTTTCTGGAAATAACGAGTTTAACGGTGGAAAGCTGAAGAGATTGTAAAAAACGAGGAGGATATGGCTGAGCGAGAATAAACTTTTGTATACTTGCTTTTATCTCAGTGCATTTGCGCAATTTCGTTTCCGATATGAAGGAAATTTTTGGAAAGTAAGTGTATTTTGTAGAAAAAAAGAAAACTGAGGACCATTCTACAAAATTTGAATCAAAGTCAGGGCTAATCGTTAACGCTAGTATTTAATATTTGAATTTTAGTGTAAGCGAGTCATCGGGATGTTTTTTTTTGTCAACAATGCCGGGGAATTCATCAATACCCGCCATTGCGAAACATCGGCAGAGGATGAAAAAACGCGACGGAATTAAATTGCGATTCTCATTGCGTGCCAATTCGATCTTGGGAATCTTGCGAAAGATAATTGATGATATTCTTCAATGAGTATTCCTAATATTTTCGTGGAAAATGTAATTTTTGCATATTGTTGCGATAAGGCCGAAACAATGTAAGGCCGCCTATGTGCGACGCTGTCTTTTGTTCTTTACGATAATGGAAAATGGGAAAAAAAGAATAGATAAACACTTACAGTTCAGGATCCTTTTTCATTACGTTTTCAATGTCGGAGAGTATTTTCTCAGCAGCGGGGAATGTTTCCTCTTGTATCGTTGTTTCGTCGCTCGAACGTCTTCCGACGTTTATCCTCGGAACGCTCATCGTGCGGTGTCGGCTTTACCAGCAACACGGCGACATTTGATGACGAATGGTATCGAAACGCCTACCTCGCTGATAATTCTCCAACAAAGATCTTCAAGGCGAAAAAACTGCCATCTTTGCCTCGAAAAAGCTCTACCCGTAAATCTCTCTTTCCTGAGCGGGTATCTAGAACGAACACACAAACGCCATTTTGCAGCCCGGCTCGGGCAGTGTTGCGCGCGCCACTGGCGACCGATGAAAGCGGCGGCGCGGATGGGAACTAAGAGACTGAAAAGCAGACACGAACTATGCCGGGAGTCAATACATATCTATCGCTATCGGATCGATCAATAACCACTAATAATAACACAGAAATGGTAAATATAATGATGCTGATCATTATTAATCTTATTTAATCATTATTTAGTATTGAGCTTCATTTTTTGAGATTCTGGCACTGAATTAATGAGCGTAATCAGGACGAATAGAAATACTGTTATTTATTTTCTTTAAAGATACAAATACAGGGAGTCAAAGTTGATGAGATCCAGCTTTTGCCTGACTTTGTCGTTCTGCTGAATGTTGTCGAACCACCTTGAGACATTGATGAACTCAGCTTTCTCCTGATTCGTCAAATTTTTCTGCAACATTGAGCAAGACGATTAAAAGCACCCTGACACGTGTTTTTTTGCTAGTCGATAATTCTCAACTTAATTATGCGCTCTCTTACCACGATGGTATGCAAATTATAGTAGAGAACGATATCCGCTATCGTCAAATTCGTGCCACAGATGTATGTATTTTTTTCAAGCGCAGCATTCAATTCCTACAAAGGAAAAGAGCAAACTTTATTCATTATTCTTCGAGATCTGCTGATCCTTATGCGATACCTTGAGAATTTTTTTTGTATTTGCTGGATTGTCGGCGTAATTCAAGTACAAAACGGCATACTCCAGCCACTGTTTCGTCAAAGCTCGCTCGAGTTTGCTTTTCCCGAGCACGTCGTCGTTGTCGGAGTTTTTTACCAGAGCTTGGACGATCGTGCCAAAGCCCTCGATAGTTTGATTTTCGATCGCGTCATCGGACGCAGCTATCTGCGAAAATTCATTGCGATGACAAAACCGATGTCGACTTTGCACAGCAGTTTTTACAAACGCCGGCGAAAAAAAACCTTACGTTGTTTTGAGACATGTAACACTTGCCGGATGGAACGTTTAAGTAACTCGCGATTTTCGCCACGCACTCGACGTTGCACAGAACCATGTTTTTTCCCAACGTTTTTACAAACACAATAGTCGAGTAATTATTTATTCTCTTCCGTTCTTTGCAGTACAAATACCGGGTAGTGTCACGAATTACGAATTATAAGCGGCATTCATATGTGGCTTGTCGTAAAACTGTATATAACCTTAAAATCGTAAGCGCGTCGGTAAGACAGGTCGTTGTGTATTGGCAGAACAGCGCGCATTCTCAGTTCTCGAGCGTCTCGTCAGAGGCGCTGGCCACGGTTGCGAAAAGCTTGCTGCCAGTTTTCCTACGTCTGCCTTATATGCACGTAATTCGTCGTTCCGCGTCCAGTCCCACTCCAGTCTCTGGACAGCTCGGGACAATGATCTTGTTTTGTTTCGATCAAAACGATCGTCGTAATTTTCGCCTACACTCCAATTTAATTGTCAAAGAAATTGCCTAAGGATGTGAATATAAGAAAGATCGAGTTTCGCGCGACACACAATAGCGCCGAGAATTTCCTTGCCGAACCGCGTCGCTCTTTTCCGACAATTTCATCGAATTTTAAACGCTTTTTTCTCGTTACTCTCGTGCAAGCATCGCGCGGCCTCGTCCTTGTGCGTTTACAGTGCCATTGTCGAGGCTCGTTAAAATCAATTGCGGTACGCTGTACATCGCTTTTTCGCAATTACCGCTCGTTCACCGACGTACGCAGCTGTCAAAGTTTAATAAATAAATAAAAGTGCAGCGGAGCGACGACACGGGCTCGCAATGGCGGATGATTCGAGTGTCAGAGTCGCCGTGCGGTGAGTGTTTGTTTTCTTTCGATTTTCGCTTTGATTTTTCTCTGATTTCGATGTTTTTCATCGATTTCGCTGCAGTCTTTTTCGCGACTCTTCGGAATATCCCCTCGTCTGTTGGTTTTTTTCGCCAAACCCTCGTAGATTTATCTTTTTTTTGTCTAAAATACTCGAGGGTGAAACTGTGCGCGTTCGATTACTTTGACGATTTTCAATTAACACCTGCTGAAAAAACGAATATCTTTTTTCGCACATAACCTATAATAATCCCCGAAATACCGCGAATTTCTTGGTTCTTTCGTATCGCTTTTTTCGAATCCCGCAAATCAAATTTCTCAAGTGAGACGTCGCCGGAGAAGTCTGGAAGCTTTTTTCTTTCTTACGTTCGATTCTCGTTATTCCTCTCGAAAGATACGCAATCTCGAGAGTTCGCACTTTCGCCAATATTTTTATACCTACTCTGGCCTCGCTTCGGTCGTCCAAAAAAGCTCCATCTCGCACTCGAGGTTTTTCCAAATGGAAATTCAATGTTCATCCCGGGCGTTATTGCATTGAAGAAAAAAATCCAAGCAATTTCCGAAAACTATAAAAAATTCAAAATCTCTGAAAAAACGGAAGAAAATTCGACAAAATTCCAGCTGTTCGAGGCCAAATTTCTCGCGGAATTCGGAAAACACGAAAAAAGAAGCTCAATTCCGAAGAAAATTATTTTCGATTTTTCAAAGGACAAAAATATCGAAATCTCGGCGTGAACGGAAAACGCCGACAGAATTTCCACGCGTTCGAATGAAATTCTCGTGAAATTCGAAAATTTCGAGAAAAAAAACCCAATTTTGAAAATACAACAAAAATTTTCCCTTCTTTTTGTTTTACATGGCGAGAATCTCGGTTTCAAGGTCAAATATCGTTAGATACCATGAATGAGTTCCGCATATATAAACCTACGCGTATTTGCTCTCCCGCGATATTGATTTATCTCCTCGTGACGAAAAACATCGTCACGAGTCTGAGAACAACGTGAAAAAAAAAAGAAACTCTCGGACATGCACGAGCGATTCCATCCACGAGAGAAATCTCAAAGCAATCGTGATGCCCATTTGAGAGAAAATTCCTTGGTACCCTCCCGCGCTCTCAACGTTTTCCGAAAGGAAGAAGAAAAACAAAACACGCACGTAACGCACGGAATAATTCTACCCACACACCACTGAGAAACTTTATGAATTATTAATCACTCGAAAACCGAATATTCATATACGTATTCGAAATCGCTCTCGTATGTTATTTTTGCTGTATCGTTATGATAATAAAAATCCTGCAAGAGAGAAACGCGCGCAGCGGAGAACAAAATTGTACCCTATATACAGCTATAGTAAAAGTAACCGGTAAAGTGGAAACGTCCAATTTGCATTCGCCATATCGAGCTCAAGTGGCGTGAAGAGCGAAGAAGCAAAAGAAGAAGAAAAATGAGATGGAGTGATTTGAAAGAAAAAAAAGGCTCATTTTGTGCGGAAAAATCCATCAGCTGATCGCTGTGTCATTCGGGAAACATTACGAGAATCGAGTGCCTCGCTGGCGATGCTTTTTTTTTTGCGCAACGATTTTGCCGCCTGACTCGAAACGACTCGTGTGTGCCCATTTTTATACCGCACGAGTCTTTACACGCGTAGGCTTCATTATGCTCTCGGGTTTTATAATCATCGGTATATATACCTGCTGCGGTTTCTCAATGAACGGACCCCACACACCTTCCTTTCCGTCTGCCTTTCTTACGGGCAGCGGTACTCGGGTCCACAGACGCGTGGCACTCCTCTTTCCTTCCTTCTTTCCCTCTCCGTTTCTCTGCATTTTTCGCCTTACCGACAAGGATCATGTTTCGCTATCGAAGTATGCGAATGTTTTGCCACGATTTTCGCGCACTAGGCGTTTGTCGTGAAATCTTTAAAAAAATCAACTACACCGAGGACACCAAGTCGATTGATTTCGTACGATGAAAATATCGAAAAGCAGACAAATTGGTGGAAAAAGATTGGCAAAATTTGGACAAATTTGCTTTTCGTGCGAAATTTATACATTTTACATTCGAAGGATATCAAAAAAATGAAATCTCTATCTCTCTCGAAATAGGATAAGGCCGCAGGTAGCGAGGGAGTTGATCGACATGTGCCGGGTCTGTACGCAAGTGCCACCCGGCGAGCCGCAGGTGTTCCTCGGGCCGGACAAAGCCTTCACCTACGATCACGTGTTCGACACGGGGATCGGCCAGGAGACGATTTACGACGCGTGCGTGGCGCGCCTCGTCGACGGCGCCCTCGACGGTTACAACGCCACGGTTCTCGCATACGGACAAACGGGATCCGGCAAAACGTACACGATGGGCACGGGCTTCGACGTCGAGGTCGACGAAAACGTCGTCGGAATTATTCCCAGAGCGATAAAGCATCTTTTCGACGGTATCGCCGACAAGCAGGAGCGCTCCAGGGAGCGCACCGTCATGCCACCGGAATTCAAGGTCAGTCAAGGTCATGCGTTTTTTTTTCGTTTTTCCATCGGGAGAACGGAGCGAAAGCGTCCGCGAGGAACGATTTCCTTCTACGGAGGAAAAAAAGCCGTTTTTCCCTGGAGAAGACGTTCCAGGATCAGAGTACCCACGTTGGTTTTTTTTTTTTTTCAACTCGCCGTCAGGTGACCGCGCAATTTCTCGAGCTTTACAACGAGGATCTGAAGGACTTGCTGGAGCCTGGTGGACCGCGCGGCGGCGCCAGGATCCACGAGGACACGGCTGGCAATATACACCTGGCGGGCGTCGAGCCGAGAACCGTGACGAGCCCCGAGCAGGCGCTGGAATATCTGAGACTCGGCGCGCTCTCGCGTACGACCGGTTCCACTCAGATGAACACCCAGTCTTCAAGGTCACACGCGATATTCACCCTCTACGTGAAGCAGCAGAGGTGCATCAAGGTCGAGGACCCGGACGCCGATGTCGACACGAGCGCCACCGAGCCCACCAACGAATTCGAGACGCTGACGGCCAAGTTTCATTTCGTCGATCTCGCCGGCTCCGAGAGGCTCAAAAGAACCGGGGCCACGGGGGACAGAGCCAAGGAAGGGATATCCATCAATTGCGGATTGGTACGTCAAAGAAAATTTTTGCCCCGCGAATTTTTTCGAAGAAATATATCGTAAAATATATTCGAAAAAAATGTATCGTAAATCATAAAGAGAGGCAGTGGCCTAGTGGTAACGCGCCCGGCTCACACCCGGTGGGTCCGGGTTCGATTCCCGCCGCCGACACCAATGGATTTTTCTAAGTGTCTTAAACTGTTCTCTCGTGGTTCGGAACCCACGTAAAAAAGTAGGTCTATTGGAGGAAATCCACCCACCCAGAAAAACAGAGGAGGTACGAGGAGATGATACAGAATGGGTAGTAGTTGGGTGGGTGGCTTGTAAAAACCCGTAAAGGGTGTGCAAGTAAAACTCCCCAATTATTATTATTATATCGTAAATCATACTCGAGGGCGTGTCAAAATATATCGCGTAACCGAGACAAAAGGTCTACAATCAGCGTCAGAGCTGATCGGGAGTGATCAAAGTGATCAACACCCCGCGTTACAGCTCGCACTGGGAAACGTCATATCGGCCCTCGGTGACAAGACGAAAAAGGCACTGCACGTCCCTTACCGCGACTCGAAGCTCACCAGGCTCCTTCAGGATTCCCTGGGGGGTAACAGTCAAACCGTCATGATCGCCTGCGTATCGCCGAGCGACCGCGACTTCATGGAGACCCTCAGTACCCTCAAGTACGCTAATCGCGCGAGAAACATCAAGAACAAAGTGACGATCAATCAGGACAAGAGTTCCCGCACTATCGCCTCCCTCCGTCGCGAGATACAACAGCTGCAGTTCGAACTGATGGAGTACAGACAGGGTGAGCACGAGGAATATCGCACTGTGCAAATTTTAATCGTACTTTTTCGTAGAAAGAAGAAAAACAAGGCAAAATCGAACGAAAAAAACATTGTATCGCGAATTTCTCGACGAACTTGTATCATTTTTTTTTTCTTCGTTTTCTCGCAATTTCCGTGCAGGAAAACGCGTGGTCGGCGAGGATGGCGTCAACGACGCTTGGCACGAGAATCAAATGCTGAACAGCGAATTGCAGAGTCTGAGAACGCGCGTGAAGGCACTGTCGGAGACGGTCGAGGCTTTAACGGCAAAAAACGCGCTTTTATTGGCGGAAAAAGCGGCGGGACAGTGGGTCTCGACTTCCGCCGGTGGTGGCGAGCAGGTGACGAGTCTGGTGCTCGGTTACGTGCAGGAAATCGAGGAGTTGCGAGCTCGTCTGCTCGAGGCCGAGGCCATGTATCAACAATTGAAAAAACGACAAATTCAGGTAACAAAAATAACCCCCTCGTATGCAGAAATTTTAGCGGTAATTTTTCGGAAATATCACGGAAAATTATACTTTTTTTTGACAAACAAAATACGATACGAATATAAATAGTTTCGTCGAGAATCGATTTTTTGGGAAAAAAACAAAAGTAGCCACCCGCTCGCAACCGGAAGTCGTACGGAATATAACATCTTCCCGGGTATCTGACCGCGTTTTCGCGTCGAGAAAATTTTCGGAAAACGAGTTTTTCGAAAAAAAAGAGAAAACTACGATTTAAAAACGTTTCCTCAAGGTGCACGGTGCGAATCCGTACGGCGACGCTTCCGGCAACTTTCCGAGCCTCGATTCGTCGTCGATTCTCGCCGAGGCGAAGAAGGAACTGCGGAAGGAGCGTGACGCCCTGGCGGCGCTGAAGGAGCATCAGACGCAGGTTTCGACGACGACGACGACGACGAGCGCCAAGGACGACGACGACGACGTCGAGGGCGACAACACGGAAAACGGTCAGGAATCGTTGAGCGAGGACGATTCCGAGGACGACACGGACCGCAAGGAGGAGGACGAGGAGGAAGAGGCGATGGGTCGGGAGCTGGAGGCTCTGACGTCCGACATCGACGTCAAGCAACGTCTGATCCAGGAACTGGAGCTCTCGCAGCGACGCCTGCAAACGATGAAGCAGCACTACGAGGACAAGCTCGCCCAGCTCCAGGCGAGGATACGGGACACCCAGGAGGAGCGGGACAAAGTTCTGTCCTCGTTGCAGCAGCAGCCAGCGCCGCCAACGGAGAAAGTGAAGAAACTCCGGGACGAGTACGAGAAGAAGCTGTCGACGATGCAGAAGGAGGTGAGGATGCTCCAGTCGGCGAAGAAGGAGCACGCGAGGCTCCTGAAGAGTCAGTCGCAGAACGAAAATCGTCTACGGGGATTGAAGAACGAGCTCGCCGAGATGAAGCGGGCCAAGGTCAAACTTTTGAACAAGATGCGCGAGGAGGCGCAGCGCCACAAGGAGAACGAGCTCAGGCGCAATCGCGAGATCGCCCAGCTGCGCAAGGAGAGCCGGAGGAACGCCAATACGATAAGAAGCCTCGAGGCCGACAAACGCATGAAGGAGGTCGTCCTGAGGCGCAAACAGGAGGAAGTCACCGCGTTGAGGAAACGCGATCGGGGATTGAGCAAACGCGTCGCCGGTCGCACCGCCGTCAAGCAAATCAATCCCAAGGCCATGAAGCAGCGCTGGCAGACCTTCGAGAGGACGATCACCAAGCAGGCCCTGGCGAAACAGGCCGCCGCCGAAACCGAGAGGGAGATGGAACGCTTGCTTCAGGAGCGGGAGGAACTCGGCAGGGATCTCGAACGCACGCAGAAACATCGCGACAGCGTGGCGGCCGCCAGAGGCGACACCGCCGACATCGACGAGGACATCGACAACGTCAAGAGCAAAATCAGCTACTTGCAGGTAAGCGACGAGAGGAAAACAAAGTTTTGTCCGGCTGCGATGTCGGACTTTTGAAATTTTGAATTTTAGAACGATTTTAACGAGAATCCCACTTTTCCGTCTTTTTCCGTCTGATGTCGGAAAACTCTCGAGTGGAAGGAAAACAAAGTTTTGTCCGGCTGCGATGTCGGACTTTTGAAATTTTGAATTTTAGAACGATTTTAACGAGAATCCCACTTTTCCGTATTTTTCCGTCTGATCCCGGAAAACTCTCGAGTGGAAGGAAAACAATGTTCTGTCCGGCTGCAATGTCGGACTTTTGAAATTTTGAATTTTAGAACGATTTTAACGAGAATCCCACTTTTCCGTCTTTTTCCGTCTGATGTCGGAAAACTCTCGAGTGGAAGGAAAACAAAGTTTTGTCCGGCTGCGGTGTCGGACTTTTGAAATTTTGAATTTTAGAACGATTTTAACGAGAATCCCACTTTTCCGTCTGATCCCGGAAAACTCTCGAGTGAAAGGAAAACAAAGTTTTGTCCGGCTGCGATGTCGGACTTTTGAAATTTTGAATTTTAGAACGATTTTAACGAGAATCCCACTTTTCCGTCTGATCCCGGAAAACCCTCGAGTGAAAGGAAAACAAAGTTTTGTCCGGCTGCGATGTCGGACTTTTGAAATTTTGAATTTTAGAACGATTTTAACGAGAATCCCACTTTTCCGTCTTTTTCCGTCTGATGTCGAAAAACCCTCGAGTGAAAGGAAAACAAAGTTTTGTCCGGCTGCAATGTCGGACTTTCGAAATTTTGAATTTTAGAACGATTTTAACGAGAATCCCACTTTTCCGTCTTTTTCCGTCTGATGTCGAAAAACTCTCTAGCAAAAACTTTTATGGATATTGTCGTTATATATCCAGTGAATTTTGTCTGAAAATCAAATTGACGAAAAGAAAAATCTCCTGCACACGCGCACAGGACAGTATAGAGGAATGTCAGCGCGACATGATGGAAATGGGCGACGTTGAACCCGAGAGCGAATCCGGCGTGGAGGGTCTGATATCGACGATAAAATCGATCGACGAGGCGCAGTATCTTCTTCAGCGTATGCTGGCCTTCACGATCGAGCAGAGCTGCTCCGCGGCTCAGCGACAGCTGGAGGTTCGCGACATGGAATCGCGATTGAATCAAGTGGCCCAGGAGTGCGACGTGCAGCATCAGCTGCTCGATCACGTTTTGCACGATCGCGATCTTTTGTCTCTCACAAACAACCATCACGCCAATCCGATCGCTTACAGCCCGCCGAGCTCTCGAAGTTCGTCACCCGACAAGTGAGTCGTGTTTTTCTCTCATTTTTCCCGCCGTTCCCAAGATTTTCGATGAAAATCGAAAATTCGACAATAACGATATTAAATAAGAATCGCAAAATCGTTCACAAAAAAAAAAAATTCGTTTATCTTTATCGGATAAATCGTATTTCCGCAAAAATTGTTTTTTTTTTAACGTTTTGCCTTCCAGCGGTTTGTCGAAAACTTTGTTTACAAAACAAACGATATCTCACGCCTTATTTTTGTAGCTAATGAAAATTGGAAAAAATGAGGAGTAATTCAATTGCGAGATAAAGCGACGTTCCGTATCTTATCAATTTTTTCCCCCACAGTCTCTTATCAATTTTCGATTTTTGCAATGCTTCGTTCGTTCCTCCGAGCAATTTTTCATCTTTCCTCCGCTCTTTCGTTTCGCCTTCCCCGCAAACGTCGCGTGTTTTTCTCTCTCGAAAAAACAAATGAAAAGAAAAAGCCCTGCTTCTCTGCCCGCGACAGCAGCGAGACTTACACTCAACTCTCCAACATGGAGGTCAAACAGAAGAGCAACAAGGTGAGACGAAGAACGACGCAGCCTCAGGAGCTCCTTTACGGGGTCACCTCAATGACGGAGAGCCTCAAGGTCGACGAGCAGAATCAAAATCACAATCATCCATTGACGAGGGTGCCGAGCGCACCCGGAAGTTTGAAGTAAGTCGACTCCCCCCCTCTCCAGAAATGTTTTCTTAAAATTCCTCACGATTTTTGGATCGATGTATTTTTTTTTCAATTTTTTTTCAATTATCTCGTCAAAGTCCCCGACGATTTCGTGGGGTTAATGTTTTCTTGTGACTTTTCTTCTTCTTCTCGTCAAATCCGCGCGTTGTTTCACCTCAGGGGGTTGGTACTGACGAGGGGCTCGCACGGGAGCAGCGCCGCGGGTTCGCCGACCCTGGCGAGGCGCGACAGCACGTCCCCGAGGCCCTTGCGTCGTCCTCTGCATCCCGGTGGTGGTTCCATGTGAGTGACAGTCCTACGACTCGCCTTTGTACTCGTAATCCTCGTAATTCTCTGCATCGAAACCCTCTATCGCGCGATTTGCGCCCTCTTCCCCTCGTGATCGTAATCGGCATTACCAATCGCGTAAAATCTCTTCGTTGCTTCTTTTCGGGCGAAGGTAATCGCGACGAATAGTGACAAAATTCAATCCTCGATCGTCGATCTCGGGGAAAATTAATGTTCCTCCTCGTTTCGCTGAAATAACCGCGAGATGTGATAACGGAATATCGAGAAAAAAGGAAAAACGCCCGAAAGTCGAAGAAGCAGGTGTGCGATCAATTTTCTCACCGAAACGCGAAATTCCCTCCGGCTGCGCGACGCGAATTGTCGCGCAATCGTCGATAAATGTTTCCAACGTTGTTTCTCTAATTTTCAACGAAATTACATAAAATACAACACGAATATCTGCGAATGTACGCGAGAAAGCTTTGATTCGAGATGTCGACTGGAATATTCGAGTTTTGTCTTTTGAAAAAGAAACGAGAGAGAGAGAGAGAGAGAGAGGGGGAGGAAAAAAACGCGTTTGATAGCCGTCGTTCGTATCGAAGCGAAAAGATATGTCATTTTTTTTCTCCATTGTCGCTCCTCCCTCACGAAGTGTACAGTTGATGTAACGAATAAATAAACATTGATCGATGAAATCATTGAGCACAATCACAGGATCGTCCCGCGGTGAATTTTTCTCATCGCGAACGTCCGAACGTTTCCCCTTTCGTTGTTCCTTTGTTTTTTTTTTTAATCTCTCACAAATCACAATCGCCCTCGTAGTGTCGCATGCCAACGTTCGTATGCACTCGCTATAATCCGCGATTTCTCTTTTCGCAACATCCCGCAGAAAAAAAAAAAATGAAAAAGAGAAGAATCGCGAACGCCCGTACGCGTTTGATTCTGCTCGTTTTCGACTGGCTGCAAAACGAAAAAAAAAAAACCAATAATATCGCTGTTGACAGTAATAATAATATTTCATAAAATTAATATCGCATAATTGTCGTCAATTATTTGCTCATTATAATATATCATAACGATATTCAATTATATTTAATATAATATTTTCTATTATTATTATTATTATTATATTATATAGTATATTATATATATATTACAAATATAATTGAATATGTTATTGCAATAAATCAATAATTCATAATAATTGTACACGACAGTGTCACGATATGTTTACTGATGATTTTTCAAATAACAATAATAGAGATTTTCGATCGAAAGCGCGAGCATGATGGCAATGATAATAACGATAATTGACGCAAAACGCTTTATAACGGCTTGGTAACATTGCTGTGTTCTAACAAACGCGACGAGCAGGGAGCAAGTAGCCCATACGGATATTTCGTCGCCGCCTGGCTCCCCGACGATTTATCGGCGCTTCAACAGCCGCGAGGAGAACGTTTTTTCCCGTCTGACCGCGACCAGACAATCGCTGCCGTCTGATCCGCAGCCGAGCAAGGGCGTCATCTCGCAGTTTCCCGGAAAGGTGAACGAAAGATTCGACGTTATTAACGACGGAGATGAAAAATTGCACCTTTCTCTCTCGTTTTCTCGTCTTTTTTTTCAGGTCCAGCCGAGAGCGCCGCTGCAGTGCACTCATGTGGCGGAAGGACACAGCAAAGCGGTGCTCGCTATTTTCGCCACCGAGGATCAACTCTTCAGCGGATCGAAGGGTGAATATTCAGTAACATCGTTGCTTTTTTTTCCGATTATTCGTCGCGAAATCGTACAAATCACAATCCTGCTTTTTGGGAAAATCTTCCAATGATCGTAGCGATAAAAAAAAATCTCGCGAAAATCGCGAAGGTCACGACGAAAATCCTTGAAACGAAACAAAAAAAAGCGAGAAAAAAACCCTTTTCTATCGTTTTTTCCGCAGATCGAACGGTAAAAGTGTGGGATTTGGGAACAGGCCTGGAGAATTTGACCCTGAGCGGTCATCCGAACAACGTGGTGGCTGTGAAATACTCGACTTATCATCGATTGCTGTTTTCCGTCTCCGCCGCGTATGTCAAAGTTTGGGATCTTCGCGCGGGCAACAATTGCGTGAAAACGTTGTTCTCCTCCGGTCAGGCGCAGGGCGGGCCGATATCGTTGGCCACCCCGTCGCGCACCCTTCAGATTCCCGTCGGCGAAACGACGATAAACGACCTCGCCCTCAGCCTCGATCACACGGAATTGTACACGGCCTCGAGCGACAAAGTTCGCGTGTGGGACGTGAGAAAATTAACATACTCCGGACGTCTCAGCACCCCTCACACGGCGGCGGTCATGTGTCTCGCGGTCGCCGACGACGCCAGAGTCATCGCCGGGAGCAAGGACCATCTCGTTTCCCTCGTCGACGCCAATGCGTCGGGACAATCGGCGAGCCTGGCGCCCCCTCATTACGACGGCGTGCAGTGCCTCGCCACCAGCGGCTCCACTTTGTTCTCCGGTCGGTTTCTTCGCCGATACAAAAAAAAAACGCGGCTTTTCTCACGCTTTTTTCGCCAATTACCACATTTTGCAATCTTTCAAGGTCATTCGATTTAACTTTTCTTTTTCTCGTTGGAAACATACACAAAACTGGGAAAATGGTAGAAGAGGCATGAGATTCCGCGTTTTTACGATGTCTTTCGATCTCAATTTCCGAAAAAGAATTGAAAATTAAAACGACGGCAAAAAAGTGACGAAAAAACGTGAAATGGGGGTTTTTTTCGCAAACTTCGACAGGTTCGAGGGACATGTGCATAAAGCGTTGGGACTTGAGCAAAATGGAGCTCGTACAGTCGTTGAACAACGCTCACAAAGACTGGATACTGGGGCTTTGCACGGTGAATTCGGGGTCTGTGATGGTTTCCGGTTGTCGGGGTGGAGTTCTGCGCGCCTGGGCGGTACCGAAGGACGAAACGGGCGAGTGCACCCTCATGGGCGAGGTGAGAGCTCACGGCTCCGCCATAAACGCCGTCGTCACCAATCAGCAGCACATTTTCACCGCCAGCAAGTGAGTTGAATTTTGAAAATCGAGAAAAAAAAACGCAGACGAAAAATATCCTCATTTCGTTATTTTCTCGGGTAATTATTTTTCTTGGGGATGTGATTGCAGCTCCGGCGACGTCAAGCTGTGGCGCATACCCGAAACATTTATCGCCATGTCCAGCTCCACTCTCTCCCTCTAATTCTCGCTTTTCTCCGTCTCGCTTTTCGTCCTGACGCTCGTCCTCTCGATCCTCGTTCTCGTTTTGTCATTCTCTCGTCGCGACTGACGAATTATTATAAAAAAAAAAAAAAAAATTGGAAAACCTCGGAAAAACCTTTTTTTCCTCGTTGATCCAAGTTGATTCGCTCATTTTGGTTTTTTTTTCCCGCACACTCGACTTTTCCGTCCGGCTCACGGGAAACGCGGGAGAAAAGTTGTCAAAAAGATTGCGCGTTTTGAGAAAAAAAAACGATGCCACTTTTCCCGGACGATTCGCCTCGCGATTGGTTTTTTTTTTTTGGAAATTGAAGAATCTCGGAGACGGAATGAATTTTCGATGCAGAGTGCACTCGAAGAGTACTGAATATCAAAAAGAAAAAAAAAACAATCGAAAATCTTCGATTCTCGAGTTTTTTTTTCGTCTCGATGCTTTTGGGTTTTTTCAATCTTTTTCGAAACCCGGAAGGCGACCGTTCGGTGCGACGAGAAAATGGCCTTTCTTCGTTTTTTTTTTGGCATTCCTCCGTTTTTGTTAATTTTTTCGTCGATGTTTCGGTGTCTCCTTGATTGTGTCATTCACCGCATTGTCTCTTGTTCCTTTGCATGGTTTTTTTCGGCTTCGCAACGACAACGACGATCAAAGTGACGAAACGATTCGACTGTGGAGCCACTGCAAGCGGGAGCCGAGGACCTTCCAGAGGAGCAATTCGCTAAAGTGTTAACGCTCGTGCAAAAAAAAATAATAATAATAATAAAATAGGAATAATAGGATCGTTTCGGCACGGATCCGATCGATTTTCCGTTCTCTTTGATTTTATAGGAAATTCGAAATTCGTTAAAAACAACAAAAAAAACGCTCGGAAAGAACGTTTTATTTTTTTTCACCGCGATTGTCTCATCTCGCGAATATTTTATTCAATTTTTAGCCGACATTTCGCCGATCGTCGGGTCGCTCGGAAAACTCCATTTTCGCAGCTCTCGTATTTTAACAATAATAATAGTAACGTTGGCGATTTGTTGGAAAAAAGGACGGAAAAGATTCTGAAAATTTTCAATACGCCCGAACTTTGTCGAAAAGTTTTATCGGGTTTTGCCTTTTTTCTTTTTCGTTTTGAGAAAATTGTCACCAACCGCCAAATATTCATCGCTTCGCGCACCACATTTTCTCGGGAAATTTTCGATTTGAGAAGCGGGATGGCCCGTGGAATTTTGAGCAAAATTCGAAAAAATCGCATTCCAAAATACGGACAATCTCGTGGAGAAACGCGACATTATTTTTCTGAAAGTACTCTGAAAGCCACACGTATGACGAATATTCTGAAATTTCATTCGGAAAAAAATCATAAAAATAGCGAAAAGGCTCGGAGAAAGACGAATTCCAGAATTCGCATTTAATTTCGATTCAATCGCAAGAGAAAACACGTTTTCTGCACAGTCGCCGAACAGTCGGTTTTTCACACGCTTTCAACGTTGTTGAAATTTTCATCACGTGCGATTGATTTTTTTTCTCACTTTATTTCGGTCTAATGCTCGAAGCGAAGACGCAACAATAAAACCCCGGAATTAACAACGATATAAATAAGAAAAGAAAAAAAAGATCGCTGTAAAAGACGAATTTTGTCATTAACGAAAAATCGAACGGCTCTAATGATATTATTTTTAGAACTTGGACGAATTGATCATTTTTTTTCGTCGAGACTCGGCCGTTTTTTTTTTTTCCCGAGATAACAATTACAAAATACACCAGAGGCGGCGATAAAAGCCCGATATTTAAAGGGTGCTCAGTTTTTTTTAATACTCGACTTTCTCATTCAGAAAAATAGACTGATTATTTAATTGCATCGATGTATCGTTTTTTTTTTCTCGACATATATCTCGTTTTTTCTTTTGACGGAAGTCGGCCGAATCTCGATTTCGCGCGTTCGCGTTAATTATTTATTTCGTCGGTTTGAGAGAAACGGACGGAGGATATTATGGAAAAAAAAAAAAAAAAAGAAATCGACGATCGCCGCGCAAAATGTTGTCTGGTACGGATGGATGATACAATAATGATAATAAATATTCTAAATAAAACTCGTACGTGCTTTTGGCATTGTCTAGCATTCATTTTATTATGAAGAGGAAGAGCTTCGTTATTGGTATATTTACTCGTCGTACAAACAATAATTGTTGATTAATACTGTACAGTCTGAGGTCTCTGTGGGTCCCGAGTACGTGATATTGTCAGGGTTGAGGATTCAATTTTCTTCTGGAAGAAAAACAAAAAAAACATCGTTTGATCAAGATTTTTCTTTCTCCGCAAAAATCTTTTATTTTTTTCTTCCTCCCCAAAATTTCGTATTATCTTCGAGTTTGTTTCGGCGTTAACGTCAGTGAGAAAAATGCCATGAAATTTTTGTCAAATTTTGTATAATTTTTTTTTTTTAACGAACTTTTCGAAGATTTGAAATTGAGCTTTTTCGGGCTTTTTTCAGTCTTCGTTTCAGCGACAACGCTCTTACGCGTTAAGACTCCACCTTGGTTCTCGAAAACTTTGCGTTATTTTCGAAAGAATTTTGGAAAAAAAAAAAAAGGAATTATACTTATTTCAGTCTTAATTCTGGCGAGAAAAATCGCACGTCCGATTGCGTCAAACGGCCACATTGAGTGTCTCAAAAATTCGCGTTATTTTCCTACGATTTTTGAAAAACGCTGATAATAATAATTACTTCAGGCTAACTTCAATGAGAAAAATCCGTATGTCTAATTGCGTGGCCCTTAATTTCATAAAAAACAGCCGAAAACATCGATTTCGTGAGAATTTTCAAAAGCAACGAAGGTGAATCCTTTCGTCCTCAATTCCGTCAAACCTGTCCGTTAAATCGTCTCGTCTTACGATTTTCGAAAAGAGGAAAAAAAGTGGACGCAAAAATTGCAGCCTCGGACCAAAGAAATCTCATCGAGTTCGAACCTTTTTTTCTTCTTGTGAGCGGACAGAGATTCCTGTCCGCTGTCGTCGGCGCTGTCCTCCGATTGGCTGGAGTTGCTGCTGCTGCTGGACGAGCTGCTGGAGGATCCGCTGGACGAGTCGCTCGCGACCCCGGTATTCTCCTTGACGTCGATCTTGTCAGCGATCGCGGCGATTTCCGGTTCCTTTTCCCTCAGTACCTTGAGCCATTTTCTCGACAGTTTCGGTCTCCCTCTGACCTGCGATGATTTTTGTTGTTTTTTTTTTTATAAAAAACGATACGATACGAAAATACAAATAAAAAAAAACGATCGACAATTCTTGGGTTTGTTTCGTACCGTTTTGTGCCAAACTATGGGAAAATTGGTGCGGGAGCAAAAGTTCTGGGTGACCGCGATCGTCTCGTCCAGATTAAGAACGACGTGCCACCAGCCTCCGGGTACGAAAACCGTCTCGCCCGGGGCTTGAAGTATCTCGATCGGCAGACAATCCTGCGGCCAGCTTGGCAATTTCGTGCGCGGATAAATCACCGTGAACCACGTTATCGCCTCGTCCCGCTGTTTTCCACCCTCGCTGCCCGATACTTTCAGGATCTCGCGCGGTGTGTGCGTGGGAAACAGACACCAGCGCTTGTGACCGGAAATCAAGGCGTTCCAGGCGCTCGTACCCAGCGGATCTATGTGAATTCCCGTGCCTGTTTCGGAACGACGCGATTGTCTTTATTTACTTTCTCGTTGCCGCTCGGCGAACAGCTTCGAATGTCGATCAAAATCACGTTTCAAGGCTTCTCAAATTCACGTAAGCCGATGGAGAGAATTTCGTTCGAAAGATCGATTATTATCGATATTACCGCACCGGAAATATGGGATTTCAAAATTCGAGATATTTGTTCGACGTGTCTTCAAGTTTTTACATATTTCTGAGAAACCCGGAAACATCAAATTCGAGTATTTTCTCCAAGTTATCCTCCTCCTCGTTATTAAAAGTGGTAATTGCGATTTCTACATTTGAATAAACGACTCGTCGTGTTTTTAAGTTTATGAATATGAATAATAACATTGAATTTCCGAAAAAATCGTCATGTTCGTTGCGATCGAGCTTATAAGAGCCTGCGGGGATTTACCGACCGGATCTCGCAGGACCCATGACGAACCAGCGATAAGGTGGCCTTCTGTGTTCGCCGGCGTGCTGAAACAGATCGTCCCTGAAGTATTTTGGAATAGCGTAATCCTCCAATAATTTTTGTCTACGAAGATGCTCCCCGAACGAACTGTCGAAGATGTAAAGCGGCGAATCGTCGTCGTTGTTCATCATGTAACGAATGTAATATTTCATCTTCATTTTCACGCTGTAACCTTCGTTATCTTCGCCGCATTTGAATTTTTGATTACGATATTTTTTCACTAGCCTCTGCGTCGACGTAAAAAAAGAAAGAAAGAATGAAAAACGCATCTCCGAAGCAGATGACGTCGTTAATCACGTCGAGGAGGAGGAACGTACCTCTACGGTCCATTTGTATTGGGCCTTCCAGTCTGCCTGAACACCTTGGATTATCACAGGTTTATAAGGTTTTTCGTAACGTTCTATAAACTCGGCGGGCAAAACTTGACGCTCGACGATTCTGTCTACGTTATCATGAAAATCCCAGTAAGGCTTGAATCTCCTCGAGTAACCGTGCTGCGTCCATGCCGCTTTGTCCGCGAGTTCTGCAACATCCGATTTTCTCGAAATTTCGCTTTTTTTTTTCTTTTTTGTTCACTTCGAGAAACGATTTCGTTGATAACTTCACCATGATTTTTCGCTCGATCGAGGAACGGAGAGAATGGAAAGTCGGAGGTCGCTAACGGACGAGGAGAATTTTCGGAGAATTGACATTGCAAGGTCAACGGAAATTTTCGGCGAAACAAACGGCGTTGCTGACAATGAATAACGAGGTAATTGTTGGCCATGGAGTATTGCGAGGAGTGGGAAAACAAATGCGCGATTCGAAGCGACGAATTTCATGGGAAGAGAGCGGAATGATAAGACGATTTTGAGGTTAAAAATGCGCTCACCCGGTCTCGCTTTTCTCTTGACTTCCTTGATGCGTTTCTTGGCCCGATGATCGATCCCCGTTTCATCGTTCATGATTTGACGATAATTCCGATTGTTCGATCGACACTAACAATATAAACGTTGTTGTTGCTTTCTTTTTTTGCTAATTTAAACCTAATGAAAAAAAAAAACGTATTTACAATTTATAACTCCGTAAAACATAAAAAAACACGTTAACACGACGCGCGTGTGTGTGATTAACTGTAAATATATACATATGGATTGTCGTCGCTGTTTTGCCGCCAGGTGGCGCTTCGGTGCGTCAATGACTTTTGTCACGTATGTCGCTTTTTCCGCATCATACGCGAAATTGAATAGAATTTGAAGATTTTTGATCGAAAGGGGATCGAAAGACGAGCTTCACCATCGAAAGATAGATATTCTGCCTGGTATTTCACTGGAGATGTGAGGAAAAAAAGTTCGGCGAATAATCAGAACGCGACGCGAGGCGGGGCTTGCCTACGTGACAAGAGTCATGTCAATAATGAGATTCCACGCGACATCCGTCTATTTACAGTTATACCGCACCGTTGAAACATCGATGTTTTCACGATCGAAGAAAAATCGATTTTTGGAGTTCATTAACATTACGCGTTAGAGGTATATAGAGGTAAAATTCAACGAAGAAGGAACGTTCGATATCCGAAAGACCATTTAAACTTGACGTGAAAAAGGGGGAGGGGCGCGCAAATGTGTCACGCCGGCATGCATATTGTTATTCAAGCTATTTTCAACGTTATCCAAGTACAGCACGGGCAATGTTTATTCTCTCGTTCCCTATTAATTTTTATCGAATCGAGAGCCCATGCCTTCGCGAGGGAGGCTGAATAGGTCTCTCGTGCGCACGCGCCGCGATGGACGCGACACGACGAGCGAGAGAGACACTGCGCGGTTAGACAGAGCGCGAGCGGGGGGGATAGAGGCGCGCGACGCCATGTTTTGATGTGTTCGTCCCCCTCGCCCTCCGCAGACCCTGTTCCGCGCTCGTGTACGGGAGCGCACACACGGACTCCATTCCGCCAGTGTTTTCGGTCGTGGGACTCGCGTGTTTTTCCCCCGTGGCTGTGTTAATTATTCGCGCGAACTGCTCCCCCTCCCCGACGCCCGCCCCGCCGGACCAGCGATCGAAAAAAAAAACATACAAGCAAAGTTTTTCGTTGTGTTCGGGTTTTTTTTTTCATTTGCTCTCGCCGATTTTCGAGTGTAAACGGACACGCGGCGTCGGGCCTCGTCGCTCGATGAAAAAAACGTGCCGTCGCAGAGGAGCCGAGGAAGAAGAAAATAAAAAAAAAAGTAGTTCGCGCCTGGAGTGGTACGCGTTTGTGGATAAGCTTAGACACGAACACAGAGACGCGCGAGATTGATTTCGATGTGCGGGAAAGCAAGCGCCGCGACGGAGCGGGGGGAGTCCGCGAGCGTCGTCTACGCGGTGATGTTATCCTAGTGTCGGGTGAAAAAACACAAAAATCCCGGAATACTAAAAGGGTTAGAAAAGTTGGGGATTCACATCGGGGGGAGGGGGAATTTATCTCAAGCTCCGTCACTGGTGGAAAACGTCGAAGGGAAAATCTTCCTTCGGTTCTTTCTCTCTTTCTCTCTGTCTCACTCTCTCTCTCCCTTTTAACCCCTCCCCGCTCGCGCTTTTTCCTCTTCCTCGTGACATCGCGACTACCCCGCTCATCAACGTGATACCACGTTCGCGACGAGTTTTTTTTTTTCGTAAGCTTTTTTTTTGCCAAATCAAAGATCGAACAACAGTAAGATGGAACTACGATTACACTCGCCTGCAGGAGCGGAACCCATTGTTTATCAGTGGCCTCTCACTTCCGGATCTGGATCCGTGAGTAACACCGAATTTTCGCTCGTTCGAACTTGTTACAATCGTGTGTTTTTCTTTGGCTCTTTTTTTTTTTCGACGATTGTTATCATGGCGTCTCAGGAGCGTATGACATTCTCATCGTGTTTTCATTTCATCTTTTCGCGCGGACGCACCGTTTCGCCCAACAATTCTTTTATCTCTTGAGATGTTTAGCGACGCGTTCTTATCATTGTTGTCGCCCCCTCCTCCCCCGCCGCGCTGTTTTATTATTCGCCGCTTTGCGCCGCCCCTGATCCTCATGCGAATCTTCACGTTCCTTTTCCCCTCAGCTGTTTTCGCGAAAATGGCGGCCATTTTTTTTGTTTCTCTCATTTCCCCTCTCTCTTTCGCGTGTCGCGCATTTTTACCGCGTTCGCGCAAAACTTTTCACGTGTCTTTTTTTCCGTTCCGAATATTTTCGTGCGTCTTTATTTTTACGCGCGAATTGTTCTCCCTCATGTTTTTTCCCCATCCTTCGCCGAGTATGAAAAGAAAAAAACAACATCGAATTTACACGCAAATTTCAGTTTTCCCAATTTTTCGATAAAACATACACAGAAATATGCGCCGGACAGTTTCTTTTTAGTCGTTTTTCCATGTTTGTTTTTTTTGTGATATGTGAATTCGGCGATTGGAAATAAAAATGAAAACTGACGCACAGGATCGTCATGACGGAGCGTTGGACGTCGTCGAAACGATGAGATGGGTGTGCGAAGATTTGCCCGATCTGAAATTGCCGCTGGAGAACAATATACTCTGCAGTTACGACACGAGGGATTACGAGAGCATGAAGAATCTCTGCGACAGATTTAACAGAGCTATCGATAGTCTGGTGCAGCTGGTGAGTACTTTCTTTCCTTTGACCTCTCTGCATCTGCGTCAAACTTGTGAGTAAAAATAACAAAGAGAAAGAAAAATGCGTACTCATTTTCGAAATCGATGAAAAACAATGGAAAAAAACATCCTTGGTAATTTCCCTGCCGATATAATTGTCGAGTTGTTTCAGCCAAACTGAACATCGTCGAGAATCGCATGGGTAAGCAAAGCGATTAACGTTCGAAAAGCAAAAACAAAAAAAAACATCGACGTTGATCGTAAAAACCAAAATGGACTCGAGCGACGAATTACAATTACGTCGGTTCGTCCCATGTGCTCTTTTTTTCCACTCTTTCGCATTTATTTCCATTCGCGAAGGTCGCGAAGGAAATTTCGTTTTTCCTTAATCGCTAACCGAGACAAAATACAACAGCCATGGAAACTTTGAGAGAAGAATTTGTCCTTCGGTTCTTCCGTCTTGTTCATTCTTTGCCCTCTTTCGCATGTATCGCCATTCCCGGCTGACGCTCTCCTCCGCAAGACCTTTCGTCGCTCCCCGAATTTGGCAAAGCCGCTCCGTCAAAATTTCCCTCGAACCCCGATGACGCTTCGCTCTGCCTCCGCGCAATGTGAAAAAATGAGAATCTAAGGTCGTTGATTACAAACGAAACGCAGGAAAAGGGTACGAGTCTGCCGTCGCAGAGGCTCAACAAGCGACCGAGCAGAGGCCTCTTGCGTCACATACTCCAACAGACTTACAATCAGGCCGTCGTGGAGCCCGACAAGTTGAATCAGTACGAGCCTTTTTCACCAGAGGTCTACGGCGAGACGAGCTACGAGCTGGTTTGCCAAATGATCGATCAAATCGACGTTACGGAGGACGACGTCTTCGTCGATCTGGGCAGCGGTGTCGGACAGGTTGTTCTCCAAATGGCTGCGGCTACGCTCTGTAAAATTTGCCTGGGCGTCGAAAGAGCCGACGTTCCATCGAGATACGCTCAGGTATATTTTCCCAAAAAAAGTACTCTCGCCGGAACGAGAATAGAAAACGGAAGGAGACAGTTTTTAATATCGGTCTTGTTTTTTTTTTTATTAATTTTTTTTTTCCATCCACTCTGCGGAATATTCCAGAGCATGGAGACGAATTTTCGAAAATGGCTGAGCTGGTACGGCAAACGCTGCGGTGATTACCGACTGATAAAGGGCGACTTTTTGGCCGACGAGCATCGCGAGAGCATCACTGGCGCGACCATCGTATTCGTTAATAATTTCGCTTTCGGTCCGACCGTGGACCATCAGCTGAAGGAGAGGTTCGCCGATTTGCGGGACGGCGCGCGTATCGTCTCCTCGAAATCCTTCTGTCCGTTGAACTTTCGCATCACCGATCGCAATCTCAGCGGTGAGTAAAACTCTCGCGAGGAAACGCGATTTCAATTTTCTCCGAAAAGATCTCAGCGTTCCGCGCGTGATTATCGCTGCGATCGTTAAAACTCGGCGCAAAATGGCTGAAACTTTGATTTTTTCAACGATATCTCTCATTTCGATGGAAAAAAAAGTGCAAATTGCTTTTTGCCGCGATTTGCATGTTTTTCGAAGGTATATTCAGCGTCCGACTCGAAATTAACACCGCGAGAGTGAAATCTCAGCTGAGAGCTTGATTTTATCGAGAATATTCGCGATTTTTTATGGATAATTGCGTTTTCAATCGCGCTAATGCGAATTCCGAATTGTTTTCGACGCAGACATCGGCACGATAATGCACGTGTCGGAGATGTCGCCGTTGAAGGGCTCGGTATCGTGGACGGGAAAGCCGGTATCGTATTATCTGCACGTGATCGATCGTACGAAGCTCGAGCGTTATTTTCATCGTTTGAAGAACAACAAGCAGGGAGGCGGGGGAGGAGGTCCGGACATTGAAAATTCCGATTCTGTGATAAGCAATACTGCCAGCAATAGTAGTAAGATTTCCGGACGAGGTGTCGACCGTAACGAGAGGGCGAAGCGTGATTTTTTGCGCCAATTCGACAGTCCGAATAATTCGGAGCAGTTGGGTAGCGCGAGCGATTCCGATCTCGACGAGAATAACGCGAAGGCGCGACGTCAGACGTCCAAGATCCGCCGGAAGTTGGGCGGAAAAGTGGGTGGCGCTGGTGTCGGCGGCGGCGGAATCGGCAGACCAGCGGCGAGGGGAAGACAACGCGGTCGCGGGGTTAAAAAAGCAAAGCCGAAGAAAACCATCAACATATCGGGTCTCGATTTGCTGCACAGTCAGACGTTGCTCAGCACGTCGCCGCAGGCGATCGGCAAAAAACTGCCTCCGGCGCCTGGCTGCGTCGATCAACATTTGTCGTCGCTCTCGATGTCCCTTCAGTCCCACGCTGCCACCGTCCACGAGGAGCTCAGCATACCCTCGGCGCCATCCGCAACGCCCTACGCGCTGCAGATTCTTCTCGATCTTTTCAGGTGTGAATTTACTCGTCATCTCAGCTCAAACATACTCTCTCCCACTCTTCTTTTCTTTTGCCACGTTTTTCCTCGTTATTCATCGTTGTTTCATCTCCTTCCGATTCAGCGTGTTCTTTCGTTCGAAAAACATGAATTTTTTCTAATTTCCGAAACTTGTCGTGGCCATGTTTGTTTCCCAAACGCAGAGATCAATTTATGGGTATATTGGACTCGATGAGAACGCCGTCTTATCGGGCGACGGTAAACGCCGATTTGGCGAAGGAGCGCGAGAGAAATACCAAGCTGCAGTCGCGCGCCGCTCAACTCGAGAAACAGATCAAAGTCCTGATCGACGACAGCGTCGCTCTGTTGAAGGCGCGAATGACGGAATTGGGCATAAACGCGACGTCCCCCGGGGATCTTTTGGCCAAAGCCAAGGAGATTGTCCTGCGTCACAAGCAGCTTCAGGCAAAGGCGAGCAAACTTCAGGCGCAGGTGTCGTCCATGGAAACGGAGCAGACGCGTCTGACGGCGTTGAGGCATCAGGAACTTCAGGAAAAATACAACAGCCATGGAAACAGCGTTCCTTCGCCGAGCCAACCGCTCACGCAGGATTATATCCTGAAGGAAATATCGACGACGCTCTCGCAACGAAAGAAACTACACTCTCAGGTAGGACTTTTTCCTTCCTTTGTTTTTTTGGTTCTGCGGGATGAAAAAGTGAATAAAAAGTGAAAATGGGAGAAATAAAGAGGAGCGTAAAAACCATAATTTCAGGTGTCGAAGCTGGAGCACGAGTTGAACGCGTTGGAACGAGCGACGAGCGAGAAACAAGCGGCGGCGCTCGCGCAGCAGCAGCGCGACGCCCTGGCGAGTAAACACGCGCAGAATCATCATCATCATCATCATCATCATCATCATCCACAGCATCAACATCATCATCATCATCAGCAGCATCAGCAGCAGCAGCAAACGAACGGCAAAGCGGGCACGTCGCGTAAGAATCGCGAAGGTCGTTCAAGGTCGCAGGAATGGCCGGACGTGCCGGACATCGGCAAGATTCAGGAGAACAATCCGGAGATACTGGCGCAAAAGATTCTCGAGACCGGAAGACAGATCGAGGCCGGTAGAATACCGTCGAGGCAGACTTCCGCCGGAAGTGCGAACGCCAACGGCTTGAGGACGCGTTTGCCGCAGGCGAATTTCAACTTTTCCGCGTCCGGGGGGCCGCCCGCTTCTCAGGCAAACTCCAGGGATAACTTGGGCAGAGTTCAGGAACCACCGAGAGTCGCCAATTTCGAGGATAGATTAAAGTCCATCATAACCAGCGTGTTGAACGAGGATCAGCAGAATCGCAGTAAACAGCAGCAGCAGATGATGCAAGCGCAACTGGCGGGACAGCAGAGCGAGCCCGACCGGAAACGCGCTGCTCTGCCCTCTAACGTCACTACGCCCGATTACACGCAGGTACGACTCTTCTCCGCCTACTTTTCTGGCTGAGGAGCATTGAAATTTTCATGTAAACGGTGCACGGAAATATCCGGTTTTTTTTCTAGCCAGTTACTTTGAGTTATTTAAAGGAAATTAATTGATTGCTTACGTTTCGAATTTCATTAATATATTCATCTGTGTGTATAATTCATTGATCTCGCTGCTCTTTTGCGTCTGGTGAAGGTTTCACCGGCGAAACTGGCGCTGCGACGCCATCTGTCGCAAGAGCGGTTAACGTCGCACATGTCTACGACGTCCGAGAGAACGTCCGTCGATTCGCGACAATCTGCTCATGAAACACGGGTGGTACAGCCTGTACCGGGAGGAGGTGGCGGTGCAGGCAACACCGGGCCCGCCGGCTTGCTCGGTACGAGAACGATCGGGGATCTTGTTAGCGGGGAAATCGAGAGAACCCTGGAAATATCGAATCAGTCGATAATCAACGCCGCGGTCGACATGAGCGCGATGATAAGACCGGAAGCCGTTTATTCTCCGATTAGTCGACCGACAAGTGCCGAAGGCGACACGGGATTGGCGACTTTGGCTCACGTTGCCAGTTACGCACCCTCCTCGACGGCTGTTTCAACCCCAACGCCCTCAGTCTCTTCTCGATCCTCCGTACTTTTTACGCCAGCTGCTCAACCCCAGAGGTAACCATATATATTCCCAAGGTCATTTGAAAGTTACCTCAAGGTCACTTCAAGGTCGTTTCAAGGACCTTCAAGGTCGTTTCAAGGACCTTCAAGGTCGTTTCAAGGACCTTCAAGGTCATTTCAAGGTCGCGTCAAGGACATTCAAGGTCGCTTGGCGAATTTCTTCGAATGTTCTTCTCCGATGAAAGGGAAATGATAATTCATAAGACTGGGTCGCTTCAGGTACACGCCGGTCCAACTGCCACGAGCCGACATAAAACCCTATCACGAGTCTTACTTCTCCGACAATCCGAGCCATCAGACGATATCGCAAACGCAGCCAGCGCCACCACTCCACTCTCACACGACTGCGACGACGGTGCAGTCGACTGCCAACGGAGAATTGCTGCCTGTCGAGGGTCTCGCAGCATCTTTACACGCGAGGATACTCAATAATCACACGGCACCCGGTAAAATCGAGAGCAACGCCGCACCAAGCAGAAGGTATGAGAAGAAACGAAAGAAAGCAACAAACTCATGAAAAATCGACTCGCGAGTGACTCACGTCTGTTTTTTTCTGTTTTTTTTCTTCATCTTCGTTCATCTTCGAAAGATATCAACCGTATCCGCGTTACGCGAGCAGCAGCAGCAACAGCAGCAACGGGAGCAGCGCCACAACGCCGCCCCAGCAACAGCAGCCGCAGCAGTCGATTCTCGTGAAAGGGGAAACGAACGTATCGTCGGTAAGCACGAGCGGCGCTCCTCTCAGTCCTCTTCTCGTCGAGCCGCATTCCAACACGTCGACACCGCTGGTGGACGAGCCGAACATGTCGAATCAGCGGCAGAGAAACGGCACCGGGGACGAGGGTGAGTAAAACAAATGAAAAAAGGATGTTAACAATCAAGAAAATATTTCGAAATTCTCAGTAAAATTTCTCATTCTTGCATCGTAGAAATTTTCATGTATCTAATTTTTCCCGAATCCTCAATCAGTCCGATGATCTTTATTTCCCGTGATGATTTTCAACATTAATTGACGATTATTCGATTTGTCCAAAATTATTTTTCGTTTTTTTTTTCAACCTACATTTTTCGCAAACCATCGAAAAATTTATATTCTCCGCAGCATCGTTGAAGTCATCGTGTTGATGACTCCCAACGTTATTGATGATTGTTCGATTTTCATAATGATTTTTCGATTTTTTTTTTTTCAATTCTCGATTCTGCAATTTGATTGTATCCTTTCGTCCTCTATTTTTCGCAAATAATTATCCCTCATCCCGTCGTTGCACTCACTGCGTTTATGATATCCAACTTTACTGACGATTATTCTATTTTTTTCATATATTTTGGTTTTTTCTCTTTTTTTTTGGTTTTTTATTGTTGTTGGTTGTACTCGTTAGATGCACTGTAGCTGTTTGTTGGTTAGCGCCTCTGTCTCTGTCGCACACACACACAAACACTCTCGAGACTCGCTCGCAACCCCATTCTTCAAGGCTTGTTTTTGGGTTAGAACAGAACAGAGGATTTTAAAAAATGATGAGAGACAAAAAGATATATATTGAGAAAGAGAGAGAGAGAGAGGGAGAGAAATTAATGGCTGCCTTTGGGTTTGGTTCGATGGTTGCTGGTGAGTTGTCCCACAGGGGTTGTTCAAAATTCTTCTTCTTTCTCACCTTTGTTCTTTTTTTTTACTGTTCGAATTTTCTTTTTCCGCCTCGTCTTTTATCCCTAGTAATGAATTTCGATACTTTTTTAAAACTCGTGAAATTTTCGTCTATTCTCGAAAAAAAAGAATAAAAAATGCAAGAAAATATAAACGCGAAGATTAAATTTATCGCGACGTTAAAAACGTTATTTTTTCCACTAGAGTGATATTACTCCGAAATTTGATTATACAAAATTAACGAACGTTGCGTTTTCGTGTTTTTCCGCCTCCGAACATGTGAGACATTCTCTCCGTTCTCCGCGATTCTCGTTTCGTCCCACAGGGGTCGTTTAAAATTCTTCTTCTTCCTCTTCTTTCTTTTCAATTTTTCCTCCTTATCTCGAGTCTACTTTTTTCGATATTACTTTGTTTTATATCTGATGTAAATTTGGTCTAATCCGCGCACTCTTGGAAAAATCTTTTTGAAAAAACTTTGCATTCGGATTGCGACCGTAGGATTTGCGTATTTTCATGAAAACAAGCCCGACTCGCTCTCTTCCCTGCATTGATTTTCGACACTTGTATTTTTTCGCAAACACCTGTGAAATTTAGCTCGCTGAAATGCACGAAAAAAGTTCGCGCAAGCCCGAATTTCTCTTTTCTTCTCGGATCGAACGTGCACCCGCGATTTTTCCATTCGAATCGTGATTCTCGACGTATTTTCAAAATCTTATAATTTCATACGCTCTTTTCTCTGCTTTTTTTTGCTCTAAAGACAAAATTACCGAAACTAAAAAGCGCAGCGAACAAATTTTCTTCTCCAATTCGCGCGAAAAAGTCTCAAAACCGCTCTAGCGGTTCTAGCAAAAATAAAGTATCTTCCAAAGTCCCTCGAAAACGGTTCGAACTGCGATGGTAAAGACGGGAAAACCAAAACCGGAAATGCGTCAATTTTCCCAAACGAGACGACTCGCTGGGACTCGCAATTATTCTCGAAACGAATGCGTTTTTTTCGTGATTCTATCGATCGTAAAATCACCGAGGCTCGAGCGGCTTATTTTCATGAAAATGTGAAAAATGTTCGATGAAAGTGCGAGGAAAAAAAAAAGACGGTGACCAGGGGCGGGAGGAATTTTCACGAAAATCCGGGCTTGCAGATGGCGAAACGGATTGGCAGGATCGGATTAGTTCGGGATTCGACAGATTGGTGGCGTTCGCGTCGACGGAACTCGACAAACGTCGAAGATCGACGGAGGGCGTCAACACGAGTCCCGACAGCGGTCTCGGCTGTTCGGACAGCGCGGTTATCGGCCCACCGCCGATCGCCCGTTCGCCCGACGAGGAGGCGCTTCTCGGACCACCGCCGAGGACGCCCTCGCCGACGAGTCCGAGACCGGCGAATTCAATGGCCGCTAACAGCGCCACCTCTTCTTCCTCGTCCTCCGTACCGTTGAAGTATCAGCGTCAAACGACGGATCCGGAGAGGCATCACTTTAAAAAAAAATTCTTTCATCGCGACTGGAATAATCCAGCCGGCAGCGGCGGGGGCAGCAGCACGAGTAAATTTCGTCCAAAGGGCAAAGATTGGGACTGGAACAATTCGGGACAGTGGCCGCCTCCCAACGGCGGCGAGCAATCTTAACCGTTTGTTTATCACGAAATTATCATCGATCGAACAGAGAGAGAGGCAAATTTTGCGAAATAATCGACGTTTACGACGAAGGAACATTTTTGAAAAAATCTTCGAGGGCTAACGACGCTAAATGCGCGTGTTTTTTTTTGACAATTTTTTTTGAGACGGAAATAGTGGACGATGGAACGACGATACTCGAGGAAGCGATTAAACTCGTGAATATTTTTGAAAAATTTCAAAATTATGCGTAATTTCCTTTGAAGAACCTCGCGATTTCCCCCTTAAACCGCATTCTCAAATCTAGCGAAATACGCGTGGGATTTTGGATGGGTTTATCTAAAGATTATTTTCGCGTGACAATTTTTTCTGCCGATTCTCAAATCTACGTTCGATCGCTTCGTGGAATATTACGTTTGTTTTGCTTCTTCCGCCGTCTCGAGAAAATTATCAAAAAAAAAAAAAAAAAACGGTGTCGTTACCCCTTAAGGATTCGTGGCACAGTGTCGGCACGTCCGAAATGAAGTTTCGCGTATCCGGCGATGCAGGGGAAATTTGCAAAAAGATTTTCCGGTCGATGCTCGGAATCGCGGCTTTTCCGAAAAATATTCGTTCGATTTTGCTTCGTCCCTCGTGGTACAGATTTTTTGTTCAGTCGGCTTGCGAATTTTGGCGAAAAGAAATCCGGCAAACGTCTCGTATCCGCTGTCAGATTTTTGGAATTCAAAAACCCTCGTTTACCCAGTTTTCGGAGAAATCCGACGATTCTTTCGAGTTTCTCACGTCGTATTGGATCCGCCATTTTGAATTTAGCAAATCCGACCAAAAATCGTGAGACTTCTCTTGAATCTTTTCCCGATGATGGAATTTTCGAAAACAAAGTTGCCGTTTTTGTCGATTTGTAAAATTGATTTTTGTTTTCGAAATTTTCGCACGATCGCCCGATACGGGAAATTTTCATTTCGATCTTAGTTTCAAATTTGACAGCGCCACGAATCTTTCAATCAGGATCGAGGAAGTGACGAGAATTTCCGGTCTGCGGATTTTCTTCGCGGGGAAATTATAGAAAAATTCTAGTTAGCGATTTGAATCCGGAATTTGGCGAGGGAAGCACGTGAGATTTTCGAGAAACAAAGAAAGATGGGAGAAAAAATCAAAATAACCCGAATTCAGCGGTTTTCTTGTGCTTTT
Source organism: Heteropelma amictum (assembly GCA_959613375.1). Classification (NCBI taxonomy): domain Eukaryota; kingdom Metazoa; phylum Arthropoda; class Insecta; order Hymenoptera; family Ichneumonidae; genus Heteropelma; species Heteropelma amictum. The sequence goes on along the minus strand of OY390721.1, from coordinate 3,011,778 downwards.
ATTTTCACTTCCGGTTGGAGAATTCCGGGGAAATAATCGTAACTTTCTCGATGATCGTATGAGAAGCTCTTCGTATTTATACAATAAAGCGAAAAACAATAGGGGATAAAAATACGAAAAGTTGCTCGCGAAATGCGCGGGCAATGAAAAAGGATGTGAAACGACATCCGGCAACGATTCTGGACGTAAATTGGAACTAATGTCAATTTTTTTTCGTCTTTCGTACAAGGCGGACTCTTTCTACGAGTAGAATTAATTGGAAAAACGGAGATAAGAGAAGAAAAACAAAAAAATGACGGCTGATCGTTGATTTTTATTCTCGAATTTTTCGTCGTGATCGAGGTTGGCTGATCGTCGTACTCTTCGTTTTTGTCGTACGACGTGTGATTTTTTTAGGCTAACGGTCGTTCGTTTTCGATCGAAATTTCCGCTTTTTTTTTCGTCTCGCGAGTATCTCGTCGTTTTTGTTTTTCCGAAATTTTCGACAGTCGGCCGTCGGTGATTGTTCGAATTTCGCGCTTTTCGTAATTCGCGAGAAAACAAACTCGAGAAAATCAGGCACCGAAGGCGCACAGAGCTCTCAATCCGTTTTTCCCGATAACGATAAAAAGAAAGAACGAAAGAAAGCAAAAAAAAAAAGAAAAAAAAACGAAAAGCGAGATAAACAAACTGTATAGCATTTTTCTACGTACACGTGCGAAAATGTGCCTGACGCGAATTTGTACAATTTTTACAGAAAACAAAAACAAAAAAAAACCTGAAAAAATCCGAGAAAAATCGTGGGAGAGGACGATTTACGTTTTTTTTTTTGCTTTTTTTTTCTCGCTGTCGATTTAATGCCAAAATGAGATTACAAAAGTGGAAATGCAAGAAAAAGAACTCGCTCGTTGCGTTCGTACTTCCGGTCGGCGAGGAGCAAAACGGCGGCGTTTCCTCGCCGCTTCCGGTTGCACGATCGTCGAGTCGACTCGAATATTTTACGAAAAGAAAAAAAACAATGAAAAAAAAAAAACCTTACAAAACCTTTGTGTGTTCGTTGCGAGTTTTTCCTGTGAAAAAAAGTGAAACACCGAAAAAGCCAAAAAAAAAAAAACAAAAAAAAAAGCTGGGCGAAAACACTTTTTATCGTCGCCATCGTCGTTGAAAACAAACAAAAAAAGTGACGAAAAGAAACAAAACGATCGTAACTCACGCGTTCGCTGTTGTACATATTTTTTACGATTAATTTATTACAACGGACAATATTTCCGGATGAAATTGTGGCAAAAGTTTCACTCGACGGCGAGGGGGAGAACATTTTCACGTCGAACGCGACCGAGATCTCCGCTGTTCGAGACGGAAATACGGTCGAAAGAAAAAACGAAGTATAGACAAATTGATATTTGTAATTAACGAAAGAACGGACGGGGGAGGATGAAAAAAGCGCGAGAGCGAGACGGGGAGGGGTGAGGACAAAGAAAAGAAATGATGGAAAAAGTGGAATTTTCATCGACTTTTCGTTTTTTATCTTTCGGTTCGAAAAATATAAATTCGTGTAAATAATGACGTTTTTCCGCTGGCCGTGATCCAAAATCGGGGAAAAAATCAATTTTCGTTACACGCGATGATTTACGCGATGCAAAAATGCAGATGTCATTGATTATCGATCGTTAACGAAGTGCCACCCCTTCCGCCCCCTCCACCCTCATAAGAATAATGCGTAAAGAATAGTTATTGTGATGTAGGCACCTGCCGAATTTTTTGTAGTTACATACACTGCCGAATCTTCTATCGATTGTAATTCTTTTTTGTTTTTTTTCTTGTTTTTTTTTTTTTTTTTTCTTAATTATTATCGAACATTATTATTTATTGTTTCATTGGAATATTTTAATACTAAGGTTTTTTGTAATGAGAAAAGGTGATGCATTTTTTGAGTTTTTTTTTTTTTCACCCGACCTGCGCGTCCAGGAGTCGATTTTTCGGGAGGATTTTCTTTTCCATGCCTCCGATCGATGATTCCTGATTCCTTTGTGTGTGTGTGTGTTTTTTTTTGGAAGCCCAGTGGTTCGGTAAGTGAGAAAAATATAGCAGAGCTTCGTCGTTGTCCCTGGAGCGTTGCTGGAGTCGTTCGACCTTTTCAAGGTCACGAGATCGGGTGAACATGATTTTAATTCGACTTTGAGTCAAGGTCACATGGGGGACGCACCTTTTCGGGTGTATTTTCAATTTGGACGCGATTTAACCGCTTACGAGGTAAAAATGACGATGTATTTACGATTAATTCAATATTCGATGACATTGAAGGTTACCCTCGTAGGTCACCTCGGATACGTTGGCAATTTTTTCGATAGAGGTCGTAGTTTCATCGATAAATGAGGGAACTGAGTAATAATGTGACCTTCAACAAAGGTCATATTTAGGTCATCGCACGGAGCTTCCGGAAGTTTGGTCATTTTTGCAATTCGCGTTCAAATTTGGTGCAAATTATGACTCTGTTGCATTGTTCGGTGTGCGCATGCTCCGAAGATCGTCGATCATCGAGATTTTTCACTAAATCTTTTTTTATTTCGTCGGTAAGTCGAGAGGCCTCTCGTCCCTCTCTCGATCTCTCTCTTGCCGATCGATGTTAGGTGGTTTCATCTGTCTCGTACCAACGGTTGGTCAACCGTCGCAAAATTACTGCCTTATCGACGGCTGTCGTCATTTCTTTTTTACCATTATAATTCAAATAGTAGTTGTTGAAATCGAGATGAGACTTGAGCTTCAGCAGCGATTATCTCTAAAACGATAATTTTTATCGATTAAACGCAAGAGATCTTGATCGTAGAGCATCAAATTTCCTTTCAAAATATGCCATGGGGATTTCCCCAAATTCAACGGTTAGCGACTTGCAAATGTCTTGTAGAAAACACTTTGACGATTTCAAAACCCATCTTAAATTTTCCCTACGATTATTAATTCTCGAGCAATTAATCGTTAAAGCGAAAAGAGTCTTTTTCTTTTTGCCCAGAAATGGCTTCGCGAAAATTGCCGAAAAAATTTCGGATCCTTTTTCTATACGTCCTTTAATTTTTGCGTTTAGGGTATTTTTGGGGAATAAAATAAAGCAAGACGGCGAATTTTCGTATGCAAAGTTTAATTGCCCGTCAGTTAATTTAATCGTGACATTAATAACCTATTTATGCGATCTCGGTACTCTCTACGACCCGCGTTATTGAGATCTACGATCTTGTAGAAGGGGTGGGGGCAGGGAGGGCGGCTTGGGGAGGGGCGGGAGGGAAGAGGGATGAGGGCGATTCGCTCGCAAAATCGATACTATGAAAACTCCACGGTATCATAATAATAATTCTTCGTCGTTCGTACGATATACAGGGTGTCCCAAAAGTCCATGTTGATAATTCAAAGTTAGAACCAGGATGAAATTTCGAGCCGAAATGTATTTTGGTATTTTCTCATACGACCAGAACCTGGCGAGTTATCAATTGTCAAAGTTCTTTTGACAATTGTCAAAGTTCTTCAAACTTTTTTAAACAATAACGCAACGGGCATTCGTCGGATCAAAAAGTTCCAAAACACATTTTTCCCCAAAATTTCGTCCTGAATAAAGCTTCAAGTTATTAACGCAGAGTTTCGGGACACACTGTATATAAATATACAGGGTATCCCGAAAATCGTCTTTAATAATTTGAAGCTAGATTCAGGGTGAAATTCCGGGTAGAAATGTATTTTGGTATTTTTTCATACGACCAAAACTCGACGAGTTATCGATTGTCGAAGTTCGAGCCAATCCGCCGGGCGCTCTCCCTACTCCCGCGTTCCATTGGTCCAACTGTATTTTTTTATAACTCGACGGGAATTCATCGGATCAAAATGTGCTCGAGGACTTTTCGACTCGAAATTTCATCCCCTATGTGGTACTAAATTATCAACATCCAGTTTTGAGACACCCGGTATATATACCTGTATATACACATACATATTCGATCTACGCTCGTTACTTCAATCCGCGTGCTTATTTTTTTTTTCTTTCCTTTTTTTCCTCTCGCAAAAATGTTTACTCCCACGCATCGACGCATGTTACATAATTAATAATACATAATGTATATCCAACATTCAATATTCATACGCGGCTTAGGTGATTAACTTTCGTGTGCGCGATCGAAGAATTTTTTCCGTCTACTCCAGGGGTTTGGGAATTGAGAATTTTCGTAACATCGGCACGAGACACTTATAAAACTCGTTTTTTTTTAAACCGTCAAATCCATCTTTTTTTAAATTATTATTTCTCCTTTCGCGCTATTCTTCGTGATTTCCCTGTTTTTTTTTCGCGTATTAATCAAGGTGCACTTGTAACGTTTATTTATTTTTCTCACTCTCAATGCTGAGCCTCGAGAGGCTTCCTTTTTCGTCAATTCGTACCTTATCTTACATGTTTTTCCGATCATTCGAATCTCTCGCTCGCCTCTCTTTTTATTTACTTAAAAGAGAATTACTTTTGTTTTATTTCACTTGTATTTATTTACCTCTTTAAGTTTTGTCAATTTTTCCATTTATTCATTCGTGTATTAAAGAGTCACTAATTGAGCTTCGATCGGTTGCAAAAGCTATTTTACCGAAGAGGACCAACCGAGCAACCGAAAAACCGTATTTTTCCATGGCTGAGGTCCTGATATTTTCTGATTTTATTTCTTTTAATTCTTATCGTTGATTCTTTTTTTTTTTCATCTATATACGTACTTATCAATACAAACCGGAAATGCTGCTCAGATCCACTCGTTTATTTTTCTTTTTTCTCATCGCACAATCCTCGGAATTCGCTAATTAACATTTTTTCTCCTGCCCCTTTTCTCTCATTATCGTTATTATTATTATTATTTAACTTTCCTTTAATAGTACTTTTACTCATTTGATGTCGAGTGTGCATTTTCCGATTTCGTACTTCCTATCTACGGTGCATGAACTTCCGTTTTCTTATATCTAAACCTGAATCTTCTCGGTGGTGTGTGTGTGAGTGTGTGTCTGCGTGTACACCCTTAACTCTTTGCGACGTGATTGCATTCTACAATGCCGATCATTACAAATACATTTCAACCCACTTTGCTGGATTTTGTAAAATAATTTTATCATCTTAATTCATCAGAGGACCAACATTTGTGTTCGAATCTTTTTTGTGTTTTGTCAGTTTCTTTATATAAATGAAAAAAATTTGGAAAATGTGTTTTTTTTCTTCGAGAAATTTATCGTTGAAGCTTTTTGTGTGACGCGCCGATTCGCATATTTTCAAAATTCAAAATGGCGTAATTAAAAAGGCGCAAAAACGTACGGAATTTCCAGAAACCGTACGAATTTTCCGGAAAACTCATTTTTGTGACAATTCGTCGAGTAGAAAAATGCGTGCCGCAAAAGGTCAACGAGCGGGATGAGGATTGTTTGTTTGTTTGTTTTTTTTTTTGTTATTTTTTTATCGTAATTCACGCGTTCGCGTTAAATAAAACGAGGAAAGAAAACAAAAAATAAGAGGAAGATGCGATTAATCTAAGCAACCCTGTGAGACAATCACCGAAATGTACATCTTCGTTTCATGTTTTTTTCTCATTTTTCTTTCTCTTTTTTTTCAACCCCCACCTTAATGATAATGGTCCGTTCGCTGGTCGCGAATTTTTCTCTGTTTTTTTTTCGCAAAGAAACTGAAAATTTCTCCAAAGGATCGTCGTCGAATGAAAAGATAATCGAAAATCGCGTTTTCACGTTCGAACGAATTTTTCCTCGCGCGAAGAAGGTGCGAAGTGACGCTTTGGGAACAAAAAAAAATGAAAAATTCATTTTTTCAAGTATTTCAAAATCAAAGTTCCGTTTTTTGTCTTTCATTTGTTTACACGCTAGAACGGTCCTGATATTATTACGGTGAAGAAATTTTGCCAGCGACGTTGGAAAGAAAAGAGAAGGAAAACGAAACGAACGAAAAATTCATAGATCGAGGTGGTTTTTTTGATATTTTTTTTTTCTTCCTTCTCTTTTTTCGAAGCATATTTATACAAGGCGGCATACAATTGCGATACTTTGTCATAATAATTCGAGTTTCGAGTAAGAATTATTGAGCATTTACAGTACTTTTTGTTCTTTTTTCTCTCTTTTTCTCCCCCCCCCCTTTTTTTTATATAATCCTATACAGTTTCTACGGACAAAATATCGTCGATTATTCGAATGACGAAAAAAATTAAAATATTGAAAATTTGTCTCGAAAGAATTTCTTCGAAAATTCCATTACATTATTTTCTAACTCGTTCCTCGTCCGTTTGTAAAAAAAAACAAAAGGAAGAAAAACGCGCGTCCCTTCTTCTTTCACTCGCATCGTTGCGAATTTTATTTATATTTACACGACTTTTTTCTGTTTTTTTGAAAAATTTCCGTCAACCGCCCTGTATATATATGACGATAATGACGACTATAATTTTTGGGAATGATTTTTATATTTCGCGTTATTATTCATGTTAGTATTATTATTATTATTATTATGATTACTGGTATTATTTACATGATACGATGCAATAGGATGACGATTTTTTTGAAATTTCAAAAAGGAAAATTTAACGATCCTCGCTTCGGTGTTTCGCAGCATTGCTATTTTTTTTTTTTTTTTCGTTATTATCAATAACACGTATTTAGTGCGACCATTCAACGCTAACGTGTTTTCCTTTTTTTTCCCCTTTTTTTTTCTCTACAACGTTTTGTGCCTATGCTCTCTTTGTGTGATTTTTCTTCGTTTTTTTTTTCCATTTTCCCCGACCACTCTACCATCGCGGTTAAACGCAAATATTTCCTCCGACGAGACTCTGCTCTCGATGTATATTATTTCGATGAAAAAAAATGAAACTTTCTCCAAAACGATTTCAAACGCGAATGAATTTTGTTGAGATTTTCCTACGTTTTATTATCGCCGCGTGTACAAAAAGTATTTCGCTTGTCGAAGAGAAACAATTTTTCTATAACGATATTTTTCAAAATTATCATCGCGCGGAATTTGTCTATTCTTCTTTCTCTCCGAGCGATTCCCGTTGTTCTCAAATTTCCGTCTGTTACATGCCACGTGAATGAAAGAAAGATTGAAAAAAAAAAAAACACCGATGTGATCGAAGCAATTGATTGCGAAATTCTGTTCGCTTTTGCAGCAGTTATACGAAATACGAATTATACGAAAAAAAAAAATGGTAAATTATGCAATATTTCATATTTCGACGACGATTATTTTAGCGTTGAATTTTTTTTTTTTTTTTTTTTTTTTCGTCTTTTATTGATTTTTCATTTCTCCCAAAGAACACAATTCAATCGGCGAACGATAAGAAATACGCGGGTGGTAAAAAACGACGCCGGATTTTTCGGTCGCAAAATCATTCGAGATCCTCGCTCGCCCGCCCTCCCTGTTTGATTTTTATTTTCTATTTTCTTCTCTCTCTTTCTCTCTCTCTTAAATTCTCTCCTAATTTCATTTTCCTTTGAGTCTGCCTTAAAACTCTATATATATATATGTATATATATATATATATTTATATTTCGTATCTCACAATTTCATACTACACACGCTTACGTAAAAAGAATGAAAATGTCATCCGAGCGTTTTTTTTGTTGATTTTCTCGATTCTCCTTCGATTCGCCTTTTTTTTTTCAATGACACTCGATTACGCAAAGATGAGACGACCTTGGCGACATCTCGCGGTCGCGTCTCTTACGCTTCCTTTGATATTTTTTTTCCTCCGTTTTCTCATTTTTTACGATCGCCAGTCATTCGCACATTTTCTTTTTTTCCCTCTCACTCTCATTGTCATTTTTTTCACTCGCACGGAACAATCGCGCGTTTTTTCTTTTTTTTTCGTCAATTTTTTTACTTATCGCTTTCTTTAATTACTTTTTATTCGTTATTTACGTGACTACGATGACTCGTTCGATGAAAAAGCTCGTACCGACCTGAAAAACGACTATTCGCTCGTCTCGGTCGTCTCTCCTAATACTGTTTTTTGTCCTCGTTTTTCCTCCCTCGGTTTTCGTCAATTTGCTTGATTTTTCGTCACGTTTCCTCGCTGAGCGGACACAGACACGATCATAAAACCTTCCATCGATTTTTTCTCCTTCGGTTCCGTATAACATACATGGATGTTGGTTTTTCACTCGTCGATTTGAAGTGAAACGCCCCATATACATACATACACAAATATATGTACAGGGTGTTCCGAAAGTCGATGTTAAAATCCGAAATTTAGATTCGGGATGAAATTCCGCATAAAAAAGTATTTTGGAATTTTTTTCATACGACCAAAATCTAACGGGTTATCGGTTACGAAAGTTTGAGCCAATTGGGCTCCTGTCCGCTCCCTTCTCCGGCGTGATCAGTATCCGGTTTTCGGACACCCTATATATAACGCGATGTATATGAACCAATACTCGACTCAAATAAAAAAAAACTCGATGTTAATCATTTACAGCCAGAGATTCAAGATGAAATTCCGCGCCGAAACGTATCCTGGTATTTTTTCATACGATCCGAATCTAGCCATTTATCAAACGTCAAAGTTGTTCGATGTTCATTAATAACTCATCAGGGATTCGTCGGATGCAAAAGTGCTTGAGGACTTTTCGTCATGGAATTTCATCCGCCATGTAGCATTAAATCATAAGTATCCAATTTTGGGACACCCTGTATAGATAGATGCGGGACTCGGTAGTGACTAGTAACGAGTTTTCTTTTTTTCCTTGATGATACATGTGTAATAATAGTTCGTTCGTTTGTTCTTTTATAAATTGTTTATGCACGTTATCATTTTTAACAGGCCGTGGCTATACAAGGCCCACTACATTATTTTTTTTTCATCTTAACGTCACTTTGTGGCACGCGATCTCTCTCTCTCTCTCCCTCACGATAAATGCAACGGCGATATCTCACACATTCACGCGAATGATTCGTTTTTTCTTTCTCTCGGATTTTTCGTTTCTTTTTTGTTCGTCATTTTGTGTGTGTGGATGTGAGTGTGAGTGTGTTTTCTCGTCTTCACCGTAACTTTTTTTTTTCGTTTTTTACCGTCACACTCGTTTTGTGCTTATACAGAAATGTTCCCAGATTGTTTTTTTTTTGTTTTTTTTTTCGTTTCATTTTTTCGTAATTAACATTGAGCATTCATTCGTCATCGTCCTCGCTCCGCGTCTCTTCTCTCCCGTCGTCGTCGTTTGGACTAAAATTCGTCGCTGTTTTTTTGTTTTTTTTTTTCGAAATTTTCCATTCGCCGGATTTTCGCGAAACGATCCGCCGTTTTTTTTTTTGCGGATGAAAATACAAAAGGGGCGGGGGGGGGGCGGAATGAGATTTTGTAATAATTCAACGAGTTTCACTGAAAAATTTTCTTTTTCGTTTCACGCGATTGGTTCTAGGGTTTTCTTTCTCCTTCGATAGCTCGGTTATTGTTGACTTTTCGCGAAAAATGATAACGACGAAACCCGCGGAGAATTTGATTCTCCGCAACTTTGATCGTTTGACTTTTTCGGCTAGGATCGTTGTCTTCCGCGTAAAACCGAGATGAGTGAAATTCATTCTTTTTTTTCTCGATCAGCTTCACTTATTTTCATTCGATCTTTTTTGTCCTCCGAATTTCCAAAATAAACGATCCTTTTCGAAAAATCAGTTTCACCTCACTATTTTTCGACTTTTGCGCGAAAGAGTCGAAAGAAATAAAAACATCCAGTGATATCCACGAAGAAAACATCGTTTGGGAGATAAAAACAATTTGAACAAGATGGCGTCAAAGAAGATCCCGAAAATGGAGATTTCCGCTCTCCCGGTTCCGCGCGATCTCTCGAAAACACGAACATTTCGATGTGAAACGTGCTCCCCTTAATTCATCTTCGTGGAATCCTCCTCGCGAAACAGATACATGGACCAGTAAGCGAGATTGAAGAAAACGAAGAGAAGGGGAAACGCGAAACGGGCGATAACGTCGATTCTCGCGCTGCCCTTGGCGTGGCATTTGAAGAGATCGCGGGAAACGATGCCCCAGTACTTGTCGCTGTTTTTGCCGCGGGGTAATCGTGAAAATTTTCGAAAATCACGGGGATTCCTCTGGAGGAGAGCGTGGGGCGGCGAAGGGGTCATGCGCGAGGAGCAGGGCGACGCTGAGGCCCTGCCCGGCCCTGAGATGCGCGAGTTGAGCGACGCGACGGGCGACGAGTTGCCGTTTTCGCCGGCGACGCCAGCGCCACTGTGAAATGACGACGTCGGCGAGCCCTCGCCTACGTTCTGCAGCGACGACGTCAACGAATGATGATTGCTCCGCTGTTGCTGCTGCTGATGATGATGATTATGATGATAACGACTCCGCGGTGAAGTTCGATTCTGCTGCTGTTGATGATGAAGTTGATGATGCTGATGGTGATTCCGCTGACGAAGCCTCGCGTGAGGGTGATAGAGATGACCGCGAGCCACTTCCCTCCCTCCAAGCGTGTTATCCTCCTCCTCGTCGTCGTCCTCTTCCTCGTTGTTGTCCCGGGGGCTCGTCACTCCGCGCCCGTTTCCTCCCTGAACAGGTAAGTGGACCAGTACGCGAGGTTGAAGAGAGCGAACACGAGGGGGAAGGTGATCCGTGATATGACGTCGATGCGCTTGGACCTCGTCGGGAACTTGGACAGCCACGACCTGCAGCAGTTTTTTTTCGGCGGTTGCATGTGTATTTCGCATTGGCGAGCCTTCTCCACCATCAACGCATCCTCCTGGTCTCGGACGAGAGGCTTCTGAAAGAAATTTACGATTTTCTATTTTCTTTTGACGGATTTTCTTTTCTTTTTGTTTTTTTTTTTTACATCGCGGAAAAAAGCCGTCCCCCATGGATCGGAGAAACAAATATGACTTTTCGGTTCGGGATCACCGCAAAGCTATTATTTGCCGATCCATCGTTAGTACACTCGGATATTTATGTTTTTTTCTTTTTTTCTCTTCTTTCTTTCTATTTTGGCTCTAATGTCTCTCGTTCAAATGACTCTTGTCCGATCCATGTAAATTTCGTATACATATGTATATATGTATATATTTATATATGTATGTATGTATATATATATATTTGTGTATATTTTTTTATACACGATTTTACCTGTCTCTCTTTTTCTCCCTCTCGCTCTCTCTCAATTTTGTTCCTGTTCATTCGTCTGTCCGAAACTCGCCGCGTTGCGAGAGTGGTTGCCGTTCTCTTTATCGTTAGCTTTTATTTTCGTTAAATTTTCAGCGACATTCGCGTATGAAAAAAAATTTTTTTCATACGCGTGTGTTCGTTTTCTTCAACATCGAAAACTGCAACTTCGATAATGGAGGGCCACTCTCACAGCGTTTCATGAGTTTCTATAATATTACGGTACACGGCAGGCATACGAAAAACAAATGCAAAAACTTACATCAATGAACATCAAACATTTTCATCCAACGTTTTGGACACGAAAGGTCTGAAACGTTGACCGACTGTTCGCAATTTCGTAATGTTATAACGATAAATTAGACGTCGGGCATGCGGAAAAAAAATTCAGAAGCTAGGCAATTTTTTTTTTTATGAAAGGCCAAGTTTATCGATCTTTCAGGCGTACAAAAAAATGGCTGTAAAGAGGAGATTCTTTATCTTCGAGAACTACATCTCTTTCGAGAACAATGTTCGCACAAGCTCGAGCCAATGTGGAGAAATGAACGAGAAAAAAATGAAATTGAGCATCAAAAAAAGAAACTAACCATCGCGAAGTTCGTCGAACCGTCAGCGTCGAGCAACTCCGTGGCGGGATCGACGGACGACGAGTGCTCCATTTCGCGATATTTCTTCTTCATGTTTTCGCGATGCATGTCGCTGCGAGACGCGTAATTAACGAGGGCGAATTCCAGCAGGGCGCCAAAGACGAACGTCAGACAAACGCCTGTCCATACGTCGATGGCCTTTGTGTATGATACCGGTGGCAGTGAGGCATTTATACCGGAAGTCTGTGTCGCCATCGTCAGCAGTGTCGTCACACCTATATATAAATTTACATATACAGGGTGTCCAAAAACTCGATGTTAATAATATACAGCTAGATTCAGGATGAAATTCCGAGTCGAAATGTGTTTCAGTATTTTTCTCGTACGACCAAAATCTAGCGAGTTATCAACGACCGAAGTTAGAACGAATGAGAAGCGGGCCGTCGCCCCTCCACCGGGCGCCGCGCGCATCCTATTGGTCCAAGCGTATTAATTAATAACTCGACGTAGATTCGTCCTATCGAAAAGTGCTCAAGGACTTTTCTACTTGAAATTTCATCCCCAATGCAGCGGTAAATCATGAGCATGCAGTTTTGAGACACCCTGTATAATCGTAATTCGGACGATACGACTTATCGACAACGCAGTCGATTATCGACGATGAAAATTCGCGGAAATCCTTCGACGTCTCTCCCAGATTTTCAAGCACACCACGAGGTTGCGCTCTTTTTTGAGTTTGAAAAAACTTTTTTTGAAAAAAAAACGCACTTTTTTGTGTATTCTCTAGTTTTTTTTTTCAACTAATTCTCGATAACAGCCTTGGCCCGAAAAAATAATTTGCCATCGGCGATCAAATTAAAGTCCAGAGGACGAGAAAAACATGCTCTTACCCAATGAGACGCGTGCGGGTACGGCGCTCTGATCGAGCCAGAACGACACCCAAGAAACGATGACGAGCATACAGCAGGGTATGTAGATCTGGATGAGATAATAGCTGAATTCTCTCTTGAATAACAGGTCGACCTTAAGACAACTGTATTCGCCTGTAATTATCGGCAAACACCACATGTGAATCCATCGATTTTGATCTCAAACAGTAGAGAAAAAAAGTCCACGAGATACCGAAGAGAAACATCGGAAAAAAATTCCCTCGGATTGGCTTCCGCAGTCTTCTTCCGGTTTTGTCATTCCCTCGACGTTCTCCCCCGCCCCGAAAAAAAAATCAAACTCACCTGTGTTCGTCTTGCTGTTGCAATAATCGGTGAGAAACTTCTCTAGAGTGAACCTAGGTAGGTGCAAGTTCTTAACTACCTGGACGGGATCGCCCTCTTTCCATACGAAGACCAAATCGTCAGTCGTCCATCCGTCTAGATGTTTGCGGCGAAATCAAAAGAAAATAAAAGGGAGAAAAGAAAGATGGGAACGGAGAGAGAGAGAGTAAAAAACGCTTTAGTTTCAGCGAACTTTGAGACGGAAAAACATTTTTGCAAGGACGTTCAAGCTCGGTCGTCAAAAAAACTGGAGTATTCAGTGTTTTTGTCATTAAAAATTGAGTCATAAAGTCGCAAAGACGGAATTATCGCATGGAGCGTGAACGTCCTTAAGGAAAAAAAAAAAAATTTGAAAAACAGACAGCGACGACTTTTTTTTTTCGCCGGGCGACTGACATTCGACCTTGTATTTTGCGCAGGGTGAGTCTCAGTACTACGGATCTGTTTTTTTTTTCCTCATTTTGGCATGTTTTTTTTTTTTGGATTCGACTACTTTGGATACTCACAGCTAGCCATGCGTAACGAGCAGGTTTGCCGATCGAGCGGATAGAGCTTCAAATTCATCGGACACGATAGTGTGAGTGATATTCTGAAACGAGTTGGAATTTTCCCGTCAGAGTCTCGCGTCACGCATATTGTATCTAATCCTTCTTTCGTTTGTTGGCTTTTTTTTATCACGCTCTGAATTGCCCCTTTCGGGGTTCGTTGGCAGATGGAGGATCGCACGGGGTGGAAATTGAGGGTTTCGGGGGTTGACGAGGGCGCCGGACAGGGGAGGCGGTCTAAGATGGACTTACCGTATGCTGTAAAGTACCGAGCCTTTTGGATAAATTCGTATGTAAACATTCGGCATGATTATGTTGTGAAAATGTCCCTCCTTTTCATTGGCAAAGAAAAGATCGGGCATCCATACGCGATTTGATTCCGTTAGCGTTAAATACTTGAGGCGTCCTGCGGAAAAACAGAGGGCAAAACAGAACAAAAAAATATCTATCCGGTGTCGGATTCAGAACAGGTATTTGAGCAGCGTTGATGCTGTTTTTCTTCTTTTTTTTTCTGGTAGGTTTTACCGAAGCCAAAAGAGGGATGAAGGAGGGGAAAGAGGATTTTAAGGATTTTTTCCGCCATTTTTTATTCATCGAATTCGAAACTCGTGGATATATTTTTTTTTTGGCAAAAAACACACAGAGAAAATGTATCTTTCCGTTGTTTTCTTTTTTTTTGGGTATTTATCGAAGCTAAAGGAGGAAGGAGTTTTCATTTAAATCGGGTTCGAAACGAGGAGGAGAGAAAAAAATGAATAAACGAATCGACCGGAGGAATTGTTTGCGTTTCAATAAAAATTCGTTCTTCATTTCCGTTCCATTGATTTTTTTTCCAATAAAATAATCAATACCGCTCCACTACGGATTTTTGTTTGTTCTTTTTTTTTCTTTTCGCAAACACGAGGGCCAGGAATATTAAGAACCATCCGAGAGGGAAAAAAGAATCGAGCAGGCGAATCCATTTTCGTTTCTTTCAGCTTGCATCGAAATTCATTTTTTATTCAACTCTAATTGAATTTTTTAATAAAATAATTGCTACAGGCATTGGATGATAGATATGATATTCCCGAGACTTTTTGCAAAAAAAAGAAAACAGGGTTGGAAAAGTGTCTCTCGAGTCGGATGAGAAAAAAAAAACGTCGTTCGACGTATTTTTCATCTTTTCATTTTTATCGCAGCATCCATCTCCTCATTTTTTCCATTCCTTTTTGCATCGAGTTCGGAACTCGTCCAAACGAGAATTTAACGAAAATTTAAAATAACCATGGATAAAAAATAAATTTATCGTGCTTTTTTTTTCCCAAAATATCTCCAGAGGAAGACGAACCGCGGTGGGTTTCTTTTGTTTTCGCGCTTTTTTCATTATTTTTTTTTCATTTTCACGTACCTTGAAAATCGTCGAATTTCAGCCTCTCGTCCAGCCATTGTTCCCGAAACGTCAGCTGTACGGAATATTCCTGTCGAGCAGACGATCGTTATTCAGGTGAGAAATTTCACGAGCTCGTGAATCTCGTTGATAACAAGAAAGAAAAAATAAAAAACGGAAATAGGAGCGTCTCGTTTGTTCGTTTAATTGCCAAAACCCGGGATATCGATGATGATTGAACTGCCGATTATTTTTATTTTCATATTCTTCGTTTTTTTTTCTCTCGATCGCGATAAAGGAGGAAGAAAAGCACTCGAAAGCTCCGCGCGCATTTTTCCTCCGTCAGAAGCTTCGAACCTGATTTATTCCGTTTTTTTTTAAATTTGTTTAATCGATAAAAATTCATTACCAGGAGCCGGGGCTTTTCGAGCTCCGAGAGCAATTAATCGGATTTACTTACGTTGTTCAGTTTTACGTTCGTTCAAGATTTATCTCCTTCCAGGAATGTTTTTTTCTCTTTTATCGACTAAACTTACGACGTTTTTTTTTATTGTTTGTAATTTCGTGAGATTGCGGAGAGAGAAGAAAAAGAAGAGAAAAAAGAATAATCGCAATTCACATGCAGTGTTAACCTCGCGGGAATTTTTAATGGAATCACCCTCAAGGCCCTCAACGTCGGGAAAATAAAAATCAATGGAGAGTAATCCCTTAAAACCTTCCTTTTTTCTATTGGAACCCAAAATATTTTCTTGATTTAATTCACAAGGACAAGAAATGGATCGATAATGATTAACAATGACGTTGGGTGATGTTCAAAATAAATTGATGATCCGATCTCCGATGATTGAAAAAAAAATAACATCGCTATACGGTTTTTTCTTTCTTCAATTCTCGACAAAACGTTGAAATTTCGTTGGAGGCTTTATGACAGACGTTTTTTCAACATTTTTTCATAATTAAGCAATATGAAAACGCACTGATTTAACACACCCATTAATTCAAAATTATTTACTCAGTAATTAATTTTCTAATTTAAAAACTCGGTTCTGTTAATTATTTGTTTTATTTGTTAAATTCGTATTTTACGAAGAAAAACGTTTTTTCAACGTTTCGTTTTATTTCGGATTGTAGCGAGACAATACCTGCCACATGGGTCCTTAATTTCGAGCTTCCAAGCGTTTCATCGATTTCTCTCGTATTTTCAATAACGAGATCATCATTATTTATTCATTTTTTTTTCAACCATCTCCGAATGTGATGTTTTATTTTTTTCGTGAATGTAATTCGTATAATTACGACGAATGAATATAATTAAAAATTCTCACAGGCGTTGAAGCAGCATGCACGTTCGTAAAAGCGTTTACAAAATTAATTATCTTCAGGAATTTTCGTTAAACGAGAATAACCATGCGCACGATAAATAACGAGAGGGCTGAACACACTGTCGGCTTTGTTCGAACCGCTGATGCTTCCACAATTAGCAAAAACGAATTGCAGGCAATTTTCTACGGTCGAGCACTAATGCGTTCGTGCAGTTCTTCTTTTTTCTTTTTTTCGTTTATCTTTTTGGCTCACAGTTTTCATCGCTGCTTTTCGTCTCTGGGCAGGTCTTGGTCCGCTCCCTCGTTTAAAGTTTTTGTCAGCGTAACCTTTGTTTCTTTGGTGATTTTTTTTCCAAATTTTCTAATTCGTCGTCCGTTCGATTTTTCGATTTGCAACATTTTTCCACGGTTTCATTGAAAAATAAACCCGCTTTTTTTCGTTGACATTTTCGATACAAAAAAAAACATTGGGCATTTTGAAATTTTCTGGCTTTTTCACAAAAATCATTATTACGGAAAATCCGAAAGGACGATTCGTCGGAAATTGATTATTTTCACTGTAAATCAATGAAATACAGTCGTGATTTTCTTTTCGAATAAATTTCCGCGGGTACGTTAGTACGATTTAATCTTATCTCCCACCCGAAGTATTTTCAAAAAAAAGTATAATTATCTTTGTCTTTTTTGGAAAAAAAAAAATCCTCGTGTTCATTCGGCGATATCGTGTTTTCGCCACGTACGTTGAATAGCTCCGCAGTGGATATTTCCGTTCGTGGTCAGACGCGACATCGAGGGAGGAAAAAAAAAAGAAAAAATCTTCTCGGTCAAACGAGACGCAAAGGGTGCCTTATTGATTTTTTAATTATTTTTTTTGCGTCCAGGACGAGTGAAAAGTTTCCTCGTAACGAGAATAGGAGGAGGAGGGCTGCCCTACAAAATGTTCCCACCACTGACGAGGTTATAATTTTTTTTTTTTTTTTCATTATTCAACGAGGATCGATTCCAATGGACTTCCGTCATATATAGGCGTTGAAATTTCGCAATTTCGAAATTGATTTCAAATTAATTAAAGAAAATTCCCAAAAACATTCAGACAACTTTATTCCCTCCATACAAGATGAATTCGCACAGATTCTCGGATACTCTTCAAGTTTTTCGAATTACGAAACAACTGAAAATTTTTCATTATTTCTCACGTATTAAAAAAAAATGAACCAATTCATTTTGGGGAATTTTTTTTTCTTAACAATTCGTCAATCATTTTTTTCAATGATTTTATTTTGCTTCCATCAATTTTTTTCCCGCGTTATTTTTCATCATAAATAATCGGCGATGAAAGTATCGTCAGTCCGTTATTCCCCAGCGTGGGAAACAACATCGAGTGAGTTTTACGGAAATAAATAAATAGATAAAAATGAACGATCACGAGTCTTCGTGCCCGAGAAATGCATCGTCGCGTTTCGTTTCGCACGACATCGGCGGCAATTTAATCTCGATTATCCTACATTCCCTCTTATCGCAATATCGATGTGTCACCGGGCATCAAGGATGGGACGAAGAGAAAAAAAATTGTCGTTGCTATCGTCGATCTTAAAAAAAAAAGAGTGCGTAATATCGTTTCTTCCTTCGTAGCTGATATTTTTTTACCTCAAGAAGGTTAAAAAAAAATGACGTTTAATCGGTGAAGATAGGGGAGGGGGGAGATGATGAATGAGCAGTTTGTAAATTTTTATTTTCGTCGTCTGTTATTTTACTCCATTGCTTTTCTCTTTCAACGAAAAAGCGAGGAGTATTAAAAATACATGGATGGATTTTTCGATTTCCGTTTAATTCGTGTTTTTTTTCTTTGCAAAGTAATCACGTATAAATAATGTCCTCTCTGTTTATATCTATATCGCTTCAGGTAGAAAATTCGGGCAAGTAAAGCGTGTAATATATATGTGGATGCATTTTTATTGGTGCAGTAATATTCACAGTGCAGTTGCACTTTTCGGCGATAAAACAGCGGTGGAAAATTGTCTTTTTTTCCATTTTCCTTTCTTTTTTTCGTTTTTCATTCTTCTTTTTTTTTTACAGCGTGTAAAAAAATTGGTGATTCGTGACAAAAAGCTTCGGGGTTTTTCCTTGCATTTGCGATCATTTTGCAGATAATTTAAGCACAAATTGTTCGTCAATTCGATTGACATTGGCGATTTGTGAATTAGCGAAATTTTTCGATTCTCGATACACCTATGCAGAAATTTAGTGTATATTTGTGTTTGTGTGTGTGTGCGTTTTTAATGAAGAAAAAGAAACGAAAAATAAATTGTCGAAAATTGAGTCAGCATCGATCGTTTTATTCGATGTATGATTTTTTTTTTGGCTGCAACGTCTTCGAGACAACGACTTAGGCGTGATGACAAGAAAATGGAAAAGAGAGAGAGACACAGAGATGTGTTAAATTTTTTTTCGTTCGTTTTGATATTTAAATTCTCATCGTTTAGGTTTTTTTTTATTTCACAATGTTTTTCCTCTTTGCGAATAAACTGAGTTTAGCTTTAAGCTAATAACATCGAGTTTCGGTTCCAGCCTGAATGTATGTTTATAATTTGTGTATGTCGATAGGTGTAACTAGTAATTATAAAATAAATATTGACGAACAAGGTGGTGGAAAAATTTTCGACGCCAATACCAATCCCGACAAGACAGATAAATTTTATGGGTATTTCGTGACTGGTCTTAATTAATCGGCACTGTATATACAGGGTCTCCCAAAACTGGATACTGATGATTTAATGCTACATTGGGGATAAAATTCCAAGCCGAAAAGTCCTTAAGCTCTTTTGGATCCGACAAATTCTCGCTGAGTTATTGATTAATGCAGTAGAGCAAATAAGAGGCGCGCGGGAGCCGTTGGAGGAGGGAGGGCGCACGTCCGATTGGCTCAAACTTTGACGATTAATAGGTCATTCGGTATCGGTCGTATAAAAAAATACTTAAATGCATTTCGACTCGGAAATTCATCCTGAATCTGACTTCAGATGATTAACATCGTGTTTTGAGACGCCCTTTGTATATTTATATATCCTTTATATGCACACACACGCACACATATATATGTATATTAGATAGATTTACATGACAACGTAACGACATCGAAAGTTCAACGCTCGACTGGTAGCACACATCCACTGGTTGCGCGACGTACGATATATATTCATACGAGTACATAACAAAAAAATGCAATTTTTCTCCGTTTTTTTTTTTCGTAAAATTTTCATTAGTATTTCATACAAAATGGTGAATATTCGTGAGTTATTCAACATCGAATCGACTCTGAATCTCGCTGTATAATCTCTCAAAAAATTATCACATTTTAATTTTTCTTTTTTTTTTTTTTTCAAATTGAAACAAACGAAGGAAAGACATTTTGGGCGAATTTCTCATTACCCATTGATGCTCGTGACGATTCCGTTTTTTCTATGAAATATCGTGAATGTTCAAGGTCTTGAATATTCCTTTACATTTTTTGTTCTTTTTTTTTTGGATGAAATTCGTTTTAAAAAATTGGAAAATTCAACGAAAAATTGATATTTCGAGAGACGAGAGGCGATCGATTCGACGTGAGATCGCTCTGAAAATATTCGCACTTTGTGCAAAAAATACACGCGGTGTCATACACTGCCTTGCTGGTGTTTTTTTTTGTTTGCTTTTTCTTTTGATTTTTGTCAACTCACCATTTTATAATCATCTATTTTGCTGATTGAGCGGAGATAGACGTTGACAGTCACGTTTGTCGGGCCATCTGACATCACGTTGCCGAAACAGAACAAAACAATCGGATTATTAAATCAATTATGAAGGAAAAACCCGGAATTTTGACTTTTTTTCTTTCGATTTTTGTTTTTCATCTGTTTTTTTTTTTTACCACATCCTAGGATTCATCAAAAAGAGAATGAATCGAGAGATGATCGAGTGGAGGGAAAAATGACGGGGAATAAATGATCAAAGTGCGAAAAAAGGTAAAAATAAAAACCGAAACTTTTCCTTTTCAGTCGTTCTTCGCGTTTCACTCGCCGGGAGCTTTTCTTTTCTCCTTTCCTCGCCGAAAATTTTCGTAATTCTCGCAGGTCGATACATTTTTCTTTCATAATTTCGAGGAAAGTGAATAAAAAAAAAATGTTTATCCCTTTTCGAGCTTTGCTCTTGGCGAAACCTGAGAAATTGGGGAAAATTAAACGAAATTTTTTCGATGAGAAGCCCTCGAAAGCTTTCTGAAAAGGTTCGACGAATCTGTAACGCTCGGTGCTTTTCAATCGAAGATCGGAGAGTTTGGCGGATGCTGGGGAGGGGCGAGAGGGGGAGAGAAAAACCATTTCTGTTTTCGATCTTTTCTTATCGCAAAGGCGACGAGAGAAGGACTCGCCGGGATCCTTTGAAAATTTCTTCTTCGTGAGTCGTCAATTTCAAAAAATATCCTTGCGAGAGTGGGAGGAGGAAGGGGGGGGGGGGGTTGGATCGATATAGCATTCCGTAGCGATAATAAGCGTGTTGGGAAATGACGAAATTTTCTCACGTTCGACGCAAGCTCCGAACTCGTTCGCGTACACGTACGAGAGGGATTTAAAAAGGCGTTTTCTTTTTTTTTTCTTTCAAACGTGTATCTCAATCCAACGAACGTGATGGACGGTGTAAAGACGGGGTGAAATGTGTATAATTGGAAAAATCGTAAAATGAAAGATGGCGAAGTGCTCTTTCGTCGAATTGCGAAATACACCGGCATTTTTTTTTCAAAAACTCCGCAAAAATTCGAATTCCGAAATTTTCCGGAATTTTTGTGTTTTTTCATTTTTTCCATCGAATTCTTTTTACCAATTTCAATTACATATATCTGTAGGTTTGGTCGATTTTCAACAAAACTATCGTTACGACGATTTAATTGTCAAAAAAGTAAGAGTACGACCTCGGAGCGGAACGACGAGTCTTGGCTTCGTCACCCTCGTCGATGTTAATGCAAAACCCCTTGGGGAAAACCTCCCCCCCCCCCTCTCACTTGTCAGCAACCGCTCGCCGAGGGTGTCGCAGCAACGCAGTTTTAAAATGGTAATTGCAAACTCGACAAACCATTATTTCGTACGAACTTTGCCATACTCATTATTTTATAAGCGCCCCGAGTTTCGCCTCGTTTGACAATTAATCAATGCACATTCAGTCGAATGAAAATTAAATTATGTTTCACGATCGGTATAATCGTGAAATATTCCAGAGGAATATCGCGTGTTCCTCATATACAGGGTGTCGGAAAATTCGTCGTTAATAATCGAAAGTTAGATTCAGGATGAAATTCCAAGTAGAAATGTATTATGGTATTTTTCTGTGCGATCAAAATCTAATGAGTTATGAATCTCAAAGCTTGAGCCAATCGGATGCGCGCCCTCATGCCTTCCCCAGCGTGCCCTGCGCGAGGGCGCGCGTCCTATTGGTCCAACTGCATTGATTGATAACTCATCGAGTATTCGACGGATCGAAAAGTGCTTAAGGACTTTTCGACTCAAAGTTTCATCCCCAATGCAGCGTTGAATTATCAGCATCGACTTTGGTGACACCCTGTATAAATTCCTATTGATTATCATTGTCACTATGAGAATCTTTGTTGTCATAAAAATAATGACGAGTGCCAAGCGTCTGAGCTTCGTATGCACTCGTCGAATCGAGCGATGCAGTCCCGGATGCATTTTTGTTGCTGTTTTTTCGAAATATGCAATGTTTTAAGTGCTATTTTTGAAAAAAAATGTACATCAAGTCCGATAATTGGGGAAATAAATCGAGCTTTTTTTCTCTCAGGCACAGAAAATTCGGCTCGAAAAAGTGCTGAGACGGAGCTGAACGAAGGGCTAGAGTGGTCGAGGGTCTATGCGTCTGCTAGGCAGGCAGAATGGAGATAAAAGCATCGATATTTTTGTTCCTCTTTTATTACAGTTAAACGTTAATTAAGAATTGTTTGGCTGCGTTACCCCTTAATTGACAAACACTAGACACCGCAAATATTTAATTACACCCATTTCGTCATGAAAATTTAATGATAATAATAAATTTATACTTGTTGAAAAAACAATTTCCGACAAGAAATCCGCCCGAGCGTAAATTTATTTAGAGATTTTGAGTTTTTCTCGTGCTTCCACTTCATCGCCTATTCGCGGTGCATATACTCTGGGAAACCTGCGACTTTTAACACAAACACACACACGCACACATGTGAATGAAAAAAAAAAACACGGGATTCCTACGAGATAAAATCTACCACACATCAGCGCAGAACAGCGATACTATTATTATTATTGTTATCCATTAATATCGAGCGATAAATACATATTCACGTGCAGCATGATAAGTATCGTTATTATTTATTGACCATATGAAAAAAAAAAATATGTTTGCGCTTGAAAAAAAAAAGAATTTTATGCAAAAGAAAATCGATATTTTGCTTATCGATTATCGTGCTGCTCGCGATATCGAATTGGAAAAACTAGAAGAAAAGGGAAATGTAAGCTGCCTTGGACAGAAACGTTCGTTTTTTCATGTCGTATTTATTTGCGCAAACAAATGAATCGTTGAGAAAAAGTCTACGGTGGAGGGAGATTTTTTCGAAATTTTTATATTTGAACTCAAAGAATGTTGCGAGAAAACCGTGAAAATCTTCTTATCTTTCGAGTAAATTGAAAAATATCGTGGAAAATACTCCCGATTCTCTCGTAGGCTTTATTTTTTTCGAGCTTTCAATTTTTTCAACGTTTGACGTGGTGGAAAAAACATTAATTTAAGAAAAAAGATTTTTCGTAACAAATTTAAATTCAAATATAAATAAATGATGGGTATATTATTTTTTGGTATTTTTTTGAGTAATTTGTACATGTGATTTATTTGTTTATATAACCGTATGGTATAACGTCTCGAATAGTTGAGAAATATTTTATTTATTTGAGTGTAAAAAACGGAAAAATTTGAACAAACACCCAGCATACGTGTGCGTGTGTGTCTGTGACTTTTGGCGCATGAATTTTTTTTTTTTTTATATTCTTGAAACTTACCATGGTAACGTCATCTATTTTTGAGATACTTCGAACAAATATGTTGACGTGGACATAAGCAGGTCCATCTAACATGGCAAAACAGAACACAGAATATTATCAGTCTCGATCGCATATTATCAGATTTTTTTAATTCAAACTTTTCTTTTTTTTTGTAAATCACGTCTAGCTTCCTTCACGATGTCTCCCATTTATCACCTTTTTTCATTCTTTCTCTCAATACGACGACTTTTTTTTAATTTTTTAATTTTTTAATTTTAGAAGGAGAAGAAAATGTATGTATTTCCCGAATATTATTTTACTGGACGAAAAATACTTTTCAAATCTGCCACGAAATACTCTAATATATATCTATATTTACAATGATATATTTGACAAATATTTTTTTCAAAAATTCAATTTTGAATTATCGTCCATTCTCTCCCACCCCTTTTCTCCTCAAATTTTTCAATATTCTGAAAAACGATGATAAAAAACAACGTTTTCCTCGGTTTTTTTCCACAAATCTCTATTCCACTCATGACGGAAAATTATCAGTTGAAAGGCAGTTTGGGGAGGTTTCCGTTGGAAAGCTTAAGGGGGGGCACCTTATCGTCCCGAGACATTCAAGGGTTAATGTCGTTTGTGTGTGAAACACGATTTTGGACACAAGGCGAAATTATCTTCGACGATAAATCTACTAGGAGGGAGAGAGAGAAAGAGAGAGAGAAAGCTTTTGGTTTATTATCCAGGGTGTCCCAAAGTTCGATGTTGATAATTTAAAGCTGTTTTCAAGATAACATTCCGAGTGGAAATGTATTTTTATTTTTTTTCGTACGACCAAAGCCTGTCGAATTATTAATTCTCATAGTCTGAGCCAATCTTTTTCGACTTGGAATTTCATCCCCAATGGAGCATTGAATTATCAGCATCCAGTTTTGGGACACGCTGTATACTAACGGCGCTGTCAAATGATGATAACGTCGAATTTCGTTCGATTGTCCTCGATATCAGTGGAGAAAAAACTATTTCCGAACATTAAGGGTGTACGATAGACCATAAAATGAGAAATTCAAGCCTCTTAGTAATTAAGTACCTCAGCAATACACTTACTAGCAAATTGGCAAGTAAATAGGTGAAAATCAAAGAAACATCGTAAAAACATTCTTGCAAATACACTCGAATTTTTTTGCGAAATAAACGAATGATTTCGAAACGGGAATTTTTATGAAAAAATTCAAGTTTCCTCGGATAAAATGATGGAGGTAATTTAGCATGAAAAAACAAATGAATTTTCTGTATATTTCTCGATCTAAAAAAAATTTGTTAACAACTTTTCAAGCAACACTGCCAAACACTCGAAATTCTCATTCCATTTTTTTTTGCTGACATAACGTCTGGCGAACATCCTCCAGGAAATTGCGCCTCCTAAAATATATTTTGCCCCAAGATCGTGCGAATTAATTCGCGATGAAAAAAAAAAAAATGATTTTCATCGACGAAATATCTCTCAAAACCAAGTTAATATTTCGTACAAAAATACGCTGACTGACTTACCTGAGCAAGTCGAGTAAAACGCTATGAGTAAGAGCGACACCAGCGCCGAGGCGACCGAGTATTTTTTTTTTTTTCAATATATACATATAATTCTTTTCTTCAAAAAAAAAAAAAACAAAACATTGCACATCAACGTGAAGACACGAAAAACACTGGGCGTTTTGTGTGTTTCAATGCAAAGTTCATAAATACGTGAGGGAACGTCTGACGATGCACTGGCAGGGGAAAGAAAAAGAAAAAAAGAAAATCATTCGCCGATTTTCATTTTTCATGGTGTTTGTGTACGAATTTGTTGATTTTTCGTGCAATAAGTCGTAAGACTCGACATTAACAATTATAATAAATAATTTATCCAATACTCTTTCCTGCGAAAAAATTATTCAACATTGCTGTTGCATAATACGACGATTTTCATGTTCCATTATTTTTTCTACTATTTTCTACTAACAAAAGCCGCAAATTTCGATGAAAAGACCAACGATGAACGAGAGTGAGAGAGAGAGTGTATTTTTCGTTTATATTTTCATGACAAATACCGCAAATTTCGAGTTAAAAAACGGTTGTTGATTCAATTTCATCGACCAAAGAGGAAAAATCGTATTATTAATTTTTCCCAATCGCATTGGCAGATTATTTCGTTGGAAAAGAAGCTAAAAAAAAAATTCCATTTATTCTTCGACGAAACGACGAGGGGGTGAAAAAGCTCGCGTTGTATTCGTATTGAATCTCGAGCCGAATCCTCCGCGAAAGATCAGGAGTATCGAACGACGCAACGTGTAATTTTGAAAACAATTCTTTTTTCACTGAACGTAAACTCACAAATATCGCGATGAGGGGATGAAAATAAATTTAATAGAAAAAACAGCGAATTATTTTCAATGGGTAATCGATCGAACGACCATCTTTTTTAATTTCATTGGCTTTTTTTTCATTCTTAAATCCGAATGTTTTTATGAGATATTTCCAACAATCTGCCTATTCGTCGCGAACGTCAACCAAAAAAATTTCGTCTTTCTCTACCAAAATTTCATCCTGAATCTAACTTGAAATTGTGAACATCGAGTTCCTGGACGATCTCAATAAAAACATGACAGGACGAGAACAAAATTTCATCTCGTTCGCGCATAAATAATACGTGCGTACGTAAAAATAAGAAACGTCAAAAATACACGTATATGCAGATTCGATCGAGTAGAAAAAAGCTAAAATGCCACATGCCCGCCGTCTACGCTAAATGCTAGTGGATTTTTTTTTCAGTTTACAAATAAAAAATACAAATGAAGAGCTGATGTATAAAAAGAAGATACGTGTTGGATCTTTCGGGCTTATTGAGGTATCGGAATATTGAAAATAAAAAAATATGCTCGAACCAGGGAATTTCTCTAGCTGGGCCGGGCGTTGGGGACTGACGTCGCTTTTTCAGCATCAATGAGAAAAAAGAATTTAACCTACTGTTGCCTCAAAATATTGCATCAGAGCATAGAAATAATGATGAACATCGTGAATTTTTCAAAAAAAAAAATATTGACAAACAAAAAACACGATGATTATATCGATAATTTCCCGCGAGGCGTCGAAATTTTCGACTCGACTTTTTTTTATAATCGTACAAAATTTTCGTTTTGATGTTGTTATTTTTTGTTTGTTCGTTTTTTTTCATACTTACCATCTTGATGTCACTAATTGTCGCAATGCTTCTCACAAACAGGTTTACCCGGACAATGGCCGGCCCATCTAAGGGCAAAAACAACATACGGGGGGGTCCCCCTTTAATGATTCAACTTTTCGCAGGAGATTTATTTATGACCTAAAAGAGAAATTTTGCATTTTTTTTCCTTCTCTTCGTCCGTTTTTCCTTAGAAAATCAATTAGTCCTTACTCTCTCTTTCTCTCTCGTAAATTTCCCAGCTAGTGTTTTCGACGATGTATGGATAGGAGGATTCCACTTTTTTCATGAGAAACATCGATCGATGATCGATGAACGACGCGACATCGTGTTTTTGATCGTTGATGATTAAAAAAGTAAAGATAAAACGGGAGAAAAGTAAATGAATAGAAAATGGGTCACTGGGACGACCGTGGCTCAAGTACATTTTTACGAGGGTGAATTTATTACACCCTCTCTCCCTCCCGCCAGCTCCTTCCGTTGCTCCTCATTCTCGAGACTCGAGTGAAGAGAAAAATACCGAAGGACGCGAGAGCCTGCGTGTGAGACCGCGATATTACGAGTACCGAAATAACTCTCGTAAGATGCCCAGGAGACTCGAAGAAAATATGATGAAACTCGTTGAAGAGAGAGAGAGCGACGGGCAAACAGCGAATTTTCATGGAAAAAACAGAAGCAATGAA
This sequence comes from Heteropelma amictum, assembly GCA_959613375.1. Classification (NCBI taxonomy): domain Eukaryota; kingdom Metazoa; phylum Arthropoda; class Insecta; order Hymenoptera; family Ichneumonidae; genus Heteropelma; species Heteropelma amictum. Next base: position 2,984,594 of record OY390721.1, on the reverse strand, counting down.
TGATTTATTGTGCGTAATTCAAAATATACAGGGTGTCCCAAAATTGGGTGCGGATAATTTAACCCTGCATTGGGGATGCAATTTTGAGTCGAAAAGTCTTTGAGCACTTTTCGATCCGACGGATCCCCGTGGAGTTATTGAGCAATTCAGTTGGACCAATAAGACGCGCGGGAGAATTAATGACCCGCGTCCGTTTGGCTTAAACTTAAATAATGAATAACTCATTAGGTTTGGCTCGAACGAAAAAACACTAAAATACATTTCGACTAGGAATTGCATCTTGAATCCACATGAAAATTATTGACATCAATTTTTAGGACACCCTGTATATATAGAGAATATAAAAAATGAAATTAACGCGTATATAAGTACAGTTGATTTATATTGGAATTCTAATATTAGATATCGGATGTTCAACACCGAATGGACAAGTAAAAAATTGTCACGATTTTTATTTTAAGGGGTGAAATTTTCTACGATGGTTTTCCGTTCAAAATAGTCGTTTCAGTTTTTTTTTTCAGAGTCCATTTTCGAACCGATTTTAAATTGTGTTTTTTTTTTCGGAATACCCCATATATGTATAGGCTTATTCACACGTTGACGAAATTATTAGCCAACGTGCGAGCAGGCCGCAGCGTTCATTAATATGAAACGATAATAATCGTCTTGTCCCTAAGAAAAGAGCAACACGGTACATAAACGCGATGAGATGCTTTTAATCGCATTGATAAGGAGATAAGACGACCCGAGCTCCGTACGGAAAAGATGATAAAGCGTACACGTGTGTTTTTCATCTCGGTAGGATCAACTTTCTCCCTTGAATGGAATGCTTGATGTTTTTTCCCCTAACCCCCCGTATCGCATCGCTGTACCTCTCAGTCGGTGTGCTATCACAGTGGAGGAGAATGAAGTGCTTCTCTTCATTTTTTGTTCCTTTTTTTCTCCCGAAAACCGACAAACCCTCCGAAAATCTCTTTACCGATTTTCTCAGCCCTGTGGATCATTCGCTTGTATTTTCCCAGGGAGGGTTTTTCGATCGACTATTCATTTACTAATCGCGAGACCACCGTCAGCAGAGTCGATTCAGCTTTGAGCAAAAACATGTCCGAGATTGTTGTGCGTGATGTGAATAAAAACAGAAAGAAGCTACCAAAGATACACCTAAGGCTGAAGATAAAGTACCAAATTGAGAGATGCCGAAAGTTTGTTTCACTCGTTTGAACGAAAGTCATCCTCGAAAACTTTCGGCAATCCCGACGACGTAATTCCCACTCGACTGGTTAAAATCTCATAGAGTTTAATTCTTCCAACAAAAATATATAATAATCGTTGAAAAGCCGGCAATTCCCTCTCCGGGCGTGGCAATAAAAACGCCAAAACTGGCATAGACGACCTGCGATCAACGTCCAAGTTGCGCACAACGAATATATATTCATTTTTTCCCTTTCCACTGATTGATTGATATTTATTCTTTAACTCAACGATCTTTACCTCTGATTTAATGCTGGATTGGTGACAAAATTCCAAGTCGAAAAGTCCTTGAGCACTTTTTGATCCGACCTATTTTCGTTGAGTTATTAATTGCCATGAGGGAAGCGATATCTTAGTTCACCGACGCTACCGCACAGATGGCGCCTTTCTACTCGACCACCTCTCACTACGAAACGCGTATGTTTCACTTAGCCTTTCCTTCATCGCCTGTTAAATCGAATCAAGATGAGCTCGTTCCCTCCAAAAAAAACTCACAAAAATCTATATACGTTTGTAATTTCCACCCTGATTTTGTCTCAACAGCCAAGAAATGTGCGATCCTTTCTTTATCGATAAAAAAAAAATGAAATGCACGAGAAAAATAATGGAGAAAATATAAAGGATGAATATATTATCGGCATCGAGATCGTTGAAAGGTTTCGAAGTTATCACGCGTCCAGCATAGTCGCTCGGCAAATGTCCTCGAGCGTCCTTGAAGGTAGCAGAGGTAAGTTCAGAGAGCTCTCTCCGTGCGTATGTGTGTATTTGACGTATTCTCAACACCGATGCGATAGATCGCTAGGAAAACATAATAGAGGGTGGGTTGTGCAAAAAAACGGGGAAAGGGGATGAAAAAAAAACAAAATGGCGAAAAAAAAGGTTCATCGATCGACGTCGGGGTCATCGGAGACACAAAAAAAATCATCACGGTGACGAGTGACATTCTTCTATCGGGGTTCTATGGCACGGCTTTACACGAGCTCGAACATGCGAATAAGACATTAAGGGGGTACTGCCGTGTTTTTTTTTCGACCATCGTCCTTTCTATTCCTCTCATACGTGAATGAGAAGCCTTCGGACGAGTCTCTTTTTTTCGTTGTTTTTTTCTTTTTCTTTCATTTCTCTCTTGCGCGTTTGATCCGCGATTGGATCGCGCAATCATCGGGAGGCCCTCGCGCGCTTCTCTCGTCTCTCCTCACAAACGCACTCGTTGGGTCTTTGTTTTTTTTCTCCTCGCTCGTTTTTTTCCTCTCTTTTCCGTCGTCTTTATTCTCGTAGCAGTGTAATTAGGCACGTTTGCAACTCGTTAATGAGTGACCTTTGAGTGAGAGTGACGCTTTCTCCTCCAGGGTGGGGCGGAAGAGGAGGAGGAGGGGGTGAGGTGTGTGTTTTTTACTGGGGGTTTTTTGTCTTTTTTTCGTTCGTTCGCCGCAAAAAATTTCCGTTTGGAGCGCGGAGGGGCGGCGGGGGTAGTTCGGCTTCGGCGCTTTCGCCATTGAGACCGATGATGCCATTCCACGACGGCAAATTTTTCACGTGTTTTTTTTTCTTCGGGTTTTTTCAACCAAGTTCACGCCCAGTTTTATTCCCGTAACGGAGCGCGTCGTTCGTTGGAAAATTAAGGGTGACAAACGGTTTGCGCAGAAGGAGAATAAAATTGCGTGAATATTTAGAATCGTCGCTTTTCCGGAAAATTTTGCTTTGATTTTGCGGAAAGAAGCGACAAATGAAAAAAATTAAAATACCCGGAGGCTATTTTGAAAGAGACGCGATTCTGAATATCTGCGAAAAATAAAAAAAAAATCTTTCCTCTCGGGATCGTCGGCGCGTCGCTTCGTTTTTTTTTTTGCTTTTTTTTCCAAAGTCGAGAAGAAGAAAAATTGTAAAAAAAAAAGACGACCAAGAGGGGAGTAAACGCGAAGGCGTCATATATTCACCTGTGCCGTTTTCGCCGCTGGGGCGAATGCGCGCGTCGTAGCTCTCCGGTCCGAGAATGTTGTCCAGGACTTCCTTCTCCTTCGCCCTGAAGTTGACGCCACCTCGGTCCCGCGTACATCTACGAGAGGGAAGTCAAGCAATGTTTTGGTCGTTGTTCGAGAAGATTTATTGGATGGAGAGAAAAATTTGACAAAAAATATTATGTTACATCGCTGTAAATAAAGATCGAGGTCAGGAATTTTTAAATACCGTTACTGACATGATCACTGGTAGGCCAGTGAGCCTTGTGGGGAGCGGTACTGACTTTGCCATAAGTGGTAGCCCCGCCATTGGACAAGACTTCCGAAAAATAAGTCTCTTATTATGTTTTATCGATCGAAATAAATTAATCGTAAACATTTGCAGGATGATTGCTATTTTCGACTATATTCCTAAATTGCGATCTTCGATATCCATTAATTCATACCCTCGGACATTGGCTCGTAGCCTTTTTACGATCGGAAACGTGGCACGTGAGGGCCGCAAGGTAGGATTTTGCACTTCTTTTTTGGTTCGCATTTTTGTCCAAAAATGTCTGCCAGTAAAGAAGTTAAATCGTCCGGAGCGAAGCTTACGTTCGATCACGTGGAAAAAAGAACATTTCAACCCCCTTTCGATTGAAATAATTCGTTTCCTAGGACGCTTCGTGCAAGACGAATAGACAGGAAATTCAATATGGCGGCGTTGCCCACGATGCTAGAAACCCACAAAATGACGTTCCATTTTTTTTCAAGAAGTGACACAAAGAAAGTTATACGCTGGAATTTTTTGCCAGCAAAGTTTTCTTCCGGTCTAGTTTTACTGGACTAGATGGCGAGTCGCTTGTTCCGCCGAAAGAATCTCGTAGCCAGACGGTGAGAAATCCACACGGGATAACCTCAAAATCGATAAAACTTATTTGAAATTGTCAGGGGGGGGGAGATCACGTAATTTCGAATTTAAATTTGCTGCTATGCGGAATATCGTGTTTGGCATTCGCGCATATATATTCTCGTGAAAGCGAATCGGGTTGGTTGTGAAGGAAGAGAAACAAAAATTCGAGCAACCGTGTACCGCGTGTACAATAATTTAGAAGAGAGGGAATCGAACAAAGGGAATAGGAAGCGAGGGCCGATGATTGAAAGCCTTCAGCTCGTTCGTCAATCAACGAGCAGTACAGCTGAGGCACCGCGATACGGCGCTGATTCTGCTCCTCGCGAAAAAACGGTAATGCGTCCGTGGCGGCGCCCTCTAGCGGCGTTTTTACGAACTCGTGATTATAGCTCGGTGCGGTACAGTTTTCTTTGATCGCTGTGCGATTGAAAATATAATTTCCACGTCGAATGAAGGTTTTGAAAAAAAAAGTGGAGAGCAAAACCTTCGATCGATGAGGACTCCGATTATTAATTGAATTAAACGACAAGCGTTATTCCAGCAACGATGGAAACACACGTCCATTCGGAAAAACAAACGATTTCATGTTTCAGACAAAAAGAAAACAAGTTGCTCAACCGTTTGATTTTTTTTTTCAATTCGTAAATAACTTTTTGATATTTTTATTATGTGGATTCGACGGGCTTGTCATCTTCGGCGTGTTTGTACTCGACGTTTGTATTCGATTTTCTTTTTGTCGGGATTGTACCTCGAAAGATCCCTTGAACTTTTATTGTTCTTATCCAAACTGCGAAACTTCCAACGTCGGTTAATCGATCGATGAAAAACTGTTTAATTTTGATATGAAAGAAGCTTGGAATCCTGATTGATATTAGCTGGTACGAGGTCCCTCTGCTAATCTCAATCCCGCACTCACTGCTTCCTGTAATATTACGTCCGCTATACAGGGTGGCCTACAAAGCGTTGCTGACAATTTAATGCTGCATTGGGGATGAAATTTCAAGTCGAAAAGTCTTGAAGCACTTTTTGATCCAATGATTCCGTATCGAGATATTGATTAATATAGTTGGACCAATGAAACGAGAGTTGCGTCCAGTGGAGAAGGGAGGGTCCGCGTCCGGTTGGCTCAAACTTTGACGAATAATAACTCGCTAGGTTTCGGTCGTATAGAAAAAATACCAAAGTACATTTCGACTCGGAACTGCAGACTGAATCACGCTTTGAATGATTAACCTCGATTTTCGGGACATCCGGTATATAGCACGTTGCATGCTCCTGTTTGCGAGCCTTTGTTATTTCATCATTTTTCTCCATCATAGGAAGCCACGGTATGAGCTGACGAACCTCGAGGCCTTCGACCGCATGAATATGCGCTGTCACATATGAGATTCGTTATCATACGTGTGTACATATATATGGGGCATTCCGCGCTAAATCGACGAGTCAGACAGCCTCACCTTTTGTTTCAAGACGTAATTTTTTTTTATGTTTGTACACCCTCCGAAATACACCACTGACTTTTTCCGCGTCTGTTTTGTGAATCATTTTGCGAATTGTGAATTTTCTCATGTAAGATGTCATCCGATTGAGAATTTTATGGCAAAATTTGAAACTAATTTTCCGAAGCGAGACATTTTTGCGCAAGAATTTTTGCCGAACGAAAATTTCACAGCTCTTCAATGATTTTCGGCTGCTACAAGTATTTTCGTGAATTTTTCAAAAAATTCTCCATTTTTTTAACGCGCAAAATTGCAAAATTAGAAAATTCTTCGAGGAATAATTCTGAAAAAAGGTCATGACGGTATCTCGGAAGAAACTTTCGATCGTCGATTTGTCGTGGAATGGACCATACGTATAGATACATCGTCACATAATGATGAGCGGGTTGGAGGAGGGGCTGCGGAAGATGAGCGAACAATTACACTTTGAACGAGCGCCTGCGGGACAGAGGGATGACACGGGATTTGTCCCTGGGGGCTAAAATAACCCTGTTGAGGAAAATTGTGATGGGGTGCAACCGATCAGAGGGGATGAAAGGAAATTGATGGGGGAGAAAAAGAGATGGAAATACTGCCGGCTCTGTGGACATGCGTGTGTCGGTTTTGATGCTCATCCGGCCTCGTGGGTTTTTTCTTTCGTCAAGGGGCTGAAGCCTATGGAAAGAATCTATATGCGAGAGCAGAGGGTTGAGTGTATATGGAGGAATTTGCCAGGCAGTTATTATTGATGGGATCGTTTTCGAAATTGATGTTAATCGGAGATTCGGGCCATCGGTTTAATATTTGCGGGGATGTCTATTTGTACACATTTATTTTGCGTAGAAAAAAAAACTGACGACAGATCCCATTCGTTCGTTAAAATCGAATGAAATTCAATATTTTCAGAAGAAGATAGCGAGAAAGAAGAGGAAGATGATGAAAAAAGGAGTTTTTCTTTTGAGACGAAAAGTATAATGAGGAAATTGATCGTCCGTTACAGTCTTAAGGGGTAAAACTTTTCGTCTTTATATGTATATCTGTATATTCGTACATATTTCATATAACACCGATGGAAACACCGGAAGTAAGCTCGCAGCCAGACTGCCGAGCAAAAAGGACGAGGAGAAGGCTCGGCGAAACTCGACGAGGAGTTTGAGCGCAAACTTTGACTTATTGGTTTTTGCTTACCGTGCGAAATAAATACCCTCCTCCTCCTCTACCTTCCACCCATCCTCACTCCGTACACAGTTCGTGCAGTTTGAAGATAATTGATCGAGGTTTACCTCCTGCGAGCCTCGAACGGCGTGAAATCCTGTGGATTTTGTTAAAATTTCGAATCTCGAATTATATTCGTTATTTTTTCGGATTTTTTTTTTCGAGCGTTTTGTGCCTGTAAATTATTTTTTCGTTCCAACGAAAATTCTCAGTAAGCCTCGAAAGACGAAGGGATCACTTTGAGGATTCCAACAAAATTTCAACAGCAAAGCTGGAATTATTTGTTACTATCTTTTTTTTTTTCTGCGTTTTTCCAAGCGCCTTTCATTCGCGTATTACTCATTCATTCATTCCAATGAACATTCTTATCGAGCTGAGAAAAGGGAAAACAAAAACACCGATGTTTTTAATAAAAACCTCTAACCTCGAAACGATTCGTTATTTTTTATGATTTTTTTATATTCAATATTCAAGCGCCTCTTCGATCTGACTTTTCCATCATTTTTTCCCCCTTGTTTTCATTACAAAAACCTCACTGCGGTGGATAATGCAGAAGAGAAATATTTAAGACCAGTCTGTAGCCCGAGGCTAATCTCTGATGAGAAAGTTCGCCCCCTCCGCTCTCCGTTTAAGGGTGGATGCTTTGGCCATTACGGTGGTCCATGAGAGACTCATCTTCGGACATTGCCCGCTGGTTTTTCTCCCAGGCGAATCTCTCGGAGTTTCTCCGTTCCTGTGAGAAGCTTTCCGACCACGAGACCTTTCTCAAACAAAAGCACGAGAACGAGAGTGCAAATGGAGATGAAATAAATTTAAACTTCCGGCTCCTTGCAGCTGGACGGCGCGAGGACAAGTGACTGCAGTGTCAAGTTGTTTTTTGGGGAAACGGACAACTTCCGCTTTCATCGAAATACGGAAAGTTCGAAAAATTCGAAAAAAAAGTATCAGAAAAGTTCGAAGCTCAAACGGGGAAGGCTGCAAAGTTGGAGGGAAAACGGAAATGTCGTTAAACTCGCGTCGGTAGGTCAAAAGGTGACATTTTTTTTTTTCGCAATGGCCATTTTTTTTGGGAACATCTCTCAGTCTACTACGCTGTTGTCTTTTACTACCAAGTAAAGAGTGCTGGGCCCGATATTTTATGGAAACTTGGTATGTCACTCGGAAAACCCCAAAAAACTTTTCTGATTTAAATGACAACGGTTTTTTCGCGTTTTCACACTGAAATTTCGAGTTTTCGCGAAAAACTTGATGAGTTTTGTAATCAGCAGAAAATTTGCGATGCAATAGGCTGGCAAACTATCGAAAATTCGAAAAAAAAATTTTACCCCGTTTCTGGCCACTTTTCCGGAATCGTCGAAAAGCCGAAATTTCAAGTGGCCATAACTACGTTGTAAATCACGCTACGTAGATTTTTTGGGGGTGTTTTGGATAGCCCTTGAGTAGACTTAAAAAATGGTGAAAGTTAAATGTCGATAGCTACATTGCGTCACCCTCAAAATCGATGTCGAAAATCAGCGAAAAAAACGCAAAGGGGTATGTATGGGAAAATTGGCAAAAATCGATGGTCCTACTTTAAATATCTGCCAAAAATCGAAAAATCAAGATATCTATAAAAACCAAACGGCATTTTGAAGCCTCAACAATTGCAAAGAGAGTAAGCATAAGTTGGGGTGCCTATCTCAAACGAAAAAAAAATGGCAAACGTTTTAGTGAACCAACTCAGCCCGGCAAAAAATGGCAGAAAATTTTGGATTTCAAAAATAATTTTTGACAATCTATATCGATGTATTTTTGCCCGCTGATTACGAAACACGCCCACATTTCATCAAAAACTCAAAAATTCAATGCGAAATTCCAAAAAAACCATTCTAATCAAATAGCTACAACTGTTTTTTCAATTTTCTCATTGAAATTTCATTATCTCGGAATCAAAAACGGCTCTTGAGATATTGTAAATTGGGAGAGTAAAAAAAATCATAATTTCTCGCGACTGTTCCAGAATCTTGGAACATTTACCGGACATTGACAGATTAAATTATTTACAACTTTGCATTTTACGTATTATGATGTGATATTATATATTTTTTTACGACAAAAATGACGAAAAAAAAAATACAAATCATAAAGATAATAATATACAGCGAGATAATCGACTACAAAGTACAATGCTTGTAAATTATAAAATCACACCGAGTACCATTAGACGAATTAAAATTAAATTACGTTCCAGCGTTTTTGGAGAGAGAAAGTCACAGCTTCCGGTTGTCAAATGGACCGGAGACGTGCTCTCGCTTTCGAAAACCGTGTAAAGAGAGACAGAGAGATAAAAATGTATGTACACACAGTGTGTGTGTTTTATAAGCTGATGGAGAAGCTTGTCAGGGCTTCGAAGCACTCGACGAAGGCTTAACTACTGCAGCAGTTTCAAACACACACGAGAGCGAGAGAGAGAGAGAGAGAAAGAAAAAATATACACGAATTGCAAGGGGTAGTAAACAAACAAGTGTAACGAAGGAGAAGGGGGTGGAGGACGATGGGGGTTGAAATATAGGCAAAGCTCGATCAACAAGTGTGTCGCGAATGAATCGCTCAATTTCCATGGACGTGCGAAAACAAAATTTGAAAAAAATTCGTCGTTTATTTTTCTGCAGCGTTCGATGAAAATTCATGAAAACCTTGTAATCGGCTTCAGCAGCAGCAGCTGCATAAAATCGTTACGAGTGTCTTAAATTTGAATTGTCGAGAAAAAAAATGTGACAATTTTTTTTCCCTCAAAATCGACTTATCGCTTGTTTTTTTTTTATTATATACTCACCTCGAGGGATGTAAGAGCGCTGTCAGTATAACTACCAACGGTAGAACTCCAGGCCACATTGCGGCGGCCTGCAAGAAAAAAGATAACAATAATTGAAGCGTTTCGTCGTTTTATTAAATAAATTGAGGATTTCGTTACCGAAAATTTCAAAATTTAAAGAAAAACCAAGTGAGAGAAACTTTCGCTTTTTTTTTGCGATTATTCGCAGAATTTTTCATCGAGCGTAAAATGTTTCTTTAAATGATTATCGCGGGGGTTAAAATGCATTGACAACGACGTGGAGAACTCGGCGTCAGTTTGTACGAGGGTTCGGCGATGAAAAACGATCGTGGGAACGAGCGTAAAGCCTGCAGAGACTGTAATCCAAAGCTTTTCGTCCGCATACCATAGATTTTCTTCTACTTCATCTTTTCCTTTTTTTTTTAAACGTTCCGCGAGAGTACTGGAAAAAGAACGAAAGAACTAGCGAGTGAGGGAGAGAGAGTTAAGAGTGCGGATGAATTATAACCCCCAGGGGAATATAAAAATGCAAGGGTAATCCCACAGCCTGGGGGTTAAAAGTCAAGGCTTTTTGGTCCAACGTGCGAGGGCTTAGCCGAGATCCTCGAGTGTATTAATCGCGAAGCACGTTTCCTCCCCTTTTTTTTTTGCAAGAAACAAAACGGATATCGATCTTTTTTCAAAAATGAAACATTTCCAACCCTCGATTACTAGGGAAACAAATGCATAAACGATTCTAAAAAAATCCTGACGCGATGATTTCGCGCGGTAAAAAAAACAAGAAACGGTTGTGTGCACCGACGATCAGAATTTTCCATTCGATAGCACCGACGAGTGTCAGAGTTTTGGAAATCGAAAAAAAAAATCGGGGAGAAAAAGATGTTCAAATTTGAAGGATCGAGGGGGAGCGTGAGGGAAAAAGGGTTCGGAGAATCACGACGGCGACAACGACGTCGACCCCACCCGCGCGAGGGGATGACGCGCGCGCGCGAGCGCCCTCCCGCGTTTGCGTAAAATCAATACAATTGTCAAGTGTGTGTGCGATGAGGAAGAGGGACGCGAGAGAAAGATACAAAGAGTGAGAGAGAGACGAGAGGAGGAGACGGAAGATGCTGGGATGGCCTCCTAGACGAGAGAGAGTAACTTTACGCCAATAAATCGTGATTAAATCGAGTTAACGTGGAACGTGACTTTAATTTCCGAAAAAGCCAACAGATTGATCCTCACCCCTTTCCGTGACATTTCCGCAACTCCTCGCTGCTCCGACACCCCCCGCAACCCCTCGACGGTACTTTTACTCCACCCTTCTCCGATTTTCCTCGACGATCCATCGACCCACCACCGATGCGACCCTTATCTATTTTCATCAGGAAATTGACGCCGGTTTGTATCACTCCTGAGCTACGATTTTTCCCCCCCCTTTTTTTTTGGCAAAACGTTCTTTATGTTTTCACACGAAAATTTGGATATATTTTCGTTGGAACGAGGAACAAGGATGATACAGTGGCCGATTGCTGTTGTTCTCCTCGATCAACTTTTTTCCCTCGGTATTATTTTATTTTTACGCGCGGTCGTATGGAAATTCATTATTTACTCAGCGTTCTTCGCACCCGGGAATAATTCGTTTTTCCTCCGTTTTTTTTGTTTGTTTACGAAACTCGATTTTATATTTATAATTCATATTTATTTTTGTTATAAAAAATTGTTTTCACATGTTTATTACATCCTACATCGGCTAATTGTTTTCTTTCCATTTGTTTATATAATTATTGATACCAGAGTAATTGGAATTTCGTTAAACTCGGACCTGGCAATGTTTGTGTATTTTTGCAGTTTTTAGGCAACATTTTTTTTTTCTCGTCAAGTTGGAAATCTGATAACTCAGGTCGTAAGAGATATTTTCGAAATTATCGCCTCTGCAGAAACTGCATATGGTACAAGGTATCCCAAAACCCGATTTTAACTATGTAAATTTCGACCGAAACCTAATTAGTTATTAATTGTTTAAGTGTGAGGCACTCGGCTTCGCGCCCTCCCTTCTCCACCAGGTGCCGCACGCGCCCTATTGGTCCAGCTGTGTCAATTAACGACTTGGAACTTTATCCCCAAAGCGGCAGTAAATCATCAGCATCCAGATTCGGGACACCCTGTATATTTTTACAAAGTGTCCCAAAAGTCGATGTCCCAGTTTACAGCTAAATTCAGCGTGAAATTCCGAGTCTAAATGTATTCGAGTATTTTTTTGTACGACCAAAACTTGACAAGTTATCAATTGTCAAAGTTCGAGCCAATCGAACGCGCTTCGTCCCTTCTCCAGCGGCCCACGCACGTGCCCTATTGGTCCAACTATATTAATTCATAACTCGGCGAGGATTCGTCGGATCAAAAAGTGCTTAAAGACTTTTCGACTCGGAATTTCATCCCCGATGCAGCATCGAGTTGTGAACATTCAGTTTTAGGACACCCTGAACATACACTGTGTACGTAGGCGCAGAAAAAAAGCCTCAATTCGAAAACGGCCTTATTTTTCATCCTTCTTTTGTTTTTCCATTTCTCGTTTCTTGTTTTTCATGCCGGTGTTAAAACCCCCATTCGCCCCGTTTTCTTCCCTTCTTTGGATCGCCAACTCGATTCTCCTCCGATGAAGCTTAACAGCATCCTCCTCCTTTTCTCACTCTCCCTCTCTTTATCGTTATCGCAAGCTAGCGAGACTTCGGCCTCCCCGTCTGTTGTTTTTCTTTCGCTGAAACTTTCGACAAGAAACGACGAGGCGAAGCGACTCTCCGGTTACGTGTTCCTCGTGTAACCAAAACACTTTTACGGAATCATTTTTCACTCCAACCACCCCCGTCCCCGGTTTTTCCTTCCTGTGTCTGTGTGTTTGGACCCTCGAGTCGCGATGCTGCGCAACTACCGCTTCATCCCGTGGAGCAACCCCACTACCCTCAACCCCCCTTGACAATCTGTTACTCGACTCGTTAAAATAACACGCGAAAGTTTTGTGTTAAACTGATGTTGGTTTTAGCTCCTACTTGATGGCTTGGGGTGAGAAAAAAAAGACGAAAAAAACACCCGCTCACACACGCGAATAATGAAAGTGGGGTGAGAACGAGAGGGAGAACGATTGCGCGAGTTGCGATAAGGGCTGGTGAAACTTTAGAACGTTTGAAATATTTCGAACATTTAGTTTTTTTTTTTTTTTTATAAGGGAATTTGGCAGATGTTTCGAAAATGTATCGAATGTTTCAAACGCATTTGCTGTTTTTTTCGAGGACAGTTAGTAAAAATAACGCTTCGTTTTTGCAATACGAAATCAGGCATGAAAAACAAAAACCAGAAAAAAAAGTTTTCCCACGAGTGTCGGAGATACTTTGAAATACATTTCCAAACATCCCACATATATTTATTTTCTCTTTTAACCCCGAGTTTAGAGAGAATTTTTATTTCTTTATTTCTTTTCAAAATTTTCTCGGACGTTCGATATCGCCTAAAAAGATAAATTGCGAAGCAGCCAAACGGTCGTTTCTCTTCCAGGGAAAATACGAAATCATTCAGACACGTGGGGAAAAAAAAACTGAAAAAAATGTTTTTTTTTTACGTAAGGTACGCGAACAGCTACGAGGTTTTACCGCGGTGAATTTCAGCCGTGTCTCACACAGACGCACACGCAAACACTGCGAAAGACTGAAACTTTTATTCGAAACTCGCCCGCTGGGCGTGTGTTACGTGCTTTTAAGTCCAGAAGATAAATTCCAGCGCGTTCATCTTCCTCGCTCGTTGCCCTTTCCCTCTGGGTTTTCTTCCCTGTGGGAATTTCACGTAATTCGAGGCTGTGTGAGTCTGACCAAAACGTGTCTCGTCTCCGGACTTATCTCCTTACCAACGTCCCGAGAGAACGGCTACGTATGGCAGACTTGAGAGCTTTTAGTGTACTTTATACTCTTGGACACTTTAAACACACAGTGCACGCAAAACTTTATCCGTACAATCCATCTTACTACTCTTCCGGTCTCCGGGATGCTTAATATTCCAGTGAAATTTCAATTTATCAAACGAACATTCAATTTCGTGTTTTCTTTTCCCATGCCGCGTCATCCGAGAGAAACACTCGAGCTCCCTCCCCAACGACTCGAATCAATACATTTCGAGAAGAAATGAAAAAAAAAACAGAGGGAAAAGCACTTGGGATCTTTCGATTGTCCAAATAAAACAAATGGCAGCATACGCTTTCCATGATGGAATATATATATATCGCTGGAACGATAAATTAGGGGAAGAAAGGTCGTGAGAACCATCAGTGGTGCGACTGAAATCTCACGGTAACGATGCTTCGTAGACATCGCCTGCTCGGGTTTTCGCCAGTTTCCCCGTGACAATTCGTGAATACCGCAAATCGACGAGGAAGCGCAAAATGGAGGAAATTATAGGCTGGATTATGAATAAAAGTGTAATAATCTGAATGCTACTTCGATTTGATGCCGATTGCAGCAGCCAGTGCAGCGCTCTCTCGGGTTTTCGCCAGTTTCCTCGTGACAATTCGTGAATACCGCAAATCGACGAGGAAGCGCAAAATGGAGGAAATTATAGGCTGGATTATGAACAAAAGTGTAATAATCTGAATGCTGCTTCGATTTGATGCCGATTGCAGCAGCCAGTGCAGCGCTCTCTCGGGTTTTCGCCAGTTTCCTCGTGACAATTCGTGAATACCGCAAATCGACGAGGAAGCGCGAAATGGAGGAAATTATAGGCTGGATTATGAACAAAAGTGTAATAATCTGAATGCTGCTTCGATTTGATGCCGATTGCAGCAGCCAGTGCAGCGCTCTCTCGGGTTTTCGCCAGTTTCCTCGTGACAATTCGTGAATACCGCAAATCGACGAGGAAGCGCGAAATGGAGGAAATTATAGGCTGGATTATGAACAAAAGTGTAATAATCTGAATGCTGCTTCGATTTGATGCCGATTGCAGCAGCCAGTGCAGCGCTCTCTCGGGTTTTCGCCAGTTTCCTCGTGACAATTCGCGAATACCGTAACTCGGTGGGGAGACAAAAAATCGAGAGCGTGATTGTGAACAAACTGGAACGATCTGAATGCTGTTTGTTGTAATTTTATTACAAATTGCAAATCGCAAATTGATTGGCGATTTTTTTTCATTGAACAAACCGGATAGGCTCTATAGCTCATCACTCGGAAGAGTTTCCTCATTAAAATAATTCCTACGGCTTTGGGACAAGTTGTACGATACGGTGGCCCTTCACGGGAAGAAGACGAAAGTAGAGAAACGGGATAAAGGTTGAACGTTTTCACCTTCATACCCGTTCCTTTAAGCGAGATGCTTACCGCGTCGAAACTTCTGAAACCTCCCCGGCCAAACCTGCGAATCTTCCATCGAGTTGTAATAATCTATTTTCAAAGAGCCTTCCTCTCTCTCTCTCTCTCTCACCCGATGAATTCCCTTGCTTCGACACGTTGACTGATCCTTTATCAGAAACGTGATTACACGAAAATCCCACCTTAAGTTTCCTCTCTCTCGTCTCGCTTTCTTCGACATGCTATCACACCCCAATCTCTTCTTTTCCATTTCGTCAAGATCCCGTAATGCTCTTGAATAAAAATGCCACTCGTGGCATAGAGGGAAAGAGAGAGAGAGAGAGAGAGCAGTTTTTCTTTTTCATCTCGATTTTCCTCTCTTCTTCTTTATTCCACCCTTAGCTCGTGTACAAACCCTCTCTCTATTTTATATATATGTATATATATATATAGATCGTACGAACGTGCTTAAGCTGCTGAATTCGTTTGCGAGTCCGTCCTTTGAAAAAAAAAAACCGTCGACGTGGCCTCTGGCTTCGGAATGGCAGAGTGTATTTCTTTCATTTTTTTCGTCCGTTTCTCACCCCCTTGCGCCTCCATGCACATTCCAACGTGGAACTTGAAAAAGTTTGGGGAAATCTGGGCCCACCCGAGTAATAGTAATAATCACACTGATCGCTACTTTTTTTTCGAAAAATTTTGCAAAAACGATAACAATATTACTTTCGTAAATAATTATAAGGATTATTGCGGTTAATTGCAATTTCCTCGTCCCGAAGTTATTAGTCGCAGCCACTTCGGATGGATTTCCGGTTTTACGATTGATCGGATATTGATAATCCCCGAGAGATCGAAAATGTGTGTGTTGTTTTTTTTTTCTAAATATAATTCCCGCTGATTATTCGATGTGATACAACAAATTACGAATGAAAGGAACGAAACTTCTGGTTGACGTTCGAGTACCAATTACCATCATCGTTTCTTGAAGGGGCGTAATAAAAAATATTAAAAAACGTAGAAAGGGATTATCGTCAATTATTATTATTCAGCACACGCGAAGCCTCGAGAATCTGGGACACGTTTGTCATTATAAAACATATACATATACATATGGCATTCATGGTACGCGAACGATGCAAGCATGACAAGTGGGCTTCGTGCCAGCAACGAGACTTTTCATTCAATTCCCAAAATGAAAAAATCCCCTCGAAACGTTCCACATTGGCCTCGAGTTGCCTCCGAGAGCGGCTACAGAGGACCCTCCCCGACCACTCGGTTTTTTTTTTCTCCGCAAAATGTAAAAAGTTGCCGAATCGCCGATGGACCAACCGCGAGGGCGCGTTGTGCAAAAATCCTTGATCTCATCATCGCGGGGATTATTAAAAAGATCCACGAGGATGAAACAAAACAGCTACTGCCTGCGCAGCACACCCTGCCCCTTCTCATCCTCCCTCTTTTGATCCTCGCGTGTTTTTCAGCGATTCGTCATGTCGCTGTAAAGAATTTTTTTTTTTTTCAAATACTAGAGGCTGGACGGTCCTCTTTAGACTCGTTAACGTTCTTGTGGCCAACGTCCTTGCCGAGATTCATCGGCGAAACGCTTTTTTTTCACGAGATAACTCGACGAGAGAGAGGTATAGAGAAATGAGGGGAAAAATTTGAAAAAAAACATGAAAAACGAGACAAAAATGCGAGGAATATGCATCAAGGTCGTCACTTTGTTCAGCGACGATGTATAATAATATATTCCAGCGTGTCGGTGGTATATACATCCTGGACATCCGTGTTACCAGTGCTGAAGAGGGAGGATAACCGGGGGTGCGAGAGTCGAGAGAGAGAGAGAGGAAGGGATGCTGGGAGGGTTGGAGAGGCTGGAGGGCTGCAATGACGCGCGCAGCAGAAATATACAAGTGTTGAGGGTAACTGTCGACAAGCAGATCGGGTGTAGCCGCGATGAGTGATGCTTATTCTCTCTCATCTCTCTCTCTCATCTCGCTTCGTTTCTCTTTTCAAAAATACGTCTCTTTTCTTACGAGGGACACGAAAATAAAAATTCTATGGAATATCGCACTGCTTTCCCCCGATTAACGCCGCATGGAGCGACGAAAAGAGAAAAAAACACGACATCATGAACATTCACAGCATCCCTTGACATTTGACAAGAGAGACACGTCGAGGTTTTGCATTTGATCGAATAAGATTTTCCTACTTTCCCTGCCTCTTTCTTTTCCAAATTACGTCACTTTTTTTGGCGACGAACACGAAAATAAATGACAGTGAAAGTTCACAGCATCACTTGGTACAGACGAGAGAGAAACGTCGAAGTTTCAGATTTTTCTAAATTACATCTCTGTTCTTACGAGGAACACGAAAACAGAAATTCTATGAAATATCGCATTCGTCTCCTTCGATCGACATCGAAATTGGAGATGAAACGAGAGAAGGAGAAGCACCATATGATAGAAAAAAAAATCCCCGCATCACATTACGCTGAGGAGAATGTTTATTTGCATCTTATCGAATCTTCTCCCCCATCCTCTCTTTCCCTGGAATATTACACGTGCATACATTTTTTTTTTCCCACGGAGGAATGTGATAGAAAATTTCGTAAGAAGAAATACCCTCTCGCGAAAAAAAGAACAAAATTTGAAAATCGTGAAAATCATCGAATCACACCGTAAATTACATCTCCCTTACATTTTTTTTTCACAACGACAGACTGGAGAAAGAACACTGTCCGGGCGCTCATACCGCACCCCTTCGAGTATTTTAAATACACAACGATAAGACGAGAGAAGAAAAAGATACAAAATCGTGAAAAATCATCAAATTGCACCGAGAGATACACAGCTGCTCCAGATTTTATCAAATTTCTCAACCTTGCATGTTGCATTTTTTTTCGAACGAGATATTGGAAAAAAAAAATGTCCCCAGAGCCAATACCGCACCCCTTTGACGATTTTGAACACGCAACTATGGAGACGAAAGAGAAAACACGTCGAGGTCGCAGTTTTTGAAAATTTTCGACCACTCGGCGAAATACGAAAAAAAATCAAAATTATTATGCTACACGAAAACTGAACAAATTTCATCCATTTTTTCCCATATTTCAACGATCGAAAAAATCGAGAGAAAAAACCGTTCATTCCGTTTCAATTATTCCACGATTATCGATAAATGTGTTTCAAACTTTCCAGCCGGCATAAATTTTTATCCCAAGCCCGAGAAGCTCGAGAGGAAAGTTCTGCAGAATGTAGCACCGCATCCCTCTCCCCCAACCACCCTCGATTTTATCACAACCATGAGAAAAAGAAAAAGAGACCATATGTCCAGAAAATTTGATCGTACGTAACACACGACACTCGGAGGCACACCGAGGGTTCCGGATTTCAATGGACGACGAAAATTCGACGTTCGAGCGCGAAATTCGTGTCCACCTACGAGTTTTCATGTTTTTTTAAATTATAATTCTCGAATTTTGCTGCAGCATCCCGAGAGATTGATTGATCGATTGGGAGAGAGGGAGCGATCTTTGGCTCACACGAAGATTTTTTCAGGAGAGGAAAAACAGACTCCTCTGTGTTTTTCCATCACTTTTTATCCTCCTTTTTTTTCTCGCCAATTTCTGGACTCTGAAGCTTTACACACAAACACACGAGAATGCCACATTCGTCGTTCCGCGAGCGCGAAAAACGCGTGGAACAACGTCCCCTCAAATTCGCTCCTCGTCGCCGCACGCCCGGACCGCACTCTGAAATTTTCGTACAAATTGTCCGTTCCGCAAGTGGAGCAACCGGGAGGATATTCCGGCGCCAAAAAATTGGCTAGATCCTCGATAGAATTTGTGAAATTTCGAAGACCACAAAATCGTCGGTTCCGAAGCTTTCCGGTCACTCGGGAAACGCCGAAAAAAATCTCTCTCGCCTGTCGTACCCCGCCTCTTCGTGAGGAAAATTCGTCATCCGCCCTTTCGTCGAGTTTAAAAAAAGAACAAAAAATCTTGCACCGTAATGAAGAAAAAAGTCGAAAGGAGATGAAAAAAAAAAACAAAAACGAGGGGCGACACGAAAATACCGGGAAATGTTTCGAAAGAGATCACCCCGAGTCCCCTCCCTCAGCGTCGATCAATCGAAGCGTAAATTTTGCCTCGCAGCGAGGACCATTCGCTTTTCTCATCTCGAAAAATCGCGAGAGGACGAAGATGGGATACGGAGGACAATGAAAAATCCTTCGATTTTCGTTGTAGCTCTCTTACCTGGAGAGGATGAAAATCCTAGGCAATCGAGGCCCAACGGCGTGGCGATGCTGACATTTTGCGTTCCTCCGTTATACTCGCTGTACCGGAAGCGGATTTTGGTCCAGCGAGAGAAAGGGAGAGAGCGAGATGAGAGAATTTTTGAGTTTTTCACCCCCTCGAACCCCCTTTCTTTTTCGTTTCGAGACCCGATCACGTCGAGTTCGTATCCTGGACTGGACGTCGCTGCCGAGGGGCCAACAGCCACTGACACCGCGGCGGGGATGAAACTTTCTCTCTCTCTCGTTCTCTCTTTTCGTCTTTCTCTTTCTCTCCCTCTCTCTCTCTCTCTCTCTCTCTCTTTCTCTACCTGGTTGCTGGTGCGCTATTGATCTCGGCCCAGACTCAACTGAACGTAGATGAGATATATGTGTATTCCAACGCAGACGCTCGAGCGTTTTGCCGCGTCGCTTTAGCAACGTGCGTGACGTCATTCCTTTCCTCTCGTCTCTCTTCTCATCTCTCACACCCCGTTTTTGTCCTTTTTCGCGAGAGTCGTCATCCCTCCGCGATTTTCCATACTAGAGCCCAACGCTGGATCTCCTCTCGGTATTTCTACAGCCTCCTCTCCGCACCTCGTCTTCGGCGCTATAACCGCGCGTCCTCGTCTCAGCCCTGCCGCGATACAACACACATCTCCGTCCCTGCATCTCCCTCTCGTTCTCCTCTTTTTCGGCCCTCCGAAGCATCCCTCTCGATCTCTCGGAGGGATGCTGATCTTCAGCCTCTTTTGGACCATTCTCTCGACGGTGTCTTGCGGGTTCCAACGACTTTTTTCTTTTTTCGTACGCCGAACCATCGTACGATCCCTTCATCTCTCTCGCTCAGGCTCGATTGACGTTCTCGTTGGATTTTTCGATAAATTTTGAAACCCATGCGATACATTCATTTTATTTGTTTTTTAATTTTCTATCAAATTAAATTCTATGAAAATGTGGAAAAATAAAGAGCACAGTAGTTTTAGGTAATTACGGTATTTAAGTGTTACAGTGACCTAATAAAAAGGGGAATTTAAATAGACGGAAATGTATTTGAAATTCTTCAGGAACCTTCTCTTATCGTACAAAGAATAAAATCCTCCATTTTGTTTAATACACTTGAAATCTTGCAAAAATTAACATTGCAATTTCATCTTGAAATTCTATATTTTATAATGATCTGAAGATAATTTACTCTCGATCGCTGCGAATCTCTGTTTTTACTGATCACAATTATCGTACCAGGAGCTTCTTTTTTGCGTCCATTTATTCATTACACAACGTCAAAATGCCTCTTTATTCCAAAACTCGTACGGCATTAAGCCTCTTTGCTTTAAAAAAAACATTCAAAAAATTCCTATCGCATATAATTGCCAATCAATTTCTCTCTCTCTCTCTCCCTTTTATTCGTTTGAGGGACATTTTATTTAATCTTTTTTCAATTAAATTTCACTCGATTTTATCGTATCTTTTTTTTGCAAAAACCTGAGGACCGCTAGCTGTGGTCTTGACGATGGATTTATGGTTGTTTTTTTGCAACATAAATGTTTGTATATTATATTACGTACAAAGAAATAAAATACATATTTTTCGATATTTTCTGTCGTGGCTATTTTTAGATATATCTGTAATACATTTTTTTCATTATCCCCAGAGCGAAAATCGAAAGAACAAAAATACCTTTTCGTTTCATTCTACTCCGTGGGACAAGAAGTTTCGGCTGTCACACCGATAGTCGATAATAACGGCAGCATATCGCTCGTCGATAATTATTCACAGTCATAGGTATGTAAAAAAGTTGAACATTTTATTGTTTAAACTGCAATAAGGCAAGGAAGGTAGAAAATATTCCAGTTTCCTTCGTCATCGATTGTTGGTCATATTTGTTTCGTCCATTGTCGCAATTGGTCTGGTATGGAAAATTGCGATTCCAGAGAGCGTTCAGGAGACTCAATTTTTTCATTCAGCATTAAAATAATCGGAGTAAGAATTTTTTGAATAAAAAAAATTCCAATATCAGTCGTGGGTATTTTTTTTTCTATCGGTAAAAGTACCAGCTGTAGGTTAAGAGGGGATTGTTCGACTTTTCTCCATTTTTCTGCAGGAAAAGCTCGATAGAAAAAAAAAGTTCGAATATCTCACATGGCCACCTATGCGAGTTTCGCATAATTCCGATTTACGGAGCCCGTTTCCGGTCCCAAGTTTATTCGCGGTAAAATAAACTGTAACTTTATGGAGGAGCGCTGCGGCGGGGCTTTTTGTTACGTCTGTATATAAATGATATATATGGGGTATTTCGCGTTAAATCAGGGATTAAAAATCGAGCGGTGATTTTACGCGACTGGGAGTTTTTTTTGAATTTCCTTTAGCACGAAAAAAATGTGTACTTCGGGAAAGATTTGAAAAGCAAACACCGTAAAAAACAATCATTAGAGCATCTACCCTCAAATATGAGGGTACGTAAGGCTGATTTTTCTTTGATTATTCCTTTTCGGTTCCACGTTTTCCAGAAAATCAACCCTCGTTAATTTTATACCAAAATGTACAAAATAAATGGAATAAATAGACGAAATCATCTTGCCATTTCAATCTTTTTTCCAAAAGCTCTTTGTTTCGGATCACAATTTTCACTGTGAATTTAAAAAAAAAGTTAACTCTAAAAAAAAGACAAAATCACTTGAATGTGCTTTATTTTTTCAAGTTAAAGGGAAGCGAGGAAAAATTCGCAATTCTCAAACGGTTGGAGAAACAAATTTGGAAAAAAATCGAGAGGATTTTTCGCTTGACGCTTCGTCGTCGAATTCTCCGTATGATAAAACGCACGCGAACAGGGGTGAGAACATGCGCAATGACGAAACACCGAGAATCAGGGGGTAGTTTTGCCCGCGATGTGCAGAAAGTCCTCGCCGTCGTGTCTTGTGTCCTATATATGCGCCCGTTGTCGGTCAAAGAGGGAAAAACCTTCGAGATGCGCGCCTCCCAGTCCTTACACGTTCACATCAGATACGAGACACATCCGGAGTACCTTCCTGGCGGGCCGTGCGGGAGGCCAGTGCCGCGATATCTTTTCCCGCGAGAGCACACGAGAGAAGCGGTCTGGCAAGGCGCGACACGCGACGATACTCACAATTTATCACAAACCTCGCGCGGAGGGAAATAATCAACCCCTCTTTGTTTCGGAAAAAAAAAAAAAATTATCATCGAAAAAAAAATCATTTCGGCGCGATACAAGTCCGTACGATCCTTGGTGCCTGTTTTTTTTTCGTTCTTTCAGCTCGCCGCTATTTTTCATTTCGAAAAAAAAAAAATTAATCAACAATGGCTCGATCGACATTTCGATTTGGTTTGAAAAAAAATTCCCGACGTTTCGACGGTTTTATGTTTTTTCCTTCGTCGCGATTATTAAAAT
Organism: Heteropelma amictum; assembly: GCA_959613375.1. Taxonomy (NCBI): domain Eukaryota; kingdom Metazoa; phylum Arthropoda; class Insecta; order Hymenoptera; family Ichneumonidae; genus Heteropelma; species Heteropelma amictum. The sequence continues at coordinate 2,961,995 of OY390721.1, read as the reverse complement.
CGTGATAATGTTTGACGGACAATAATCGTCACCATTCGTTTATAGAGAAACGTACGTTAAATAAAATAATTATAATTATAGAAATAATAAACAATGATGCCATTGTACAAATTGTAAAAAGGCTCGGGAGATTTTCTAGATTAGTAATTAGGTATCTTTCATTTTATATTCCATGATTTTTCTTGAGAATTGATTTTTTGGGCAAGGGCGAGAGGGAGGGGGAAGTTTGGAACAGATACGAGAATATTTGTAATTAATTAGGTGAATTAATAATCTTTCGACGAATTTATTCTTCGATAATACTCGGCTATTGAATAAACGTCTTTTTTGTCTATCTTGAACTCTCTCGGCCCCTCCGCATTAAATCAACAAGTGGAAATATTAAAACCGTTATATTATTGTCATATGCACTGTAGTAAATACGGCGAAACTTTAATTTAACATCGTAGTTTGTGGACAAAATGTCGAGGAGACAAATTCTTTTCGCATAAAATTATTAATTAGCATATTTAAAAAAAGTGTTCAACGGGAAAGAAAATTGTGCGCAAATTGTATTATTTCATTGTGTTTTTTTGAGCTGCTAAATTATTCTGAAAAGTATCAACTCGATTTTGAAAAAAAAGTCTATTGGACAAAAAGTTTTTCGGCAATTATTTTGTAACACTATTATTTAACACTGGTACATTTTTTATTTATTTTTGATCAAATATTGAGCTTCACCAAATCCTTGAATCGAGTAGGGAAAAAATGTCATGTCCTACTTTTTTCTACATTTTCATATTTTCATTTATTTACTCGACGAATCTCGCAATTTTTCGAAGCTCGGGGGTGCGAACATAACGAAACGTATTAAATTTCTCTCTCGTGGATATCGAATTCATGCGCTCTAAAAAGCAACTTTGCACTTGTGTATAACATACATATACAATATATTATATACATATGTATTTATCGGAATATACGTATGCATATATACAAGCAAAATGTCAATATCAATACCAAGGGCATACAAATTTCTCCATGGATAAATAACGTTGTACAGTGTCCTCTTTAACCCCCTTTCGCCCTGCTGCGCAAAAATCCCTCGCGGAAAATGTCCGGAAAAAAAGTGGAATAGTCAAGCATCGGTCAGCCACGCGGCTTGTTTCTCGCCTCGACGACTCTTCGTTCGTTCGATTAATTAACGATGAAAAATTCCATGAAACAAATTATCTGTCCATTTTTTTGGACAATGGTAACGACGTCTGTCCCTCCACCTCTCTCAGTTCTCCTCAAGGAACGCCTCATTGCACCTGGAAAGAAAAAGAAAAGGATTTTCTGTTTATTCACGCGCGCAAACATACCCCGAGCGATTTATCGCGATCCCTCGGGGCTAAGATTGCGATTTCCCGTTTTTTTCTGAGTAATGCTAGGTACATTGTTCGCAATTTAAAAAAAAAAATGTTTGCTGAAAAAAGAAAATTGAAGGCCAAGTATTTTATTTTTCTTTGTTTTTTTTTCTACCCCGTTATGTTTTTATTTGTTAAATTCTTTCTAAGCTGTTATATCGTTGGACATTTATTTATCAACATTTCGTATAGAAAGGAAAAACAATTGCTAAATCAAAAAGTAAAAAACGGGGGAAAAGCTTTTCATAGAAAATCCGTGGCTGCTCGGTCAAGGGAAAAAAATGAAAAACCACTGCAGCGGATTGCATTTTTTTTGTCCGCCACCGATTATCGACGTATTCTTAGTAATTTTATGAAATTACAACAATGACGACAGGCAGTGATTATTATTCGTTACGACGATGAATTAAATAAACAATAAACTTTGCTGTATTTTGTTTATTCAAGAGATACATATTATTAAAAAATATCAATCAACTGAATGAATAAATACGGTTTTTTCATTTTCTCTCTGTACAGTAATAAATGTACAACACACTGTATACAAGGTATCATCGACAATCAATTTCATCGAGTGGAGCTCGAGTGTGATATCGTTACGTTGATAAAAAAAAACAAATATCATTCCCACCTCCAGCTGTATACCCTGGTAGGATGCTCAGCCCGAAAATGCAAAGGACCGGTATGACACAAATTTGAATTTCATAAAAAATTCCTAATTCGTTAATTTTCGTCACTAATTTTCTATTAATATTGTTACGATTATTATTATTCTAAAATACATTAATTTTCCTATTTGTCAAATGCATTTTTATTGATCGATGACTAAATTGTCGATGATAAAAATAAGTGGAATCAAGGATGATTGTTAATTTTTTTCCAAGATAATCGTAACAATATCGCGAAAAAAAATATCTTAATTGTTCAAGTTTACATATTTCTATTTTTTTTTACTGTTTTTTTTCGCCTTCAGTGCGGGTCAACGATTCGCAAATAATAATGCTCTCTGAGAGGGCGCATTACGATCATTCGTTGGCCGGATATTTGCACAAGCGAACCGCGGACTCGGCCAAGTGGCAGCTACGCTGGTTCGTACTTTATCAGGTGAGTAGGCAGCATCAGCAGCAGCCCAGAAATGAAAGATCGATCGTTACCGCGCACACGTAAAAATCTTGCACCAAGGCGAAAAGAAAAGCGAAAAAAACAAAGAGAAGAGAAAACGACTTCATTTTTTTTCATCCGTTTGAAAAAAAACTTGCACTGTTCTTGACGGATTGGAGTTTGAGTGGATTTTCTTTCCTCTCTATTTTCGTCTCAAACTTGGCTCGACGATCGTTCATCCTGCTCGTTCGATCGTTCATTCGTAGTTTATTATAAAAAAAAAAATGAAATGAATTTTCATAATTTTTTTTCGCAAAAACTCCGATAACTAAACGAAATTTCGTTGCTTTTGAAAAATGAAAAAAAATGGAATTCCCTTACGCTGCAGAATTTGCTGTTTTATTACGAGACCGAGACGTACACCCGACCCAGTGGGATCGTTTTACTCGAGGGCTGCTACTGCGATCGTCTTATAACCGCTCGTGGCAAGGACTCTGACAAACAGGTACATAATTTATTCCACCATCATTGTGTGTGTTTCGTGTATGATACACGCGTGCATGGTGTATTACGAAACACTGCATGCCTCGAGGTACGCTTAATTATTTTTGCAAACATCGCCCTATTGTTGGATTGCGAAAGAGATTTTTACCAAGTTTTCGTAATTTCGCGATGAAAAAAAATAGTTCATGGCTTTGTAAATTTTACGGAGCTTACGAAGTTTTATATCGAAAACGTATAATATGGTTCGTTAAATAATGAATAATATTTAATTCATTGGAATTTTTTATAATTTTAAATGAGAATACTTCTTGATTAATAATAAAGTATTACATACCGTTGAAATGTAATTTAAACAGACTTCTTTCGAGGTGGTAGATTATACGTACATGTACAGGGTGTCGTAAAGATCAATGTTAAAAATTCAGAGTTACATGCAGGATGAAATTTCGAGGCGAAATGTATTTTAGTGTTTTTTTTCTGCGACAAAAGCTTAAGGAGTTATTAATTGTCAAAGCTTCAGCCAATCGGGCGCTCGCGCTCCCTTCTTCTCCCACAACGAAACGCGCGATATATGCTTGTAGAAAATGCAATGGTGGAAAGAGGGGGAGGAGAAAACAAGAAAAATAATGTCAAAAATATAAATAATGCAAAAAGAAAGGTTCATTAGGGAAAACGGTCAAGAGCGTAATACAATTGGACGCAATATGATGACTCCTTTCCGCCTGAATCCATCTCGAAACGCGAGATCGTAAATTTTCCTCGCGAACAATTCTCCAATCATCGTATATAGAGCGAACCACAGTCGAAACCCATGAACCACTATGAATCCTCGAACAAAAGAGGAAAAATCGATATACTATATATATACATATATTTCACATTCCCATTACACCTCCTCATTCGCTTTTCGTTCTCATTCATCGCTTTTTCTCCTGATTCGCTTTTCATTCCGATCGACCATGGCTCTGTTATGTACATACATATATATACATTTAAACATGTATACAGGGGCTTCAAAAACTCGATGCTGATCATTTCAAGCTACATTTAGGATGAAATTCCGAGTAGAAATGTATTTTAGTATTTTTCCACGCGATCAAAAGTTGATGAGTTATTAAACGTCAAAGTTTGTGCCAATCAGACTCGCGCTCTCCCCTTCTCCAGCGGGAGGAGCGAGGGAGGAGCGAGGATTCGGCGGATCGAAAAGTGCTTAAGGACTTTTCAGCTTGGAATTTCGTCCCCAATGTAGCATTAAATGATCGGCTTCGAGTCCCGAGACACCCTGTGAAGTCGCATGAGCTTCGCTCGAAAATCGCCGAAGCCTCGATCGTTATACTGACTCTTCCTGTCGTATATTCGAAATTCTCTCTCGCGTTTTATATCGTCACCAAAGGTCCATTGTCACTGAAATATCGGCATTATGTTCCTGACTTTTTTTTTCGTTTTTTAAATGTATATTTATAATACGAGGCGAGCAAAAACGCCCCAGGCTCTCGTTTTCTTCTTTCCACCGCGGAGATAAATCCCAGAGAAAATTATACACGCGTCAGTGAAAAACGTGAGGTACGCAAACTTTTTCCCGTTTTTCTTTTTTACCGAGGTCACGGTATGTCCTCGAGGATCGTTTTGAAAAAAGCAAAATAAAAAGCACCTCCGAGACTTGCCAGCGCCGAGTGAATTCCTGCAGGATTAAAGACGCAGCTTCCGAAAAAAAATCATTTCATAATTGTTGGGAAAAATTGATACTCAAAGTGTTCAACTCTTGGGAAAAGGGGAGGAAAAAAAAATCGAAAAAATGAATTTTTCACGTGTTTTTTTTTTCTCGACAGAACTTTGCAAATATTAATTGTTGGAAAAAAAATGAAACCGGCTTTTCTTCCTTCCGACGGTTAGAAGCTGTTGCTTATTTCTCGTCAAATTTAGTCGATTTATCATTGAAAAAAAATATATATTATCGTTTTTTTTTCTCCTCTCCGACGGTTTTTCGACCCGTAAAAATTGCCACAATTAATCATTTCTGCGATTAATTCATTTTTACTTTTCATTTTGTTTCGTTTACTTTCCCTTTTTTTCACCGCTCCGAGACGAAAAAGAAGATGGAAAAATGAGCAAGTTCGCGAGAGGGACGAAACAATTTCATTAAAGACAACAAAAATGTGTCACTCTTAATTCCTTCACGGAGTAAGATAAAAAAGCTTACACTTTTATCCTGTCGCAGAAGTAACGTTTTTCCCCCTGTTTTCCATTCTTTTCCTTCGCAGAAGCGGACTTTCCTTTTTCCCAAGATGAATTCCGTTTGCAAATGTGAAAGAAAAATGACCAAACAGGATTTCCGTTTCGACTTTTATTGTTCCACAACGGCGGGGCCAATATTCATCCCCCTACCCCTCCGGACCTTCGTCATTTTCACGACAATCACACTTATCCGTTACATTTTTTTCTCATTTTTTTAAATGCAGTATCAATCTGGAATTGCCTCTGACAAAAGATCTTCTCTATATTTGTTTTTTTTTCTTTCGGTTTTTCATTTATCGAGACAAAAGTTGCCGCTGGACCGCGAAATCGTATCCTCTTCCCCATGACGCGTGAGACGATAAACAAAGAAATAAAAAAAAAAAACAATTGTTTGTACTCGGAATCTGCGCGTTCGTCCAGGTCCTGGTCACGAAGGGCAAAGTTTCACCCTCAAGGTAGAAGAGCTGCGGGGGGTGGGAGGGCGAGGGTCGCGAGAGAAACATTAAGAGGAAAACAAGGCGATAATTCCATCGGTTCCATATTGATCGTCTTGTGTATATACTTTGTTTTTCCATGGTGCACTGATATTTATGTGTATCAAAGGGGCTGATGAATTAATCAAATTGTACGGAAAGATGTTTCGTCAAACAAACAAAAACAAAAGAGCAAAAAAAATCCTCCGTTTCTCGGTGGTGAATATTCATCGCAGTGGTTTTCGTGCAACGTCGGATGGAATGCAACTCAAAGTTTCACATATTTCCCTCCGTATTCCCTCGAATATTTATATATTTTTCAGAGTTGAAAAAAAAAGTGAAAAATCAACAAAATATGATCGATTTTTTCTAGCAATCGCGTTCTCAAACTACTACAAACGAACATGGCATTTGGATGGAAAAGATCAATCGAATAACGTTGAAAATTTATTGATATTCTTCAAAGTTCGCATTCGTATTTTAGTATTTTTTCATACGACGATACGATTTTTTCATTATTTTTAGTATTCTTTCTTCGGAGTTGATAAAATTGTTAAAAAAAGGTCGAAACACAAATTTGATTTTTTCCCGCATCTAGAGAAATTTGCCTAACGTAGGCATGAATTAACGCACGTCGAATGTTTATTATTCATTTTGTCCTCGGAATGTTTCTTTCCAACGATCAAACGCATCGATCTTTTTTTTTCCTCTTCACATTCATGTATAGAATGTATATAAAGTTCCAGATCGTCTAAAAAATCGATGGACCTCGATATATAATATACATATATTTATAGTATGCATTCTTGTGTCACACCGAGCTTGTAGTTGGTCGTTCGAGATCTCCTTCTCGTTATCGAGTACATCCGCTCACTTTTGCATACACGTACAAACACTGCAAAGACCATATACCGCGACTCACCCCTACAGCCATATATATACATGCATATATAGGCCATTCCAGGGCAAATCGTCGGGCGAAAAATCCATAGAATTACGTTTCACGCCATGTTTTTTTCCGAGGTAATTCCTGCCTCTGAAAGACTATCCTGACGTCTGTCATGATTATCTTCATCCTGCACACCCAGCGAAAAGCTCTCCCGATGTTTTTTTCCAAATTTTTCATTCGAATCATTCTCGAATTGCAAAGTTTTTTGCGAAAAAACATCTCGACGGTGTAATTTTCAAAAATGGCTCGGCCGAAGAATGAGGAAAAAAAGCCAGGAGAGCATCTCGGAGTGGGTGTACCATCGTGGGAAAAGTCGTCGTCCGGGTCGAAAATGTCCAGGTCTTTTGACTCGTCGATTTTACCTGGAATACCCCATACATATATGTATATACAAAGGGGTGTACGATGACGACGACGGTCACAGGGACGGTGGATGAGACCCGCGAGAGAGAGTACACGATGCCCCAGCCTCTCTGGTCCATGGTGTACTCTGACGTTCGTGTACACCGGAGCAGATGCTGATGCTGCGGCTACTTCATCTCCTCTTTGCTACCTCGGGATCTCGCGAGATCGAGAAAGATGGACCTGAGAGATAAAAGACGGAAGAAAAGAAAAAGAAAACACTCTTCCATGTTTCATAAGAGATCGGAAAACGAGAGAAAAATATATCCGAGATATTCCATGGGGAAAACAATTTCATCTCGTTACTTTTTATGTTTTTTTTTCGCTTTTTTTTTTCTTCCCGCAATAACATTAAAAGCCAAGGTGAGTTGACAAAAATGCATTCGCACGTCGGAATCGAGGGAAATAGATACAATTTCGTCGTTGAAATTTTGTTTTTCTTCCTCCTCGCTGACACTCGTCATCTCGCGTTTTATATCGAGAGCTCATCACTCACATCTTCGATCATCTCGCTCGTCTTATTTTCATAAAATCCCGCGACCCGAGTTTGTCCCTTTCAGAGAAATATGTATGCACCTCAAACGTACATAACGCTTATGTATTATTTATGTATATATGTACATGTGTGTATCTATCTGACCGTGGAGCACAAAAAGGGACGAATCGATTTGCGTTTTCTCATGCTAAAAATAAAACTCATCTCCCCGGGGGCTGACATCCTTGCCCGTATATCGTGTGTGTCTTATTTCGCGTAAGGGAAAAAATAAAAAGTAAATCGCGACGATCGCGGCTCGTCGGAGAATTTTTTTTTTTTTTCGCCCGCAATAAATAATCTTTGGTTCCGGCAGTTTGCGAGTATCGAAATTTTGCAAAGAAACGTCCAATCGCATGAGGGTTGTTTTTTAATCAACGATGATTAAAATAAATGTAGAAATAATTACAATTGTCAATTATACGCATAATTAATTTCACCATAATTCCTTATTTTGTACAATATTAATTAAATTGCGTTTGGAGTAATTATTCCACAAAACGAGATCCATTCGCTGACAATTATTGAAATAATAATCATTATTATTAATTACACGCTCGGTCGATTTTGCGAGAATTCTCCATAATTATTCATTAATTGATCGCATTTCTAGTGACAATTCGACGAAAAAAAAGAAAAATAAATTCAATCGCATAACAGCAGGTGAAAAATGTTTTTTTTTTTTCAAATTAATTGTTATTGTTTTTGCGACAAAAATATTGCCTGTGGAATAAAATTCATGTTGCGTCTTCTGCAAGAACCTTCTGAATGTATTTTGTGTTCGATTTCTCATCTTCCCTTCGGGGGTGCGGTTATATCATTTCGTTTGCATCCACGAAAGTTCACCTGTGGGTTTTTGCACACGAGGATTTTACCCAGCAAAGAGGCTCAAGTTCCTTTCGCATAATTAGTTAATGTACAAAAGCTGCGCGCACACGTTGAAGAAGCGGGGAAGAAAAAAATGAGAACCAAACGTTCACCTTTTAGCCCAGAGTGCAATCGAGAACCGTTGCGCGCAGTCTCGAAAACGATGTAAAAGGTCGAGAGGACACACACGCTATGAATTAATTAATCCCCGCCGGAGAGAAGCGAGCGTTCCGCTCTCCGTTCCGCCCTTATAACACCAACGAGGCGAAAATGCACGAAGGAGAAAGATACGCTTCGGTCTTCACGTTTTCATCCCCTTCGGAGATTTTTTTTAAACAAAATTTCGAAAAAATAATCGAAAAAAGTGTTAAAATTGATGGGAATTTCGGGACAAAAACACCCGAAGTACAGACGATCTTTTCGAATTTTTTTTTCTTCCGTAGTTTTATTTATTTCGAAAATTGACATAATCGAAAAAATTAAGAAAATTGACCGGAGGAATTCGAGGCAAAAATTCACGAAGGAGAGAGGATTTTTTTTTTTTTGACGAAACTTCAAAAGATTGAAAAAGTAGCGAAAATCGATGGGAAATTCGCGATTCTCAAGATCGTCGAAAAGCCCGAACGGGGGCTTATCCGTTCTGCAATTAACGCGCGAGCACACACTGCGATTCGTGACTCGATAATCTCAGGAAAATCCTGGGCTTGAAATTATACTCTCGCCTGTGTGCGTTTCGGAAGCTGAGATGACGTTTCTCTTCGTGAGATAAATGGAACGCGTTTGCACGAAGATTCTCCTTTTGGAGTTCAGAATTGAGCAACAGACGCGAAGTAAAACTGGATCGCAGCCGTCTCTTTGTGAATTTCCAGCGACGAATTATATGTGTTTTTCGAAAATTCCTTAAATCCTCGAAATTCATTGACGAGAGATTATTTCGAACGGCAATGACTTACTTTTAGTCATCTCAAGAGATGTGGCATTGCAAAATTAATTTCTATAAATCCACTTTTTCTCCCGAGATGATTTCTTTCCTCAAAAGCACAGATTGCAAATGTAATCCGGCTCAAGTCTCGAACAATACGACAATGCATGAATGGAGCACGATGAGGATTGCCACGAATTCCATGGCAACGTCAAGAAAATAGCGAATTAATACTTATGGGGCATTTCACGTCCTGTCGGACGGTTTTTTTTTCAAAGCGTTGCATTTTTTCTCTCAATTAATATTTGTAATTAATATTTCATGAGAAATATTTCTCTTCAACAATTGAAAAATGTAGGATATATTTAGAGCATTATTTTTAATTACTCACGAGTGAAACACATTACTATTTTTTTTCGTTATTGAAAATCGAAACTAACTCGTAAACTGGTTGGACGTGAAACGCCCCATATATATGTACATAAATATATGCATATCTTTGTTTCAGTATTGTTTCGCGATATCGTACAGGAGGGAAAATCAGCGACAGTACGAGCTCAAAGCAGCCACAGAATCCGATTGTAAAACATGGATCGAGGCAATAAGAGAAGCCAGGTATATCAATCGATATAATGAACCAATATTTATTCCGTTATTTCATTATAAATACCTTTTGATATCGAAATTCATTGTTTTCCATTATTGTGAAACTTCATCACGATTACTTTTCACAAAAATTCCATTCGTATTCGCGATTTTTCTCGAATAATTGAGTCAGTCCTAATCGATGAAAATTTAAATGAATAAATAATTTATACAGGGTGTCCCAAAAGTCGATGCTGATAATTTAATGCCACATCGGGTATGCGATTCCAGATCGAAAAGTCCTGTAGCATTTTTTGTTCCGACCAATCGCCGTTGAGTTATTAATTAATATACTTGACAAATAATAACTCATCAGGTTTTGGTCGTACGAAAAAGTACTAAAATACATTTCTACATGGAATTTCATTCTGAATCCAACTTTGAACGATCAACGTCGAGATTTAGGACATTGCTCTGCATATCTCGATGTATATTAGGGTGGGTAAAAAAAAAATTTTTCTTCTCTATGATGCGCTGAAAAATTGATTCTTTTTTTTGTCTTTTTCATATTATTCGTCGTTCGACATCGTATTATATTTGTTGTTCTTACTATAAAATGAAATTAATAGTATTTTCCTTTATTTCGGTATAAACGCACGATATAATGTTATATTGAATTTGAATATATCTCGTGGCGAGCTTTTAGACGAAGGGAATTTTTGTATTATTTATACTCGAAAGTTCAGAGAGATCTCGAGGGGGACGTAGGGGTTTATACGAGAAAAATCGAAATGTAATAGAGACGAATGCGTAAACACGCCACACACGTGTGTGTTCCATTGAGAATCTATACGCTTTTTCAATAATTTCCATACGTTTTATTCCTCGTCTGGCTCTCAGAGGATTTTCCACATTCACTCATGCTTCGAATCTCCGATGGAAGGAATCTTGGCTCCCGAGTTTTTCCTTCGTGAATTCGTGTGTGAATATATATATGTTGCTTCGTGAACATTAATAATTTAACCGAGCAGAGATGGTCTCCTTCTTTGGGATTTTCGCACTGAATTATTGAGCTTTCGATGAAAAACGAGGTTATTTCGCATTCAGCGGGGAAAAAAATACATCGACGTAAATTCTTAAATGACATTTTTAAAAGCCAAAATCTTTCGGGATTTTCAGGCAAAATGAGTGGCTTCGCACCGAAATAGTCGTAATTTATTTTCCAATCGAGGCAGTCACTTTGGCTTGTGCTTATCCGTTTCGGAATCGTTTGACCTCTACTCGATCGACTGCTCTTTGGTTTCCGAATTTTTTTTTTTTTTTCGATTTTTGGCGGATTTTTAAAGCGTGATCGGGAATTTTCCGTTGTTCGCGAAGCGCATCATCTGTATCGTTCGAAACTCGACATTTTCACACGGGTTATTCAAAAGTTTCAGGATTATCCATAAAAGTGTTTTTTATCGACATAACGATGGAAAAAAACGGGAAAGACGAAACATCTCGTCACTGCGCGAGCGAAAAGATGCTGCGTAGCGTTGAAACTTTTTCCTTTTTGTTTTATTTTCTGTCGGACGTGAAAATGACGGAAGTAAAAAAAAAGCTGGCAATGTTTCATTATTGTTCCGGTATAAAGGGAGGGAACATTTACTCTTTTGACAAATGGTTGTGTAATGTACGTAATATGCGTTGGCACGTCTTGGAACTTTCCTCTCCTCTTCCTCCATCTCCTATCTGCGTTGGCAGATCATTGCCAGTATATTTATTTCTACCTGAATCATTATTGTAATTTTTTCAACCTATTATTCATATTTTTAATCATTCATAAAACTTCTCATTTTTCCAGCAATAATGTGATCATTGCGTCAATAACATTAATGAAAAATGACAAAGAGTAAAAAATTGAAATCGAAAGTCATCGAAATCGAAAGTTATAGGAATAATCATGAATAATTTTTCTTTTTCTTATTGATATTATTAATACAACGATAATAACAATAATCATAAGTAACGAAGAAAAATAACTGTGTAAATTTGGTTTTTCAACATTGGTACTTTCACTTTTTTTTACTTGGAAAATATAATTACTACGTTGAATAATTTTCATCGATTGGGAAGTCGTTTCAGACAATTGTATCAAAGATGTCAGAGGCAGTGTGTCGACAAAATTTACTCCGATATTGTGTGTAGACTCTCTGGCCTCTCCAGGAATATCGAAACATCGCTCTGACCTTTTTGCTGCTGTAATTTAATACAGAAGCACACGTTTCGTCGATGGTCGTCACGACTGAGAGAGTTATAATTGGCAATCTAATTTAGGCTATCAAAATAATTGTCGTTAATAATGAAATTATTGCGGTAATTATAAATTCAAGACTTTCAACGTTTAAGGCGACGTGTCACACCCGCCCATCGAAATTTAGAAAAGTTCTCAGGCGAAATCCGTAAATCGGATCGATTTTAAATTTTGTGTGTGTATTTAGTAGAATTTCGACTTTTTTTTTACTGCAAACAATTTTTTTTTCGACATTTCGAAATTCAAAAATCGACCGTGTCGCTGAATATTCGCAACAAATTACAAACTGATCGGATTGATGATTTTTGCGTGAGAGTCTTTTTCGTTTTCGAGGTGGCGAATTGTCCGGAAGTAAAATAAAAAAAAAACAATAAATCTAGAAGTGAAAAAAACTGCATTTATTCGAGCGAGACGAACTTTCTCATTTTATTTTTATATTATCGTCGAGGACGGAAAAATTTGCATTGTATTTCGTTTTTTTTGGAAAGGATGTTTTTTCCGAATTTTTCAAGAGCACGTTGCAGCAATTTTTTGCCTCCCTCTCGCCCTTAAGGTTCTTTCTTCGATTTTTTTCTTTTTCGCCCTCGTTCGGGGTCGCGAAATATCGCGTCTGTACACTCGCAGATGGCACTGCGGAGAAATTTCGCGGGTGAAATAATTCAGCTCCCATTTAATATTCAGGCTTTAGTATCGCGAAGGAAATTCCTACCAGCCTCTCTTTTTTTTCTCTCCCATCCTCCTTGTAACTTGAATACAAACGAAGGTGCGAATGAATAATTCGAGAAGACAAAGAGAGAGGAAATATTTCGCAAACTTTTTTCCACTCTCGGCTATCGGGTTTCTCTCGTGTGACTTTTGTTTTTTTTTCTTCTTCCCTCGTTCCAACAGCTTCAACAAATTGATGCTGCAGAAAGAGGAGCTGGAGCAGAAGCATCTTCACCTGTTGCAGATCGTTGAGAGCGAAAAAACGGCAAAGTGGCAATACACGCAGCAGTGCGAGGATCTCGCCTCGGAGATAAAAAAATTACGCGCCGAGGTTTGTACCGACAATTAACCTCGTGCTAAACAAAAGCTTAAGGTGGTTCACTCAAATTATAACCCAAAAAATCCCAACCTTTGTGGCTTGAAATTTTACTCTTTCACAGAAAAATATATCACAGAATTTCTCACGCAAAGCCTCGTTAACGCTAAAAATAACTCGAAAATTACAGTCAGAACTGTTGTGTTTTTTTTTAATTTTAGGCTTGCACTGCGCAAGCATTTCAAATAAATTTATCCATTCTGTATTTTTAAACAAATGTGATACACATAATTTTAATGGTACAGATTATTTACAGTTCGTTCATGACTATAGAAGTCGCGAAAAATTTGGTATGTTCGTTGAGTGGTAGAAGTTACACGTACAACTGCTAAAAGCGAGATTCATCTCGAGATTCATCTCGAAACTCGGAATTTTAGTTTCGATTATTGCACTTATGAAACATACGAACTCGTGTAACTTTCTAATTGCTGGCGAATTTATGGGAGAATATCGGAGGTGTTTTTTCACCTGCAAATATCCACAGTCGTAAAGTAAAGCTGCTAACAGAGACTGCACGAATGCCATAAGGGAGGAGGGAGGAAAATTCGCGAGGGTAAAACGAGAAGCCATATTAGCATACATTCATGCAACCAGCTGAAACTCTCGGTCTCGCCAATAAAGTTGTGCAGGAATATATAATCGAGGTAGAAAGAGAGAAGAGAGACGGAGAAGAGCTCCTCTTTTCTCTCCGACCTGTTGCTGCTGTTCTCGTCTATACAGGGTGTCTCAAAAGTCGAAGCTGATAATTTAAAGCTACATTGGGGACGAAATTCCAGGTCGAAAAGTCCTCAAGCACTTTTCCATCCGACGAATCCTCGCCGAGTTGTCAATCAATAAATAACTCATTGGGTTTCGCTCGTAGAAAAAAATTCTAAAATAAATTTCGACTCGAAATTTCACCCCGAATCTTGTTTTCCATTATCGGCTTCGAGTTTTGGGACGCTCTGTATACAAGCTTTACAATACGATTCAGTCGGAATCATACAGTATATGGGGTATTCCGTGTAAAATCAGACAGTTTCGAGTGATATGATTTCTTGAATCGTGGTTTCTCGAAATTTCATCATTTCTTCGGTCGATTAATTACGAAGATAAATTTTAGAAAAAATAACCTTTTTCCACTTTTTCTCGTTTTTCCTCTCGTACGTTACGATTTTTTTCGTCTTTTCGTGACGATTCGTTCGTCTGGCGTGTTGATACAATTTCGAAAACCGTTTCGAATGTTTACATGTTTTGCGCCAGCTTTGCGCAATGAAGAGAGATCTCCGCCCGAATACCGTCTCATTCTCAGCTCATCACGCGAGCGAGATGAGAGGCGAGAAGGGCTTTCTTCAAAGAACGATGTCGCAAACGGTGCCGGGATCGATGGGGATTTCCGGCCATTCCTGCTACGGCATGGGCTTCACCGGCGGTGGCGGTGCTGGTGCTGCTGCGGGATCGAATATTCTTCAAGGTCACATGGACGCGAACGGCTTTCGGGGCATAGCTGAGGGTTCGAACGACATGGAGAAAATCAAAAAGGTCCAGAGCTTCTTTCGGGGCTGGCTGTGCAGACGAAGATGGAAACAGATCGTCGAGCAATACATCAAGAGCCCTCACGCTGAGAGCATGCGGAAGAGAAACAGGTGCGTTAAACATTATCCTTTTTCACGCGTTTTTCAAATTTAATTCCCATCGAAAAAATCAAAAAAAGAATATAACATGAATAATATCTGCCTGGTAATCACAGCACAAGTGTATCGAGTAATAACATTCTTTAGAATTTATCGCAATCGAAATTTATAACATATATATTTGCAATATTAATCATTATACCGGGTGTCTAAAATTTCTACATCGAAAATTTAGTGAGAACGAATTTGACGTACATTTTCTCAAAGAGTTCCTTTGAAAACGAAGAAAAACGTCGAGTGCAGCCTGTATTTCAGGCGAAATTACAGGCTGATAGTGAAAATTTGAAAAACAGTTTTAAAAAAAATAAAATATTTCGTTCATAAATTTGGCATGGAATGCCCTGTGTAAAATGAATACTCGAAGTTTATCGGGTAGCTCGTCGCTGTCGGCCGAAACACGCAAAGTTATTCATTCGCCCGAAACAGACGCGAACCGTTAATTACCCGGCTCGTTGCGATCGAAACTGAAAACGCAACGTTTCGTGCGAAAAAAAGGCTTTTCCTTCATTTTTAATCGTCTCCATCGTCGATGAAATCCTTCTCCCGTGTTTCCATATTTTTTCGTTTATTTCGTAAAAAAAAACAAAAAATGTAAATTCCACGATCGTTTCGTCATTCGCCAACGTAGCTTGGTCTTCCAAATGGTCGAGGCCGAGGAGGAGTACACCGAGCAAATGGAGGTGCTCGTCAGCTGTTTTCTTCGGCCGTTCAAAATGGCCGCGAGCTCGAAGAAACCGCCGTGCAATCACGAGGACGTCAATAGCATATTTCTCAATAGCGAGACGGTATTGTTTCTCCATCAGATATTCCTGAAGGGTCTTACATCCCGAATGGAAAGCTGGCCGACGCTCGTTCTCGGTGAGTTATCACAACGTTTTATTCATTTTGTCGGAATAATTGTAAAACCCGTGAGAAAACAATTACATGGAAATTTATATGCATTCGCGACGATGTCCTCGCGTCAATAAGTTTCACGAAACTGGGACGACAGCTCGTACGTTTCTTATCGGAGATGTAACACGTGTGTTCGGTTCGATATATTGCAGACGCGACGTGCGATATTTCACCGCAATGTGCATAATGAGAAAGTCCCCCTCAAGGTCACGGGAAGACGATGAAACGTCGCGAGTTTACGGGAATTCACTTTTTTTATTTTTTTTCAAAACAATTGGAATTTAAAATCGTTAAAAGGACTCCTGCCGTCGAGTAGTATTATTCCGAGCTGCGACGGACCGGAGATGTTTTTTTTTTGTTTTTTTTTTCAGCAAAAAATAAAAATGGTTTCGACGCTTCTCGGGCTCTTGAAAACATACTGAAAATACACAAGTTCGTTCGAACGAATGTTTCTCCAACGACCGGAATAATAATCGCCGAGAGTTCTTTTCCGTCAAGTGGAAACACTCCGAGTCGCGTCAGACTCGAGAACATTTTTTTTTTAGCTTGTTTTTCATTAAGAAATTGGAAGGCTTTGACAAGTTTGTCGAGATTGACAGTTTTTTCAACGATCGGAGTAAAAGATCGTTGAGAAAGGGAGTTTTTTCCGGTCAAGTAGAGACACTCCGAGTTTAGTCAGACCGTGAGAAAGTTTGGAAACAAACGAGTTTCGCGACGCTTTTGCTTGCTCTCCGCAGGTGATCTGTTCGACATGCTGCTGCCGATGTTGTCGATCTATCAGGAATACGTGAGAAATCATCATTACAGCCTGCAGGTATTGACGGAATGCAAACAATCGTCGCAGTCGTTTTGCGCCCTGCTGAACAGACTGGAGAACAAAACTGCCTGTCGCGGTCGTTCTCTCGAAGATTTTCTCACGTATCCCATGCATCAGGTTTGTCAATCGATCGATTCATCAATGAATTATCATTTTTTTTCTAGCGATTACAATTTTTCTGGCATTTTCGTCCATTTACCATATTATTTCTCTCTCGCTTTCTCTCTGTGAGCGTGGAACGCTCTGTGGAAAATTTCTGAATTATTCGCGAGTTTCCTGAAACTTTGTGTTTGCGTTCCATCGCCCCGAGCGATGCCGAAACTTCCGGTTTATACGCACAGCGTTCAATCATGCTTGAAACACGAAATTCGAACACCAGCGTATAACGAGAATTTTGTACCTCACTTCCGGTTTGAAGAAAAATCGTTCATCATTTTTGCACAAATTCGAATATTTGCCAATGGAAAAAAATTATGAAAAAGGAATATTTCGTCTCTCGAGGGTGAAAAGTTTCATTCGTTCATTGGAAATTTTGCTTTTTTAATTTCTTTTCGTTTCCAAACGTTCAGAATAACATTTTTATTTTTCTTCACTTCCAGACTGACGGACAATCTTTATTTTAAATCATACTCGAATGACTGGCAGTAAAAAAATAAATCAAAAACGACGTTTTTCATTTCAATTTTTTATTTGAGATATATTCGCGCAAAATTATCGATATTTTAGTGGTTATCTCGACGATACAGGTGCCGAGATACATAATAACCCTGCACGAGGTGCTCGCCCACACTCCGCACGATCACGTGGAGAGAAAAAGTCTGCAAAACGCGCGCCAACAATTGGAGGATCTCTCGAGGCAGATGCACGACGAGGTGAAAAAAAACTGCGCCTAAACTACCAAAACGCTGAGAAACCGTTCGTGTTTCAATAAAAAAAAATTGTTTCCCTTTCTCAGGTCAGCGAGACGGAAAATTTGAGGAAAAATTTGGCGGTCGAGCGCATGATCGTCGAGGGTTGCGACATTATTCTGGACGTTAATCAAGTTTTCGTTAGACAGGGTGAATATATTCAATATTTATTCAGTATAAATTATTATTTGAAAAAAACGATAGTTATTACAAATTATTATTAATGATCAACGAATATTACCAATAGTTATTACGATTATTATATAATGAATAATAACAACGCGAGTTATTCGAATAATTATTGTGAATTATCGTCATTTTTTTAAATTTTTCGAATATTTTCATTCGCTTCGATCGTAAAATCGGTGGATAATGTCCAAAATCGCTTTATCATTCTAAATCAGTCGCTGATGTAGAATGTCCGTTTTATCCGCGGTCGGTAAGTCGAAAATGAGGAGAGACAGCGCTCTTCGAGCATCGATCCGCGGGACAGCTGAATTCAAACGCTGTTACCGTGAGGCGCCGTAGCGCAGGCGTCCCTCTGTTTATCCCCTTAGGGAACTCGCAGGACAATCGATGTGTGCCTTTCCCATGCGTGTTTTTTTGTGTGTTTGTGTGACATTTATACGAGCAAGGACGCTATAGATTTTCGTCGAACGACGATTCTGCGCGCCAGCTCCGTCCAGTGACGAAACAAAAAGTTGCACTTTCGAAACGATTGCAGACTCGTTCATTCGTTCCTCCACATTTTCCATCAATTTTGTTGAAATTTTGCGTAATCACAATTACCGCTCAATCGGGAATCTAAGAAAATATTCAAAGATTTTTTCCACTCAATTTTTCAATTTTTTCCCACAATTTTCTGGTTGAATTCGCGAATTTCTTTAATCAAATTGAGATTTATAACAAACTTGAACCGACAAATTACAACAATGCGTTCGTTTTATCAAAAAAATGGTTTTCCAACGAGAAAAATCATTCAAAATTGCACCCCAAATAAATCTGAAATGAAGCGTTCAAAAGCTATTGAACAACTTTTTAGGTCGATGTTTTTTCTCGTATAAAAAAACAATAATAATTCTGCAAAATTTCGACGAAGTTTGCAACGAGAGTATCAACGAAAATTTAATAATTTGCTGAGGTTTTGCCTGAAGATGCAAAAAAAAATGAGGACGAATAGCAACATTCGATTCAATTTTTCCAAAAATGATCATTTCATTCCGTCTTTTTTTTTTCGATGAAAAAAAATATTTTCTATACTTTCGGGGCGTAAGCTCACGGGGGTGCCATGAGCACCCCTCGGGCTCATCCCTCTCGACATGACTGGATCCGCGTGTTTCACCACATGGCGCGTGCTGGCGTGGGAAAATTCTCGCTCTTTTTTCCTTTCCTCGTTTTTCCCTTCGCCCTTCGCGTGCGGATTCGTCAGTCAGTCACCAACGCCTTTCGTTGAAACTCTCGTATTCGTCCCCGTTGGCCTTTTTTTCGTTATTTTTTAGCTGCAAAAACAAAAGGAAAATTCATTAATTATCGAATCGGAAAACATTAGCCAATTCTCCGCGGGTTCTCGACGATATTTTCCTGCCTTATTTTTTCAAGGACACTCGCGGACGCGAAAAACACAAGGTTCTGTTTCGTGCGGGGGTTGAAAAACGAAATTCGTTTTCACGATCGAATTTTATCGTCGCGAAAGGCCGATCGGAGGAGAGCGCCATTTTGATTGGAAACAAAATAATAAACGAAAAAAATATCGATTAAGATGCGAGCAAGTGATGCTTTTTGTTTTATGTTAATGTTTGTTTAAAAAACAAGAAACAAAGTGCAGTATCGATAAAATACAACGAGAGTGAAAAATGATGACGATAAACGACAATTTTGAGGTTTTTTTTTTGTCACACAAAGGGGACCAAATTGCGCCGAGTTTAGAGGGACCAAAAAATTAGTGAGAAAAATGAAGGATGAGGAACGTTGAGATTTTTGAATTTTCATCGTTTTTTTTTCCTTGTTTTCTCCGGGGGATGAGAAAAAAAATGTGACACCGAACGATATCGCTCGATCTACAGGTGTTGCTTTTTGCAAAATATTTCGAAGCCCTTTAGAAAGTAAATGACGGCGAAGGTAAAAATGTTATTTTGAGAAAAAATCGTATACACAGCGCGAAGAGGAAGGAAAAAAATGACGAATGAAGAAAGTACAAAGTGAATTTTTCTGCTCGACTAAGGACGAGAGAGTTTGATGTTTTCGTTGAGAAAAAATTCACGGCGAAGGATCAAAGTGCAAAGGTGAGACTCGCAAGAAATTTCGATTTCAAAAGAGGAACGATAAAAAATAATTAAAAAAAAAAACATTTTCTCTATTCGTTAATTTCCAGCCAAGAAAACTCGCGATGATTCTCCCGAGAGTGTGAAAAAACATTAGCAAATTCGACTTTTCTCGAAAACGTCATTTTCCCTCCGAAATTAATATGAAAAAAAAAACAAAGCCCACGTAGAAGCAGGAAAATAATTAGCACGAGGAAAAAAAGCAATATCCAACGTTTAAAAAATATCAATATAAAAAAAAGTGCATTTTTTTAACGGATTTTCTCCCGTCTGACCAAGCGCTTTCCTTCTCTACTGATCTCCCTTTATTCTCGCCATCTTTGGAAACTTTTCATCCCTCGGGAATCGACGAGGGTGGAATACCAATTTTTTTTTCATCTTTCACCATCTTTCGTCGTCACGGTGGAGGAGTCACGTGTCGTTACTCATTTTCAGGCACGCTTATACAAATTTTGGAGAAACCGCGAGGGGTGCGGAGCCGTTTGAGCGCCACGTTCGGTGGCAAAGGATCGAGCAGCGACAAGGAGGCGCTACGTCAGAGTTTCCTCTTTTCCAATCATCTGATACTCTGCACGAGACAATCGGACGACGACGGACGTCTCAGTCTCGTTCCGAATATCGGTAAAATTCCACTGTGCGACGCGGTCCTCGTGGAGGATCCGAGCGAGCAAAGCGTCACGGACGATGACGGTAGGTGAAAAAAAAATGTCAATTAGTTTTCTCGGGCTGTAACTTTCTTTTCTTTTTTTTCGGCAAAATCGGCAAACATCGGATAATTATTTTTACGATTTTTGGTATTTCTTTAATTAGATTTTCTTCGGAAAAAAAGCAGTTATCCACATCGTTTATTTATTTTTTCCTTGCAATAAATATGAAGATTGATATTGCCTGTGAAATACAATTATTATTTTATTATTGATTTTGAATCGTAATTATATGGCAAATAACGAATAATGATGATTTTTTCGAACAAAAAAAGAAATATCGGTATGCTCGATGTCGAGCGGAATTAGCGAGAGCAGCGGCAGCGGAAGCGGATGTGGTGGCGCGCCATTGCAAAATCGTGACTTCAAGATCACTTTCGACATGAAATCCGGTGGACCGCCGGTCTCGGTTCATCTCGTTGCTCCCACCATGCAGGCGAGTGTTTCTTTTTTCTTTTTATACTGATAATAACAACAATAATGTCAAATTATTAATAAGTATATTATTTTTAATACAATTATAATCAATACATAATGATAATAATGACAATTTTGCGGTGCACGCGGTATTCAAAATTTCTTATAGATTAATTACATTTATCGATAATTATCAACCAAGAGTGCCGTAAAATGATTCTTACTCATTATTTATTATATAATTATGACGAATCATGATAATTTGATTTATTTCGATAAATGTCAGTAATAAATGAATAAATGAAGAAAAATGGGGAAAAGAAACTTTGAAAAAAAAAAAGTCGAGTTTTCGAAATTTCGCTGAATTTTTCAGGAGAAAGCAGCGTGGATAAGCGACATAAGTCAGTGCATGGACAATGTACACTTTAATGATCTTCTGCACGGCTCGTTGTCGGACACGAGCTCGGTGACGATGCCGCAGTCGGTCAGGAACGACCCGAAGCTCTTCAAGGACGACGTCGACATCAGATTCAGCCGTACGTTGAATTCTTGCAAGCTGCCGCAGATACGTTACGCGACCCCCGAGCGTTTGCTCCAGAGGCTCACGGATCTGCGTTTTTTGAGCATCGATTTCCTCAACACGTTTTTATTGACGTATCGCGTATTCACCGACGGCGTCACCGTCCTCGAGGCCCTCAAGAAAGTTTTTTACGACGCCGAGCCTCCCGACGCCCAGATGCCGAGCGGCTCTCTCGTGTTCGTGGAATTATCATTTTTCAAAAAAAAAATTTTTCGAATTTTTTTTTTTCGAATTGTGATTTTTTTTTTTTTGAAATCGAAAAAATTGCAGATCCTTGGACGTTCTCGGTGGTACGATCGCGGGTGAAATTCATCAGCCGATCGACGAGAGAAGACGCAGCAGCTCTTCACCCAGAAGGACCAGCGGGGCCAGTTCCGTTTCCGGTGAGGAAAAAGACAAAAAAAATTGATTTTTGGATTTGCTATTTTTTTGCCCGATTTAATTCGAAATATCGTTGTTTTGTTTATCCTCTTTCAGGATACGGATCGGAAGTGAGCGAGCGCGAGCCTCATCATCGTTCGCATAATTATTACGAGGCCAATCACGGCGGGCAGACGGCAAACTCGAAAGGTCATTGGCGTTCCGGTTATCGAAAACGTAATGAGAGATTGCTGTGCTAATACATTGATTTTTTGGTTATTTTTTTTTTCGTAAGAATTCAGAGTCATCGACGAATGCATGCATTTTTTCGGGACTCCCCGCTGCTATTTTTACTCCAAAAACGTCACGTTCGAGAAGCTTTCTTCCGAACGTCAGTTAAAAATGTGAAAAAAACGAAAACATTACGATTTTTCGACCGAAAAAGTGTCCTCTCTGGCGTAACCATCACGTTCGATTTTTTCTTGCTTTTTTTGTCAACGCGAACTACCACTCTTTTACTCCAAAAGTCATTTCAAAAACTCCAAATTACATCCGAGGCGCATGATATACGAATTTTACTCCAAAGTGCAAAATTTAATTTAACTCATAGTTTTTTGTCTGAAAAAATTCATAATTTATCGTTCGACTAGTCGTAATTTTTTTTATTATTTCGCAGTTAGTTCTTTTTTTGTTACCCTCGCCGTTAGTTCTTTTAATGTTTATCCTTGATGACTATTTTCTTGAGTTTCATCTCATTAATTCATTTCTCAAAAGTGATTTATTTCGTTCGACAGTTTGTGCTAATTTGTTCCTCAATAATGATTTATTTCGATCGATGCTCGTTAAACAGTCGAGGAGGAGCAGCCGCTGGGTTTAATATCGGAGGTACCGCCGATAATAAAGCGAAGTCCGACGTTGCAGTTGCCCGGAACAGCATCAGCGGCGGCAGCATCATCCACGAGTAACAAGCAGTCCCCGAAGAGCCTTCGTAAAGTGAGCATCCGCGACGACAGCTCCGAGGAGGACGGCTGTCATTTGACGATTCCCAAGGTCATTGCCGGTTCCTCGAGTTCCGAGACGCTCACGGGTATGAAAAAAAAAAAAAAAATGGATTAATTTAAATAATAAACGAAAAATTCCGTTTTTTCAAAACCTCTTTTATCAAAATTCTATTTTGTATTGTCAAATCGAACAACGAGTAAAAAATCGACGTATATTTTGCAGACATGGCGCCGGCGAGCGCGCCATCGTCGCCGAGCAACCTGAGCTCGGTGACGCTCGTCGGTTCGACGGGCTCGGGTTCGGGCTCCGATCCGAGCCCCCAGGACATCGCCGGAAGTTACTCGCGCACCGTTTCCGAGGAGACCGCCGATACACCGGTGGCTCAAGGTCACTTCAAGGACGGTTCGTAAAAGAGGGTGGATGAAACGCGCGACGGACGTAAAACGACGAGAATTTTTTGCAATATTCGACCTCATTCTTTTTCACAGAGGTTCAATTCACCTACGATGACACTTTGACCTCTGAAGCGACGCCAAGGTCAGCGAGGATGAGTCCGCGATCGAGATCGGCGACGAGGCGATCGGCACGCGCGAAACGTCGCGACTCCGAGCAATCTTGGACCGACGACGAAAACATCGTTGGCGGTGGCGATGTTGCTCAAGGTCATTCCCAGCAGAATCAACAGCAGCAGCAGCAGCATTATTCCGAGCACAGGGCTTCGACGGCTTCAGCACCGCCGACGACCATGCGAAGCGGTTCCATCACCACTGCGACTGGCGTAATTATTTCACGATACAATTATAACGATAATTAACAATATATGGGGCACTCCGTGTCAAAGGGGCCGGTTTTGAAAACGCGATGTTTCCATTCGACCGACGATTTTTCGGCTCATGCCAGGGATTCATAGGAGCTCTTGCGAATTTTTTCACATTTTTTAAACCAATGGTTTTCGAGATATCGATTTTTTTTCGATTTTTCCCTCAAACTCCCGTAACTCGACGAAAAATCGAAATTTACTCATCTCCAAAAATTACGTGAAGAATGCGACATTTTGAGAAAAAAAAACGTCGGTGAAATCAGTTTTTCCTTTTTTGGAAGACGTTGAAAAAGAGAAACAAATTTTCGGCGAATAAAAAGATTAAAGTTCCAGAATTGTCTGCTTTGACGTGAAACGCCCCATATATACGATAATAATATCGATGTTTGTTACGAAAAATAACATTGGATTGCCAATTTTGTCTCAGAGCTATTGGATGAGCAGAAGATCGATTCAGGAGGGCGACATGTGTACCGGAAAGCAG
Source organism: Heteropelma amictum (assembly GCA_959613375.1). NCBI lineage: Eukaryota > Metazoa > Arthropoda > Insecta > Hymenoptera > Ichneumonidae > Heteropelma > Heteropelma amictum. Next base: position 2,937,683 of record OY390721.1, on the reverse strand, counting down.
CAGCCTTCTTGCTGTTATCAGTACGACGTGCCTCAAGTTTCGAGCAAAGCCGGGGTCGTCATTACGAGCTCGCGCCAGAGTCATCGAAGGTTCGTTAAAAACATTGTTTTCCAAATCATTTTTTTTCACACAAACTGCCTCTCTTTCTCTTGTATATTTTTTCAATTGGACGCAATTTTACAAAACCAAAGAATTTCATTGCAAATATTTTGTACAATCGAAAAATTTCAAAATTTCGTCACTTTTCGTTCTCTTTTTTTTCTCAATTGCAATCTTGAAGGAACAAAGTGTCAAGCTCACACGAGGCGAACGATTTTTAAATTCGTTACTTTCACCGCCACTCCCTGTGACGAATGTGAAAAATCTTCTTATTTTCCCGAATTTTTTCGCAAAGGATATAATAATCGTTGAGAAATAAATCATCAAGCGAATGACGCTTTTTCGTCTTATATTATCGATCTTTTTTTTAATGTTCGCTCAATTGTACATAATGTTTAGGTGTCGTTTTTTTTTCTCTTTGAATTCGATTTTATATCGTTGCAAGTCTTTCAGGACGATTTCCAAACGAATTTTTTTTGTCGACTATCTCGATTGCATATCTTGTTTCATCAGAAAAAAATTATTCGCGGAATAAACACGTGACTGGACGACGAAGATCGAGATAATTGATGAAAAAAACAAAAACGATGTATATTCACTTATTTCTTAATATTTCTTCGTTTTTATCGCCTGTCGTGAAGGAAAATGTTTATTTCTCTTCTCGCCGTTTCTCCCTTACGCCGAACGAGACGTCGCGTTTTTCGAAAAATAGCCGAGATTGAATTCTAAATAAATGAACATAAAAAAAATTCACGATTCTTCATTTTTTTTGCCTCAATTCGAGCGACGATCATTTTCAATAAATCCCCTCGGTCATTATTGTTTCATTATAGCGCAATTTTCTACGTTCGGCGTGGATGTTTTGAAAAATGAAAAAAAAAACATTTTTTTTTCGCCTACGTAAAAATTGTCACGACGAATAATTCGTCATTTTCGGCGAGAGATTTTGAAAGAGACATTTTTTTTCTCGTGATTTTTCCTTTTTTTCAATCGAGAGGGGAGCAGAAGAAAAAAACACACACACACACATACGAAATCTTTCCAATCGTCTTTTTATTTCGATTCAATTGTGTGTTTTGTGTATTTTGTTTTTTGCGTCGTACAAATAGCATTGGACCCGAAAATATCTGGTAAGTAAAGATGCTGCGAAAAAAAAAACAGACGAACAAAAACACAGCTCTTTCCCCCATTGGCCGAAGCATGAATTAATAATTTGCAAAAACACACGACAGCAAACTTGCCTTCGTGCTTTGCATGTGAACATTGTCCATCGTTGTTTTGCCCGACTCTTTCGCTCTTCGTCCTTAAAGAAAAAAAAAACATTAAAATACCAAAAAAAAGAACGAACATCGCACATTGAGATTGAAAAAATCAAAGTCCAGTGAGCTTGCACGCTTGTTTAAAAAAATATAGATTTATCAACGCGATGAAAATCCTGCTGCAATCGAGTCAAATGATTCGAACATAGAATAGCCACTAGAAGCACAAACGTGTGATGATGCGATGACTGTTTAGCGAGACACGTGTTATTTCCGAAAATCAAATCGTGAATTTTTGAAAAATCGATTTTTTCCTTCGAAAAAATACAATTTCGGAAAAAAGTTATGCGAATATTCCGAGCGTTTTGCGTAAAAAACATTTTTAAAAAAATCAAGGAATTGTTTATCGTCTTAATGTTTCTCTTTTTTGAAAATTGTTTCGGCAACTAAAAAAGGAGCAGCACTTCGACGGCGGCTACGGCGTTTGCCATCGCGACTTCCGGTTCGAGCAATCCGCCGGACAAAGTACCGGGGCGCCATCAGTCGGAGGGAAACCATCGGAGTGGTTCTTGCCGCGATCGGAGCAGACGCAAGGAATCCATAATGTCGACCGCGGCGACCATGAGAGTCCTTAACGTTCTGCGTCATTGGGTCTCCAAGCACGCGCAGGACTTTGAGCTCAATCATCAGTTGAGAAACCTGACTGTAGAGTTTTTGGACGACATCGTCGGCAGCCCGAATCTCATACCGGCCGAGCACAAAGCGGCCAGTCAGTTGCTGAGATTGATCAGCAAGGAGGAACCCGAGAGCAGCAAAGTCGATCTGACGAAACTCCTGGCGCCACCTGCCGTAAGTAACGTAACCAAAACGTTGTGCGAGATAATAATATACCGGCGTGTGAAGTCGAGGAATTTGACTCACTTTTGGATAAAAATTGCAGGGATAGAAATTAAATAATAATAACGATAACAATATGGGGTTTAGGTACAGAGCAAAGAGAGCATAGAGACGCTCTCGGCTCTCGAGATCGCCGAACAAATGACGTACTTGGATCATAAGATATTCGTCACGATAACCAGCGAGTGAGTAAACTAAAAAATGAATCAATGATTTTCTATTCCATCTTTGTTGGGTCAACTCCGTAAAACAATTAATATCCATCTTCCGCTTGAATTTTCCGGATAAATGAAAGTCTTAGCTCACAGTCGAGGGTTCAAAGGCCACTCGTGATTTTTTTCAAACCGAACGCGTCAATATTCCCGAAACGATTACGTTTCTTAGCTGACTGCAGGACTTTTTCCTTTGTCTTTACGACGTTTCTCCATAAAACAATTAATATCCATCTTCCGCTTGAATTTTCCGGATAAATAAAAGTCTTAGCCCACAGTCGAGGGTTCAAAGGCCACTCGTGATTTTTTTCAAACTGAACGCGTCGATATTTCCGAAACGATTACGTTTCTTAGCTGACTGCAGGACTTTTTCCTTTGTCTTTACGACGTTTCTCCATAAAACAATTAATATCCATCTTCCGCTTGAATTTTCCGGATAAATAAAAGTCTTAGCCCACAGTCGAGGGTTTAAAGGCCACTCGTGATTTTTTTCAAACCGAACGCGTCAATATTTCCGAAACGATTACGTTTCTTAGCTGACTGCAGGACTTTTTCCTTTGTCTTTACGACGTTTCTCCATAAAACAATTAATATCAATCTTCCGCTTGAATTTTCCGGGTAAATAAAAGTCTTAGCCCACAGTCGAGGGTTCAAAGGCCACTCGTGATTTTTTTCAAACCGAACGCGTCGATATTTCCGAAACAATGACGTTTATTAGCTGACCGCGGGACTTTTTTCTTTGTCTTTTCGAGGTTTCTTCAAAAAACGCTCTATATCTTTTTTCCGTTCGAATTATCCAGCCAAACAAAAGTTTGAGTCCTCGATCGAAGCTTCAAAGAGCACTGACGATTTTTTCCAAAAAGCCCGCATCGATATTCCCAAAAGAAAATCCTTCCTCGAGTGACCGAACGTCGTGGTTTTTTTTCCCTCCCCAATGCACTCGCAGAGAATTCCTCGGCCAAGCTTGGATGAAAACCGACAAGGCTACGCGGGCCCCGCACATTATTCTCATGACAAAGAGATTCAACGAGGTTTCCCAACTGGTCGTCTCGGAAATCGTGCGTCGAACGAATCTGTCGGCGCGCGTCGCCGCCATCGAAAAATGGGCCGCGGTCGCCGATATCTGTCGGGTTTTGCACAACTACAACGGGGTTTTGCAGATATGCGCCGCCTTCACCAACAGCAGTGTTTATCGGTTGAAGAAAACTTGGGAAAAAGTGTCGAAAACGGTGCGCGAAAGACAATGAAAAAATCCACCATTTGTTCCATCGCTATTTCCCTCATTCTTCTTCGGCAATTTTTCCTTTTTCAGAACAAACAAATAATCGACAGATTGCAAAACGTCGTGTCGTCAGACGGTCGTTTTCGCAATCTTCGCGACGCTCTGCACCGCTGCGATCCACCCTGCATTCCTTATCTCGGTCTTTATCTGACCGATTTGTCCTTCATCGAGGAGGGAACGCCGAATTTCACCGAGGACGGTCTTTTGAATTTTTCAAAAATGCGCATGGTGAGACAATTTTTAACGTAATTTTCGAAAATTCACGGTACAACTTCTTTTTTCGATGAAATACACGTCACCGTGAGAGGACAAAGGAACAGATCCGAAAAAAGAAGAAACAAAATTCGGGAAAATATCAGAAAATATTGTTTTTTCTGTGTTTTTCGTTTTCTTTAGATTGCCCACGTGATTCGTGAGATTCGTCACTTCCAACAGACTCCGTACAAGATCGATCTCATACCGAAAGTCTCGAATTACCTTTTGGATTCGACGCTTTTGCTGGAGGAGGACGATCTTTATCGCATGTCGTTGGAAATCGAGCCGAGAACTTCGAGGCTGAGTAGCTCGACCCTGATCAGTCTTCCACCGACGATCGTGCAGACCGCGCTGAAGAGAGACAATTAAGGTTGTCGAAAATTCACGAGGACTGTAAGTAAAAGCTCCGAAATTCATCGAACGTACGAAAAAAAAAGAAAAAATGGGGAAAAATGTTCATTTCCGATTTCTGGATCGCGCGAAAGCCTCTGCTGGTGAATGAAGAAGAGGAGCGTCGATCTTTGGACTGCTCAGTTTTTTTTTAGGATTATTTATGATTTGAAAATAATTTTTTTCATCGCGATTGATGACGCGATCACGTATGTATCAAAGGACGATGAAATTTCACCTTTGGACTTCCCCTGAGTAATTTCAAGCTCTCGGTTATCCTCACTGACGAGGGGAAATTGCTATTTTCGTTCATTTTGAAATACGAAAAAATTGATGAAAAAACGAAAGAAAAAATCGGTGCTATTTCGTTGAGTGATGATTTTTTTTCTTGGGTGTCGTGGATTTTTTCTCAAGCTTTCAATAAAAGACTGGCATGATTCCCAATCAGCGGAACAAAAGCGTAGATATTGATGCGCAAATTAATGTTTGAAAGTTTCAATTCTTTTGGCACTTCCGGCCGGAACGAGTTTGTTCACTAAAATGTTCGCCATTTTTTTTCTAATCATGCTGGATACTCCAGCCTGTGCTCAATCTCTTGGGCATCGTACAGGCGTTGAAATGCCGTTTGGTTTATCGAGATATCTTTATTTTTCGATTTTTAGTGAATTTTTGAAGTCCCCTCTTTTTTCGCTGTTTTTCCGGCCCGATTTTGAAGTAGAAAAAAATTAGCCGTCTGGATTCAGCTTGCGTAATTTTTTTTCAAGTTCACTAACTTCCGGTTTCCACCGTATGTATTATTGTTTCACCATTGTCGTACCGCGAATCTCGTCAATTTCGATAATTCGAGACTTCAAAGGACGAATATGAAGGCCTAAAAAAAAAACGAAAAGTGACGAGGTGAAATTTCGCGAGATTCGATATTTACGTGAAAAAAGTACGGAAAAGAAAAAAACAGACGGTGGTTTCTTTTTTTCCTGTCAGCTCGGCTCAACTATCGGCAGTATTATTATGACAAAAATAAAATAAAACAAGTAAAGAATGAAAAAAAAAAACGACACGTCGTTTGAGTCATGGAAGTATTAAATTCTACGCCAGTTGAACAGACAACTAAAAATTCTCGTATTGAATAAGAATTTTCAAATATCATTATTAAAGATTACTGTCATTAATTATAATCGTCGTTTTTCTTCGTGTGCAAAATTCGCAACGCGATTGTACAATCAGTATGCGTGAAGAAATGAAAAAAAAATGAGAGAGAGAGAGAGAGTTAATAATTTAAAACACACATGGAAAAAAATCAGGATGAAATAATGAACGTTTATTTTGTTATTTCCATCTCGCTCTGAAAGAGTATACTTGTCTACCTTAAGGAGTATTTATCGCGCGAAAGGGTGCAAAAAGTGTTATAATTATCGAGAAAAGAAAAAATAATTATATCGTCTCGAGAATAAAAAGTCGAAGGACCAAAAACGTTGGAATTATTAAATTTATCGGTGGGAAAAAAATGGTCCTTCGTCTTTTGCGAAATCGTCAAAAGAAAAAATCGTATTCTTCGCACGTTGTTTCTCTCTGTGGTTGACATATCAAAAAACAAGAAAACCAAAAAAATAATCAATCAGGGCTGTCTCGAAAAATCTTTCAAGACCAAAGCAATGATGAGCTATTTACAAAAAGAAAAAAAAAATATTCCTCGTTTTTCCATTCTACTGTACATACGTAAAATTAACAGAAAAAAGGGACAAACAAATTTTTCTTACGACGTAAAGCGGTGAAAGACATATCACTAAAATGTGCCAATCTATGTACGCTGACGAAAAAAAAAAAATCGTTAAAAGACACTCTCTCGTTGATGTCATTATGTTTTAAATGATTATTTATTATTATACCAATGGGTGATGGTCGTTGAAGAAAATTGAAAGAAAAAAAAGTGCAAGAGACCAAGCATTGCAAATCAATGCGGTGTACGACAAAACTAACCGGCGTAGAATTTTGACGCCTTAAGGATTCATGGCAGGCGATTATTCCTGCGATAACTATATTATGAAAATTTTGAGTAATTTTAATAACATTAATAACGTTTATGGTAAATCAAATTCGGAAAACATTAAAAAACAAAAATTCTAATATCGAAATCTAATAGTGTCGAAATCTTTCGTTTTCTTTTGAAAATTTTTTGAGTAAATTCACGAGTGGTTAATTTTTTTCGGTCGCATTTCAACAAAATAGCAGGGAACTGAAAATTCCCTTTTTTATTTTGTTGCTGCTGGACCAATGCCTGCCATACGTCCTTGGGGTGCGGCGAAACTCAAAAGCGAATGATCGGGAAAATTATGGGGGAGAAAAAATAAGTGTGAGAGTGAAAAGAAAAAAAACGACACTAGCGAAGTTTTGAAGTATCCGCAGATCGTTGACGTTATTTTTCTTCGGTGTATTTCGCCTGAGTTTCCGCAAGCCTTTGCGAACTGTCCAATTAAATTATGTCGAGGCTGTTATCGATGCTTTTTTTCCCATGATAAATTTTTATTGTGGAAAAAAAAGAAGAAAATTATGTATTAAAAACTAGTATCGAAATTTATTCAATTTTCAATCGCGTGATCCAAAACATTAAGGATGTACGTGAGTATTACTTCAGCAACGACGAATCAAGAATTTCGAGTATTTAGCATCGCTACAAAAATCTGAAATAAAAATAATTCACAAATCAGATATATTTTCTTTTCTCATAAAATTAATTGATTCAATTTTTTTTATACACTAGAAATTCACACTAAATCGCCAGTATTCTGAATTTTTCTTCGGAATTTTTGTCAAAAAATGCAAGTGCTTAATGCAAAAATGAACGAATTAAAAATGTTTCATTTTTTCCTTTTTTTTCCGAAACAATTTGCTGATAACTTTGATCGTATTGCCAAATACTCGACGTTCTAATTTCGTCCCGTAGCTGTCGCGAAAAAGAGGGAAATTCACCGTTCGATTTCCCCAAAGTCGAGTCTCTCTCGTTCTTGTCACAAAAATATCGATGGTATTCCGAAAAGTTAAAGAAAAATGAATTTATCAATTATCGATGTCGGCACCTCCTTTTTCCCGGATCCGACACGATTGGAAGAAAAAAAAATAACGATTCTTATACACGTTTGAAAAATAAATGACACTTTGGATTTAAATCGTCGCGCGTTTTTGCCGTGAAAATTCGCGACGAAAATGTTACTATTTGAGCGCATAAGTGCACGCAATTTCATGTGCCGAGTGCGCGCCAGTGGCTCTTCCAACATAAAAACTAACGTTATAATAATGGAAAGAAAAAAAAAACATGTAACTGGAGTGTTTGTTTTCTCGTTCGAGCGCGTCGATTTTAAATATAAATTTATGAAAAAAAATATATACATAATATACGAATGAAAACAAATGAAATGAAATACAGGAGAGAAGAATGAAAAAAAAAAAAATTATAAAGTATTATCAATCACAAATCATCAGCTGGTTGTGAATAAATGTTAATTATATTATAATAACGTTGCAAATAACAAGACTCGGTGTCTCGTTGCACGAGACGATTTTGTCGATAATTATTCCATTGAACAATGCGCAATACGTCGTTCAAACAAATGCTATTTATTTTTTAAAAGAACGAATTATCGCCTCGTTAAAAATATTGAAAAAAAAAGAAAAGAAAATCATCTCGTGCAAATTTTCGCCCGAAAGATTTATTCTCGATATAAAAATTGTTCGTTTGTTTTCTCCCATCCCCCCAGGCATGCGATGTGTGTGTTATTAATACGTTACGAATAATTACACTGGTGTTTACTTCAACGTCGACGAATCGTCGTAAAATCACTTGACGATAATTGACAAATAAAAAAACACAAAATGAAAACAGGATATTATTATAGCACGAAACGGTGAATAAATGAAAAAATAAAGGCTCGAGGAATTGAAAAAAAAAAACAAATGAACGATTGTATAATACTGGGCTTCATCAAAGTTGGATTGTGTTATTCAATGTTAATATTGATTTTGGAACAAATTTCAATGTTACAAACAATTATGTATGGATGTGTGTATACGTATTAGTGTGGATAAAAAAAACGTTCGATTTTTTTCTCTTCTGATTATATGGAAAAATTGATTGTTCTCCAGCTCAAGTAATTTCTCAATGACAATATTGAGAAGTCCCTCATTGCAAACTTTTATCTCACGTTTAGTTAGCATGAGACATTTATTTTTTATTTTACTAGACCCTAACCGAAAAATTCATAACCGATTCATAAAAAAATTATTGTTGAGTGCAAGTATTGAAATCGACATTGACGTTTATCATCGATTATCTCTTGAACGGTTAGTTTTATCGATTTAACACAAGGGACCTTTTTTGTAGAGCATCAAATTTCCTATGAAAATATGTGATAGCATTTTTTCTCCGTTTATCGGTAAGGATCTCATGAAATCACAAAATTGAAGCACAATCTTTCCCATATTTACTAAATTGGAATTAAAGACTTGCGACGAGGAACTTTTAAATATTCATGTTATTTGCCAAGAAATCGATTTTTTGTTACAACCAGAAAGAAAAATAGTAGTCGTGTATTTTTACCCAACCTGATATACACATGAAATGGAGGTGTGCGAATAAATCCAATAATTCGAATTTCGAAAAGTTCGAATTATTCGTGAGTTTTTCGACGAATTCAAAGTTTTCGAATTATCAAAATGATTTATTTGACTTTTTCGATTAATTCTATTTCGACAGTTCAAGTTATTCATACACCCCCAATAAACACACTACCACACACATATATATACTAAAATAAATGACTTGTGAATATTTAAATCGCAATTGCGAATTAATGTGACTTAAAATTTCGTCTATATATATACGTATATGTATTTATACATATGTATATGTATAAATAAAACACGATTCGATGAAATAATCGCCAATTATATTCTCTGTACCTACATAAGATGGAATCAAAAGGTAAAAAAGAAAAGTACTCGAAGATTATAGAAAAAAAATCTGTATACACCTAAAGTTTCTAACTGTGTATATATATATATTATACTATATATACACTGAACGTTAAACACACTGTCTATTGTCTGTATAAAACATTTTATATCTCTCGTCTGTATAAATAAATAGAAAATATTCTTCTGTAATTCAACATTCAATTTATATTCCTTCTAAAGCGAAATAAGAAAATAATGAATATTAGCTTCGGTGAATATCCCATTATTGCTTTTTCTTTGTCCGAAACAATTTTAATTGCCGATCAATCGTTCGAAAATCAAATCAACGATCAAAAGCTGGTTCCAGTAAATATTGAATCTTTCTTTTCGGTAAAAAATATCATATTTATTATTAATCTTGTTACGTTCAAAATAATTGTAAAAAATTGCTTAAATACACTATTGTAAATTATAAATTTCATTGCGAGTAAATAAAAAGACCCAATAATGGACGCTTTCGTGCGAGACGGTTTTATCACGTTAAAATTTCGAAGCTGGACGAACGCGAGATCTCCCGCAGGCATAATTAGAGTAACCAAGTGGGCAACGAACCAACGACCGTAACATATTTGATCATCGTTGGATGCTGGGATGCCCAACTGCCCCCCAGCGCCGCTTAGCGTCTCTGTCACTTTTCGCCAACGTTAATAGGTTCGTCCTGTGTGTCGTTCAAGCCTCGTGTCCTGCACGTAATCGTTTTAAGCGGCACGTATATAAAGTGTCCCGAAACGAGATGCTGATGATTCAATTCTAGATCGGGGACAACATTCCAAGGAGAAAAGTCATTAAACATTTTTTCATCCGACGAATCCTCGTTGAGTTATTAATTAATGAAGTTGGACCAATAGGGCGCGCTCGGCGCTCGTAAGAGAGGGGAGGGCGCGCGTCCCATTGGCTCATACTTTGCCAAGCGACGACTCACTAGGTTTTGGTCGTACAAAAAAATACTAAAATACATTTCGACTCGAAATTTCATGCGCGATCTAACCTTGAATGATTCACGTCGAATTCTGAGAAAAAATATTTGAAAAAATGAAAATTTTGAAATAATGACAGTTTCAATATCTTTCAACGTAATTAGACGTTCTTCATTGTGACGAATAATAATAATAATAATGATAATAATAATAAGGTTGGAAAGATTTTCCATGGCATTCGCGAACGAGATGAAAGAGGTGAGAAAACTTTTCTTTTTCTTTTCGACAAATGTATTTTTCAGTTCTTTTCGTGGATATGCGTTTTTTTTTAATGACGTTGACGCGTAACTTCGTGCATTCGCCATTGTTTTGACGCGCGCGGAGTTTCGCGTTTAATGACAATAATAATGCGACACGAGGTTGGATGAGAAAAGACGAAAGAAATGATGCTTTTAAAATTATTAAAAGTGCATAAAATCTGTTTGAATGGAGGACGACAGTTCATCTTTCTGCTCGGCGATCCAAGGACGAATGTGGTAAATTTTCACCAAAGGTCCATCCCTTTTCATTCCTCTCCTGACTGGTCCATTTTCCACCGTTCGTTTCGAGCCTTTGTTAGAGTTTTCTCGTTCTTCAGAAAAACAAGGAAAAAAAGCAAATATTTTCTTACGTGCCTCTATGGGGCATTCGACGCGAAATCAAAGTAGCGTCGATTATTTTGATTTTTCAAAACACTGCTATAAACAGAGAAAAATCAGAGTTCCACAGCGAGACTCACAGTGAATTTGCAAAGTAGTCGGTACTTTGGCACTTTGAGAAATAAAATTCAAAAATAACATTTCCGAAAATTCGGGAAAAGTCCGGCATTCTGGAAAAAAAAACCGCCGAAGTTGCTTTATTTTTCGTCAAGTTACAGCCGTAAAAATTCACAAAATTGTTTTTCAATCGCTACAATGTAACAAAAAAGTTTCCGGCGAACCAAAAAAAGTTCCAAAATCATCCGACTCGACGTGGAACGGTCCATACGCAACTGATGTCGGTGTTAGAACGCCGCTGCTCGCCCCCCGCTTTATGCACTCTTACGTGTTTGTTTTACTACCTGCGATTTTCATTTTTATTTATTTTAATTTTATTTTAAACAGCACAGACGGGAAAAGACACACAAGGTGGGAAGCAAAGTGTCGCGTGAGAGAGATATGAAAAGAGTATTAAAGGAACGAGGAAGAAGATAAAAATCTGAGGATCGGAGAAGATGAGGAATAAGAAGATGCAGATGCGAATAATGAAATATTGTAATCGCGTGTTTTTCAATGCCTCGAGCTGACAATACATTATAGTACACAAGTGTTTTTACTCCCCGACTTTTCCGCATTGAGATTCGAGTCTGAGATTGTATGAAAATCTCATTACTCTTCGATATGGCGAACGTCGTCGTTTTTCTTTTTAAGGAAAGTTTCATTCGACGTCGCGATTATGCACACACAACGTCGTGCAAAGTTTTCCTAAGTGTGCGTTCTACGTCTCAGCGTTTTCTCATTCATCAGCTTGACTCGTTAACGTGGATGCTTGTTTGTTTGATAAAATGTTATCGGCACAAAAGAAACGAATATTGCAGGACCCATCGCGTATGACAAATTGAATAGACGCGAGGCTGCGATGCTCGTTGTGAAATCAAGTTTTGAGATGAAACGAATTCATCCACGAGCGAATTTGACGATTTCAATGAATTGAATAAAATTCTGCTATGGGTTATTTCAATTAAAATTTCCTCTCCTTTAATTTTTTTTTCTCGTTCGATATAACTCGAGGATAAAAACAATTTTTCAATCGATAATCCTGAAACTTTCGAAATGAGGATTCACGGGAAGCTCAGAGCCCGAGGCCACCGAATTTCTTTTGAATTTCTCCGAACGATTTTCTCATCCGTATTTTCGATACGAATGAAATTGAGGAAGACTGTCAATAAATGCAAAATAGTGAAACGTTCGGAAAGCTTCAAATCCCCGTTCGGAAGCTATAGTTGGAATCGTTCGTGATCTATATTTACCGTGAATCAATAATCAACGAGTATATCCACAGAACGACGAAAGTATAACATTGATAATTGGCTAAGCGCTTACGTCGCTAAATCGTTGGGTGTTTTAGGGCGATTGAAAATCGTCAATATCCGGAACATAAATACACACACGACATCCTCCGATGATTTCCAACATCAGCCTTCGCGCAGAATGGTAATCAAGGTACTTCCGGTTTTCTCACCCTTCCACCTCTACCCCCTCCCTCTCTCGCTGATAAATCCCCAAAGGACAATTTCCCATCGGGCAATTTCCTCCCTCTCCCGCGTACACGATCTTCCACAGCGACGAAGATCAGAACGCGAAAGAAAAAAAAAGCGAAATATTTATCCGACTCATCATCCCCTCGCCTTCGACATCCCCATTTTTCCTTCCCAACGGATGCGACGCGCGGGATCCTCCAAGAATCGCAAACGTCCGCAACGACGATTAGAAAGCTTCCGGTTTTGAGTGATTTCCAAAATTGCTTCTATTCATGGAGAACAAGCGGTCGAGAGGGGTGGTTAGGGGGATGAAGCGTGCGTGAGGAGAGGGAGGAAGGGGAGGGATTGTGGGATTGACAACAGAATGCTACCACAGGGGAGGAGGGATTTAAGGGGGTGGATGTACAGTGTCGTACATTCGTCAAGTCAGCGCCTGCACTAATTGATCTCTCTGGGTAAATCGGTGTATCTCATCTCTCCCTCTCTCTCTCTCTCGGTTTCTCTCGCTCTCTGATCATTGCATTCTCTCGTAAACATACACGCGGATCAATACTCCAGTTCGCTGCCTCTCGCATCCGTTTCCATCAAACACGAACCTATTTAACGTACGATCTGTGCGCCAAACGCAATTTCATCCCCTCCTCTTTCATCCCTCGTTTTCAACCACATTTCGTAATTATAATAACGATCCCAATGACTTCCGGCAGCGACATCGATAATACCGTGGGGGAGGGAGGGGGGAGGGGGCGGTGAGGCAAAAATTAATACTTTTTTTCTTCTCGATATATCGAGCTTTTTCTAATAATGTCGACTTTTTTTTTTGAACTCCGCCAGGGAGACGTTCGAAAATTTGAGACGAAAAAGCTTCGAACGTTCTCAACGCTGATATCCCCCGATTTCATCGGAATTTGGAAAGCTGATGACGCGTCTATGTCCAGAATGGTTGAAACGAGCTCGGGGGTTTTGTAATTCGCCCTTTCGATCTTGTATACACAAGCAGCTTCTTTGTGGGGGTATCACTTTTATGCGGATTGGCTGATTGAGAAAATGAAGAGGATTCTTCGTTCACCTGAATCGGTATAGCAGTGCAGTGGAACAGGCAGAGGGGAATTTTACGAAATGGAAACCAGAGGAGGTAAAAGACCACAAAGTATGTGCATGTATGGGACTCTCCTCGTCAAAAGTGACGTTTTTGGAATTTCGATTTTTCGATTCACTTGATTATTATTTTTTCTCGTACTCTATCGAACGAAGGAAACTTCTGTGAATTATTTCAAAAATTTTCGCCGAGCTGTTTTCGAGACATCGATTTTTTTCTTCAAACGACTGGTAACTGCACGAAAAATAGGTTTTTTCCAGCTAGCTCCTGTTTTGGAAGATTGCATTTTTTACGTATGTTCCAAGAAGAATTTATGAAGATGTATGTTTTACCGCTCGAAAATCTGATACTTCGGTCCGAAAATGCAAGAATACCAATTTTATTCATCAATCACTATTTTCTCATTGAAATTTCGAGTTTTCCGGAAAAAGTCGGTGTGTTTTGTAATCAGCGGGAAATTTCCGATCGGATAAGGTATTGAAAAATTGAAAATTGAAAAAAAAAATTTCGACTCATTTTGGGCCACTTTTCCGGAATCGTCGAAAAGCCGAAATTTCAAGTGGCCATAACTACGTTGTAAATCATGCTACATAGATTTTTTGGGGGTGTTTTGGATAGCCCTTGAGTAGACTTAAAAAATGGTGAAAGTTAAATGTCGATAGCTAAATTGCGTCACCCTCAAAATCGATGTCGAAAATCAGCGAAAAAAACGCAAAGGGGTATGTATGGGAAAATTGGAGAAAATCGATGGTCGGATTTTAAAAACCTGCCAAAAATCGAAAAATAAAGATATCCCGATGAACCCAGCGGCATTTTGAAGCTTTAAAAATTGCCCGGAGAATGAGCACAAGTTGGAGTGTCTACCTCAATCAGGAAAAAAATGGCGAGCATTTTAGTGATTTAATCCAATTCGGCAAAAAATAGGGAAAATTGTCGGATCTTCAAAATCCAATTCAATAGTCAATGTCGATGTATTTTTGCCCTCTGATTACGAAACACACCGACATTCAATTGAAAACTCAATATTTCAATGCGAAATTCCAAAAAACCGCGTCTAACCAAACAGTTACAATTTTTTTTTCATTGAAATTTCATTTTCGCGGAATCCAAAAACGTGTGAAAAAACGTTGATGAAAAAATGCTAAATTTCGTGGCAAAATTCCGTCTGCTTTCCGGATTCCGGGTTGCCGGATTTTGACAGATTAAATTACATAAAAAATTAAGGCACGAGCATTCCAGTAGAATAAAAAAAAAATACAAACGAATAAAAGGAAAATCCGAGTTGAAAAACATGCTCATTTTGATGTTGGCGTGAAATGCCGCGTATAAATGTACATCAGCAGCTGATACGGATACGGCACACCAGGTCTTTTGGATCTCCTCGTCTGTATGAGAAATTCTCGTTTCAACAATTTTCTATACACAGGCGGAGCTATTACGACGACGTGCTCCGGACTTTGCCATTACGAGAGTAACGAGAGATATGTAACTTTCTCTTTTGTTAAACGTAATGCCTCTCGCGTTCGAAGCAAATAGAGATAGAGAACTATCGTTCCACAAGCACCTCTTTTTGGGCGTCCGACATGGAATATATATTCGTCGATTGATTCTCCGATCTTCAAAGCTGCATCGCATTAGCCATCTCGCTTTTCGTAAGCTGTCGAATTCGCACGATGTGAAGAGCATCGTCGTGAGAAAAAAAAAATAACACGAGACACAATAAAATAATTTGCTCGTTATATATATAATATTTGCCATTAATGAGAAGACTCGCGTCTGAAGTTCGGCTGCAGCACTTTTTGCGCCATATATTTAGCATCAGACTTGGGGAAGAACAGCAGCGGAATGACTGCTGATGTACAGGGTGTCCCAGAATTGACTGCCAATAATTTGGACCAAGATAGAGGATGAAATTTCGAGTCGAAAATTGTTCAGACACTTTTCGATCCGACGAAGACATGCCGAGCAAACTTTGATGATCGATAACTCATCAGCTTTTGGTCGTATAAAAAAATACTCGAACACTTTTCTATCTGGAATTTTATCCTGAGTTTAGCTTGAAATTTTTAGCAGAGAGTTTTGGGACACCCGGTATAATCATTATCCAGAATTAAAAGCTCGTTACAGAGATTCGAATATATCCCTGCATATTAATACGCGAGTAATAAACGAGTATCTCTCATTTCGATAAAAAAAAAAGGTCGAGTATATCCGAGCGTAATGTGCACCGGAAACTACGAGCTTTTTTTCAAATTTATTTGTAGGATTTTCGAGAGCGAGCATATTATACGCAAAGGCTGGTGCTCCTAATGACTCTCTCATCTGCTTGGATAAATATCGGCGACGAATGTACAACACATACATGGAGCTTTTGCGAAGCTTCGAACGCATCGCGGGCGTCCGTGCATCCCTTTAATGAACTGCGTGACATACGCCGGAAAAAAGCTCGCTCCAATTTAACGAAAAAGCTACGCGCGAAGCTTTTATAAGTGGTATATTAATATTCATTAACTTTTGGTGAGATCGCTTTGTTTTTTTTTTTTTTTAAAAAGCTGCAAAACGTGTCGATGGAAATGATTCGAGAGATTGAATTTTTATTTCTGACATTCAACAAACGTGAATTATTAACGATTATTGTAAACATTTTCAATGATTTTCGCTATCGGCAGGGCACTTTGTACTAATGCATCAACGTTGTAAATTCGTAATGTCACTTATAATTTCGTTTGAAATACATGTTTCATTAATATTAATTAGGTTTCTACGTCGATTATTCTGATGGTACACTTTTACGTGTTTAAAATTTTTTAATGTTGTACGGTATTCGACAATCGATAATACGAGATATTCCAATTTCCGAACCGTGTCCGTGCGTATGTTCATTGCGAGTGGAGGCGCGTTTCCGATACGATTCTCGGTTAAAGTTTCATCGATCTCCCACGATGCGTGTATACAGGGTGTCCCAAAACTGAGTGCCGAAAATTTAATGCTACATCGGCGGTAAGATTCCAAGACGAAAAGCCTTTGAGCACTTTTTGATCCGACGAATCCCCGTCGAGTTCGCCCTGGGTAGAAGGGAGGGCGCGCTTTCGATTGGCTGAATCTTTGACGCTCGATAACTCGTTGGATTTTGGTCGTATAAAAAAATACTGCGATACATTTTCACTCGGAATTTCATCCTGAATGCAACTTTAAACGATTAACACTTAGTTTTGGGACACCCTGTAGATTTTCCAGAGGGTCTGCAAACGCACGACGAGTGTGCGAAACACGAGCTATCGTGTTGCATATTCCACTGTGGTTTGTTCGATACTCTCGCCGAGGACTTTTCATCCTGAAAATCTCCACGGATATAATTTTCACGTATACATATGGGGCGTTCCATGCCGATGCAACCTAGGGTGAAATGGACTTTTTCGGCTCTGCTCAAACTTTTTCGTCAAATTCTTCACCAGGTGTGGAATTTTGAAGGTTGTCGCGGAATTTTTTCAAATACCCGTGACTTCTTGATAAATGCATCAACTTTATTGTTTTTTTAAATTCCAGATACGGCATTTTCGCACGCAATTTTTGATAATAATTCCCGGAAAAATATCGAAAGCTTCTCCACTGAGTCTGTTTCATTTCTAGATTAAATTTCTTTTTGAAACTCGACTCGCGAAATTCTCATTTTAATTCCCTTTTTTCGTGACCGTACGTGCCATACACCCTTAATGCATGAAATTCAAGGGGACGCGGAATGTACACACATCACGAGCAGTATACAATCCGGGTGGAATCAATTTTTGCCAAGTCGAGTGAGGGATTTTATATCCGTGTTAATTCCAACGAAGGCTGCCAGGCTCGGCATTCCGATTTTCTCTCTCCATCCCGCAGCGCACGCTGAATTCGCTGCTGAACGGCGTGATGCATGTACGAGCTTCGAATAAATCACTCGACGTGAAGAGGACGAGTTTATCCAAGAGAGAGAGAGAGAGAGAGAAAGAGAGAGAGAGAGAGAGGGAGGGAGGGAAAAAAAAGAACCGAGAGCAACAACGAAAAAATGCATTCGCGATATGCACGGACGAGATGCGAGAGAGAATGCAAGTTCGTTTGGCGAAATCGTGGCGCAGCATCCCTCTCTCTGGACCTGTCAAATTTTGCAAATAGAGTCTCCGGTGGAAGGGTTGGTGAAAATAACAAAAAAAAGGAGAGAATTGACTCGATCCTGGAGAATAGATGGATTTACGGATCGAAACATGTGTCCAGAAATGAAAGATAAATGATTCGGGATGAAAGCCAGGGAGCAGCAGTGTGATGCATCGTTGTAATCAGGAAAATCATTATCGATCCTACGCGGATTTGAGTGCGGACGTTTTTCATTTTTGGGCAAAATGTATCTTGCTCACCAAGGCAAAAAAATCGAATTGGGGAATTAACGTCGATGGGCGAATCAACGATGAGGACAAATATGTATATGGCAGGGATTAATTTTACTTTTTTTTGTTCTTCGGTAGTCGGCAGCCATGACACATAAATTTCAAACAAATTAAAGAAACGACCGATAAAAGGGAAGTCGAAACGTTCAGGGCTCGTGGGCAGAACGACCCAGAATGGTTCAGTGCCCAAAACACCACACTGGTTTACTGTCTAATAAAACATATATATTTATACATATACGCAATATGCATATGGGGCATTCCACGTCGAATCATGCAAATTTTTATTCGCCTCATGATTTTGTCATTCATTCTATACTCGCTGAAAGAAAGTCTTGCGAATTTCTGCAAAATGATTTCGTCAATCGTTTTCGGGACATCGATTCTTCTTTTATTTTTCCTTCAATTTTCTGCAATTTCGCTGAACAAAAAATTCGCGTAAAAATACAAAACTAACGGAGAATTAGCAAAACTATGTAAAATTATCGTCATTTTTTTTCAGAATGACGATAAAACTTGTCCGTCGATTAGAATTTACTAAAATTTCCTTCAACAGGTAGAATAAGACAATAAAATTACAGGCGAATCAAACCATAATTTATAAAACCCCCCGACTCGACGTGGAATGCCCCATACGTACATTCGTATCCCTGTCTGAAAATGCTGGAAGCAGAAAATTACCCCGTACGGTTCGAGTCTGGTGACTTTATATACACGTATAATACTCGAAAACCAGCTCGCTCTCTATGGACTACATAAGCCTATTTTCTCCAGCGAAAAATGTTACGGTTGTTGCTCGTTCTCCCTCTTTTCGCTTCGCGTATCGTCCTTTTTATGTTTTCTTTTTTTTCCCATTTTTTCCCCCGAGCGCCTACCCTAATCCATAAAAGTATTTCGTCCCTCGTATCTACACACATTTTCGTGCATATGCTATTTATCCATCGCCATGCATGTGATGTTACAATCCATGGCCTAATGGCCGCTGGAGGGTTCCGGTAAAAGCCATTTTGAATGTCATTTACACGGCCATATCATCTCTTTTTGAATTTTATAACACACCGAGGGTCAACACATTTTCAGCGTCGAACTACACATTTTTCTTCCCCTTTTTCCATCCCCTTCTTGTCCACCTCCATTTTCTCAAGTAACTCAAAAATATTTTCGTCAAATGGTTCGAAAAAATGACGAATTGAAAGGAAACGAATGTAAAAAATCGCCTCCCTCACTAGATTCCTTTGTTCTCTCGTCGTTAGGCTCAAACCGACTCCCTACTTTTTTTCCGCAATATTCTCCCTCACGAGGGATGTTTTTCTTTATATTCTTCAGGAATTTTCATCAACCTCCTCGACTTGACGTAATCCCGAGTAAAATTTTCCAATATACGGATTGTTCGGGTCTTCGTTGTACCGAGACCTTAAGGGGTTCAACCGCGCAGAGGTCCGCGCGTTCATCCGGCGAGTTATGAAATTCCAAGGGAAAGAATCAAGTGAGTCGCTCTTGTTAAACTAATTTTCTTTTTTTTCGCTCATCCCGCGAACGACGTAACATTTTGCCTCGTTTCTAAAGCCATTCTTATCTCATCGACGTACAAGCGGATGTTTGTACTATTTTTTTCGTTTTTTTTTTCGTTTTTTTTTTAAAGCAAACTTTAAGCGAAAAGGAACTGGGAGAGGCGCATAAAACCGCAAACGATGGGCAACAACATTTTTATTTCCACCGCGGAAGGAAAGTTCCCAATGTTTTTTTTGCTTAAGGGGGAGCGCGCGTGCACATCGCTTTTTTACGATTATACGCGACAGAGAGAAGACAATTGAAACGGACAAGACTCTTCTCTTCAGTTTCTATGCCATTCCCGCGAAACGATCGTGACAATTCGAGCGGAAATCCTCGGATGAACGATGATTGTTCGCATTTTGAGTTCGAGAGGAATTTTCGCGATCGAATAATTCAATGACTATGGCGCGGTTTTTGAGCGTTTCGAGACCGTACATCACGGTTTTCCAAACACTGTCTCTTGAGGAATCCTTCGATACCCGCTTAAGGTAGTAGGAACGTTGTTTGAGAAGCATGCTGGATTTACTCGAGTATTTAAATATAAGAGAGAGAGAGAGAAAGCGAAGAACGGAGGATACTGGATCAAGGATCGACACGATAAGCCATCAGAGTCGAAGCCACTCGCAAGCTACGAGTATTGTTGAAACTTTAGAAATGTACGCAGGGTGTCCCAGAATTGCGGGTCGTTGATTTCGATGTGAATGGAGCATGAAATTTTGATCCAAACAGTCTAAAAGAATGACTCCAATTTTCGAATTATTCTTTTAAACTTTTAGGCCCTGATTTTCACTCGGGCATCATCGGCTTGCATTTTGGGGGTTGATTTACGAACTATCTGGAAATTACTCGGATTGAATAATATTCTCGTAACGAATAATAATATTAATTCGACGAAATTCGAATTATTCGCCGGCCTTTTGAATAATTCGCAGGCGTTCGAATTTTTTGAATTTTTCGAATTATTGGAGCTGGTATTTGCATCCATTTGATTTGCTGAAACTTTCGCAATAATAACTCACGAGGTTTCCGTCGTGTAACAAATATACTAAAATATTTTTCGATTTCGAATTTCGGATTCGGATGATTAAACTTTGAATTATCAACATCGCATTTTCCTGGACACTCTGTATAATATTGATATATATGTATATATCAGTGCAGAATTTATATTGTACATCGTCCTCGTGGATCCTCGAGAGTAGTATAAGGACTTTAATCTCGGATACCGACTCTGTACCCGTTAAAATTATGCGAGTGCTCACTGTCTCTGCAACCTCATTCTCTTCCCCTCTCATCTCGCAATTTCGAAGCCAATTGCACGTACATATATATAGGGCATTCCGCGTTGAATCGTCGAGTCGAAAACCCTCTCGATGTTTGTTTATCAAACATTAATTCTTAATTCTTTCAAATCGTGACTTTCGAAAAATTCATGAGTGATTTCTGAAAGTCTTCGAAATAACCTGGAGCACGCTTTTGAAAATTTCTCATTAAATCGCCTTTTTCGAAAGAGCGCCTTTGAAAACGAAAAAATTGCTGTGAAATAAACGTCTCGATCAGGCCGTTTATGGAAAAGTTCAGAGCGTATTATTTTTAAACTCGCAACACACTTTCGGTTGGATGAAACATTTTTTAATTCCCCGAAACGTCTTTAGTGGGGTGGCATGACGTGAAAGTTTCAGAAAAATCAAAGGGAACTCATTGAATAGTCGTGGATTTAGCGTGGAATGCCCCATACACATATGTGCATCCTCCATAGCCGGAAAGTGGATTTACGATGGCGATACACTGCAAGAGGTAAAGAAAAAAACGAAAAACCTTAAGCACTGGCTAGCGCATCGCTGGTTTACGATCCACAGCGAGTCTAACGCGACTGGGAAGGAACTCTGAGGTGGCGTTTGCTTCTAATTGGCAAAATTACGCGAGCCAACGGACTGGATAATTCAACATATTTATGTAACACGTATAATGCGCGTATATCGTTTATTTATCTACATTATATATCTATACATATTTACAGGTAGATAGAAGAAATTATAAAATATTAATTAACGTATAAATGCACGTACCTGTCGTGTGTGTCCTTTGGGAACGTTTTCAGCATGATGGGGGTTGAACGATGAGGGACAATATATTTTTTAGCGAATATTGTTGTTGTCGATTTTTTAAAAATTGATTAAATAACCTCACGTGTCCACAAATGGATGAATAATCTTTTTACTCGTCTTGCGAATTCTGGTACAATATTTCGGATTCAACATAAAACATCTTTGCTGAGACTTTCATTATATACATGTTAATTTATAATATTCCACGTTTCAACATTTTCGGATAATATCTTCTTTTTTTCTTTTTGGGTACGCATGTTTTTCATTTCTTTATTTTCATTTTCTATTTATTTTTCTTTCTTTCGTACGCCAACAATCGATCTTTTCGTGCACCTTGTTGCTCGCGTACAATTTCTACCAGTCATTCGTTAATTTCAATTGAATTTTCTATTACATTAATTTATATACATGTACATATATATACTTTTTCATTTATTTGTGAATTAATTTATTTGAATAATATAATACACGCACTCGTATCTTACAGGTGCACACGAGCGAATAATATTTCCTCGCAGTTACTTATTTTTATAAAGAATATTATTCCTCGATATCGCAGGGATGTACAAAAAATTCTGCTTATTCTTTACTATAACGTTATGATTATTATTATTATTATTATCCAAGATACGATCGTAAATGAACGAACATTCCGCAAATGAAAATCATAAAGCTTGTTTATAAAATTGAAAAAATCTAACAATGAAAAATGATTGTTGTTTTTTTTTCAATTTCTTTTTTTCCCCACAATTATATCTTACATCAATTTTCAATTCAACAGTTTTACTTTTTTTGAACTTCCACTTTTCCTCTCTTACTCTCGACTGCAGATTAATATTTTCAAAAGATTTGAAAATCCATTTTTGAGAATTTTTCCTCAAAAACTTGTCTCAAATATTTTTTCTTTCAATGTCGACCGCGAGGGGATTTTCCATGCGGAATTTCCGGCGAATATTCAATTCGAAGCTTCGTTTTTGTCGCAAAACGAACGAGAGAAATGCGATTCAAGATCCACGAGTCCATGGATAAATAAAATAATATTACAAATTTCAGCTGCTTCTTGAAACATTTTTATTTTGTTTTTCTGGTTTTTTTTTACGGCATTCAACGTCTCGCTCGTTTCGGATTGTGATCAATCATTATTTGCACGATATCGTATTGAACATAGAGGCATTAATACCTCGGGGAGGCGATAAATTATCGGAGAGTGCTTCGTTATGAGAGGTTCTCTCGTATTTTGTTCTTCTCCTTTTCCTCTCGTCTCTTTTTTATCACATAAACTCGAAAGAATAGCGCACCGTTATACGTACGTTATTCGCAAGACCGAGCAACCGTACAAGATCTCCTGGTAGTCCATTACTGTGATTAGAAAACAAAAAAAAAACGAAAAAAAAATAGAGAAGGAATCTCCGGAGATTCGTGCGTACGTGAACGGATGAGAGAAAAAACGCTTTCCTCTCAAACGGAATAAATTAAACGACGGTCCCGTTGATGTTATTTGTCATTTAAAACCCGGCTCGACCTTGAATCGTTAAGAATTTCGATCCCTCGTGATTACTTCGTAATTGATGAGGCATGAAAACGTAAGAAAAAAATCACGAAAGTACCTCTCAGTAGGTTTTATCATGTACACAAATATGCCAATGAGATACGGTGATTTTTACGAAAGCTGTAATGAGCATTTAAAAAAACACGTGCTTGAATTTTGAAAAGTAATGCCTATCTCATAGTTGGTTCATCAAAAAAATTCGAAAAAAAAACATGAATCTGTCTTTGATCTCTCCTATATTAATTAAATGCGAGAAAAAATTGTGGGATGGTTTTCTATGATACGGTGATGAACGTGTTTGCTTTTTGATGAACATATTTGTATTTTGGATTAAACAGCGTCGTGCGGATATATTTAAATATGCAAAGTTACGAGGGCTCTCACGCTGTGTTACTCCGGCAAAGTTTTTTCATCCAATGCCCAAGGGTAGGATTTTTTTGTATACCGGGTGTCCCAAAACTCAATGTTAATCATTCAAAGTTAGATTCAGGATGAAATTTCGAGTCGAAAAGTGTTTTACTATTTTTTCGTACGGTCAAAACCTGACGAGTTACGAATTGTCAAAGCTAGAACCAATCGGACGCGTGTTCTCCCTCCCCCCGTGCGTTTCGATCGATCCAAATTTATTAATAACTCGGCTGGGATTCGTCGGATCAAAAAGTGCTTGAGGGATTTTCGACTTGGAATTTCATCCTCTATTCTTCTCTAAATTATTGACATTCACTTCTGGGACACCCTGTATACACTTCCCTGCTCGCGCATCCATCCTCGATGAATATTCAGCGCAACTTTGCTGTTCTGCCCGGTGCGCGAGTGTCCCGTTGAAAAAATTCGTCCGATATCGCGACTCACTCGACACAGTGAGATTGCTGGGAAGAGAGAACCGCGTTATTAACTTTCTCTCTCTCTCTCTCTCTCTCTCTCTCTCTCTCTCTCTCTCTCTCTCTCTCTCTCTCTCTCCTTTGCTCTTTGTAATTTTAAATTTGATATCGGCACGCAGAAATAGAAGAGAAGTCGAGCTCGAGAATTGTACGAAAAAAAAATGAAAAAAAAATACGGTAACGGAACTCTGGAGAAATTTGATATTTGTCGGCAATGGAAATGAAAAACAATGTCACTCAAAGATACGGTAGAATGCCTGAATGGAAAGGAGGATGAAGATAAGGCCGGAAAGCTTTTTCCATAATTGAATTCGTACGTTATTGAAAAATTGAGAAATATATATTGTGTTTGGATGATTCCCTTTCACATTTTAATT
This sequence comes from Heteropelma amictum, assembly GCA_959613375.1. Lineage (NCBI taxonomy): Eukaryota > Metazoa > Arthropoda > Insecta > Hymenoptera > Ichneumonidae > Heteropelma > Heteropelma amictum. The sequence continues at coordinate 2,913,101 of OY390721.1, read as the reverse complement.
CGATTAAATTATTCCTGAAGCATTAAGGATGTGTGACAGGTACAATCTCATTAGACAAAAATCCTATCAACGTTTGAAACGAAATCAATGATGTAAGATACAGAGGGAAAAAATTCTGGCAGTATATTCAGATTTTGAATAAAAAAATAATTTCAAAACTTGAAAAAAACTTGACTTTCTCATTCTAATTCCATTTTGTTTTTGAGATTTCACCTGTCATACGTCCTTAAAGAGAAAAATGTCGTGTGGGTCGTGGATGTTTCATTCACGATTGGCACGAATTAAAAATCGACCGACACTTTTTCAATGTTTATTTTTTAATGCTCGATCATTCATCAATTTGTGATCTTTTTTCAATATGAAATCGGAGCACAGTTAAAATCGCATCGAAATTCGGGCAACATCGAGGATAGCAAACGATGAGAACCAAATACACACACACACGCGTGCATAGACACGTGGCCATCGGAAACCATTAATTCTCGTAGTTTGGCAGAATTGCGGTAGGGTAGAGAGTGAGAGAGAGAGAGAGAGAGATACAGCCCCGAATGTCGTTTGTTAACGTCTCTCGGTGGGGCACAATTAAGCGTCGTTCGCACAGGACGCTAGCGATCACCGGGATAAATTATTACATCGCGAAACACGCACGACTGTATAGATTATATTTATACATATATGCACGGTCCCGATGATCCTATACATTCCTGTACATTTAGTATTGATGCAACACGATTCGTTTTTCGCAATGCCGCGAAAAGTTTGTCGGAAATGTTACAGGGTGTCGCCAAACTCGATCTCGAGAATTTACAGTGAGATCCCTGATGAAATTTCGCGACGAAAAGTCCCTGAGCATTTTGTTCTACGACAAAATCCTGACGAGTTATTAATTGTTTAAATTCGATTCGATAATTCAGCAGGGAGTCGTCTCATCGAAAAGTATGTGAAGGCTCTTTGACTGGGATTTTCATCCCCGATCAGCTTCTGAATTATTGACCAGCGAGCAACTTTGAGTGGTCGTTACTGTATATCGCTGGACAACGATTTGTCCGGGATGAAGGGCAGAATAAAAGATTTATTTGGCGCAGAAAATTATTCATGAGGTAAATACTCATCGAGCATCGTACAGTTTGTGTCTCTGAGAGTTTTCCTCTAGAATCACGGTGTATCCGTTTTTTTTACCTACAGTAAGAACCCGGAAGCGTGGTAATAATTTTGTTTTTCTGACATTGCGAAATAAATGGCATAATCAGCCGATGTTCGATCAAGAAATAAAGGATTATTCGTAAAGTGATGTTCATATTTCATCACAATATGGGAAATCTTAAAAAAAAAAGATTTACGCACACGGGAGAAGCGATTTTATTTTCATATTTTTCAACCCCGAGGATATAACGATGAGACGCGTAAAAAAAGCATTCTGTCCCTCTCTCCCTCTCTCTCTCTCTCTCTCTCTCATCTATAAGAGAAATATGAGATTGCTCTGCTGAAATACGAAACTTCCGCAATATCCATGTCACGTGGTTATATTATGACTCGAAGCTTTTGCGCCATCTTTTTCCTTTTTCTTCATCTCTTCTACCTTTCTATACTCTTTTTTCTCCAAATTGCGTACATTTTGCGTCTTTCGCTGTGCGGCTCAACGCTATTTTATCTTGATATGCCTCGAGTATGAAAAAAAGGAATAAACAGGGAATGGAAAATTTAAAGGGGTAGAGGAAAAACGGGGAGCTTGAAAATGGAAGCTCCGACGAGTACGTCACTGAAAGTCGAATAAATGACTTGCTCTGCACAAGGGGAAGGTTGTGCTTCGGTTCTTAGATATTCCTTTTTATTTTCCATCTGCATTTCCTCTTTGTCGATCTTTCGCGAGCTCATCGCACTCTCGATGTCTCAGAGGGTGAGTTTGATATCTCTGTCATTTTTTTTCGAATCCATATTTTTCCTCGATGTTTGTGAAAAAAAATGTTCCTTCCAAACATCATTCATTTTTGATAAATTGAGAAAGTATCAAACTGAATTTTATTTAAATATCTCATTAAATTACTAAATAAACGCTCTTTTATTTTTGTGTCAACCTTTGATTAAATTTAAATGAAGCTTACAACCCTTCGTTTTCAGCAAAAAAATACATGGCAGACGAGAGAGAGAGAATATTCATTATGGAATCCTTGAGGATTTTCAGGGCCTTCGGGCATGAGGAAATTCCATTACCTTTTACACGAAATCCTTTGCATATCTTTCGCTTTTTTTTCAAACGGATCTTTTCCCTCGATGTTTGTGGAAAAATTTATTAAAATTCTCTTTGAATGCAATCAATGTTTTATGAATCGAAAAAATGTCGAATAGATTCCCCGTTTTTATTCCTCATTTTATTGACACATTATTTCATCCCTGTGTGAATCCTAAAAGCAAATTGAAATGAAATTTTAATAATTTCGAAACCATCATTATCGTCAAAAAAATATATAGCGAAGGACGCGGAGAATATTCATTATGGAATCCTCGAGGATTTGCGGAGCCCTCAGGCACGACGAAATTCCATTACTTTTTACGCAAAGTCCTCTGCAAACCCTTCCTTTCTGCCTGAAGCAATCTTTCTTTTCGATCTTTGCAAAAAAAAAATAAGATCGAGAAACCCTTCGATGTTAATAATTTTTTACAAATTAAACAAATGCAGCAGAGCATTTCGTTCCGTTCAAATTAAATGTTTAAAATTATAAAGTAGATATTGTTCATCCTCGTATAAAGCCCCCAAAAAATTGAAATGAATTTTGCAAAAATTTCCGAATTATCGTTTTGAAAAAAAATATATATCGCAGAGGAAGGAAAGGATATTCATTACGGAATTCTTAAGGATCTTCAAAGCCCTCAGGCACGAAAGGATTCCATTACTTTTTACGCGAAGCCCTTTGCGTGACCGTCGTTTTATTTATTTATTCAATTTCTTTTTTTCGTTCAGGAGGAAAGGGAGATTGATGAAATTTTCAGATTACAGCCCGAGGACCGACGTTGGTTCCTCGTTATAAAGGATTCGAAGGAAACCAGACGATTCCGGCTCGGAAAATTTAATTGGTCATGAAGATTCACGTGCGCTCGAAGTTTCTTATTTTTTTTTCTTTATTCTCGTCTCTTTTCCTCTCTCTTACATTCTCCGTGACTCTTCTCACACGAGAGAGAAAACATATCGAAGTTTCCTTTTTTTCCATCGCGTCAAAGTCGCACTGCCACGATCTCGTTATTGCTGTAAATTCAACAAAAAAAAAATGTGAAAAAATTCGTCAAAGACGATGTTCCAAAAATCGATTACGTAAAAAAAGAAAAAGAACCGAAAACAAAATTCCTGCAATGAAAAACAATCAATTACGTCGACAAAAAAATATTCGACACTGGTTGAGCTTATTTTCGTGCGACGTTGATTTTTTTTTCTCAAAAATTATATTTTACAGATGAAAAAAAAAAAAATTCATCAAAACGATCATTTCAACGCAACGATCGACTGAATTTATTTCGCTATCGGTAACTTTTCCTCTTCTTCTCGATATGTACAATATTTTTTTTTCTTTCGCTGCAACAATGACTCCAGATTATTCCTTACAGAACGAACTACCGGAAAGTCACTTTTTTTTCTCTCGAATCAGCACCCAAAGTGTCCCATCGGCAATTAGCGAGAGTAAGAGAGGCTATAATTCGAAAGAAAAATTAACAATTTCGTAACAACGACGACATACACGTATAATTACACTTCCAATACAGAGACTTGCCAGTAATGTCGCCTCCCGCTACACACTTTATTTTCACGGATATCTTAACCTTTTTTTTTTCTTTTTTTTTTATTATCATTAACATGTACGGAAAATTCGTGCACCGGAAAACAAGGAAAACATTGTCCCATACGTCGATCACAGTCTTATCATTACGCACTACCCATACGTTTCAGCTGCGAAGCACTTTTTTTTCGGAAGGATCAACGATTCGATAGCTCGCCATCTTTCTTTTTATTCATCGAAAAAAACCAAAAAAAAACAAAGACACTTTATTCGTGGATCGTTCGAGTCCGGATCGCGATAAATCCGCTTGAATCCAGTGTAAAATACGATCGAATTTCATTCGCGTCACTCGGACGCAGCTTGCGGATCCTATCGATCCTCGATGGATACGTCCTTGGACTGCACGGAGTCACCGGTGTTGAGGGGCTGGGAGGGGGGGGGGGGGGGGGGGTAAGCGGATCATGGCCGCAAGTTCGTAGCGACAATCATCGGTTTGACGCCATTCGATATCGGCAACCTCAAGGTCAAGGTCGCGTCAAGGTCACACAAGGAAGCTAGTGTCTTTCGCGATTGGCTAATTGTTGCGCACTCGCGAAAACGGTCCTTGGAAATCGAGAGCCACAAATTTGCATCGCCTCGATTGATTCCCGGATCCGTTTTGTCGGTCCATTTGTTGATCCGGTCGGGGTTCACCAGGTGGTCACGTGGTGACCAAAAGTTTCTGCATGCATCGGGGAGTGCGGACACGCGGACGACGAGGAGCAAAGTATCGTCGAACAGAGATCGGACAAGGTCAAATGGAGGAGACGGAGCTGGAGGAGGAGGAGGAGGAGGAGGAAAATGATCCTGGAGGAGAGTGCGCGATGTTCACTACGCTGCTCGGTGATGAGCCGATGTGTATGTCGTGAAAGAGTTCGGCAATGTCCGTTACTGCCAATCGTCGATCAGTCACCTCGCGAAGGAGCCTGCGTGTATCAGAAGGAGGAGAAGCGCGAGTGTTCTCGTTGCGGCGCCGCTCTTGCTCGAATTCCCGTGCTGCATTGCCGCCGGATGTTCGCCTGTAACGATCGAACACACGAAAAGAAAAAAAACAGCGTCATTGAGGACCCAGTTAATGACGATTGGGAGATGGGCGGGTTTCAAGGTCATGGAGAGACGTTGCGGGTCATTGAGGTGACTCATCGGAAGCTGGGAGGAGGAGAGGAGGGAGAAGATGAAGAAAATGGAGGAGGAGCGGGGAAGGGGATGAAGAAATGGAAGACGAAGAAAAGAGTGCTTCGAAATTGGTACATTGTATTCGAAGCTGAGAATTTCGTGCCTCCGGGGGCTGGTCATGCTCGGAGGATAAAGAAAGAGAAAAGGAAAAAAAGAAGAACCTCTTGGATCTCTTTTTCTTCATTTTTTCCAATGTTCCACTAGCAAATGTATCCTCAGCCTCCGGGCAGCATTTTTGCAACGACCGAAGCGCTTTTCATCCCGAGGAATATCTCCTCCTCCTCCTCCTCCTCCCCCTCCCGCCACCTCCCGCTGTAAGCTGAGTTAATGCCAGATATAGAGTTTTTTTTCCGCGAGCCACTTCTCACCACGCTCGTATTCCCAAACCTCCTCCAACGAAGACAACGATGCCAGAATTCGGAGAGACAGAGGGAGGGAGAGGAGAGATACGCTGGAAGGAAACTATGCACCTGGCCTGAGAATGGAGAGTATACTTATAGTATGGAGGCTGCATAGATGAGAATGAGATTGGAAAAAAAAGGTGGAGAAAAAAAGGAACGTCGGACGATGAAATCGCGCTATGGCCTTCGGCGCTGCGTGCACTTCCGGTGGTCGATGTCGATTCCGAAAAAGCTCCTATCTTCGGCTCTCTCGATCCTATCGGATTCGGTGAATGTACTCTCGTAACCTCCCCCTTCCCCCCATTATTTTACTCCTCACGGTTTCCGTCCTCGATTCATTATTATTATCATCACATCGCTATCAATGTTGGTATCGAACTTCTCAATTCAAAAACGAGCCATTTGAAGGAATGCACTTTTACGGATTCTTGGCGAATTTGGATAATTCCCGGAATGTACAAGAATAAAAACCATTTTGAATATTCGTTATTAACGTATTGGATAATACGCGGAATATTCAAAATTTGTCGTTAATTTGTAAAATTTAGTGTTATTGCAAGGATTACGTGGACACATATTTCTTTCTGAATAGTTCAATTTCATACGAATTTAAAATGATACATTTTCAGTTAATCCCATATGGCCGTTGAATAATGATTATTAAAATATGGCATTGTTAAATTAGAATTCTTTTATAAATTAGAATATTACTTTATATAATGTATAATTGATAGGATATATGTAGGAGTGTTAATGATTAATATTATTGGATAATTATCGAGTTTGTTTTATCCGCGATAACACCCTTCTTCGAATATCAATGCTGTATCGCAAAGCTGAACATTCTCTCGTCTCATCGGCTTGCAAATTGTAATAGGGATTCGAGAGGATTTGAAATTTGTGCAGTGCAAACCATGGTCGGAAGAGCTATTAGCAAATCAGCCGTCTATTCTCTTGATGCCTCGGCTGTTTAACATGGTTTTCACTGATAAAGGCACAGCGAGATTTCGACGTGAACTTTCGCACCCCCGGAGCGCCCTCTGCAGCTCGCTTCAACCTGATCCTTTAATGTTCCGCTACTGCGCGCCATCGGCAATTCATGGGATCATTCGTCAAGCAATAACTGGAGCTTAATTCATCATCGTTTTCTCAAAATACATCGAAAATGTTCATTTCGCCCGTATTCGAAATTGTCAGATTCTCAATAGTCCGATTTCCGATTTCCCGACGCGGCCTTTGAATAATTCAGTCCGAAGGGAAGGAACCTCGTGAATAATCATGGGAGTGCACAGGGACGATTTAAGAACAACGAGGAAGTCTTCTCCAGGGTAAATGATTCGGTGGGACGAAAAAAGGATCGTCTATTTCCGGCGTTTTGCCATTTTTGTTGAATAACGATCGGTTTTTCTTTCGAATTTAATTTAATAACGATCGGCAGTCGATAATGTCAAACGTATGCTATATTCATTTTGTCTTTTTTAGTCGTTACGAAAGAATCATGGGGATGAATGTCTTTGTGTATTTTCAGGAAAAAGAATAAGAAGAAAAGGAGGAAGATGAGGGAGGAGGAGGGTCAAGTGTGATAGAGAAGGATTTTGATGCAGATACGAATATTTGTATTCAGAAATCCCTCGTCAGTGCAGGGGAGGAGAAAACATAACGCAATCCAGCGTCGCAAATTTTTATGAAAAAGCTGAAGAAAAAAAAAGCAAGAGCAAAAGGAGAAAGAAGAACAAGTGGATGATCGAATGTCACGGAGAAGACAGGGATTTTCATACAGATATGAATATTTGGATACCATCGAGAGTACTCGGGAGGAGAAAACATTAAGGGGTTCATTGTCGTTGTATTCTCACGTCGAGAGATCGAGGTTGGAGACGTCAACCTCGTACGAGAGGAAGGAATTGGGGAAGAATGTTGAAAGGGGGATGAAGAGGGAGGGGTGAGGGGATGCAGAGGGTTTTTTTCGCGCGGGGGATGTGTGCTGAGACACAATGGTAGCGAGGCAACTCGCTTCAATGACGAGAGGTATTCATCCCGAAAGAGGAAGAACGTTGGGAAAATGGGGAGAGAGATGAACGCAGCATCCCTCTGCGAGGGAGGGATTTGTCGCGAACGACGCTCGCCGGGGTTGCGTGGGATGTATTTAAGTTCATCCATGGAAATGTACAGAGTGAGAGGGATGAGGAGAGGGGAGAAGAGAAATGTAACAGAATCTCTCGGTATCGCGGGTTTGATACACGAGAAAACACACGTACGTATTGCTTTCGATGATGATTCAAAACGCACGAGGAGTATCGATGTCATTCCGAGATTTATGGAACATTATTTTTCGTAGGAATATCAATTTCGTCACGAATTATGATAATTACGAAAAAAAAATACTGCTCAACGTTGGCTGATCGAAATTAATGGCGATTGATTCAAAATTAACCCTTATAAAAATTTCCAAACGGAAAAACCGAGGATTTTGCAGTAATTTATAATTTACAACATTTACAACTTATAAATTGCAATTTGTAAATAATAATTCAAGTAATAGATATTTTCAATGTTAATTCAACCGCACGAGCAACGACGTTACTTTGGGACCAGAGAAACATTTTTTTCCCACGAGTCCCAAGCAAAAGTGATTCATGGGCTGATTTTGGAGTTCAACTGGAATTACCGTGTGGAGAAATTTCCGGAGATACATTTTTTCTTTTTTTTTTCGGGGCGTTATGCGGTGAACTTTTATTACAAAAATTGCAAACAATAAAGGAAGAGAAATAATAATAAAGCTCGTTGCAGAGTGCGTAAAGTTTCCGATGGGATTGTTTCCCCGACGTCGATAAAAGTTGCAGGCTTTTTTCATTGTTATTTTTCACCCCTAATGCACTCGAGCTAACGTAATGTCATCGGCTGGCAGTGGAAACTGTCGGCGTTTGGGCGGACGCACCAGTTTCGGCCTCCCTCATTCTCGTATTTTACGACACAACGAGAATAAACCTGATACTTTATGGCAGACGTCGGGCCATTTCGACGTATTCTTTTCAACTGGCACACGGGCATACGGATGCTGCTCTAACGTGATGAGATTAAATATTTCATCGAGTCAAATTCCTGCATATCGATTTTATATCAAGTGGGAAGTTCCAACGACATCCGTCCGTCGGTGCTCGGTAATTTTTTTTTTTTTTTTCACGTATACACGCTGCTAGGAATTATTGCCCAATTTTTTTTTCAATCAACGAAATATCACGGAATGATTTAGAGAGTAAATAAAAAAAAAATTCAATCTGTACAATACACGCAACAAATGGATTTTCGACAAATTATTCCACGAAAATTGACATCCGGACGCATTCGTTTTTAATGAAAATAAAAAATATATATATCTAAAAATTCATTTCAAAGTTAATAAGAAAAATTCGATTTGTATTTCACACGGGTGATTATTGGATTTTCGATAAATATAATTTCAATGAAAATTGATCGCAGTTCGCGTTGATGCACTTTTTTTAATCAGCGGAACGCCACGAAATAATTTACAAATTTGATTGAAAAATTTGCAATCGATGTAAAATTGCCGATTTTATGATGTAAATGGCAAGGGCGATAAATAATTCGACAGGAATCAAACGCTGCTGGGAAAAACTGCCGAGAATTTAATCGAATCTCGATTGCGCGAATGAAAAATAAATATGTGCTCTCGCGTGTACGTCGTCCCTGTGAAATCCACGATTTTGCGCGATAAATATTAACAGTCGAGACGAATTTTCCCCGAGCTAATTACGGCCGGAGTATTCGCATTAACGTGTCGAACGAATGACAAAAAAAAAGAATGTTTGTCGTCATATTGGTGAACGCGTTGTCGAAAAAAAGACGAATTAAACAATTGAAAAAACGAAAAAGAAATTCGTCGCATGGGATGAGGTCGCGAAACGCGAAGGAATAAAATTAATTTCCGCGCACCGACTTTTCGTCTGTGTGTGTGTGTTATTGGCGAACGGTCTGGCGAAATAGAGGGACGTCGACGAGGTGCGCACCCTGAATTAAAACTTTCTCATCGTCGCTCCCAACGCGAGATAATTGATTTAGTTATTGAATTCTCCAACTGAAATGCAAACTCAGCACTGTGAATTTATAGTATATATCGCGCATTGATTTTCCTACTCCCCCGCAGCCCCTACCCCTCCCTAAAGGTTCCTGGATTCAACCTTGTTTCGAAAAATAAATTCATTATTAAAAAAAAGAAATTGACCATTTTTCGAATTTTCTTCAGAAATCTCTGAAAAATGTTGTCGTTATTTCTGAAATCTCGATAGAAGCAAAATTTCATGTGAAAACGGTGCCGAAAAGCATCGCGTCTCGCGTCGAACAAATTCACCGTTTATTCCGTGCGAAAAGCACATTTTTATCGATTTTTTCTCTTTTGCTCGACTTTCGTTCGTATATTTACCAAAATCAGTGGAATTAATTCCGTGCGAAAAGAAAAAGTTTTTATCTTCGCCGAATTTGTTTTTTTTTTCCAACAATTTGTCGATATTATTGTCGCGGAGAATCAATAACGTTGGTTGTCTTCGGTGTGATTTTTTTTCAGATTTTTAAGTCGCAGCCAAAATTCGGATTGTATTTTTATTTCGCTGGGACTGTACCTCGATCCGAGGCGTCAAAAAGCGAAACGGGCGGGAATTTATCGCGAATAATAAAGGCGAGAAAATATACACGGGCTCGGTATTTCAGTCTCCGTGTAATTACTGCGCGACACACTCGCGGATATGGACCGGGAAAGGAATCTGGGTCGTGTGCGTAAACAAAGGATGTTTGGAGATTAATAATCTTGACTGTACGGCGAACAAAAAGACATGTAATATCGCGCGCACGGACGAGAGAAATGTTCGCATTTGAGGCGCATTCCACGCGAGATGCACGATTTCGCGATCGGCGTGCATAGACAACATTTATTGGCTCCGATAATTGCCAATGTTCGTTCAATAACGACGTCTAGTACGATCGTTTTCTCTCGAAACATCAATTTACGCGATAATCACAACGGAAATCGATGACAATCCTGATAATGGTCCATTATAAAAAAAACTGCGGAAAAGAAGACGTAATTTTACGTTAATTTCTGCTTTCATTGATGGCAAAAGAAAAAAAAAATACGCCGACACTTTTCAAGCTCAGTTTCAACGTGGACGATCGAAATTCTTTGAAAAATCAGAAGAAGAAAAAAACACACGTTCGCGCACCCCCTTTTTCATTTTTACAGCATCCGATTCCTTGCGAGATGAATTTCTTCGTTATTTCATTTTTCTTGTCGTTTTATTTTTATTCAATTTATCTTTGATATATATTTCTTATTTTTCACTCGTCTGGAGTTTGGCTTCGAAATTTTTTTTCGCAAAATTTTGAAAAAAACAACGCTGAGGAGAAAACGATCCGTGATTTGTCGATAATGTGTTTTCACAAAAAAAATTCTCTTCATTCAGTTCAATTTGGACGTCGAGTGGAAAGATTGAGATTTCTCGGGAAATCACGTCGGGAGAAAAAAAAGAAAGGAAAAAAACGAGACGTTATCGTTATCGGAGTGAAATACATCGAAGAGCAGTGAGAGTGCCAATAGCCTTGCTGAGGGCTCGGAATGTTGACAACACGTGAGAGTACCGAGAGGGAAAAGCGGAGCAAGAGAAACGACGACATCGATCCTTTTACGATGCCCATTTATAATTCACCGGGGGAAACCATTTATATACATATATACACGTATATATATGTATTTTTTTCATGTAATATATTCACAGGGGTGTCGAGTGAAACGAGCGAGAAATGGAGAAAGAGAGAAAAGAATACGAGTGTGGAGAGCGTGCCGGTAAGTAATACGATGCCGTTCTGTTTAAGGATTTTCCGGAGGTACAGTCCGAACCGAATGAAAGTAAAATGTGAATTTCCACGCACTCGACGATGTCGTAAAAATCTCAAAAAAATCAGGCCCATAAAAGACATCAAGTGCATGGATTTCCGGCAATGATATCGAAAAATTGTTGTATCGAAAGAAGCAAAAACAAATTGAGGAAAAATTCGATAAATTGATGGCTTTTTCTGTCGGATAAAATCGGAAAATAATGTATCTACGTTTTTTTTTCGTTTTCATTCGTTCTCGAGAGGTATTGTACCTCCCGAATATCCTTGAGAGCAGAGAGTAAGTTGTACAGCTGGAGAAAAGCTTTACAGCGGGAGCTTTACCTCGATTGTGCTCTCAGTGTGCGTTTGTGTGTGGTGGCACTTAATAAATTTCCCACAGCGGAAGCCCTGGCTCCGATGGGAGGGATATATCGCAGAAATTTCGACGATAATTCGCTCGAGGATTTTGATCCAACGCTGTTCTCGCTTCAAATTTTTTTTTCTCTTTTTTTCACATTTACCCGTAAATTCTCCCCAAGATCGACGAAAGATCGCGAGGAGACGAGCGTTCGAGCACGAAAAAAGATCGGCAATGCGAAAAAAAAAAAAAAAAACGAATAATCTCAGAGAAAAATACTGTATTTTGGGTACATTTCTGTTTTTCAATCAAAAAAGCGCATTGCACTTTTTGTATCTCACCTCGTTAATCTTCATTTCCAAATCGACTTTCTTCCTCATGTGCGCTCTCAAAAGTAGATAAACGATTTTTGAAATAGGCGAAAAAATATTTTCAACACGTGGGAAAGGATCAATCAAATTGAATAAAAAGTTCTCGATCCCGCGGCCATTTTTGTTCACACTTTGCTCCGTATTTTTCACGCAACACCGGAAATCAGGAGAAACGCTTTCCATCTTGTCGACTTCCACTGTTATCACCCTTAATTTCCGTCTTTCTCGCTGTTGCGGGAGGAAGGAAAAAAAAGAAAAAAAAAACACCGACTACACGTCTTCGAATCCGACTACTCTTCTTGAGAATCGCGTTGGGGCGCCTTGAGTGAAAATCGCTAGGAAGTACAGCACGAGGAGCTCTACGTGCGGCAAAAGGGGCGCGTTTCCTTGTTGATAAAATATACGAGGACTGGATTTCGCATTATCTCGCGCCTGTACAGTGTCGACCCGTCACTCCCTAGCTTCCCGTTTAATTATTTGCCCTCCGTGTTTCCCCCCCTCCTCCCCGCCAGTCGCAAGGAGTTCCCTCCTTGCGACTTTGCCGGACTAGCCCGTAAACATAGAGGGTGGTTTTGCACCCTCGTATCCGCCGTTCGTCCTACGTTTCATCGCGTATTTCGATCGGAAACCGAAACGCTGCTCGGGCGAGCGCGAAAACACTTAAAGATCGTACGGCCGGGCATTTATATCGCAGCAAAAATAAAACATCCTTGGAAAGATTTGATATTAAAAAAAAAAAGATTTCTCTCGTTGCGGTACACTCGAGTTTCTTCAAAATTCTCTGGATCTTTTGAAAATAATCGAAAATAATTCGCCACATCGCGATATCGGACTTTCGATGTATTTATCGTTTTGTGGCTTTGCGAGTGGCTCGTTCAGCAACTCGTTCTTTTTTTTTATTTTTTCCTGGCAAGAACCACCAATCGCAATGATTTTCTTTCTACTCGTATATTTTTGATTATTACCCATAATTAATAATGAATTATTTGTTAAAGATTAATAACAGAAAGCAGCCAATAATTCGTATTATTCGTTGTTTTACGAATAATTCGATGAAAAATTCAGACAGCTCGATAAAATTCGAATTATTCGACAGACTATTTCATGGTTGATCATCGATAAACAATCAGGGAGCAAAATGTCGATGTCGGGTTCCTCGTTTCCTGAGATTTAATTCAAAACGAGCCGTCCGAGGCATCGATCCTCGGCGCCGCGATGAGGATCTTCCGCCTGGGGTGACACTGCGAGCAAATCGCGAGGGAAACTTTGGGCAACGCGAATCTCGAGTCATAAACTCGTATAAATGTTCCCCCGGTCGTTTGCGCAGTACGAAGACGAGAAACGAGGAAACGAAGGAGGGTAATTCGAGTCGCGAAAGTTAAATACCGATGCGAAATAACGCCAAGTGTGGAACTCGGCAATTAGCCGCAAATCAGCACGCGGAAAGTGTCCCCGTGTTACCGTTACTTCTCGTGTCTTTCGCAGCGGTAATTGCGATACGAGAGCAACGTGGAGATGCTCCTCCGCGCTCTCTTCGAGTTCCAGCGGGCTCTCTCGCGCTCGCGAGGGCGTTCGAGTGCGCCTAACGCGAGGAAAGCTCGCGAGACGGAGCCAGCGACACGTGGGATTGCGAAAGTTCGCGAAGAAGCTCGCGCGTAAGACAATCGTCAAGGAGAAGTCAAGACGCAACTTGAACGAACGGAGAGAGTCAACGAGAGAAGAGTCTATGAAGAGTGACTGATTCCCACTTGTTTGTTGACACAGAAATGCACGTGTAACGTTGAATTCGCATCGAATCGACTAATTCGAGTGAATTCGGAAGAGATTGAACTATATTCGTTGATTTTACGAATATTCCGATGAAATTTGAATTCGTCGATAAGATTTTTCAAAGAGGAATTTGACGACATCGGGATTTTCATATTCGTGGAAGAAATTCGAGTTGAATAATTCAAAATTACGCGTCAGTTTCGAGAATAATTCGATGAGATTCGAGTTACTCGACGGGTTTTTTTCGAACGATTCGATGGAATTCAAATTGAATAAATCAAAATGACGAGTAATCCGAAAAAGTAGGAATTATTCGAATTTCTTCGAACGCGAATTATTTGAATTCGCCGAGTTTTTTTTAAATAATTCGACACTGTTCCCATAATTCAACACTTCCTTTTACGAATAATTTCATGAAATTCGAATTGAATAGTTCGAAATTACGCGTCAGTTTCGAGAATAATTCGGTGAGATCCGAGTTACTCGACGGGTTTTTTTCGAACGTTTCGATGGAATTCAAATTGAATAAATCAAAATGACGAGTAATCCGAAAAAGTAGGAATTATTCGAATTTCTTCGAACGCGAATTATTTGAATTCGCCGAGTTTTTTTTCGAATAATTCGACACTGTTCCCATAATTCAACACTTCCTTTTACGAATAATTTCATGAAATTCGAATTGAATAGTTCGAAATTACGAGTAATTCGAACGGTCGGAATTGTTCGTTGGTTTTGCCGATAATTCGATAAAATTTGCATTATTCGAGTAAAAATTCGAATTATTCGAAACACGATCTTAAAGCGTAAACACGCACTGCAAGATGATATCGCTATGGTTTACGTAACAAACGGGCGAGAGCGACAGCATTATGTGTGTCGATGGAGATCGGGCCCGTTGGCATTCAAGGGGAGAAAGCAACCTGGTGAGGATTTGCACGGGACAATATCTCGCCTGATTTATCCCTCAGGCGTACGATGTATAACACCACGAGGGATGTGAGCGGACGCTGGTTTGAGGATAATCAGGCGGTACAATCACAAACAAAAGCGAAATAGAATACGAGTCGCGCTCACTTGGCGATCTTGTAAATGTGGAGAATTTATTTTCCCTTTTTGCCGCCGCCGAATAAATTCGTTTGTTTTTCCGGACACGCGTGAAATTCTGAAGGGAATTTCGGAATGGAATGTAAATTTAAATTACGTTCTTACGGAAAAACCTTTTTTATCCAGTCTGAAATGAATGAAAAATAACTTTTTTTACATTTTAATCTCCATGAATTTTAGTTTCCTCCCAAAAATAGTAGCGCAATGAGGCTCGTTCGCGATTTTTTCCCCAGTTTCCGGGATTTTTTTTCTTCCCTTATTTCTCGTCTGCTTTTCTGGCAATTTTTCTTTTCTTCCTCGAGTCTGGCAATTTGTTAAAATACACGCGATGGATTATCGAAGAGATGAAAATTGCGGGAGACGCTGGTCTCGGGACAAGAGGTTCAATCAAGAGTTCGGTGCAGGGGGATGAAGGAGCAGGGGTGGTTGAGGGAGGACGGGGGCAGAAGGTCAGAATTCTTTCATGGCTGAACGATCGGACGAAAATTGGACGGACTAAACTTTTTCGCTGTTTAATGAGAGGGAAGATAGTGCGACGCAGGGGTGGAAGTCGAAGGGGTTGGAGGGGTGCAAGAGAATAGCCACGAGAGTAATCTTTCTGTGATCGAGGTCAAAGGGGTTGGAGATGGAGAAAGAAGGAGGAATTAGCCGCGTTTGAAAATACGAGCAAGAAACGAAGCGAAAAAAGAAAGACAGAAAAATCGACTTACCGTTGAGCACGTGGACGAGGACACTGGCGGATTCTGCGGTGGATGGTGCGCACGTGTAATTGCCGGAATCGGCTGGCAACGCTCGTGAAATCAACAAACGCGATGTCCTCGTTTGTTTCTCCGTCACGACGCTTATTCCACCCCTCTGACTGTAATTTATCACGTGCTCACCCCTGTACCTGCACGACAGGAGGGTAGTGCGAGCACGATAGAGAAAAAGATCACTCATATTTCGATTTTGTTGAATTTATAATATTTTTATTTTCCCCTCGAGATTGATGAGAAATCCGGTCAGTGAAAACGAAAGAGGGAATTCCGGGGGAGGGAGAGGGTTGTTTGTTTTTTTGAGAATCAGAAAAAACAGTGGAGGAGAGGAGAAAAAAAATTCGAGAATAACTCACCAGTAGATAAAGGACGGCGGTTCCGGGGTTTGAAGGACGATGCACGTCAGATTTATGTCACTTCCGCTCTTGATATGAAGCTCGGTGTTTCCGACGATTTTTGCTTTTGAAACTATTTTCAAAAAAGTGTATATGTAGTTCATTTTCGTTTGCCTCTTCTCAATTTTGCCAATTTATTCGCTTCATCGCTCATCAGCGTGAAAAAATTATTATCGGTACACTAATCAGCCGAATGGTCCTGACGAAATCTCGTTGAGAGCCTGAGAGAACAATGGAAAAATACGAAAAAAAATCTCGCACTAACCTACGACACTGAGATTGTAAGCTTGGCTGATTTTCGGCTCGGTGGAGACTTGACACTCGTAAGTGCCACTGTCGCGGACCTGCGGCGAGCTTATTTTCAGTGTCCATTCGTCGCTGCCGTCGCTGTGCAACGATTGAAATCTCTGGTCGTTCGTGTACGTCAGTATCCCAACGGTGAGAATGTGCAGATCTCTTTTTCTTATCCACGATACCTGACGGAATGGAGAAAAAAACGTAATTTAATGAAAATGGAGTTCACCATTGAGTAAAAAACATTAGATATTTTTGAATTCAAACTAATTATTTGTGAAATTTTTCGAAAAACTGCTGAATGATGCGAGCTTCGAATGACGTACTAATATTCGATGCCACTCGATATACGACAACCGCTTTATTCGCATCACACCTGGTATATACTTTTTCTAGGGGAACTTGATTTATCAGGCGATTACGATCGGCGATTAGAACACACGGTATACGGATTCTCCGTCGGTGCTTGGTGTCACAACAGCAGTGTATACACCCGCTTTAACGGATCCAGGCTTTACTCATCGGAGAGGCGGGGTCTGTGCATCCTATAGAGCGGCTCTGTTTGATGCATGAGCTCGCCAGATAACGCGAATAATGTTATTATTCAGTGCGAGGCCACGCACGTTCATATCCATGTACCATTATCATATACACATAAAATCATACCTACATATATGGAACAAATATATTTATAACAGCCATTGGGGTATTAAAAAGAAAAGTTCACCCAAAGAGGTTCAAAAGCTTCCATTACACGAGAGAAACGCCAGTTGAATTTTTCGCTTTCCATCCAAAAACAATCCGAGTGTCTTTGAAATTCCGTAATTTAATAACGAGTCTCAGAATGAAAGGTGCGACTGATTTTTGTAGAAAATGGATCACAAAAAGGTCTTCGGATGTGTCATCGTAAAACTAACAATTGTGGAGTTGCAGCTCGTCAAAGTTGAATTGATATAAAAATTGTCTTTTTTTGTTACAGCCAAAGAGCTATTTTTGTTTAGAAACTTTGTAAGACTTTGTTTTCGTAGAACGTCAATTTTACGACGATAAAAAGCTTGTGAATCTGTTGTGATAAAAACGATACGCAAGTGCGAACAGGAGGGAAGAAAAAGTATATGTTTGGATACACCACGCTGTGACGATAAGAGCAATACAAATCGAGGAAACAGGAGATTCATCACGAAGCCTAATATAATCCGGAGGGCGAGCGTATTCGCCTGCGAGAGAGATTCGACGCTCTCGGCACCTACCGGCGAGCGCGGCAAGCTCTCGTTCGTACGCTCGTGCCTTCTTCACTGGAGGTTCTAATAGGGATTTAACGCGGCATACGTACGAGTGCTCTCGATAAAATGTCACGGAGCAATAAAATGTGTTTGGCAGCGGCAAATTTCGAGAGGAAAATCCATATTATACCGGCACAGAATTGGACATGTAAAAGTTGCGAAAAAAAAGAGAAGGAATTGGATGAATCAGAAAACTAATTGGACGATTCGCGAGAAGCTCTCGCTACGTGTGAATAATCGAGTTTGTGAAAGGGGGCGAATGAAGGCGAAGGCGAAAGAAGGCGATTCGGTGAATGGAGAGGAAGACACCCATATATCTGTATATATATTTATATATTATGTGTATATCTCTGCCGGTAATTGGCCGTCGAACGCATTATTAGAGGACATAAAAGGTGGTAATTTATTTCTGATTGCAACGGAAAATTATTGTGCGAACCATTTGTGCAATGAAGTAAATATATACTATATATGTGTATACGCGTTATACAACGAGACTATTGATGAATAGAAATTGTACAGACTCGCTTATTCAACCCTTCGTTCGTTTGTTTAGTTGTCAGATATGGAAAAATATATATCTTTCCTCACTGGGTAAAATTGTTTTGAAAAAAAAAAACACAATAACGCAGATCAGTTACGTTCATCATTCAACAAAATTTATGTGAAATACAAATTCGTGTCTGTCAAAATAATTATCGAATAACTTATCCGACGACATTTAGGGAACTTAATTTCCTTTCATATAAAATATATTCATTCATTTTCATTACAGATATCACTATAATTCGAAATTCGAATAGTGACTTCGGTACCAAAATATCCTTAAAAGCTCGCGAATATACAGACAACGAAGAAACTATAAAATCTCAGGAGTACCGAAAAAAAGTCCAATTTAAATCATTCCCACGATCCCGCATGCAGTGATAAAAAATTTAAAAAATTATTCGACTCACGTTCGCGTCGAGAGAGAAAATACTGTGACAAAACTTACAGCTCGATCTCCGAGATTCCGCACTCTGCAATGGAGATAAGCGGATTGTCCGACGGTCGTTGTCGTCTCGCGCTTCGTCGTGTTGTCGAAGTACGGCTGGCTGAAGGGTTGCTCCCAGTACGAGGATTGATGATGCTCGACGATCGAACCACCGCCGCCACCGCCACCTCCCGTCTTTGCGGCGCACTCTGCGCCAAGAGATACAGAGGAGAGATGACACTTTGGAAGAATCGTCGGTACTTTCGCGCTTTTTATCGGCTATACACATATTTATGTATGGAGGGCTGGAAGGGAGGGGTTGAAAGATGGATTTAGTTTTACTGATCGAATCGATCGTCAAGCTTTTCCATCCTGGCGTTTAAAACACCATCCTCGCGCGAATATCTATCCCCGCAAGTTTCCCTGGTTTTTCTCGCACCCTCGGGGATATTTATTCGCGAGATGGATGTTGCGAGGAAAAAAAAGGGACGAAAAAACGAGTGGGTATTTTCGCACCGAGATGGAACAAAAGCCACAGGTGGAGAGATGTGGGTTCCCGCGACAAACATTTGCGTATAAACAATGACGGAATAAGTAATAATTTGTTGAAGAAAAAGATTTATTTTGTGACACCGAAATGTCAAGGACGGTGAAAACAATTTATATTTTCTTTCATCCTCGCATTTTAATTTTGAGACTTTGTTTTAGCAATAAAAAACGGACGCACAAAGTTGTTTACGTTTAACCACTTTTTCCAAGAGTTATTTATATAATTTTTAAAAAACTATGAAAATCTTGAAACCTTCCTGAAACGACTTGTACAAAGGCCGTTTAATTCAAGGTCAGAGGGTACAAGATCCATAGAAACGGGAACCATAAAGGAAAATGGGAAATTCGTATTTTCGTGCGGAAACAACCGGAAAGGCTGCTATCGAAAGGCACTATAAGGAGAGATTGAAATTTAAGGGGAAGCGAAAGCTCTCGTCAAATGGGCTACGAGCGTTTAGAACTCTCGGATCAAGGATCCCATTGTCGAATGAGCTCGTTTTGAAGCTCTCTGCATGATCGTTCTGCAATCGATTTTGGCGGTCGTTTCGAAAAATCGCAATGGCGCAAGGGAAGCCGCGGGGGATGAAAATACCGACCAATAGGTTCGATGACGCGCGCGATCCAAATTTCAGGCAGGCAGGGCTTCCACCTCTGAGGATTAATTTACTCCTGGATCTACCGACTTAAGGCCAAAGGGTACATGACCCTTTGACATTGGTAGGCGACCATAAGGCCAAATGGGGAAATCGGATTCTCCAATCTCTTGCGGAAATAACCCCAAAAGCCGCCATCGAAGGACACTAGGAACAGATTGAAATTTAAGGGGGTGCGGACGCCCTCGTCAAATGGGCTGCGAACGTTTGGAACCCTTGGATCAAAAGACCCATTATCGAATGGATTCCTTTTCAAGCTAGCTCGCATTCATGCAGTGCCAAAGACTTTGGGATAAATGGCGACGAAGCTTCTCGCCATCGGTCCAGACGAGATCAATGGAACTCAAGATGACACAGATGTCCTGGTGACGAGGACGCTCCAGGGTAACTCCGTGACCGCAGAATTCTTATCGAGCTCTCACCGACCGCTCTGGAAAATGGCGAGTTTACACTCGCGGTGAGGTTGGCCGATCTTTCGGCCTCTCGTTTTTCTGTTTGATTTTTTCTCATTAAGGTTGATCTTAATGCATCGACCCGGCTAATCTTTCCATCTACAGGGAGGAGAGAGAAAACAAACGAAGATCGGTACGAGCGATAGCGGCGTGTCGCGTGAGTCCTTTTGATGGAAATAAAAAAAGCGTTAGGCAAATGGACGAGTCTTCAAGAGGAGGAGAAAGAATGAGTCATCAGTCGGATTTTCACCCACCCGCTCCGCCTTTTTTTCTTCTCTCTGTTTTTTCGATGAAAATACCGAGCACCCGAGCTTTCTTCTAATGACCCGCCGACTCTTTTTGCGGTAATAAATCGACTTGTACTGTCATATTGTGTTCGACCCGCCTACTTTCGTTGATAACAGTCCGGAGTCTCTCGAAAGTTGGAAAAAGAAGAACGCACAGAGGGTGCATGGCGAGGGGATGAAGCAGGACATGACGCGATTTTTGCATTGCAGAAAAAAAAACATTTTTTTAACGAATTGAAATATAAACAACGACGATACTAACACGGAGAAGGGAGGACGAAAGATCGCGAGGGTGTCGGTGGGAAAATACGGGGAGGAAATTCTCGTGTTCTCCAGGGTTCTTATGTGGCGTTCACCAGGTAATGCCGAGTCACGTTTTTCTGACATTGACAAATGCTTTAAGGTTTGATCGATGCGCGAAGGACAAAAAATCTTTAACACCAGGGTACGAGGAGATGAAAAAAGTGGGGAGGGGAGCGAGAGCACGAAGGGTAAACGCCGGTGGGGGTGAGTATGTATATTTGGGTGAAAAAAAAGGGTAATTTCTTGTACCTCGCGCATTGAGGACTTGATTGGTTAGCATCTCAAGGAACACCGCTTCAAATACGAATTATAATTTTTTTATTTCGAATTTTTCAAATCACTAACCACTGAATTGGGGAAAAAAATGTAATACGTTTTTACGAAGAAATTCGATGCTCTACAAAAAAAGGTCTCTTGCGTGTCGATAAAAGCGATCGTTGAAAAGCTGCTAAAACTTGACTCATTTCCACTTGAATACTTTTCAAGTTTTCACGCTAGAAAATTAAATTGTATTTTAAAACTGTGGAATCATTTATACATTTTACAGTTTATTACAGCTTTGAAATACGATTGAATTTTTGTAACGCTATTGTTTAGAATGGACCAAATTGATAAATCAAACTTCAGCGAAACCCCTTAATTAAAGCTTCACGTACCAATGATTATTTGCAATTCTTGTGTTACATTATTTACTCATTACGATAATAAATGAGATAATAATAATACATTTGTTATCGTGATGTTTGATGTATGCCATTTCCCCTACGAGAACGCTGACAGATTCAATTTATTGACGTAATAAATAAATCGTTAATTAGGACGATCCATTTTCTTCATGGAACGAGCGATTTATTAAAACAACCAATGTGTTAAAATACAAAGCGGAAATGAAATAATTAACAGAAGGAAATACTGCTCTGCCAAATAGATGATTAACCGGAATTAACATCCATCGTTATTACTATTATTATTATTATTATTTCGCGGTCAATTTCATTTATTCGAGTAGTTATCACCACGTGTTGACTTTAATATTTAAAATAACGGAAAATTAATAAACGACTGTTACTAAAACCGTTATACACAAGAATAATAACAGCGACAATAACTACGCCAAAGAAATATCATTCGCTGCGTGTATTTAACGAGGTACGATCTCTCTTTCAGCGATTATTCATTTTTTTCTCGTTCAACTTTTTCCCCATTATAATCCGCGGAATGAGGCAAAAAGTACCGTTACAGTCTCAAGTGGCGAACACAGAATAAAAAAAAAAAATCTCGAAAACGTATTTTAAAAACGACAACCTCGTGGTGAATGTGCGGAAACGGCCGAGGGAGAAAAAAAACTGCAGAACGAAACGTTCCGCCCCTGGCAAAAGGTACGGGAGTTCCTCGACCTTTTTATGATTTTTTTCATTTTTTTTTTGGTCTCACAGCACACACCCTTCCCTCCTGGGTGAGCTTTTTTTTTCTTTCAGCAACGAATTCTGTCTGGCATGACATCGAGGGTTTTTTTTTACTTCGGTCTCCCTGTATAACCTCGGAACCGAGAAAAGCGTCAGGTGTTTGCTAACGCGAGCCCCACGGCCATTGGGTCATCGCTTCGTGCGGCGTCTGGATGGATATTTCGCTCTGAGATTCGTCGAGTCTTGAGCCCTTTTTTCCCCTTTCTCGTCTACGTTCGTACAGCATCACCTTATTTTCCATCCAGCCTCTCTCTCTCTCTCTCTTCCACTCGCGTTCGATCTCAAGGTTTTTTTTTCAACGAGACTCTCATCCCTTGCATTTGGGGGTGGAAAATCCACAAGTTAGATTCCCTTTTTTTTCTTCACGAAACGACAGATCTTATCGATATTTATGACGTGGAAAGCATGAAATAAATGTACTTCTCGCGAGGGATGATTCGGGAATAAAATTCTTCTTTTTTACGATAAATCCGTGAATCGGAGGTTTTTACTCTGATTTTCTCGTTAAATTTGCGAATTCATGACGCAACGTTGGGGTTTTTTTGTAACGATCTTTCGTCGAAAAGTGTTGAATTTGAAAAATGTTGTTCGGGCGTTAAATTTTCCATGCGCGAATTGAGGGAAAAATCGGTTTTGCCGAATAATAATAAAAATCCGAGGAAATACCAGAGCCCCTAAAGTGCCGTGTGAAAACCGAAAATTACGCCATAAATATCTCTCGCGACGCTGAGACCTCGTAGGTTTGCGAATTCTACGAAATGCATAAGTACGTGAAAAAAAAAGTAGCATAAAATACACGGGACCGAGGGTGTATTAGGTTGCAGCGCAATTTTTCCCAGCGACGGGAATTTCCATTAATATCGTTTGCGTGCACAACCCTCGCATAAAACCAAGTGTCGGCACGAGCATCATAAAGAAGTAATGCTCTCAAGACATCTCAATTTCTCTCGGTTGTAAAACAATGCTTATACACGTACAATAATTTTATGGTTTTTCCTCCTCTTAAAATAGAGCTCGATATAATTGCAAATTGAAAATTCCCCATTTCTCGAAGTACGAAGCGAAGAATTAGACGAAGAAAAAAAAAAGAAAAATACAAACAACGATGAAAAAGTAGAAAGATATTCCACGAGAAAGTATTTTTCGTCAATGTGCAAACTGCAGATAACGAATGAGACCTGAAATAAAGATGAAAACTTTTAGATGAAAAAGATACAAAATATGCATCGTCTTCGTTATTACTATTGTTATTATTATGATTATTTTTATGGCGAAAGTTACAACGACGATTTGCCTATGAATAAGAGCGAGTTCTCTGCTTCTTTCTCTCCGCCAATGATATTAACCGGAGGCCCTCTCGTCCTCGTCGTCGGAGATTGCGTGTATTCGTCGTTTAATTTACTTTTTAAATTGGCAAAGTAAACCGAGAGTCCACGGTGATGAAGTGAATGAAAGAGCGGTAGAAAAGTCGCAATTTGTTCAACATCGTTTCGCGAATGCAGGAAGAAGAAGCGAGAAACAAGAGAAAAGTAGAGAAATTTTTAAGGCGAAAGATTCTCCGAGTGACAGCTGCTGGTAGGTGTAACAAAATTAAGGGTGTACGAGCCGGGTACAATCTCGACGAAAACCTTAAATAAGATGAGGGTTTTTGCGAACTTGGCACGGATATAGCGCAAATATTTCAAAAATGTTTTCAACAAATTGTCGGTAGAAAATATTCCGAAACATTCGGAAAATTTATTTTCTCTATACGTCACCCATTTTTTTTTTGGTTCAATTTCTTTCAACATTTCCGATAAGAGGCTTTCGGTATATTTTCAGGATTTTACATTTTTCTGTCTAATAATTTGCCAACAACTTTGGATATCGTTAATTTTGAAAATTATGTCAAGTATTTTTCGTTCTGATATCGTTGAAACGAAAAATCGAGTGTCTTTGTCGATTATTGCTTTCAATCATCGACTTTGAACTTTCAAACAGCCAGCAGCTTCTTCCATTCTGCTCTCGTATTTATCTTGCCGTGCAGAATAAAAAAAAAATTGAAATTCTGTACCAATCTCTTATTTTTACTCGCGAAATCCTTCGTGCCGGCACAATCGTTGTGTATCCTTTCCTCGCAAAGAAAACCAGCTTGCAAGGGGTGAGAAGAGGTGCACCCCGCGAATGGCAAAGTTCCGAAACTTTTCCAATCTCTCATGACGGTGGATGCCGGATATTCGTCGAGTAACGAGACGTGTTTCGTTGCAATTAAATCCTCTCGGTCGACTATATATCTGCAATTCGACTGAATCCTTTTGGACCATTTACTTTTCACTCTCTGTATATATATATATATATATATATATATCTCTTTGAGTTCATTCAGTGACTAAATTTACGAAACCGTCCTTCCGTTGATCAAAGATATTCCGCGTCAGTATATAATCACCCTTGAAGGGTGAATTTTTTCCCATTTCCATCAAGATTAATGTTAATTATGCTTTTTTTTTCATTGGAAAAGTACCCTCGTGACAAGTAACGACAATTACAAAAATAATCTGAAAATGATTAAATTAAAAACCCACGTGATAGTAGTAGCTACGAAACTACCCTCAAACAGCATTATCACCCCTCGACATCACGTTGATTCAAGATAGATGTGAAAAAAAAAACTGTAAGAGCTCATTTTCTCATGTACGAAATAACAAATAATATGCATATTTTCGAAAAGAATTCGAATATCGTTGTTGAGTACGAAAGGGAAATAAAAAATGTCGTACGGACATCGTTCGATGGAAATTAATGAATCGATTGCAAAGTCGTATCGCATGACAACTGAAGCTTGCGCATAAAAAATGAAAAGGTAGGAAAAAAAATGATATTTGAGATAAGGGATGATAATCGAGGGGGAGGGGGAAATGTCCGTGTGTGTGGTTAAGGTCGAATATGGGACGAATGTAATGAATGTACGTTGTATAAAATATGTAAATCCCCTTTATGCGAGATTCTTTCTTGCGTGCTCAGAAAATGGAAATAACGTTTTTGGTATTGAGAAAGAGAGCGGAGGAAGAAAAGTAAAAAAAATAAATAAATGAAATAGCGTGTTATGGTATCCGGTATATCCTCTTGCAACCCTTGAGTCGCGACCTGTGACGGTGGATATAACGTCGAAAATATTGCCCCCAATAACGTGGAATTTTTATTCGCTTCTTACGCTTCCTCCATCCATTCTCCTTGTTTTTTAACCCTCCGGATATTCCAAGTCCTTATTCCTCGCGATAACCATTTATACGGGTATTTTCACGATTTATTTTCGCCATCGCGGATATGCGTCGGATTTTGTCGAAAATTATTTGACGGACTCGTGTTTTTTTTTTTTTCAGAATAAAATTAAAAATACCCAGCCAGCGTGGAGTCGCATCATTTAAAAAAAAGATTATCCTCCCTTCGCACTCACAATTGCATTAATTACATTCGAATTTATCGCAATCCTTATATTCCTATTGAATTATTTATTATAATAATTCGTTGTATTTTCAAAAAAATCCTCATTGAATAACGTTAAAAATACATAGTGCGATTTTTGCGGTAACGCGTCATCCCCACAACGGACATTAAAAAAATGTCGTTCTATGTCGATCCATCGGAAACCCCCGTATATTTTCGCGGATGAAAAACGAACGGCGTTCCTTTTTAATTTATCATTTATTGTCGCGTCAATGCGCTTGACAACAACGGCGCAAATTTGACAGTATTCGCTTCGACAGCTGACACAAATTGCCGATCGTACAGCACAATTCATACAACGTATAAACCGAAATGAAAAAATAAAAAGAAATTCACTTGTTTATCCCGCCTGTGACGGAACGGCCGCGCAGCTGTTTTGAAGTGGCAGCTTGTTTGTTCGACACTTTGACAATTTTCTTTTTTTCATCCTCTTTTTTTCACCCCTCTACACGGACAGTTCTCTCGAGTACTTGTCCAACAAATTGTCCACTTGCTTCCCCATGGCGGTCACAATAATTCACCGTACTACAACAGCGGGGGAGGGGGATGGGGGTGAGAAGAGAGATTGTCTGGCTTCGGGGACATTCTCGAGTGCACCAAAGCACGACGAATGCTTCCCAGCGCACTTTGCCATCCTCCCGAAAGCTCTAAAGCCCCTGTCCCGTACCTGCGAATTCTACGAGAAAGTGCTGACTGGGCACGGAGAAGAGATCCGTACGATCTCGCGTTGGTTGGATGCTGGGCTCGTTAGTGGTGGTCATGCTGCGATTTATTCATTGTGGGATAATTGTTGCCCGGGAGGCGTTCTCCCCCAGCAGTTTTCAGGGAAACTCGAGTTTCTTTCGTCGAAATTCTCGAGTTTTTCTCTTTTATTTGAACGTTGGTTTTTTTTTTTAATAAAAATTCGTCGTTTCGTTGAAGAACGCAAAAATCCAGACGCAAAGGGGATGAAAGAATGAGAATCTCGTCGAACCCCACGCAAGCGCGTTCTAACCTCGGTTGTAGAGTAGCTGTTCCGAGGAGAAAAAAAAAACACCCTCTTCGATTCACCTACCCCCTGGACTTGTCGAGGAATCTAAAAACATGCGAATCATTCTCGAGATAAAAGCGGTGCACGTTCATACAGTAATTCTCGAGTATCGCGATCTGGAAATATACCGCTGCGAGAAAAAAAAAGAACTCGCGAACGAATATTCTTATCTTGTTCGTTCTGGTCATTTTCCTCACAACCCTCTGCGGCCTTAATTTCAATTCCGCGGACGGTTCATTCGTTCTTTTTTTTTTACAAAATTGGTCTTATTGATGTTATTATTGTTCATAATAATAATATTAATAATATTGGTTGATCTCCGCATTATCCTCTTTTCTCCCTCTTCATCGCCTTCTTCCTGTTAAGGGATGACACAAAGGGGCGGGGGTAGGCAATAAGAATCATTATTATCATTAATAATAACAACAATAATGTTGTTTGCTTCAGCATTAACCTCGCTTTTCTTCTTCATTGTTTTTCTGCCTGCTAAGCGATGTCACAGGGGTAAGATTAGGCATGTCTTGAAAGCCTCATTCGTATTTCTAAAACCCTACTTTTTAATAGTAACAATAATGTCAATAATATTGTTTTGTCCCTTTTGTCCCTCCCCCCTTTTCATCCCTTTCTCCGTACAAAGGGAGGACATGGAGGCAGTAAGATTAGGTCGTCGCGATTTCGCGAGATCCGTTTTCGTCGTCACTCGCGCGATCTCGTAACGAGAGTCTTTCGTGTTCCGAGGTTCCAGCTAATGGCGCTAGACACGCAACCACTTTGGCCAGATTCAACACCCCTTGTGTCCCGCTCTTTTACCAGGTCTCTCCAAGTCTGGCTCGTTCCTCACCCTCTCTCACTCGAATTTTTTTTTCAACTTCCTTAATTAATCAGGAAAGATAACCTAAATCGAGTATCGATGGATTAGAAATTGAAAAAAAAAATACTTTATCAAGTTTCCTGGTGTCAGAGGATCCATTCAAGGACGAGGAACAGCCTTCGAAATCTATGCCGATAAAATCAATTTCCAGAGGCAATCACAAATGCAAGGATTTCGCGAGATTCACCAACATGTAAATCACTGGTTCGTCAATTCACCGCAGGAGCAGTCTTTTTTGTCCATGGATGACGATGGCAGTTCGTGCCTAATTCCACTCTTCTTGCTCTCCGAGTGAGTGTGCTCGGAATAGCGTGAAAATTGCATCAGGCTAAGCGAAGTTTACGAAAACGAAGGAAGGATGTTGAAGGAGCCAGTGCTGGTGCCGGCAGGCTGCTACGGAAGACGTGGAAGCCGCGAGAAGATCGAGGATGCTGAGGCGCCACGTTGGAGTTTAGACACATTGAACGCTGAAAGCTTCCGCGTGAACCAAAAGGAGGCTGGGAGGGAAAAGGGACAAGATTTGCAAGAGGTGAGTGAGTGAGTGAGTGGTGGGGCGCTCGAAGGGTTGCTAATCCCGAAGAAGGATGAGGAAACTTTGCCTAAACGCTCACCCAGGTGTATTAACCAGGCAGGGAGAGCAATCTCGGCATCGGAGTGTGTCAGCAAGACGTATGGAAGCTGGATGGAAATGGGTACAGGCGTGGGACGAAGTCTTTTCCTCTCTCCACCCAGTGCTCGGGTAGGCTCTGGTAATTTCGTCGATTTGCAACCTCTCGTTTATTCGCTGGAAATCGAAGCGGTAACGTGCTCCATTCCGAACGAGAACTGTCACGGGCAAATGGGCTCTGCTTTGGGTCAATTATAAAGTTGCATTCACCGGTACGTGAATGTCGTGCAAATTATTCCATGATGGGACTGATCGAAGAACGGATTCCCTCTGGGTCTCGAAAATCTACCGATCGTCATTATCGTTTCGATCCAAGCCTGCTTCCGAGTTTTACTCGGGCTGACATCCAAAATGGTTGTTCGATTGCTCTCATTTTTATCTGTATGACGGTGCAGAAGCGATCAAGAAAATGGTAACAAGTGAGCCTGAATCAAAATTGGGATCCAACAAATCTCACTTGCATCCATGCCCACGTCCAGATTTTACTCAGTCCTGCCATCCAAGATGGTTATTTAATCTCGCAGCCCTATTTTTCCTCTACAATCACGAAGGTAAAACGCAAGGATTTTCTAAAGTGAAAAAAAAGCGGAAAACATGGATTTTCCCTGATGGGGGAAAAAATCTCTTCTCCGAGAGAATCCCACGTTTTCAACTCGCAAGATGGATCGAGCCTCAAAAGCCCGTGACTTTTCATGCGCCCCGTGAATAATCGTTCCTATGCAGACTCTGCAAATTTATTCCTGGAACGTTCTTCAGTTCCTTAAAACGATAGGAATACGAATGTGATTTCAAGATCTCGCGAGAGGAAGCTCGACAAGGAATACAGCATCTGAGAAAGTGGAACAAAGACGTGGAGAATGAGACCCACGGTTGCGGGGGTCGGTGGTGGAACAGTAAGCAAACAATGAAGTAGAACCTGCCAATAAAACTCATCGATTAGTCAACGCCTATTGACATCACCTGCCATCGAAAGTAAAGCCAAGCCCGTGAGGGTCTGTCTCGACCGTTCGTCGAAAGGTCCAGAGTCTTCGCGATGGTTCGCGAAGATTCTTCGGTGCTAAAGACCACACAAAGAGGAACATCTCCCCAAATGCATTTGTAGATAGAAGTTTCGAAAGCTCGGAGGGTACTTTCGTGCCAAGATTATCCCGACTTTGAGAGAGGAGAAGGATCATCGATCATAACATCCGGGTCCAATTGACGCCAGTAACAGAAAGCCTCCCATTGGAATTGATATCGCAACTTTGGGGCAGAACCCTTCGACGTACCAACATCGAGCCTTGATTTCGATGAGGAAAACGTGGGAGGGTACAGCAAAACTTTGCTGGCTGGTCCCAATTGACGTTATGGCACCCCCACGAATCCGAGATGAAGATTAATGAACAAAGTATTATATTCCCTCGCTGCTTTTACGAACAAACTTATCGAATGGGAAAAGCATGATGGAGCTGCTCCATCAGTGGGCAGAGCTCCATTTCATGTCGATCATTGACATACGTCTCTGCGGGCTCCCGATTCTTGGTCCATGGAGCAGGGTGGTCGCAAAGGGAAATATGACATCAGCGAAGTCAGCGTGACTGACAGTGACGATTGGGTGGCGTTGGACTTTGACCGTCCGGCTTTTTTCTTTGTTCTGGCAGCGACATATCCATCCCTCGCCTACGGTAATCACGAGTATCGGCGATGCTGCGAATCGCCCAGCATCCCACTCGATTAAGAGACGGCCAAAGGACCCATCTCCTCTTGTCTTCCTTTCTCTCTCACATGTCTCTCTTTCGGTTGGAAAATGGTAATCCCTTTCAACGTTTCGGGATACAAACCTCCTTGGCTGTGGTCCAATATTGAATTCCGACAAAGGATTCATTCGCGTGTAATATCGCGAGTAACACCTCGTTTCTTTCTCATCTCTGTCGTCTTACGCTTTTCACTCGATTATCGTCGGAGTCTCGCTTTTCCGCTGCTGATATTTGCAACCAGCGGAAAATCTCCGGATGTGCAAAAGGGATGCGGGTCGGCGACCTGGCCGGAGGCTGCGGTAGCAACTTATTGCATAATGCTCGAGCGATAATACAGAGGAAGAGAACGTTTTTATTCTTCCTCGCGAGAGGCATTTACCAGCATCAAAATTTGCGTCGTTCAACCAAAACGAGCAACCCCTCGCATCTTTCTTTCATTATCTCCAAGAATATGCCATGAGGACCCGCAAGTTATTTTACCCCTTAAAACAGGATTTCGTCATTCAGCAGTCCTTTGATACCCTTCTTTCTGCATTAAGAAACCCTGGAAATTCTTTTTCCACAAAAGTCGACGGATGCATGGGCCCTCAAAACCCGTCGGAAAATCTGAGTGGAATGTTAAATTGAAACAAAAGCAATAAATGACAATGCTAAGAACCGCAATGTCGACAAGGAGGCAAGAGAATTGAAAATTCTTCAAAACCAGACTATTCAGCAGCCACGAAAACCACTGGAAACGGACTTTTGAGCTGAACTACGACTTCCGAAGCTGTCGACTTCAAAAGTAGCAGGACTTCATCAGGAGCCATTAAAGTTCCTCAAATCCGGGCAGTGCAGAAGTTAATTGGCTCGATGAAATATTTTCAAAGAACCTTATCGACGATTTGTCGCGGTGGCACTTTATTCCTACAACCGTGGATGAAGTCACAGAACGAGCAACATCGGGATAATATCCGAGTTCCATAAAAGTCTGGGAAGCTCGATTTTCACGCCCTTCTGTGTGTACTCGTGAACATATATATTAATTATATACCGTATGGCTTTCTCAACTTTGTGTGTTGGAGAAAAGACGTGGTTGGCTTTTGGTATACATATATTCATACGTGTATGTGTATATATGTACATATATATATATTTAGACGATACACAAATGTACGAGTCGATCTGGGAAAAATGGCAGACCGTTAGTTGTCGCGTGAGAGATTCGTAAGCCCCCTCCCTTCCTGTCTCTTTCACATCGAGACTCGCTCGAGTATTCCCGAGAGTTATATGCACGAGAGGATCAGAACGCGGAATGCACTAGTACGTGTGTGCAAGGGAGGAGAAATGACACGAGGGAGAGAAAACGTCCGACTCGTTCTTCCCTCAAATTCTCTTTCTATCTCTCTCTCTCTTTCTGGTTGCTCCGTCCTGGCTCTTTCTCTACCTGACTTGCGTTGGAAAATTCGCAATGCGAAGTTAAACCCTCTTCTCATCCCCCAACAGCCTACCCCTCTCCGGGTACACACGGTACTTTGGTACACTCGACGAGTTTTCTACTTTTTACCAACACAGGAGCAGCGAGATGCTACGAGAGGGATGCTGCGCACACGTACACCGACACGGTGTCGTATGGAGTTTTATGGAGGGTAGTTTATTTATTTATGTATTTTTTTCCCGTAAAACATTCACAAAATGTCTTTTCGTCTCTTTCACCTTGGGTGGTTTTTGAATTTTTATTTGCCTGGAATTCCCTTCTTATATTTCAGCGAATATTTTGTCAATTTTTCGAAAAGTTTTTGCCGCGTTTTTTGGATCATCAATTTTTTTGACTTTTTCTTCAAGGAGCTGTGATTTGGCGAAAAATTGACCGATTTTGCAAAACTGCTTCGACCCCGTTGACACGCTTTACGAAGTCTTTAGTAACATTAGTAAAATCGCCCATTAGTGATTCGATCGAAACTGTGAGCGTTTATTTCTTTTTCCATTCTTTTGTCCGTGTTATTTAAAAAGTGTTATCAGCGGTATGCCAGTCACGTTGAAAGAATTTTTAATTAGAGACGAAACAAAAAATTTGAATTATTGATTTCGGAAAATTTTGTAGGGTAGAAAAAAAAGAAAAATGGAGTGGCAACGAGGAACCAAGCGATAAAAGCCGAGCGTTTAAGGTAATTGCGGAAATACGAGTAGATGGAATGTACACGAGAGACGAGCGAATGAAAAATGTTCGACATTCATTGTGTGTAGGCTACGCGAGGAGTTGAAGTTTGAGTACTACGCTGAAAATAAAGAAGAAGAAGAAGAAGAAGAACTAAAAAAAGCGGGCACGAGATAATTAACTTGAGAGAGATAATGGAGCAGGATGCAATTGTCG
Organism: Heteropelma amictum; assembly: GCA_959613375.1. NCBI lineage: Eukaryota > Metazoa > Arthropoda > Insecta > Hymenoptera > Ichneumonidae > Heteropelma > Heteropelma amictum. The sequence goes on along the minus strand of OY390721.1, from coordinate 2,880,676 downwards.
AAAGCGCAAATTGCCAACGATTAAACGTTCATTATTTAGGTCGAAAAATGACAAAGATTATCGTGAAACACATTATCTATAACAAAATGTCAACAATACGACTGAAAAACGTCAAACTTTGTTAATAATTCATTATTCACCGTAATTAAATTATTATGTTTATTGTTATCAACAAAATAATACTGCATACTGAAATAAAAACATGCAAAGGTGTGGAGGAACATGGAGAGACGTTCCTTGAATTCGATTACGGTTTTTTATTTATTTTTTTATTTTTTCGTTGGCGAGAATAAAAAAGGTGGAAGGAGAGAGCTAATGGACGCGAAGGGTGGCCGCCCCTACTGAAAGAGAAAAATAAAACGAGGACACGAAAAAATTTTTACTACGAGTGTTTGTCCTTTTTTTCATCTCTTGTACTTTATTTTCTAGTGAGAAAACTCGTAGTAGTTTTTTTCGTTCTCTCTCAACGAGAACGTGGGGACGGAGGCGATATAATGCACGTACCACGTGCACCAGCAGTTCGTTTCTTAATCGTCGTATTACGTACATTCGTACATCGTTGATGGGCTTCAAAAAAATAATAAAAATGAAAATATATACATATATTTATTCACATGCATATACTATACATATGTATACTTATATGTTAATATATGTATTCACATGTAGGCGATTTCAAGAAAACTCGGCGGTGAAGGCGAGAACATTTCAGCATCATTTTCTTTCTTTCCCGGTCGAGTTAAGTGAAAATCGATCTTTATTGCTTTATCTGTTCAAGTTTTTCTCAACATTATTTTCCGTTCCTTCTAAACCATCGTGATATCGTGCATCCTTCCCGCATTAATATTCGCCTCTTGTCTCACCATTTTCCATCTCATATTCTCACGCTCTACCGTGGAAAACGTTTTCGTCATTTTTTTTATTTTTTATTATTGTGAGATTCAGCAGAGAAAACGCTGTGGTTGGATAACAAATTATTTCAAGCGCGATGAAGAAAGCTGAGAGTCGCATTACGTATCCTAAAGTAATCTCCGAAGCGTCCCTCTAACGTAAAGAATATTCGTACCAAAGTCTCGTAATATACATATGAACAGGGACGTTCGCGCGCGCGACATGCTCACTGGCGTGGCCATCTAGCGGCCAAGTAGCGTACCACAACGTTTTTTCCTCGCTATCACGAGAATTTCGCGCCCAGCCGTCAATGAGATACTTGCACAGCTTGATTGATTGATCAACAGTATCACTTGATTATTCAGGATGTAGAACGAACGGGAAAACTCCGGTGTAAACATTAATTTACATCGGAAAGTAGCAGCGGATGACAAAGCAGCCTCTTTCTAACCGCGAGACTCGCAATCATCCTCCCTCTCCTCTACTCGCAATAATCTAAAATTGTACGATCAAATATCAGACAAACACGTCAAATTTGTTAAATCATGTCAATAAAAGCTCTGATGGAAGATCCGTTCATCGTGTTTGGATTCGTCAGCAAATACGCGGTAATCGACTGTTGGGGCACGACGGACGGCAAAAGCATCCGGTTGTACAATTGTCAATGTTATTGTCCGATTAATCACGGAGTTAATGTTTGGACCGGTTGTTGGTTTCAATCGCTTCACAATTTCCTCTGCGAGCCTCGAAAATTGGTTGATTCACGGCTTAACGTGCAACGCACATCTGATGAACCGATTCTTCTATGCCAGCATTTTAAAGTATCTTACATTTTCAATTTCACAAAAGAAATTGTTATAATAAAATTTTCGTCAATACTGCAGATCGTTCTTATCGCAATTTATTTATTTTTTGGATTTAAAAAAACTGCAATCTAGGCCTTGGTAAAATATGGGAAATATGAAACAATAAAGACCAACATTTCGCGTTTGCCAGCTTCGAATCCTCGCGGAATGTTCCCCCCTAACTTGGTCGTTAAATTTTTCGCTGGCTTCGATGCTAAAAGATCTTCACTTGGCACTCTGCCAATCACAAGTACATATATGTATGTGTATATACTTTAGCTTTGATTCTGGTGTTCGGTTGTCCGCATTGTGGCGAAACGCGAAATAGCGTGAAAAACCCTTTGTACTTGGGGGAAAAAAAAGAAGACTTTGCCTCTTTCATCGTTTCCATTCCACTGCAACTAAAGAAGCGTTGAGCCCACGATACATGCCATAGTCTATTATATGTCAGAGTAAAGCACACGTAGTTCACCGCAAAGGTCTTGTAAATGTGTCGCTTAAATAGCGCCATGATTATTAAAACTTGTCGTCATTTTATCGAGCAAAGCTGAGACGTTAGACTGTGACTTAATGACCTTTGAGTCTCAGTACTCGGTATCTTACGTAATAATTGAGTTAATTCACATTTTTGCATAATTTCTAATTACTTGTTTCATTCGAATTATTTTTCTTCCATTGCTGGCAAAATGTCCGCTGTACACTATCAAACGACGAGTGGTTCAATAATTTTCGATAATCTTTGACGACAGGCCGAGAGTAAGTGCATATTCCGATCAGTTTTGCCCCTTAAGCGACAAGGATTACATACACATGCTGAACACTTTGTGCCTGAAGGATTAATGAGCTACACCGGAAACCGTGGAAACGTTTGAAATGACGCTTTCGAAGGACATAGGTATATGCATATAATGGTAAAACGTCACGAACGAGAAAATAAATCACTTTTCTACAACCCATATAACTGCAGCTGTCTCACCGAGTCGAAACTCCCTCGCACCCTTTTTTCCTCTTCGCGATCTCATCTGTTATCGCAGATTGCTGTTTCATCGGTTCGTAACAGCCGCGCAATCACGATTCGCCTTGTCCCGAGACCTTTATACCTTCGGCACACATACACGGGAAAACACTTTTGGTTCTGAAGGTGTATGTGAGGAAGGTGTCGAGTCACCTGGAGCAAGCCCGCAGGGTTCGCGCAAACGTGCATGCACACAGACACACATTAAACGTAAACTCTCTATGTCCCCTCTAGAGCTATTTAAATCCAAGTGGTACCGAATTAAATCAACCGGAGGTTTATATCTCGGGGCAGGTCTCTCACGTGGCGAGAATCGCCCACCCTGCGATAAATTGCCCAATTAATTAGTTCAGTAATTAGCCGCGATCAGATAATCCGTTATGGCGAAATTTAGATGCGGTTGTAATTCTCGGTGTTGGAAGAAAAGCGAAACGCGATTGGAACATGTGCGCAAAGAGAGGAAGGAAAAGGAAGAAAAAGAATTGATGCGTGCGTGAGTTGAGAGCGTAAGTCACGATTTATCAACAAAACGAGAGCATGGATACTTTTTTTCATTGTAGATTGTATTAAAGATCCTATTCGTTGAGGATTTTATTTAATTATGAAAATTTCCAGTTTCTTCGCTCCGCTGCGTTTGTCGAACATCAATGTTTGAGGGGATTATTCGCGCTATTTGCCATAGAGTCTGGAAGGTTTTAGTGCGAGTGATCCTCAAGCTCAAGCTCATTTTACCCGCTTTCACGTGACGACATCTTCATGTACTGTTTACCTTGCAAGGGACCGCCACGGATCGAATGTAAACCGGTCTTTCAACGAGATCCTATGGAGCGTGAGATAAATGATAGAGCCCATATATCGCTCTATGAAAATCCTTGTTCGATTTTCCAAGGTATGGATCATCCTTGGATTTGCAGTATAACTCAGAGACCACAGAGCCTCGCCGTAGAAAGCAAAATTTACTGTAGTACGCCAGTTATCCGCTAGATGGCCACGAGAGCGGTCGTTTCTCGCGTGCACATGTTACTCTCTATACCTTTATATAAGGCTTGTGGTATCTTGCAAAAATCATAAGATACGATTACCGTTCACGTTGGAGGTGATTCTCATTTCATTTTCTGCAGCACAAATGGTCAGCACTTGTATATAATGCCAACTGAATCATCAACCGAATTTGTCGGAGCGTAAAGTAAATGGCCGGTTCGATATTTCGCACGATGAAAACCTTTGTTGGATCTGTTGGATTCTCCAAGGTACCCTCTCCCGAAGGTAACGTGCGGTGTATTGGACACTGTTGACTTTGCAGTAGAACTCGCATTCCACAAAAATATTCCCATGTGTGAAAATATATACGTCATGCTGCGACAAGTTGACACCGCAGTCTTGAAAGGCAAAACGGTAGCGTGCTCTCGAAGCATGGAAATTTCGACGAGAGCGGCTTGAACCACACTAGGATTCATGATATAACGGAAGAATGAGCAGAGTCGTGACCTCGTTTTCACCTTGGAACGTATTTCGCACAAATTTTGGACTACCCGACGGATAAAGTCGTCCGATTTATACCAAGGGTGTTCGGCGGACATATTACGTCACATTGTTGGAACGATAATTCAGGTATCAGACGTGGTCCTTTCGGCAAAACGCCCAACGGAAGAGCATTGCAAATTGAATAATTCCTAGCGAAATTGTCGGAGTGGATAACATTTGTCCCGTCCGGGTTCGCCAGCTGCTATTGCGGAAAGATATCGAGACGACTGAGAGAAAAGGGGTAGGAAAATAGTCAGCTGTGCTGAAAACTAAAGGTAGAACCGCATGTGTCTGCGCGTGTGCGTACGTGTCTGTGGAAACATGGTAGACCCGAAGGGTTTGTGTGATAGAAGTGGAAAAACCGCACCATTTATTTCTTTGACGTTTGCTCACTCGGGGCTTTGACTAACGAAGCACATAGCTGCGGGGGGGTTGTCGAGGAGAGACGAAGACACGTCTGTGTCCGGACGTGTGCGCCTCTGACATCGTGTTCTCTCTCTCTCTCTCTCTCTCTCTCTTGTCATACACCGAGGGTATACGTGCAGCATTACCATATCTCCGGTACAATTTTTCCACCCTCCACCTTCTCATCCCCGAACTCTGGACCAGCAGGGGGAAAGCGCATCGTTCTTTTTTTCGTGGAAATATTTCCGCAGTAACGAATGGCATCACGGTAAAAGTGGGAACTCGTGACCTCGATAACAATACGATTTTTGTGCGATAAAAAAATTACGGGGAAATCAAGTTTTTCGGCGATGTGAAGGGAAAAAGAAAAAAGTTTTTGCTTCCAGCATCCGGTGCACGTCAGAAAGTGCAGCGATATCGAATTATACGGGCTTTTCGCACTGAATTCGTACCAGCACGTGGTCAGATATGTTTAATTAGCCACTAGAGTGGGCTTTAAACCAGAAGCACTTTGAGCTCTTATCCACTATCGGGAATTTTGGGCCAAAGGCTTCTCTGGCTCTCTGAGTGTCTATACATGATAAGTTTTCATATCTCTATACTTTCTCTCTTTCTACCATTAATATCCTTTTCACCCACCGAATAGAATATAAAAAGATGAAACTGGTACTCTAAAAAATTGAAAATATCGAGTTATGCCCGCGCAATAAAATTCCCCGGGCTTCTCTCATCTCCAATTTTTAATCACATTCACACGTTTGAATAATGGAATGGAAGAACGAACCGAATGGATTCCCATCTACCGCAGAGGCTCTGAATTAAAAAAAAAATATATATATACATATACAGACTCTGAATCAATACTGGATCATGGAGTTGAAATTACATTATTTGTAAATGAAGAAACATCACGGTTTTGCGGATTAAAATAAGTTGTACAACTCGATTAATTCATTCATCTCGAATTATGCAAAATTCTCTTCGACTCCGTGTGTGTGTTTTTTTTTTCGAAACTACGCTCATGCATACTTTGTGGAAAATTACATAATTTGTCACGAAAGTTTAACGCTCTGTGCGAATATAATTTTATTCCCACGTAGAGGGATTGAATTTATTTACTGGCAAGGATGCCAGCTTTGAATTCTCTCTCTCTCTCGGGTTAGCTCGAGCCAAACTCCAACAGCCAATTTATCTTGGTGGAATATCTTTCGCAAATAACATCTATATATATCTCTTAGCGATCCTCTTATTCCCTTTCGACTTTCTTCGGTTTATCTCCGAAGAGTTACTTTTAATCGAGCGGTATATGTACTTGGATAAAAGTTGAATGCTAATAGTGTGCAGTAACTCGTGAATCCTCCGAAGCTTTAGTCACAAACTTGTCATTATTTTTTTTCTTCCGTTTTATATATGTATAAAAATCTATATTTTTTTTACATCGTATAATACCACCAGCTCTAATCGTTCTTTACCGAGCGACCACCAGCTGGAGAGACTACAAAGTTTTTCAGCTTGTCGTTGATCGTTCGTTCGAGAAAAAAAAAATTACGTGTACAGCGGAAACTTTAAAGTTTTCGAGAGCTGCTGTTCAGCAGAGATGAGACGATAAGTTTTTTTTCAACGTTTTAAAATTAACCCACCAGGAACTTCGCGATAGAGACACGGGATTCGCGACTAATTATGAAAACCCGATGGAAAATTAAGCAAGGCGGAATGTGAAAGGGGAAAAAGATTAGTCGAGAAATTAAGGGTGTACGGAAGGCTTTGTTTCAACGACGATGAAAAAGAATGAGATATTTCGGTAACAATGTTACAAAATGATTAATAAATCGTTGAACAACAATTGCTTCATTTTGTCTGAATTCACTTGAATTTTTTTCAACGAAAACTTCAGTTTTTTTAATGTCTACTTTGCCAAAGTTTTTTTAACGACGTATGAAAGAAATTGCTCGTGAATTGTACGAGAAATGATGAATAATTTGCGATCTTTTGTAATCTCTTCGAGAAAAAAAAGATTCAACGTATCGAACAACTTTTAAAAACGAATTAACGTTAAAAAAAATGAACGACTCGCGGAAGAGAAAGTCATTTTCCATTTTTTTTCTTCCCCCGAAATCCTGTGTAATACTGAATAATACGGGGAGTACTCAAGGACTTGAAATTTATAACTTCCGGCTTTGTCCTGCCCGCATCCTTTAAATTCATCATTCGGTTCTCCGCGCGAGTTAACGTTACGCGGAGAGAGGCGAAAACCGTGACAAGTACAAAATGATAAAAAAAAAAGGCAACAAAAAGCGGCACTTTTTTCCTCTTAAATCAGCAACAAGCGACTCTAAATAATTCCATAAAATTTCTTTAGATACACTCGGGTCTGAACGCGTAAAACACCTTGAATCTTTTTCTCATTCTTCTTCTTCTTCTTCCATCTTCCACCTTTTGAGACGATATTTTATTTTCGTGAATCCCATCGCCAGCGGAAAACTCGCCCGGACTTTCCCTCGCTTTTTCTTTACCTTTTTTCCTCGTTTCTTTTCTTCGTTCTCTCTCTCTGCTTCTCGTCCCTGATTCTGCCGCTCTATTTTTACGGGACCTTAACTAGACGAGAGAAACACTCGCAGATGGAGCGGCACATCAATCGGATTTTATCGCACTGTCCTACAGAGGGTCGCGGGAGAAATATTTTTTTTTTCCTCAAAGATAACTCGGAAGGTCCGTCGCTGTCACGTGACGGAAGAGTTCGAGAAAAAGGACGACGATAATTTTTTTTCCAACAATTTCAAAAAGCCAACAAGGTTCTTTTTCGTAACGATCCCACATTTTTGTTTGTGAAAAATAAATGAAAAAAAGCCTTCCTTCTTCCTTGAATTTTCAAAGAGTATACGTGCGCATATTTGCATAAAAATATTCGTAATTTTCGCAGCTGCGTGGATAATTGCCTAGAAATTCGTGGTTTCGACGTGAAAAATTTGCAGCCTGGTGGGTTTGAAACATTGAAAATTGAAGCTCATTACAAAGCTTCTATGATTTCTCCCCTTGGAAACGCGCAATGCGTTTTTTGCAAAAAAGAAAAATGACCCAATTTTTTTCGCTGTCAATAATTTTTGTTCATACCATTCGCGTAATTTCGAAAAATCTCTCAAACTTTCACGGGTTTTTTTACTGTTTGCTCCGAAGAGTGCCGGAGTTTTCGTTGCGTATTATTTTCTGATGAATATAAAACAACGAGGAAAAACAATTTTCGGATTTCTGCCGCGAGTTTCGATAATCGAAGAAAGCTAACGAATCGCGTTGAAAAAAACATTGTTCAGGACGTTTATAAAAAAATGTTTTTGGGAAAAACGTGTATCCCATTCGGTATCCTCAATTCGAAAAAAAAATCTGCGCACCTTCGATCTCGCAACAGAGTTCACCAGCACGTGAAATATCTGGGGCTGAGGCTATTGTTAATTTTTTATACGACGAGACTATGAGCCCAACGTCACCGCGAATTTTGTGTGTGTGTCTGTGTGCTTTATATGGCCTTTGGGGATCTTTTTGTTCTGCGAATAACCGCGGAACACATCCGTGCCTTTTCGCTCTCTTTCGCTCGTGCTATACACGCGCATTCTACGTGGAATGTAAAAAAAAAGTACTGCAGATTTTCCCACGATACGGAGGAGACTGTAATCCCCTTTCGGCTTGCCTCCCGGCGGCTTGTATCGGAGGTTTGTGACACGAAAATTCGCGAGGATTAAGCCACGGAGTAACACACGTATGCACATCACGCGCTTCGATCTTTTGCAAATTTTTTTTCTGCTCCGACAAGTGTTTTTTTTTTCATAAATTTAAAAATGTATATGGGGCGTTTCATGCGGATCCAACGTGTGATAAAAATTTGATCTTTTTCACATTTTTTTCGCGATTTTCCGAATTCGTATCTCAATTATGAAACCCACCGAATATCGGTGTGTTTCATAATCAGAGGGCAAAGATACATTGATGCAGGCTGTTCAATTCTATTTTAGAGAGCCAACATTTTTTGCCATTTTTTAACAAATTGGTTTAAATCACTAAATTGATTGCCATTTTTTTCTCGATTGAGGTAGACACTCCAACTCATGCTCATTCTTTGGGCAATCGTTAAAGCTTTGAAACGCCGTTTGGTTCATCAAGATATCTTCATTTTTCGATTTTTGGCAGATTTTTAAAGTCTGAACATGGATTTTCGCCAATTTTCTCATACATACCCCTTTGCGTTTTTTTCGCTGATTTTCGACATCGATTTTGAGGGGGAAGGAATGTAGCCATCGAAATTAAACTTTCACCGTTTCTTAAGTCTACTCGAGGGCGTCTCAAAACCCCCCCAACAAATCTCTCTAGCCCGATTAGAACGAAAGTTACGACCGTTTGAAATTTCCGCTTTTCAACGATTTTGTAAAAGCGGTCCAAAACGGGTCGAAATTTTTTTTTCAATTTTTTTTCAATTTTCGATAAACATAAGAATGTACGTGTAGAAAAAAGGTAATAAAATTAAAGTCAACGTATTTTAATCAACTCATCGATCATGCGACACTTTAATTTGTCAAATAAAGAAATATATATATATTTTTTTTTAATTATAAATTACAGCTTACTGTAATACCATCTATCTTCACCTCTTCATTCGCGGACGTTGTAAAAAAGCAAAATTCATCAAAAAAATTGTCAAAGACGATAAAGAAAACAGACGAAAACTTGCGAGACGACTCCCTCCTGACATTGGCGCTCAATGGATAAGCGAAGGAAATAAAGAACCGACGATGGGGTGTGTCTGAGGCTACAGCGCGGAGCAAGAACGAAACTGAGGGATGAAAAAAACGGGATGATGAAGATATTCACGACGGGGGTAGTAAAATGGTAATTTCCACAAAACATATTCTCGAAATAAAACAAGAAATGAGCCAACGTTGATTCTGTCTTCCCCCGACTGCTTTCCAACCCCATTCACGTATTTTCATCGTCCCTACCAATTTATTATTATTATTTTCATTGTTTTACATTTTTCGCCCAGTGCGCGCCTCGGAATATCATATGCTCGGCTTGTCATCGTTGTACTCACGAGCCTCTATCGCATAAACAATTATCCCCCAGTCCTTAGCAGGAGTCAACGTACGCCTAACCCTGCACCCCCTCGCCCTTAACATCGTCCGTTTCTGTCTTAAATCTTTTCCGAGCTCCTTCCAGGCGGAAATATCTCACGTAAAAATTGAGAAAAGGTAAAAAAAAGTCAAGAAAACGGCTCGCTGAACAATTTTTAATTCCCGAGAGAGGCAAATTGCAGAAAAAGGGCGAAGAGAAAACAATGAGTGAGAGCGAACACACGGAAAATACCGAAGCAATTCTTTTTGTTTTTTTTTTTTTTTTTCAACGCGAGCATATTTATACATCTACTCCGAGATTACAAAGTTCCTTTCCTTCGCTATAAACAATCGAGAAGGAATTCTCTCGTTCCTTACAGCAGCCGTGTTTGCTATCTGCTGTTTCTGGCATGACCGGAGAAGTCGAGCGAGAGAAAGAAACGGCATAGGATTTCTCTCGTAATACAAAGCTGGGAACAAGTGGAATACCATCGGAGTAAAGATGCACAGACGAACCAGAGGGAGGAAAAAAGTTGAGCTTTTGCACGTCAGGGAAGATTATTACGAAAGTATTTTTTCAAAGTTTCGTCCGAATGAACCCTCTCGTTTTTTCCTTTAATTTTCAACGCAAGCAAACTAATCAATATCTCGCGGAATGCGCGGGGAATTTTACCCAAGACTTTTTTTTCCACCCAAATGCAGGAATAAAATTGAATGAAGCAAAAGAGAAATATTCAGCGACCGGTTCCGCGTTTCGAATAATCTTTCATGCGATGTGAAAAAAAAAAACAAAATTCCGCATCCTATGAAGCGAATCCGAGCAGCGAACCGACTCGTCGTTCAGGCAGGGTACGAGCATGCAAAAAAGCTCTCCAACGAAATTCACCAGACGTGCACAAAACTCTTCACTCAGCTGTCGTTTTTCCATTTTTTCTTTCCATTTTTTACGCCTCCTGCACTCTGAAATAACATTTTTTTCCCAAACGCAGCTACGCATTACAGCGAGAGGGATTAATAATTCAAAAGTCACGTGTTGGTCTGTCTCAAAGCTTGCCTTACACGTTTATTCCGTATATTCTTGTCTGTGTGTGTTCAGCAAACATAAATTCCTCGCAGTGGCATGAAAGAGATATTTTTTCTTTTCCCCCCTCCCCTCCCTCATCCCTCCACATGCCTGTAACCCAAAGCTTCTCATCCCCTATATATACACGTTCATCCTGCCGCTAAAGAATAAAGACACAACAGTTTTTCAGCATCGTGCCAAAGAAATTTGAAAAAACAGCTGTGGCAAAGTGCGAACCGTACTTGCTCGATTAGTGTTCCGTACTGTTTTAGTTTATTTTAGCAAGATCGTGTAGCGGAAAATGTTGGAAGGAAATGCGGTTCCGGTCGGTTTTGTTCAATCTACACCTTGTTCTCAGGGTTCCTGATTTATCTGACATTTTTATAATCTATAGGAGATAAAGCGGAGGAACATCGATGCTCGAGTGCTTTTCCAACGGTATTGGGCCTGATTCTTAAATTAAATGTAATTCTACATTAATTATTCAATTCTCCAATCAGCTACCGATTTAAAATTACCTCGTAAGCATTTCGTGGAAAGAACTTTTGTGGAATCTAAGAGCGATGGTGGCTACGAGTGCCGATTGGAAAGTTCAATACCAATCGGACCCGTAAGGCCTTTATTCTTCGTCATTGTCGCTTTGAGAATCCTTGGAAATGTACCAGCGAGTGATTAGTTTCTCTCAAAGGTGGGGTAGGCTGGAGATTCCGAGGACGATGCTGATGAGCCACGTTCACAAGTGTTCCAAGCTTTTCAAAGTATAGCCGGACAATGGAGGAGAAAACTCTGATGGTCCTCCATGGACCATCGAGCAACCATGGACTGGCTGATTAAAAGTCTTTCCAGTTCCTTAATGTCCTGTCCGCATGCTCTGCAGCCTGGTCAACTTTGAAGGGAAGCCTTGGCCCCGATCTCTTGGAAGACGGGAGGATACACCCTGGTCGAAACGGAGATGAGAAGTGGTCCAGAGCCCATGCGGAAAAGTTACACATGCGAAATGTCCATGTGACCCAGCGGGCACACGGCGAATAAGCAACTATGTCAAAGGCAAGCTTCGTACGAAACTTTGGAAAGTCACCATCAACCTGATGTGGTTTGCAGAGAGCTATCTATCAACGTGTGCGTTTGGGTGTATGGATTGCCTCGCTGGTCACTTTGGTCCTAACCCTATTTTCAAAGCCATTATATATATGCCAAGTTGAAGATAAATTCATTTATCAGACGCTTTAGGGGATGGTCGGGGGTAGGGTTTAAAAGGGAAAAATTGATGACACGCAGAGGGTGCCTCGCGTCGAGGCAACAGCATCAAAGTTGGGCAATTTGTTATCTTTTTTACAACAATTCGTCGATAAGCAATACGGAAATTCTATACTTCCGGCACGATCCAATTTCACCCACCCCTCTAATTTCTTTGAATTTATTATCCTCCCACAATATACGAAGCGGGTTCACCTCCCAGTCCCCCTCGCCCATGGATATTGAAATTGAACCTCTCGACGACTGCAACGATGAGAGTGTAAGAAATATATGTAAACCATCGAGGAAATGCGATAAGGCGGAGAAGACAGACAAGATGGAAGATGGCAGAGGATGCGGTTAGAGGCCCGATTACATTTGGGACGAAGATGAATGAAGAAAAAGCTTGACATATAGCTGGCCGTACGGTGCTATTCCGTGAACTTCGCACGGCTTCTATAGTCGTTGCCTGCAGTGCGGATCTCTTGGCTGGAATCCATCCTGCGAAATTACGATGACTAAGAGAGATAGGAACGATACAGAAAAGATATATAAAAACAGCCACGAGCTTAAGAAGGCCGAGATGATTGTCGTCACGGAATAATATGTACGATAGTGACCAGCGGTCTCAAGGTCATAGGAGGTTTCATGGCATTTCCGCTTTCGTTCCAATCGTGAAAAAAAACCTTTCCCTTCAAGGGGAGGTTGGACTTGACTACACCACTCTTTGCTTGAACTTGACTACGAGGAATAAATGGAATTAATTCTGAAAGGCTTGCTTTTTGGGGGGAGATGATCGTCGTGAGAAAATGAGGTATACACGATCATGAAAAATGTTCCATGTTCCTCAAGACCTTGAGGAATGCAATTCCACTCGAATCCAAAGGGTGGAAAGAACCAGTAGGCACAAGGTGCCCTTCGCTCTTTGACGACTTTAACCGGTCTTCAATTATCCAAGCGTTACACAAAGGCTTTCCGCGGCTACGATTGGCTTGCGCTTGACTGTGAAGAAACGTACAAAGTTAGAGCGACGAAGTTAATCCTTAAAGATTTCCTTCAAGGTAGGAATCGTGGAACGATCTTCTCTGATCTTTTCTCCGGTTTCACTGGTTCGAGAAAACGAAACCATAAGATCTCGGCTAAAAGATTCAACAGGACGAGATTCGTTCCCCTTCTCCACCAGTATAATTCCCGCGTTTAACTGTTATCCATGTTCGCAAGCCCTTAAAATCCATCTCGAAAGAAAAAGGAGGAAAATACCGTTGCGCAGTTGAAAGGTGAATCGAGCGATGGCGAACAAAAGCACAAGTAAACCCCGGACGATTTAACACCGGAAGTGATGTAGGTTAAGCCCTTAATGTACTCTCCGGCGTACTCGATACTCGACATTCCATTTGGGGATGATGGCGGTGTGTATATATACACCGCTCGCTGAATTTATGCGCACAAAGTGTACTCGGGAATATACACGTTTATCGAAAAGGATTGCCTTGAGCGAATGAATACGTACGTACACTATAAACACACGTACACCCACTATTTATATACCAGTCATTCCTGACTGTATAAATAAAACGTAAAATACCGTATAGAAAATGTAGAACGAGCGTTAGCCTTCGCTTTGTATGCCCCAGTGAGGCGCGCATACAGCGAACAAGAAGAAAATAAAACTGTGGCACGGAGATAGGTGTGTACAGAGAGAATAGATCTGCGGGAGGTATTCCCTCCGCGCTCCGTGGGAATGTTGAGCCTCCCGCCGCTTCCTCCTTTTTTACCTAGCAAATAAAATCTACCGAGCTGTGAGTACGATGCGGAAAAGAAGAAAATGGCGAAGAAACGAGAGAGGAAGAAGAGGAAAAAAGAAGAAGGAAACGAAGGCAAACTCTCCGGTCCCATCATGCCTGAAAACTAGTTCCAATTCCCTACATCGATATGTATGTTTACCATGTTTGGTCTTTATACATAAATCTATACGTACTCCACAGTTTGATTAATGGTCGATAGAAAATTCGAGCTTTATTCGAAAAAAAGACCCCTTCGCCTGTTTCATACTGGACGTTCTCGATATATTTATTCCAACGAGGAATCGCTTTTCCAATAACCGTTTGAGCAATCGATATTATCTATCGCGGACGATGAGATTTCATCCGAATATCAACTCCGTTCGAGTTTGACGATTGGACAAAATAACAAAGAGCTATCGACCTTCAGAGACGCTGCGGACGTCATTGCCTTTCCGATCGTTGACGTCCACGTTGTCGTTAAGATTTAGGGTATCCAGGCAATCAGGATGGAATGCCAAAATACGATTGCGGGTATATATAAATGAGTCAAGGTCATAGCAATGTCAAAGTAACGAGAATTCCGTTAACGGAAGATCTGAACGCCAGATTCGCACATGACACGAACATTCCGAGTGGATTAAGGTTGGAGAAGCACCATGAGGAACGAGACCCATGGGTATCTTTGTTTGGAGACAGCGCGTTGATTATTGAACCTTGGGAGTTCTTTCTCGTGTGAACGGTCGAAGAGGACAGGATACAGGAATGTTGGGAGATCGCATCTACAAGGGTAGAAGATGCCGATTACCGGTACAAACATTGACATTAAGATCGAGAGTATGGTATTTAGCGTCAAGGTTACCGCAATATCACGAGAGCCCACTTTTCGGAGGGAATCTAGGAGGATTGGCAAGATTCCCGCTAACAGAAGGTTGGGAACGTCAGATTCCTACGGAAGAATGCAAGGGAAGCAAGTATCCAAGAAGAAACGGAAGATAGGTGGGGTAGAACGTGACACGAACATGCGAAGCGATGTAAGGCTGCAAGATCACCGACAAGAACGAGACCCGAGGGTATCTTTATTTAAAGACTGCGTGCTGCTCATTGAACCTGGGGAATCCTTTCACGTGCGAATGACGAAGAGGAGAGGACGGAGGAAAGTTGAAAGATTGCAGAGTGACAGAAGTAAACGCGAGAGAAGCGGAAGACGCGGACGAGACAGGGACAATGGGCGTACATGGCAGGGATGAAAAACAGGTTACGCCTGGTTCAGTGGAAAATCTACGTGCCTGGAATACTGAGTGCCAAAGGCAAGTTCTTGCCCCAACGATGAAAAGCGTATAAGAATGCACGAGGTGAGTATATGTGCTAGACCTCGTCCCGGATATCGTCCGCTGTCTATTCCTCCACTGCTGACAAGAAAACTACCACCGGGTGCACTCCGATTCCACTGACTCGGAGTACGGTCCGACCCCCTTACGAGCTTCGACTTATGGCCGAGTACAATCGTGACCTCCGAACACTAAAATTCTATCAACCGAATCATTGGGTTCAGGCAATTAGCGAAGTAGGTACTCGGTTCAATTAACACCGGTGAACTTGTCCCTTGGAGCTAAAGTCGTCGGCTTGTTTCGCGGCTTCCTGGGTCCGGATCAGGCCAGGCATATTAACGACTGTCGAAATTATATTGGCCATCCAATAACGTTTACAGACATGAAACTTCCGGACCCTCGGACTTTTTGTCCATTCAACGTTCCTGGTTCTTTTGCCTTTCAAACGGTCCAACCGGCATTGTCAGCAATGGCGGGCGGACCTTTTGTCAAAAAGACTCTGCCAAAAGAGGGCCACGAATGACACAGTGACATCGCGCGTATCGCTTTTGTTGAACCGATCTCTCAACCCGATTTCAATCTCGATTTTTCCGGCAATAACGACAAGTCGGACAATGAAACTTTCGACTGCAGAGAGCACGTGGGTTTTTATATTTTTTCGACGAGCTCGTGCGGAATGTTTTTGGATGAACGGAGGTGAAATTGTGCGTGAGCGCGATTCGATCTCGCGAATCGCGTCCAAACGATTAGAACCGTATAAAATCATTGGAATCATACGGGTATTTTCGAGGTCCGCCAAAAGTCTGGGGGTTTGGGGGTGCGTTTGCGTGCGGCAGGTCGAACGTTGTCGAGAGCCGTGTGTGCACAATATGAGCGGCATACAGCGTGTACTAAAACTGAACGGGAGTGGTGTTTACACACTGTTGTCGACAAAAAGAAATAGATTTTCCAGCAGACGAGGCGGAAACCAACAAATGACAATGTGAGGTCGTGCGTATACACGCGAAAGTTCTGCTCTTCCACCGCGACCCTACAAATCCACCTCCTCCGCTTCACCTACGCGTTCCTTCGTTTTTCCCCGCACGTCCCACCCCATGGATTTTCATCCCTCGCTCGTGTGTCAGGCCAGACCCTGGCACTCCGCCAAGCCCGCACGATAAAACACCGTTCTGCGTTTTCATGACGCAACATATACGCGAATATTACGTATATACGTTCGTATATAAATATACATCTACGCAGACGTGAAACTGGGTGAACATGCATGTACAGGCTGTATCGCGGAAAGTGGGACAGTTTCTTGTCATCCTTTTATTTTCAATTTTTATTCCAATCGGGAGTATGAGATATTCGCTGGGAGTCTCTCAAAATGTTTTGCATTCGCAACATTCCCATCGATTATCGCCAGTTTTGGTATACCAACCCCCTTGCGTTTTTTCCCTAACTTTGAAGATTGATTTTGAGGCGCAAGAAATTTGAAAAACTCTTCTCATACATTTTACTTCATTTTTTCCGAATTTCCTATATGTGAAGACTCCGCCGTATGAAAACTTTCCGCCGCTTACGAATCATCGCAGTGAATTTCTGTTTTTTTTTTCATAAAAAGTTCTCAAATCATTCGCAAACAGCGAAAAATACATCGATATGGATCCCCAAACTGATTATCAAAAGCGATCACAAGTCTAAACATTCAAAATCGTTCGAATAATTTTATCCATGTATTGACAATTTTATTGCAGAACAAAAAGTCATTGCGATGTTTGGTATCGAAACCGAGGGAAAAGCTGGTATATGCATACATACGCAAACACGAGACGGTACAAGGAAATTCATAATGAACCTATTTATAATTTAGTGAAGCGTCGTGTTTGTCCGCCCTGTTATTTTGTTTTATGAGGATGGGAATCAGCTTCGTCCGTGCAACTTTCAACGAGCATCGTGTTTACGCAAATGCGGAACATCCTCCACTAGCCAGTGTGTTAACGAATAAATAATTTCGTTTTAACCGGAAAGTCGAAAATTTAGTACCGGCTACGTATTTTGCAAACACCAGCGAGGCAACGAGCTTCCCCTATCTCTGTCTCTCATGCGAAAACTCGCGAATTTGCGGTGATATTTATAATTCGGATTAATCAAATTAATCACGACAAACATATGGTTCGAGTGTTATTAACAACGAAAAATATTCAGCATATACATTCACATGGTTACAACGCGAAGCTTGATCCACGTTTATTGCGGCAATAACAATTCTCCATTCGACAATAAAACAACCATCGTATTAATGTTCAAATCATTCTGTTATCCAGCACAATATTTTCACTGTACCCCAACCGCGCTGCAGGATTAATATTTGCATTTTCAGCAGAGCTTGACGCACCTCGGGGGCTTCCACCAAGGGAAATCAAATGTTTCGCCAGTGCTTTCACGAATAATCCGAAATAATTATACACACTTTCGTTTGCAATATTTTGGTACGTGTTGCAAATTTGCTGATAAAAAAAACGCTTGAAGACTCTTGCGGAGATGTTCTGCTGCAAGCATTCCCGAGCTTTCAAGTTGGTATTTCAAACAAAGAAATATATTTCAAAAAGTTTTTTACCCCGATATCAAGCGGAACGGAATATCCGTTTTCGAACAAATTTTTTTTCACAACGAGGCGGTCTCTTGAAACATCAGTCAAAGCCTGGTGCGAAAGATCGAATGATATTCCAAAGGGAGGACTCCAGAGAATGGAATGAACATTGGGAATGAGAAGTACTGGCTCATCTGGTTCCGTGTTTCGCGGAGCAATGTTGGCTGATTCCAAACATCGCGTCAGTGAGGAATCGAAGCCGATGTTGGCCGAATACGTAGTCTGCAGTCGAAATACGTTAAACGTTTCGCCGTAGAGGCAAGTTGGCCGCAGAATGTCAAGGGTCAGGAGGATGGTAGCATTGCTGTACAGGGCGAACGGGTCGAAATACGACGGAGTTGAAGAGTGGTCGGGGATTCCGTCAACTGGAATTCGACGAAAGGTGGAAAAAGCCAGAGGATATCCAGCAAAGGTCCGACTTGACTCAGCCGACGGTTGGGAGCCTTCTTGATGACGGGTGTCGTTGGAAGACAAAGAAACGACCCAAGTTGGGTGACCAGATGGACCGAACGGAGGGCAAAAGTGGCAGAGCAGCGAAGAGTACAACTGCGGAGAAATTCTGCGCTGGAGACGACCAGCGAGCTGCTCGTTTGCATGAACGCGTTCAGCAGGCGGGTCCCGGGATCGTGGATAAGGATGCTAACGAAAGGTATCTGGGTACAACATTATGGTGGAAGAGCAGTTTCTCATGGGTCGGTGAAACAACGAGGATAGCGGAGCAGCAACGCCGTGGAACTGTGACAATATGAATTGGCGCTTGGCAACTCGGCCCCATTCATCGTGGAATAGCCAACAAGGCTATATTCCATTATTATCCGGTCTGTATGATTTGTATACATGTATGGGGCATTCCACGCTGAATCCGACGACCTAGGAGCTATGACTCTTTGATTCGTCCGCAACGTTTCTGATGTAGTCCATCCATTGAAAAAGAGTCCTAGGAATCTTTCCAATTTTTTTTGTCGAATCGCTCTTGAAACATCGTCTTTTCTGGATTTTTTCCCAAAAGGGCTCCAACCTAGCGAAAAATCGACCGTTTTTTGTGAATTAACTCTTCCAAATGTCGGAGTTCCTAGACATGTTCTGAAACGAATTTGAGTGGAACGCCCAATGTACAAACGTATATCACAATTGAACGAGAGCCAGGAGTTATACGCGGGAGAGAGGGGAGTGAGGCTGATGGTCGAGGAATATATACCCTCTCCGTCGCGTGTGTTATCGCGCGAAATTCATCGAGTAAATTTATCATTTTCCGGTCCACTGCTGCAAGGGTGGGGGTACAATCCCCCGGATATCTATCCTCTACCCTCAATCTCCATGTGCGTGCACACACGTTGCATATATCCATCGGCCGGTATGCAACTGGCAGGAATGAGAAACATGGAGATTACGTGCTGTTTACCGACGCATAATCCCTTGTTCATACATCGCCAATGTGTGATTTCTCTCCTCTCAGCCTCTCCCCAACGTCTGTGTCAAGTGCACCCAAAGCTAACACTTGTAAAGATGCCCGCAGCTTAGGGTGCGGCAATATGTTTTCCCTCGAATGAATCAATGCGGCCATTTGTCGGGGAATATACAGTGTCGATTCGATTCCGATACAAATGGCAGCCATTATTCCTTGACCCCTGAATGTTCCCTTGAACCATGGAGATTTAGCCCTGCCGCTGCCTAGCGACTGCCCAGACTTCCCAGATCCTACCTAATGGCGACAGAGTCATGGCTCCCAGGAACTACCGGCTCTTTATAAAAGTTTTGTCTAGGTTAGCTCGGAAGACAATTGTGGGCTTGGTGGGGTTGATGAACCGATGAACTGGCGGCTCGACTAAAACTCTGTCTTCTGATTATAATCGTTTTCTCAGACTCTTTTTATTCGACTTGCAATGAAGATAATCGCTGGGTGATCGGTGATGCGATTTTGAAAGTTATTTTTACGAATTCTTTCATGAGATTCCGCGTTTACCGAGGAGAAGTAGGGAGCTCTTGGTGGATGGCTGACGGGGAGGAGTACCATTTTTAATGGACCTTTCAGGACAAATGGCAGGCATTATTCCACAGCGACCAATAAAATTGGACGAGAATTTACGCGTACTTGGCGCTGCTGTAAAAATCGGAAAAAAAATCAATCGAAGCAACGGTATCGATGATACTAATGCTTTCTTAAAAATGTCAAAAAATTCGCATAATATTCAGGAAAGTAAATTTCTCATGATATTGAATTAATTCGTTTATTTTGTATCGTAATATATTGCAGTTTCTTAAAGCAAGTTTTCAAAATACGTTGAGTCTAATTTTCGTTCTTTTTTCTTCACCAATTCGTCGATAACTTTTTGACATCGTCGCGCGTGGAAAACGAAGCAGTGCACCGTCGCCCTTAAAAGTACGCTCGTAAATTTTTGCTCTCCGTCGCGCATTGAAAGGAGCCCTGAGCTTATGAGAACCACAGTGTGACAGAGGCTGCATAAATCGAGCGAGACGATATCTTGCAACGGATCCAGAGGCCGATTGGGATGAAGAATTTAATCGAAGCGATTCATCACGGTCGAACAAACGACCATGTATATATGCACGACCATCACCTTAATACCGTTTACCAGCCGTAGGGCATTAAGCACGTAAGTGTGAGCGCAAGAAACGCGCAAATCGGGGAAACAACCAGGGCGGACAACGACGATGACGTCGGCGACGAGGATCAGGAGCCTGCCGATTAAGCAATTTTCTCTCGAATTTATAACGCTCGGAGCACTTTGTCGCTCCGAGTGATTCGTCCGATCGATCATTTCGCTTTACCCTCTAACCCCCTTAAGAAGCTTATTCAATCGCGTTAATGGATCTTCTAATTGTCGAAGCGTCAGGCTGTGTAAGAACGCGAAGAGAAAAGCGGCAACTTTCGGACGAATCATTAGTACGATCTGAACTCATCGCATCTTCGTTCCGACTCGTTTCCCGTTCGTTTCCCGAAACAAAAGGTACGACGAGGGAGATTTTTCTCTCGAGGCTTCGTTGATGTTTCTTCTTGACTTCGGTTGAAGAACTTTGAAGGAGCCGAGGAGAAGAGGAGGCTGGGAGGCAAACAGCTGATTTGAACGACGAGAGGACTCCCATCTTATTGGATGCTGGGAAGACATTCATCATCAAATGGAACGATCAACGGTCGGTGCTCATGATGGCAATTTTCGGTACTGGTATTTAGTTTCTCAAGAGCAAAAGAAGGCTCCGAATGCGATTTTGAAGCGCGCACTCGTCTCGGATGTTCTCGGAGAGGAGATGCAGCGCCATGTCCTTTGCCAGTCTGCCGGCAAATCGGAAATTATATTTGCGCTAATTGAAGGGAGCGTTGGAGATTTCCGAGTTCGTTCCGGACATGACAAGAGGGCCGCCTGGAAACACTCGGAGTTTTCTGACTCCTCATAGTAGCCGGTTCGTTTTCTCTCATGGACCAATTAATTTCCGCGAACTCGCAGATCTTCGCGGCGCCTCGTTATTTCGGGCTTTAACGTCCGTTCTTTAGGTCGTATTGTAGTCCACGGGCCTCAATCTCAAGCTTTTTTTTCGAGCTTGAAAAAAATGAAGAAAAGATCGAGCTTTTGGTATAAAATTCTACAGTCTCTTTATCGACGTTTCGGGAATGCGCGTAAAAGATTTTCCGTAAAAAGAAAGGGTTAAAAAGAAACTCGCGCCATTTCGAAATAGTCGCTATTTCGGTGATTTCGACCTCTCTTTTTTCCCTCACCGTGCATGGCACTCTCCTCGGTCGGCAAAGCGTTTTTCGTCTCGGTTTCAGCCAAGGACGAGCTTTGATCCATAACTTTTTCAATTTCTCTTTCCGAGCGCGGCCATGTTTTTCATGCCTTCTCGAAGCATCGATAAAAAGATTGTAAAAAAATACATGAATACTAAAATCTTTTTTTCAATCTTAGGGCCTTGAGTTCCTACTTTTCTTTCTCTGTTTTTTTTCACAAGATTCCAAGTACACCGGCGGATCGAGAGAGTATTTTCCGGTGCAGAGAGACTCTTGGACCTAGGAGTGAAAATAATAAAACACCCCTCGCTGTATCCCGATATTTCGCGTCTTCTCTCACTCCTTGGCATGCCTCGATCAGAAATAACAAGAACGAAAATCTAAACACAACCCCAGCGACGGTATTCCGATATTTCGCCCCTCCTCATCCTCCACAGCATCCCTTGAGCAGAAGTAACGAGAAGAAAAGTGATAACACTTTTGTTGCTCGTTATTTCTACTCTCGAAGTTCTCTCCCCTTCTTTTTCTGGCACTATCACTCCCCTCTTCTTTCCAGTATCCATTTTCCATGTTCTTACATCGCAAACTTTGTCGACAATTAAAGCAACGACGTGTTTGCGGTGAGAATCGCAGCCATATATATCGTTTTCGAGCCACCGACGAGGCGGCTTCCCCCATAGGGTTGATTACATCGTACATGTACGAGGGGGACTTATACACGTGTATAATCCCCCCCCCCCCTATCCTCGCTCGGATCTCAAGTCTCGTTATCCGAGGAAGATTATCTTCGAACCTTATGTATAAGCACTTTGGCAAAATCCCACGAACGACACGAAAAGCGAACGATGAAAATAATTATGAAAAGCCACACTGGATAATATCGAGACTCGGTGCATTATTCGTCGCTGATAAGATCGAGTATTTTAATTAGTCATTGTCATTAGAATCGTTGGTAATTCATCGACGCTTTGATGATGCAATTTTTGAGAATTAAGGGCGAAGGTTTTTAACAAAAGTGGCAATAAAATGAGAATTTTCGTGCGCTTTGCCGTGCTATGAAAATCTGAAGAAGAAAAAAACATCAATTTCGCGTGTGACACTGAAAGCACCTTTTCATCTTAAATATATTGGAAAATAATTGGAAAATTTGTAATTTAAGAAACATAGGTTTTCTGACTATTTTTAGAATTTTTCCTTTGAATTAATTTGTTTATCATTTTTTAATAGTGTTGTTCTGAAAAACTGTTGCTTCATGAAAACTCCCATTTGCGCACATTGTTTCATTGAAATATTAAGGACAATAAATATTACGGAACATAATTATAATAAGAAAAAAAAGTACAAGTTTCACAAATCGAGACGATTCATCGTTTTGCATTGTTCTCCCTTTTTTTTCATCTTCGACGGTTAAAAGGCTTTTAATTAGACGGTGAATCTTAACGAACGAGACAGTGACAGTCTTTTCTGGTCTCAGAAACTTTCAATTATTATTACTTCCCTCGAAGCTTTCTCGGCGTTAATTCAACTCGTTCCGAATTCCTCGAGTGCCAAAGCTGTCTCAATTTTATGATAAATGCTCAGCGTCGACACCATTTTGGCGTCGAAAGATCGTGAGAAAATGGGAGCGAGAAAAAAAAACGAAAGAGCGATTTATCTCCGAAAGATCATAAATATTATTTCCACGAAGAGTAAACCGCGGTACGACACGAAATTCGCGTAATACATTATTTTTTTGTAAATTCGAGTAAAAAAACAAGCTTTTTTAAAAATGAACATGTTGCGTCAATTTCGCAATGTAAAAATCAGGTCAAAATGTGGACGGGAGGAAAATGCAAGAAAAAAAAAGGGAGAAAAGAGATACATGTTTTTTTGTCGACCATCG
Source organism: Heteropelma amictum (assembly GCA_959613375.1). NCBI lineage: Eukaryota > Metazoa > Arthropoda > Insecta > Hymenoptera > Ichneumonidae > Heteropelma > Heteropelma amictum. The sequence continues at coordinate 2,857,230 of OY390721.1, read as the reverse complement.
CGAAGAATTCGATAAATCGACGGATGTTTTTTCCTCACGTGGTCCAGCGCGATGAGGAATTCATCTCTCGTCATTTATACCGGCGAGAGAATATTTCATAACATTTTTTTCTTTTTTTTCATTCATCTCGTATATAAATGATATGAGAGGTCACGTGATGCAATGAAAGAGAAACACGAAAATGGGCGAACAAGATTGATGGGATGGAAACGAAGTTTGGACGGAAAACGTGAAATGGAAAAATTTCTCTTGAGAATATTGATATTACCACTTGACGATGGAGAACGGAGATTTATTATTTGTAATTATTGAAATTACTCAAATTTTATTCCAAATAGGAAAAAATGAGAATTTTAAGCACTCAGTGACAGCGTAAAAACCTAAAAAGATCAATACTGCGTAACACCATACGAGGACAGTGAGTTTGAATGAAAAATATTAATTATGATTAATAAAATATTAATTATGATTAATAACTTGTTATCATCGTTGTTAAAAATATTATTAATATTAATATGGAATTCGAAGCCATTTGGAAAAATTTGGTTTCTCTTTGACGTTAATAATGCTGCCGGGATAAAATAACTGTCGTGCATTCTTAATTAACATCAACTGGAATGAAAATTGAAAAAATAACAAAAACTCACCAGATCGATGACTGAGGATGGCGATGAGTGGCCAAAGAGCTCGCAGCCATTTTCTACGATTTTCCTTCATCGTGAAATGTTTCCTTTCCATACGAAAAAACGCGCCCAACGCGGCGCTCTTTTCTGCTTCCTCCGCAGAACGAAAAATCGAGCGAGAAAAAAAAACTTGAGCAAAAATAAAAAAAAAATAACGAAATAAGAGCACTTCCGGTGCGCCCGGATGTACGGCGGCGCACCGCTTCTCGTTTTTTCTCCGATTAAAAAACAAACTGAAATTCCGATGTCGCTCTTCCGTTGGATCGAAAATAACAATTAATTACGCTGGAAACACACGAATGAAGCACGATTTTACGATGTTTTTTTGTTTAATATTTTTTTCCTTGTTTACTTTTTTGTAATCCAACGTTGTTAGTCACTTTTCAGCACCGAAGAATAAGAAAAAAACGTGTTTCCGCTCGACGAGCGACGATCGCGAGTCTCGCCATTATTTCACTCGATTGCAATTTTTATGAGCGTTTTTTTTTTCAAAATTTTTCCGAAATCCGCAATATCGATATTGCCTTCTTTTATCAATATCGTTTATTTCATTATTACTATCATTATTATCGTTTAAAAGTTATGTCTCTAGCGGTGGTGATTTTTATTTTATTTTTCACAACGTTCCGACGACGTCATATCGCCGACGGAGGAGAGAAAAGAAGAAAAAAACCTCCGAAACCTTTTAATCTCCGATATACTTGATCTTTTTTCTTTTTCCTCTTCGACGTTCCTTTGACTTGACGATACTTTTTTTCCCGTTTTTTTTCACTTTGCTTTCGTCTTCATAACGCGCGAAGGATTAACGTGAAAACCGCGAAGAATTTCTCGCAATAAAAGAGCAACCGCAGCGCCTCTCGGTTTTTTCCTCTTTCGATCAAATAAGGGAGAATTTTTGCGTCTTGTTAGTTCTATTTTTTAATTTGCTTTTTCAACGAGGTGACAATCACGGATCTCAAGTTGATTATCTTCGAGGAATAAATTTCCCGATTCGTGGATAAAATCGACGACGATTTTTCGTAAAATATTTATCGTTTAGATTTCATTGAGATGGAATTAAAACTCTGCGGCGAGCACTGGTTTTTTTACGATCGAATCACTGGCAATTTGTCGTTGCACGCGCGCACAAAAATGACGAATAACGAACAACACTTACGATCACTTTTATTCATCGATTCGGCGCCATTTTCATTCGAGATTCACTTCCGGTTTTGGACGTAAGACCAGCTAGCCGACTGCAACGAGAAAAGGGAGAAAATATTGTTGAAAAAAAAAACATCGAACGACGTACGGGAATTAATGAAAATAATTGATTTCTCGGGGGTGTTAATGACTCGGAAAATAGTCGAGGTTTGTTGAAAAATGAAAAAATAACAATAGTATTATACAATTACTAAAAAATTGTTTAAGAGAACGAAAAGTGCTGACAATATTCGGTTCAATTTTTCGATGCTCTCGAAGATTTTTTAATGCTGAAAAAAAATTACGAAAAATCAAGAGTCATTCATCATTCGACAAATTTTCCATATTTTAATATACCTGCCGAGTCTCCGAAATTTTCATTTTATTCCATCTAAAAATCCGCAATTTTCGATAGAAAATTCTCGTCGAGTATCGAAACATCCCTCGCTGCAAATCCCACGAAAATTTCTCTTTGAATTATCGATCGATTGAATCATCGTTAGAATGCCCCGAACCTCAAAGTACGAAAAATGATAAACAATTTTTTTCCAAATTAAAAGAAAAAAAGCACGTCAGAGCAGAAAAAAATCGTGAAAAAACAGTCCAGTCTTGGTCTCATTATTATTCGACGCAGCCTCCAGCCGACCACGCAAAATCTTCGATTTCTCCTGCGGGATGTATTGTCATCCCTCTCCCCTACCTGCCCGCCGTTAACACACAAAGCATCAGACTCGAGAGGAATCGATGCTGTGAAAGCAGCCTCCACGCGAGTCTGACGTGTGTGCGCTGATTAATCAATGAATCATAATCGAACGAACGCTTTATCGATGAAGAGCGGATGACAAGAGACCTCCAGCATCAGTCTGAAGGGTTGTTTACTCCATTAACCCTATCCCTGACTCCCCTCGGTCCGGTGTACAACAACGTTTATCAGACCGAGAGGAGAAACGTGTGCAGCTCATATGAACATCATCATCATCGTCATACACATACCATCTGCAAACACTCGGAGGAGAGAGAGAGAGATGGTCCATACACAGCATCACATGAACGGAGTATTCTCCCGGAGAATACATGTGTTGCTTTTGATAACCCGCGGGAGCGTCGAGGGAGCTTATGTCCTCTGGTCATAGCTCGCATCTCGGCTCGAAGGATGCTGCATCTGAAAACATCGGAGAAGAGGAGGAGGGGAGAGGTTATGACACGGACAGGATCATAGAAAACTGAGAGGACGAGAGTCTGGTTGTAATACGGAAGATTCAGCGAGCTAGGATGAGGATCATTGGTGATGGAGACCTTGGAAAAGGGAGGAGCGATATACGGAGGAAAATGTGACCCATTCGCTCCAGGGGATGAGAAGAAGATCGTCGTGGCGTTGGAGTATAGGAATCGCGAGCGAGGGTCGATGAGCCTCTCTCGGACGCGACGACGACAACGTCTCTGGAAGATCCATTGACCCAGATTCTTCAATCTTCAACCCTCTTTTTTGCCACCCCTAGGTAGGGCTATTTATGGGAACGTGTGGAGTGTCTGAAAATTCGCGACTGGCAAACGTTGGACGGTCTTTGTTCGTCTCGTCTTTAATTCTTCCTGAGGGTGTTTTTTCTTTTGCACTGCGATCGATTCTTCGACCTCCATTTTTATCATCCACGAGATGTTGAAAAATTGTCAACTGGAGTATCGGATCACTTTTAATTCGAAGGAATTAATCGAGGATCAACCCTTAATTTTAATTCTCGCAGAAGGATGTATTCTTCATATCGCACCTCTTCCTTGTCATCCCTAAACTGTTTTACTACGAAAAACACGGAATCCAGCCAACGGGAAGTGAAATATCAGAGACTTTTTAGCTTTGAATTCTTTTAAAAGGGTGCTTTTTGCCAGGAGAATTTTACGATAAGAAATAATTTGAAAAATGCTCTTCATCGGCTTATCGAAACGTCCGACACGTAGGAACGATCATTTCTGGCAGGCTCTCTTAATAAACGTCAAAAGAAATCGATTGATTCATATTTTCCGCGAAACGAGCTGCCCCGAAGAGACTCTCCTCTTTGAGTGTAATCACTCGAGACAAAAGAGGAAGGGGTGAGATTCCCGTCTCGAGTATATTTACACGTTCATCCCCCGTTTGCAACGTGAATAATCAATTTTACAAGCGTCTCTCGTGATAAAATCAGCCCCGTATTTTCCGCACCCTATAACCTTCCTCTGGATCCCTGCAACCGGAAGTGCCCCGTAATTCCGGTAAAAATGATGCGTATGAGTTAAAAACCGCCAAATGAGAATGCGAAATTCCTATTCTTGTTCCCGCACGGCAGGAGGGATGAAATTTCATCCCTCCTACCCTCGCCCTCCACAGACCGTGCCAGCTTACACGAGATTGGCAGTAACTCGAATTTTTTTAATGCTTCTCAACGATTTCTCGGTACACTTACGAGACAAGGGGGATGGTTGAGGGTGGAGAGTAGGAGGGGGAGTAGTATCGATAACCGTAAAAGGAGTTTATTATCAAAGTTTTGGCAAGTTCTGTGCCAACCAGATGGGAAACTTTGTATTCGCGATACGTTGACTGTCGAGGGAAAGGTGCTAAGGGTGGAAGGGGATGCAAATCGCTGAAGAAGCTCGATTCACCCTGCCGTTCTCGTTATACCCGACGACGATTCGTAAAACGAGCGAGATATACGTCGAATATTTTTCACCATTTTTCATCCCCTTATGAAGGTTCACACGAATCTCTATGACGGTAATCGAAAATTGCATCTCTGTCACTTGGACTTTTACACAGCTGTAGAAAAATGTATCATTCAACTGTCCTCGGAATTATTCACGAATCCACCGGCTAGATATGCAGAAAAAACTTGATAAAAGACTTATATTTGAAAGTCGGTTATACAGGGTGTCCCGGAACTCGATGTCAATAATTTACAGGTATATTCTTCACGAAATTTCGAGACGAAAAGTTATTCATCCTTTTTTTGTGAGATCAACTCCCGGTGAGTTATTAATTGCCAAGGTTCGAGCCAATCGGACGGGCGCACTCCTCTATCCGGCGCGGCGCCACACACGTCTCACGAAAATTTCTCAGGAACAACGACAATCAGCTATTTTTTATACTTTTTTTTCAAAAATTAAACAAAGAAATATCCAAAACACGATAAAAATTTCGAACTAAATATAAATGCGTTCAAAAAAATCAAACGAATTAATTTAACACTGAGAGGAAAGGAGTTTCCTTGTAAGTTTCCGAATGAAGGGAGAATTTTTTGCCCAATTTATCATGAACGTGTTTGTCGTTGCTGCCGGAATAATGCCTGCCATAAATCTTTAAGGGGGAAGCTGCAGGGTCCACCGGATGCGGATGTAAAATGTTGCAATTTTCTGGATCCTCGAGCAACGGGTCTTGTCATCGAAATAACATTTTAAAGCGCATCAAAAACATGCATTCAACTTTGTACAAAATACTCGGCTGGAGGGCTACGAAAAAAAACTCCCACACCGAATGTTTCATCCACCTGTGCGTAACGCGATTTCTCACAGGCTACCAAACGCCTCTCGACATATTCCGCGGCTCAGCGAACAATTCCAAAGACTCGGAAGCCCCTCGTAGTTTGTTGCATAAAAGAGACACTCTCATACGTACACGATAAACTTTCGTCGATTTTTTATTCATTTTTTCCGCCCTCGAATCTCCGATCGTTCGATGATTTTTTTTTTCACGTAGAAAATTCGTCCATTTTTTAAAATCCTTTTTCCAAATCGTTCGATCAAATTTGCATTAAAATCGGTGGGTAATTGCATCCTTCCGTTATTTCATCAAACGAAAAATTAATTGTTAATAAAAATGAGTTTTGTGTTTGCCGCAATTTTATGGAGAGAATTTTTTCTTTCGTTTTTTTTTTCGTATGTTAATTGCACATCGTTGAATATTCCTGTGTGATATCGTTGTTTTAAAGCAGAGCTCTGGGAAATTTCTCAAACACGGTAAAGCCCCGCGAATTAAACGCTCCATCGCATACACCGTTCTGCACTTTGTGTTACTCATCGCTGAGGATTTTTCCTCTCTCTCTCTCTCTCCCTCTCTTGCAATGAACAGCAAAGAAATGCGGAGAGAGATTCCCCGAGCACTTTACGATATCACACACGGGTTAATATGTGTGTGTATAAATTGTATAAGCGTAATCGCAGAAGCGACCGAGAATATTTCATCGAAAATCGGAGATAAATTTCCTCTTCGCATGCATCGTCGTTAATATAATGATTCCTCGATCTTTCCTGACGTTTCGCGTTCTTTTTTCGTCATGTTTTGACGAGCGTCTAATTTGCAATAAAAAAAAAATCTGTCCAAATACGCAGAAAAGTTCGTACGTGAATGTTTCTCCTTTTAAAGCGATTTTTCTAAATTTTACTCAAAATCAGCTTTATTCTATTCGCGGTGAATGCCATTCCGTTAATTGCCAAGTGGAGATTTTTGAGAGAAAATTATTGGCGATTGTTGAAAATAAGTTCATTTTTTTCAGAAAATTGTGCTGTATTCGATCAACCATCGAGAATTTTTTTGAGACTACCCGAAATAATTTTTATTCGATTATACAAGGTTGCATTTTTGAGAAAGAATCTCGAGAAGCAAGGTTGTTTTTTAAATTTCATCCCGACTACAGAAAATGAGTATTTTTCTTTTTCAAATCACTCGATAAAATGGCCTCGATCTACCGATAAATCTTGATGCTCGGTTATGAATTATTCCTCGCTGAAAAATACACTTTTCACCGCTACGAGTTTCGAAGACGAGCTGCGTTGAATCGCGCTCAATTATTCAGTAGTTTTCGCGCAAGTAAACCCTCGCGAATGTAATGCGTGTGGGAGGAATTCCAAGGAACGAAGTTTGTATATTATTACGAAAAAACTGGGTGACCGAATTTATTCGCGAAATAAATAAATTAATTACCATCGAGCTTACGAATAAGGTCTTGAACCGAAAAATTCAGCACTTTAATTTATCGACGTCGGAACATTTTTTTTCTGAATTTAAATTGTTCTCAGAAATAAATTACATTCAAAGCAATCCGTCCTGAAAAACAACGACTAATTTTTTCGACTAAAAAAATTATTCGGTATCAAAAAGAGACCAATTGAATAATATAAATTGTATAAAATTAATTTGAATCGACTTTAAAATGATATTTCGAATAATCCCTAAAAAGTTAATTAACTTTTCCTCAATGAGGGAATTTCTTTAATTTTATTTTTCGAATTCGAACGTATTTTATTACGCGTCGCATCGTAATGAAATTTCGTCTCGTCAAAGAGCAATTTTTTAAATAATTAACGTCACAAATCAATGTAATTACCGTTTGTGCCAAAAAAAACTCCGCGGATAAAGGATCTGATGGACTTTAAATGTTTTTTTGTTTTCGTGATTCATCCAACGATGTACGTACACTTAAAAATCCACTCGATTCACGCTCGACGTAAATAACAAATTTCAAAAAAGCACCATCGCGAAACTTAATCTTTTCGCGAAATATTGCAAAGATTGCGAGGATCTCGTCTCGGGCCTCGTTCGTACGCGAGAGCCGTCGAGGGGGGAAATTCGGTGCGATCTCGCGTGCGACACGGTTTGTCCGCGACTGAGGCCTCCAAGAGCCAACCCCCGTTGAGTTTCCAAGCACCGCCACCAGAGCGTTATCGCTTCCCATGTCGAAACCCCACCCCTTTGTCACAGTCACCCTGATATCCGGCGAAAAAAAAAATATATATGTATCAATTCCTCTAAAAGACGTACGACAGTAATTTTAAGTGATGAGAAAATTAAAAAGTTATTAACAAACCGTTAATAACAAATTAACAAAAAATAAAATGCAAAAAAAGACTTCCTTCATTTTTTAGAATTGAAAAAACAATTTGAAAACATCGATGCAATTGTGAAAAAAATTCGAGTGTATCGAAACGAAGGAAATAATCCGACGTCGAAATTTGCACTTTTCAATACCGTAATTGTTCAAAATCTTTCGTGTTTTTACAGCATTCTCGAGCATATAAAATTTAATAATTTTACATGCGATTAATTTTTTTTCAGATTTCTTGAGACTCTGAAGCAAACTCCTTCCGTACGACCCTTGAGGCTGCGAGCTATTTCGTTTCCCCAACTGAAATACATTTTATCGGCAGTTGTTTCTATTGAAAATATTCTTTTTACGATAATACATCAATTTATTTCTCCTCTGAACACTGCGTTTTACGACGACCAGTACATGGATTGCGAGAGAAAAAAAAAAGAAGAGAGAATACGAGGGAGCCAAGTTGGAAGCTCTATTATCGGAAAGGACGCTCCCTGTGTACAACGTGGTAGAGGGTTGTATGACACCCCCAGGTAAAAGTCGAGGTCAGAGAGTTTATTTACGCGACCCCCCGTGTCGCCAACCTGATTCCCGCTGGTTATACAGAGAAAGTAAGACGAGGATGGGTAAATGGACGAAGAGAGAGTAGGTCGTGGTTGTACAGATACGTGGTGGTCTACTAGGTGGTCAGGGGTGCGGTAACGCCACTGAACAACTAATAAATATATCGCGCGCGTGTGTGTGTGCTACATAAAAGGATATTCGTTATTTCCCAACTTGTCTTTTTTTCACCAGGATGCGCCCTAAATCATCAATTTATAGCTCAGAAGCAACGTTGAAAAAAAAAAAATTCCCATTTCAATTACCAAGCGATTTTAGACAGTTTACAGTCCTCAATTCTTCCTTTTTCTCTCATGACGTTTATAAAATGTTTACATCGATGACGAAAGATATACATTTTGTATATTGAAAAAACAAAATATTTCAATTCTCCAAAAAAAAAACCATTCTTCAAAATATTTGAGAAAATTCTCCTGCTTCTTCGAAGAGTTCGATTAATCATTCATTCAAAATTTTCTTCGAGGAATAACGCAGATCCCGTGAGTTTGAAACGTTACCCTTCGTAGGACAATTCTTTTTTTTTCATTTAAAAAAACCCAAAAACAACCGACAAAAGCGTGTTTCCCGTACATTGGAATGGGAAAATTGATCCACGATTCGAGAGCACGATTTTTTCCGAGCGAAACTCGCAATTTTGAGGGATGAAGAGAATTTTGATTTTTTTTTTCAAACCCCCTAACGTACACACGTATATTGGGCTCGAAAAGGTTGTAAACAAAAGGACTCAACTCGTTTAAATACGAGTGCACGAGTCTCGTGGGATTGAGCCTTTTCGTATCGTGTCCGACACACACTCGGCGATTCGGTTAACTATCAACGCTGCGTGTCTGCCTCTATTTACCACTTTATATATTTCATCGTTCGTATATAAACGTACGTGTATTTGCGTGTATATATACATACATATATATATACCTTTGTACAACTTCCGGGAGCTTTGACTGGCGAACGTCAGCCATGAAATACGATCGACGATTTTAAATCCCGATTACGTTTGCAGAAACTCTCCCCCGCCTCATCCCCTTCTGCGTGGCGTTATATAACATCCCGGAAAGGGAAACTGAAACATCGCAGGGTGAACAGAACACTCAGCTTCTACTTCCGGTCGAATCATCGAACGAAAAGGGTCTTTTTAATCACCGGGACATTATTCGAATCACGAATAACTCAAAAAATTTGAATCATCACGAAAAACTCGAAAAAAATTGAATTATTCGAAAAATCCGACGAACAAGTCGAAATTTTGCGGTTACTCTTTATTTCCCACGGTGTAATTCGAGTTCTCGAGCGACTGTTGAAAATTCAAATTATCCGAAAAATTCGTAATGACTCGCTGCATTGGAAATAATGGATAAAAGTGCGAAAAAAAAAGAATTATTCAAATTGCCCGTAATTTCGAAATTTTCATAATATCGCGAGGAGAAAATTCGAGGAAAAATGCTGCCCTCGTTATCGCCAGTTGAACGTGAAGAAAAAATAATACGATTGAGTCATTAAATGATTAATAATCGATAAAAAAAAAACGATCTTGATTATTCGTCGTGAATCCGGGGTGCTAATTAAGTGGAGAGTAAAATCACGGCGAATTCGTGTAACTTCTAATTGCTCCTAATCCACCTTGCGCATACCGTAGGAAAAAAATCGGCCGGTCGTGTTGATAGCGAGTGCGGCGTCGATTACAGGATTATTACAGGAGCGCGGAGGGGCGGCGGGGTCCGCGGCGATGAAAGGAACCCGACTACGCGTCGCGGGAATATCGCGTGTCGCGGGTCAATTTTTTTTCTTTTCTCCTTCCCTTCCTGGGGTGTGCTTCTATTCGTGCAGCCAGGGGGCTGAAACGAATGCGTGCGGGAGAGGCGACGAATTTTCGAAACGATGAGGAAATGCGAGCGGCGAATCGATGATAAACACGAATGGAAACCTAACGACCAGGATAGTTATCGTGAATTTCAGGATTTTCTTGATCATCAAAGGACTTTCAGATTTAAAGAGACATTACTTGTTTTAATAATCGTCATTAACATTACGACATCGATAAAATTGATTTTAAAAAAATCCACGTTTTCATCCCCCGGACTTTTTCCTGAAAAACTTCTGATTTTCCATAGCTACTATTTCGCTCCAGTGAATACTCGAAAAATTGCAAAATTTCGACGCTCGAAATTAGAAAACGAAATCTCCAATAAGATTGCAAAAAAGTGCAATATAAAATCGTGCTATAAATCTGAAATGTTTCACCCGCCTCTGAAGTTTCAAAGTATATTTCGGAATAAGTAATTAGTCTTGGAAAAAGTTGATATTTTTCATTTATCTTGCAGTGCCAAAAGATCGGACGGAATTTTCGATCGGAAAAGTTTAACATCCCCTAAAAAAAGACAGGCCCCCACCCTCCGGGGCTTTCTCGATCTTTGCCACGAAAATGACGTTCAAGGTCGTTGGAGATTTTTCAAAATCGTGTCATGCTGTTTTTTTCTGCGAGGCTCTAGAGTTCATAGCGAGTTTCCAGCGACGAGAAGGGGGATATCTTCTTAAATTGAAGATATCTTTCGTCCGAAAGCGGACTCGTCTTGGAGCCCACACGAACGCGAGGGCGAGTATCTTTTGGCCGAGTGTCGCTCTCGAGAGCAGCGAACGAGGAACTCTGCCTCTAAATCATAACTACGTATCCGGTTGGGAGTATTATACCGCAAGAAATCAAGACAAATGCTGCTCCTCCAGGCTGAAGCATTGTATGTCTTCTCTTAAACCTTTCCTCTCTCTCTCTCTCTCTCTCTCTCTCTCTCTCTCTCTCTCTCTCTTTGTCAAAAGGCAAGAACTGGATATATATCCCGAGCAATGGGACAAACTAGCGAGTGTGTCTGTGTGTCGTGAAGAGGAAACGCAAGATAGCTCCTTCTGTCTCCGCAGACCGGAAGACGAGGGACGTGCGCCGCTCACCGCGAGGAGATATTCCGCAGGGAACCCGGGCATGACATACACCTCGAATCGCCTGTCCGACCGACGTCCTTCTCCTTCGTTTTACAACGAGACAACTTTTCCTCCAGCCTCCCTCGACCCTTTTTCCTCTTGTTCCGATCTCCGGGCTTTTATTATCATTATTTTTTTATCCTTTTACATCCTCGATTTTTATCCACCATTTTTCCGCGGGAGAGAATCGTCGGAGGCGAAATTTAACTCAGGAATGAAAATATCTCGGTTTTTGAGGGTGCGATGATTTTTTTTGGGTAGAATAGAGTCGATGATCGTCCAATGTTGTACCAATGAAAAAAAATCTACCGGGTGTCCTAGAATTTTGTGCTGTTAATTTAAAGTCGGACTCGGGACTAAATTTCGAGACGATATGTACTTTAGTTATTTTTTGTACGGCCAAAAGCCGACGAGTTATCAATTGTCAAAGTTTCAGTTGAAAAAAGAGAAACAATTATTTACATTGCTATTATAAGAAATTTGCGAAGATAGAATTCTCCGCTATTCCAACAAATCTCAATAAATTTTCCAATATCATTATTATTGAAAATGATCGTCCTCGTTATCACACGTATGACCGATTTCGTCTCAGATTTTCATAAGAATGCCGTAAAGTACGTATAAATCCTCGTTCTGTCTCGTCGTCGCTGGAATAATGCCTGGCCATAAATCCTTAATTTTCCCGATATAAAAAGATGTAGATTCGCTAGATGAAAAACGTAACAAAGGACACGAAGCTGCTCTCGCGATTGTCCTCAATTTTCACGACAGCTTAATTAAGACACCGTCACCAAGGAGCAGTGTCTTCTTTTTTCACTCCCTTTTTTTTTCTCGAGTGTACATAATACTCGTCTGTGGGATCCCAGATGAGAGACGTGAGATCGTTAATCATTCGGACTAAATAACAGTGGTCCGTTATAGCGACGACGAGGGGGGGTTGAAAAGTGGAGGGTGGAGGGAGGGGGTTGGAAAATCCTTTCGACCTCGAAACTCGCGGCGAATCGGCCGAGCAAAAATATGCAAATTGAAAAAGGGGGAAAAATAAGAATATCGCGGATGAATTGAAATCTTAAAAGGGACGAAACAGTGGGTTACGTTTAACGCGAGAGATTCTCAAAGGATCTTTCGAAACGTTACTTTTTTTTGCACATTCGTTTCATCATTTTTTCATTTCTCTTCGACTCTCCTGAAAATCGATGTCTCGCTTTTATTTGCTTTATCCATTGACATTGATGAAAAAAAAAAATACAATCACGTGCATGAAGTATTACTGGTTTTTCCTCACGATTCGTTTTATTTATAGGCGAGGAAAAACGAGAAAATTCGTTGAAAAATATTTTCTCACACTTTTTGCTGCGATGAATTTAAAAGAGGAGCCAATGAGAATATTTTTTTTTTTTGGTTTGATATTTGAGCGAAAAGCATCGGTACCCCTGCTCCTTCACCCCTTGCGGCTGTCTCTCAAAATCGATCGCGATTCGAATCTCTCTCGCGGGCCGCGCGAGCTTTATCGGCATATTTTCTCTGGCTGCTGTCAATGTACACACACGCGAACCTTTCATGAATAATTAAGCAGTCGAGAGGAGCCGCGTGAGGGCGTGCGTGTTTGTCAATATTACATCCAGCCAGGAGCGCGCGATACTCGGCGTTTTCGTCGCTCGATACAGGTCGATTCACGTTGCGTGCTTCAAAGCCGGAAATTGCGGATCCTGGGTGAGAAAAAAAAACACGTGACATTACGTGTCAGCTTGTCTGTTTTTTTCGAATAACTTTCAAATCTCTCATTTCGCCGCACTTTTCCTTATCATTTTCGAGCTTTGATTCTACGTACCGGAAACGCGTATTTTCCGAAAATGAAAAAACGCGGTGCGGTCGAAAAAGATATGAAAAAAGCATTCAGAAATGGCGATTTTTTTGCCGTCGCATTGAGCTTATTTCTGAACTATCATAATAATGATTATAATGAAGATATAAATTATCGTTACCGAATTCATTGCCGACATCATTAAATAATATTATAAATTCGATCGAAAATTCGATATCGACCGCAATTTCGAAAGATCCAATTACTTTAATCTTTAAATCAAAGATTTGTTAAAATCGCGTTCAAAAAACAATAAAATAAAAAATCATGAGCGTGCAAACATTCCTCGTACAGGGTGTCCTGAAATTGGATGCTGATAATTAAATGCTACATCGGGTATGAGATTCAAAGTCGAAAAGTCTTTAAACGCTTCTCGATCAGACGCACCCCTGTTGAGTTATCGATTGACACAACTGGACCAATACGACGCTCGCGCGCTGCAGCACGGAGGGGGGCGAGCGCGCGACCGATTGGCTCGATCTTTGACAATTGACAGCTCGTTAGATATTGGCCGCATAAAAAACTACTTCAACACGATTCGACTTGGAATTTCATACCGAATGCAACTTCAAATGATTAACATTGCGATTTGAGACACTCTGTATACGGTGAAAAAAAAAAATGGAGAAACGCGCAGAACACGAACGGTGCGAGATGAGTTTGCAGAGTTTCCACGGCGTGGATGGACCACACACAGGTTTGTTAAGATAACTTTCAAAGGACACACTGGACCGACCGGTCCCTCCAATCCACCGCGAGATTCGCTCTCTCTCTCTCTCTCTCTCAAAAGCGAGGGCGAATCTCCTCAACGTATCTGGAAACGTAAATTGGAAAATCTCAATCTGCGAAATTACACGAATTTCCGGGTAACTCTATGTCGCGCGTTGCACTTCAACGTCAAGGCGGGTAGTGAAGAAGCTCTTTTTTTCTCCCTCTCTCTCTCTCTCTATAAGGATCCCTCCGACAGGGGAGTGGTACAGGAGATGAGATGGAAGCAAATGAAGGAAAGAGAGAATACAAAAAGCTCTGGAAAGAGTTGACAATCCTCGAGTATATCACGTGTAGAGCTTTAAAATCCCTGTTTTTTCTTCGTCCGCAGACCCATATGAGCGATTTCGAAGTGTAACTACGTAAAATTACACGAGAGAAGTTTATAGGGTCAGATGTTCTTTTTTTCATGCTATTCGTCTTTTTCTTCTTCTTCTTCTTCTTCTTCTACCTCTCTTCTTCTCTCGCATTTGAGGAAATCAAAACGTATACGCTACTCGTGACGTAATTCCTCTTGACGAAGTGGACAGAGATGCTGAGAGAAAGAGAGGAGCTTCGGGACGTTTTTTTTTTTCATTATTTTGCGGAACAACAAACTCAAATACTCCTGAAAATATTCCGAAAACCACTTACCCCTCCTCGGCAAATTCACGTATTTCTGTTTTTTCAATTGACTTCAAATGATTTTTCATTTTTCAATGTTTTAATTTTGTTCATTATTCATAAATGACAAAACATGGAAAAATATTCAAACTTTCTCGTTGTATAATGATTTTCCAATGCTATTTGGCTTGCGAGAAATGTCTGACCAATTCAACGAGCAGTTTCGCTTATACAATTCGGTTTTTGAATTGATTTTGAAAAAATGATGAAAATTTTCAGCCCCAATTCGCATGCAATTAACGTTTTGTTGAGTTTTTACTTCAAGAAAGTTCATAAATTGTCTTCTCGCTGTATAATCGTAAATGGCAGATCTGTATTCGGAATCATAATTTTCCATACACCTTCGAGCACCAACGACCGCAGGACGACACCTTAATTAATGTTTTCAAAGACGAAAAGATCGCGTGAAAGACGAATTCTCAGCACCAAACGTTTAATTCGACCAGCCCACGATGCTTGCTGTTTTCAAACCACACAGATTCATCTCAGTGTTTTTCAATCTTTTTTTTTCATTTCAGGATTCAAGACGTCTTTTCTCGCTTCATTATTTCAAAGGTCTCACCAATTCTTTCATCCAACACGCGTATCGGTTACTTCTGAAACGTCCCAGCCAGTTTTTTTACTTCCTTCTTGAGATACCGTGCTTCTGCAAAAATCTACGGGTGCACGAAGCAGAGCGAAGAAAAAAAAAAGGAGGAAAAAAGAACGAATGAGAATAAACCAAGAAACGAATCGAAACTGAATTGAATGGTCTCGGTTCAAAGTTAAGTCGAAAGTGAAACTACCCCCGAGGATATAATGTTCCCTCCACGGTACTGCGAGTCCAAGTGGAAAGAGGGCAGAAAAAACTTTGTATTTCCGTCAAAAAAGAAAGAAAAAAAAAACGACGAAAAATCCAAAAGAAACCCGAAGTGCGGATAAAGAGGGAGAGAGAGGAGAGTAAGACTTTCTTCGATTCGGAAGAAGGCACTCGAGTGCTTCGCATAGTGCGCTTCGTAAAATTGCTCTTACTTTTCACTCGATATCACTCACACCGTCTCTCTCTCTCTCTCTCTTTCTCATTCACTGTACTCTCCCGCAATATTCTCTTGTCCCTTTCAAAAGAGCCCAAGAGAGAAAGAGAGAGAGAAAGACAGCCCTGAAGAATTTGCGAAAACTTTCGACTCTCCGAGACAAATTTTTTCAAACAGCTAAGACACGAATCTCACGATTCATCGTCGAGTATCGTTACACACGGGGGCAAGACACCCTTAATGGCTATGGCAAAGTTGAGGGTATTCGAGTGACGCATCTGCCAGTAGAGGAATTTAAAAAAAAACCGGACACCTCCCGAAATTTCGTCTTCCTTCTTTTTTCACCCTCCGAGCTGCTAAATGCTCTTCCCTCATCCGCAGGACCAAGAATATTCAGCAAAGATGGGAGAAAAAAAACGTGGAGAAAACAGTATTTTTTTCGTGCTCGTGGTTCCGACAGGATAGAAACTTTTTTTGCCCACAAAAAAAGGGTTGCTCATCCCTTATTCGAGGATTTGTACTTCTTCCTTCCGCCCCTCTCGCTGCCCCTCCAGCCGCGACTTCTCGGCACTTTTTACGATGAGGTTCCCTCTGCAGAGTCTACACACGCGGCGACAGGAAAAGGAGGGTAGGCGGTGGTTAGAAGGACTCAGGGTAATCCAAATCTGCGGGACGGAGTTCGTCAAACTTTCGCGACTTTTTGTTAGGACTCGTGGGAGAGTTTGCGTAATGCACAGTGGCGCGGTTTTCGGCATACAGAAAAGGCACATGTGGTTAGCCATGATGGCTTTTCTCTTTTTTCTCCTTCTTCTTTTTTTTTCATCCGGGGGAGGTCTTGAAAAAATGGGGATGATTCCTCCGACACGTGAAATCTGTTGGCTCTAACGATATTTTAGTATTAGATTTTCGTATTTCTGTGTAGCAGCGTGTGCAACGATGGGATTTTCATTCCCGTCTTGATTGGTAATTGAACACGGTTTACAGATCATTAACAAACTCTTCCCCCATGGGCGCATCGTTGTTTCCGTCTCTTACGCTTTTGTATAATTACACTAATTAGGCGCAGAGGAGGATTGCGGGGGATGGGGTGGTTGCCGAGAGAGGAAAACTTAATTTCCAAAGATCGGGAATGGTGCAGCGTTTTCCAGCGTTATCCAACGGGACTAACGAAGTCAATAACGTTGAAATATCTGCCGCGCTCGCTAAAAAGAAAAATCTGAACAATATGAAGAATCAACGGGCAATGTTTGCGGAATAATTTTTATTTCGAATTTCGACTTGTAATATTCGAAAAAAACTCGTGGATTGTTTGACAATTTTCGAACCAATTCGACATACGAATTATTCAGGAATATTGAAGAAATCAACGAATCGTTCGAACTTTCGTCAAATTTTGCAATTACGATCAAAGTGACGTGGAAATAATCTTTTTCATTTCAGAGGGTTGAAAAAAGAAATGAAGGTTCATACATTCATCAACGCAAAGTCATTATACGGAAAAGCTCCGATCAAAGAACGAAGCTTTTGCCTGTCATATTTATTTTCCTACCCTCACACATTTTTAATGAAATTTCAAACAACTTTAATGCATGTTCTGTGCATCGTAATTTCCAAGGGCAGAAAGCTCTCGTTCAAATTTATATATATATATATACGCGTAGTTATATGAAGCAGGTTCAATATGAGAGTACGTAGGGTGAAAAAAGGTTGAGGAGAAGTTTTTTTTCCAGCGAAGCATGCACCATTTAATGGCCAGGTTTGTATCAAATCTGGTGAGTGAGCAACGTAACGAGTAAGACCGAAAAAAAAGACATCGAGAATACTGCAACTGAGGGTTGAATAAATGAGCAAAAATTTATTCGTATACATTGAAAAAAATCAATAGAGCTCATTAATGAGTAATATCAGCTTGCGTGATTAATGTGCTGTGCAATAATAATAAATCAATAAGATATGGTGAATTAAAAAAGAGGGTCGGTGAAAAAAAAATATATATAGATTTTAGAATCTTCCCAACAGACAGCGAGACATTCCATCACTGTTTTCGTTTCTTCGTCAGTTTCGATTGTACGATAATGTATTTTCTAAATTAGTCCTTTTCTCAACATATTTTATATTCCCGAGAGTGAATTTTATTTCCTTTTTTTTACGCAAATATAATTTGAATTACCATCAGACTCGAATCGATGAGAAAAGAATTTTTATTTTTGCTTTATCGACAGTTTTGATTCGACGATATTTTTTTTGTCTATGCAAAATCAATTTATGTTGCGTTTAGTAAATTTGATCAATTAAGAAAGCGAATACAATTCAGAGGAAATTTAAATGAGAATTGTCTAGACATGAAAAGCTTCATGTTCGAAGCTCTCGTCCAATTATTAATAATACAGAATCATCGAGCATCAGAATTGAAAAGCTGTAAAATCTCCTGTACTCAAAAAGTTTTATATACATATTATATATGAGAGTATGATATTCTTTTTCAGCAATTTTTTTATTTACTCGATACTACTGTTCGGTACAGATTTCCATCGTTTTTTCATCGAATAAAACTTTATTACGAGCATACCAGAATGATTTTCGAAGTATGCACAAAAATTTAAATGACAGGAAAAATTCGCGAATTCAAGTGGAAATATCCTGATATTCTCTCGATGAATTTCAAACGTTTTCAAATTGTTCGAAAGCTTTCCGTATTAATCCCAATCTCAATTGACGAATGTACAACGCGATACTAGCCCTCATGTTCAACGACTATACAGGGTGCCTCAAAATTCGATATTAACAATTTAAAAAGAGTGTTGGAATGAAATTCCAAGTCTAAATGTTATTTAATGTTTTTTTATCCGAACAAAACTTGACAAGTTATTAATGGTCAAAGTTTGAGCCAATCGGATGTTCGCCCTCCCTTCTATCGCGGGTGCTGCACGTGTGCTATTGGTCTGACTATATCAATTAATAACTCGGCGGAAATTCTTCTGATCAAAAAGTGCTCAACCACTTTTCGACTTGAAATTTCATCCCTAACGTAGCGTTGAATGATCAGCATCCAGTTTTACGACACCCTGTATGTTTGATAACGTTTATGTCTTTTCGATACTCGCTTCCTGCGTGTTTTCGCAATGCTGTGATTTTTTTTTCATCCAGCAGCACACAGACACACGCACACACGAATTGTAAACCGGTGATAAAACTCATCCCTCGCTGCCGCTCGTACATACGAACGATCATTTATTCCATTTCGTCAGATTACAACGCGAGACATTGCTTTAAAGCGAGAAAATTGAATTTTTCGGCACTGGCATTTAAAAATCATGGACAATAACATTACGGTAACAGGAATTACATTTCACATAAACATTCATTTTTTCCAACAGAAAATAACTACAAAGTTGCGATCTTTTTCTTTCTCGTAACTTCCAATTCGTTGATTTCTGTTTCCCGAAAAAAACTTTTTGTTTTTACTAAAAAAAAAATCAAATTCGAATAAATGCGAGGCCTTTTTTTCAATCAAACGACCCACTATTTTATTTCATTCAAATTAATCACAAAGCTGCGGAAATATTCTTGCCATTTCCGCTTCCTCTTCACGTTAAAAAAAATCGATACTGGCGATGAATAAGTAAAATATTTCAAATCGAACGGTATGACAATTTTCGTTTTTTTTTTTGCACGTGTACGTGGTTGGTGCAAAAGGGGTTGAAGGTTTTTCGGGATAAGATGTTGGCGATGATCTCTCTTTCTCCTCTCCCCCTCCCCCCCCTCCCTTTTTACATCCCTGCAGAGGTTTTCTCGCACTGTTATATACCGTAGGTCACGTCTCGAGCATAAACCCTCCCGATCGATCGATCTCGTACCATTGCTGGCAAGCCTGTAGCGAACATTACGATGTGAAACGAGAGAGAAAGAGCAAAAGAGAGAAAAACAGAGGATATCCCCGACACACGATGTTCCATTTTCTGCGAACGTGGTCAAGCCAGTATATAACGCTCCTGTGGCTAAAAGTATTTTCCCCGACAGGAAAAATTTCACCTCATCTCGCCTTGATATACTCCAACCCTCTCTATATATCCTCCCTTATTTTTTTCTTTCAACAAAATCTTTGAAAGCGATTCAAGTTTTCTCAGAACGCTCCGAAACATTTTCCTTCAACGTCGTTGTTCTCCAGGTTTGTGCAAAGTTTATACTCTCACGGCTGTTATCATTTTTATTGATAAATAAAAAAAAGTCATTACAGGCACGATGCAACTTTGATTCACAGGAAAACAGTCTAAATAAAAAGAAAGGAAGAGACGTCTGTAATAATTCTCGGCATTGCGAGAGCGTGAAATAAAATCTCGGAGAATCCGCAGTGCCGACACTCGCGGGTATAATAATAATATAATATATTATATACACATTTTGTATTCTCGTGCGGTAGGGCGCGAAATTTACGCGAAAGAATTTTCCAGTGCAATCCGCGCTACCAACGACTCTGTCTCCCTCTTTCTCTCTCTTGGTCTTTCACGACCTCTCACGTGTATCAAGTTCATGCCGGAAGTTTGCAATCAAATCCAGGGAGGATGAACACGTTTCGTTTCGAGTTTGAAGCTGGCGCGCACGAAGGCTCTCTCCTGCAAATCGACTTTTATGGACTCGTATAGTAAGGTGAGAATTGTTTCGTCCAAGAAATTATCAAAGCGAGAATTTGGGAATTATGTAAACGGAAAATAAATTAAGGAATGCTTTATAACGAAGGCATGAAGAATTACGGGGTAGGAAAAGAGAGTCAGCAAGAAATAAATAAGGTAAGAAAAAATGTATATGGGAGATTGAGAGGGGCATAGACCCGTGGCATTAGTTAATTAGGTTGGGCAGGAGGCGTGACGTCGTAATTATTAAAACCTAGAGCATGTTGCTGGACATGTATATCCTCGTGTATATAGGGCGTTCCAAGTCAAATTAGAATGTTTTTCAAAGTTTGATTATTTTTATGTATCCGGAAGGTTCTTGTGGAATTGCATTCCACATGTTGAAAGAAAATTTCAAGAATTTTTTCATATTTTTACCTCGACGAATCTCGACGGAGGTTTCTTTTAAAATGTTGCGATCTTTGCGCAGTCTGTATATAGATATATATTTATACGAAAATAATCCATTTTTCGTTCAGTTACAATCGTTTGGAGGAAAAATCGTGGAAAATCGATAACTCGATGAGAACTCAGGAAAAAAACTTGACAAAATTCACGAAAATGTCAATCGATCGGCAGAATGAACGAACAAAATTTCAGCCAAATGGAAAAGTTAAAATTTCAAAACTGTCTGATTTTACTTGGAATGCCCCATACATTCTATATCCTTGTACGTATATAGCGAGGCCTGTAGTACACCCTTCTCGCTAGTGATTCCATGCTATGCTTCCCTTTTCCATCGTATCGCAACAGTATATAGTTTATACAAGGGTGGAGATGAGAGGCCGAATATAATTCGAGCAAGAGTGATAGAGAAAGAGCGAAAGAGAGAGAGATCGAGACACAGAGAGACCGAGGGGGAGAGAGAGAGAGAGTTTGGCTTGCCTACCTGCCACGACCGAGTTATTAATTGCTTCCTACAATTCCAGAGCAGCGTCGTTCTCTCACCGGGGCAAATTCTTAGCCCCCTTTATCGTTCCAAACCTCGTGTTCCATCGCGTATCTCCCTTGCTCTGGCGAAAACCATGCGCCAGTATCGCTTTGCATCTTCCTCACATCCCAACCCACCGTGGAGGGGCCTACTGGCTGCCGCACGAATTACCCATTCCATGCAATACCGCATCTAATAGCCATCACTATTCATCATTGCATTCTATTAAACCGAAATATTTCCGCTAATGGACATGGCGCGAGCCTGCTCGCGCGCGTTATTATTATCACGATTCAATCGTATACAACGACTCGTATTAACCCACCATATATCGCCTATAAAACGCGTGTATTCCCCGCTAAATATTTCTTCACTCAGCGGCAATGATCGATTCTCGAGGATTGCGCTGAACCACGCGGCGTGCCGATGCATTCTTTTTCTCTCGACTTGCCAAGAAGAGAATTGGTCCAAACATTGCGCCAGCTGCGAATCAGTTGGCTCGATACCTTAAGATTTCCGGTGAAGGTTATCGGAATTCGTCGGAAAAGCGGAGGGAAAAGACAAAATTTATGGCGAGTATTGTTCCAGCATCAATAAAATATCATAAGGACTTCCAATATACGGCAATAATACCAAAATGATACAACAATTTCAATAATTATTCGAAAATGATTAATTTCATTTCAGATATCCGTAACATTGTCGAGTGGACGAAATTTTTTTCTCATTTCAAGGTTGTTGGAGTACTGCCTCAGTTGGGATTGTCAACGCCAACGGCGTGTTGCAGAAGCAGCGCAGCTTCAGACTCGAGTGAAAAAACACACAGAGGGGAAGGATTTCCAGCGAAGCTCGATGATGGCATCATCATTAAAGAGCAATTTTCCGTCGACAGCCAGCGTGGGGAGAAAAAAAGCTGCAGCAATCTTTTTTTTTCGTTAAACACTAGAGAACAAATGCTCGAGTTGAAAAACCCCCGCAATGTGTGGCGGAACTTGAGAGAGCACCTTCCACTGTGCCGTATAAATACGCGTACAAACAGTACGTACATGCGTGTAGGGGAAAAATGGACCCTCCCGGAAATTTTTTGTGAAAAGAATTCTAAGGAAAATTATAATTTTTTCAAACGTAATCTCAGAATTATTCCTCCACGTGGCATCAAAAAAATCACCTTACGTTGTCTGAACTGTTTTTTTTCACTGTTTTTTAAAATTATTTCGTAACAATTTCTTAAAAAGCTTGGAAGAATACTAATTGTTCCGGTGGATCTTGACATTTTTCATTAGATTTTTCGAAAAATGATGTATCAATCAATTTTTCCATATTAATTGGGGAAGTAATTTTATCCGCTATAAAGACGAAGCAGTACGATTTACCCCTATGAAATCAATCGTTTCAAGAAATTCAATAACAATTCAACCATCGATGAAAAACAATTAACACATGACGAATCAATAAACCCTGTGTTTCAAAGCTACGAAAATTAATTATTCGCTTAGGGGGGCTTAGATAGGCCGTCATGCCCCACCCTTACCGATGTACATATTGCTCGAAGAACGCTTTTCCTTCCCGTGCTCGTACAAGCACTTACGCCGAAGCAGTATTTGCCCATTCCAGACACGAGATTACATTCACCAGCATCCATACGGCGGCAAAGGCGGCATCTCCTCGAAGGTGAAAACCGCGTGGAGACGCCGACAACGACGAGAAGAAAACGCCAGTACCAAGAGATGCTGCGATCCCGCAGAGAAAAGGTGTGGACCGCACAAGCACGGTCTGAGAAAGCTGCGGAGCTCCTCGGTATTCCTCCTCGGATTTTCCGCGTCTCGAAGATGAGGCGAAAAACCTGCCGTTCGCGCTCCCGCGTTAGCTCCGGAAGAGCTTTTCGCAATACCCAGCTGGCTGCTGTTCACACGCGAATCCGCACACGCTTCATCTTTTTTCGCCCATCCATTCTCAATCTTCTATATCTTCTCACTGAGAATCCACCGTCAACTATTTGCGCGTTTTATGCTCGTTCGCCCAGCTCGGAAATAATATTGGTGGGCTTCTGCTCGCTTCGTCAAAGCCGCGCGAAAATTTCCTCGCTTTTTTCGTCCGTTCCCACTATCGTGGCCGTCGGGGAATTTTTACGCCGTTTATCTTTCGGCTAAATTCGAGCAAAGGACGAAGGACGAGACATTAAGGGTGCACGGATATAATTTGTCCCAAAGAATCAATTCGGACCCGCGAAATGTAGTCCCTGCCAGTGTGACGTAATATTATCACTCGTTTCGAATAACTTTCAATAATTCGAATATTCGACTAATTCGCTAGTTTTTCGAATAATCCGTAAATTTTTACCCCAACTGGAACGAAAGAGGCCGTTCTTCCAATCGGGAATTCCCCATCCCCTATGTTCTTCCCCCAAATTCAAGGACGGAGGGATAATAAAAAATCACCGAAGGGAGAAAGCGGTCTGTTGCTCGTCGGTAAGGTCTCAACGTAATTCCTCTTCGTGCCGTCGGAGGGGATGAAAAAAAGCAAAACCCCCAATGAAATTCATTCGGGATGAAACGCAAATAGGATTTCACGCGAGAGGAGAACAGGAATAAATTTGAAAGAGGATGTATTCCCGTGAGCGTGCGCGACAATTCATCGATGCGATAATCAACCCTTGCGATTTTGCCAGAGTCGCGCGAGAGTAACAAGCCGATATTGAAATCGAAGGGATTATTCGCGTGCGTCAGGAGGCATCCCGGAACGGAAGGTTCACCCGCAAAGTGGAGGCTTTTCGTGGAGTATATGAACGTGTGCGCGCCGTCGATATGACGGAAAACCCGGTGATTTATGTTGCGGAAGCTGCAAACAAACCGCGGCGGGCCGAACAGCGAATAAATATCGGATAAAATAGAGGCACACACGCAACGGGGTTTTGCGGCGGTCGGATAGTTGACGACGCCGCACTCTGGGTGTCGGGGAATTAACGTCGGGAAAGACTGGCCGTCTCTCTCTCTCTCTCTCTCTCTCCGTTGGATGTGGAAATCTTGTTCGTATATTCAACATGACCGCGCTGTAAATATCGTTTCGCAGGTGTGAACTCTTGCATTTTGCATATCCGCCCTTGTGTGCTGGCGTCGGTGTGCAAGGGTGTGGGATCTAGACTCGAAGGATACAGGAACAATGAATCGGGGAGGGGTTTTTCAATAAATTTCAATTCGGCGAAAGGGGGATGAAGCTCGGTTGTGTAATAAATAAACGAGGGAGAAACGCAGCTCGCGTAGAGGGATTTTATACGGTTACGATATTCCGACACGCTAAAAGTGTATGAATCACGATGATTATCGAGGAGAAGAGACACAAAGCGAAGAAATGGAAGGTACAGGAGGGCAAGAAGGGCGGAGACGGAGGATACCCCTGGGACAAAATGGAGGGTAGACTCAACACCGTCGGAGGCGAGCATGGACACGCGGGGGTTTCCCTCCGGTACATCCGAAAGCGATCGATCTCGCAAGAGACGAATGTGTATCAAGGGCGCGCGTATAATTCGATCTTACGAATTTATTCGCCGGGAATCGAATATTTATACTCATCTGGAAGTGGAATTTTTTTTTCGAATTATTCGATTAAAATTATGAATTATTCGAGCTATTACAAACTACCCCTCGAACTGGGTAAATTATTTGAAAGTTTCTCGAATCAATTTGCGTGAGATTCCGTAGAAATATTCAATTCGAATTATCGAATAATTTCGATTATGATCGTCCGAAATTCTGACGTTCCAGAATCAACGATACCCGAAACTCGAGTTTCCCATTGGAAATCGGCAAGCTCGGTACTCATCGGAGTCGAGATTCACGCGGGAACCAACGGATTCACGTCGGAGTTTATTCAACACTCCGCGACGCACAAACGTGGTTCGCTTGATATCGAATAGTGAATTACAGGAGCAGAGGCTTAGAAGGGCGTGTGTCGCGAGGCGTTTTCCCTCCCCTAGGATGTTCCTCAGTGATGTCATCACGCACAGCATACACACGCGCCTAATATTACTGCGAGCGGAACCAATTGTGTTCCGGTGAACGCTCTCTCACACACACACACGCACACACTCGCAGCCGCCAAAGGATCCCTCAATGTTGGATAATAAGCACCGCATTACCCTCACCCTTATTAACGTAACTATATAGTAGGCATCCTAAACTCGCAATATCTTCCCCATTGTAACGCGCATTCGTGTATATCCAACCGTGCAATTCTCCGTGTCCCGCTACCCTTATTACCGAGCGGCGCACAGAGACACGCGGTGTTCTCCTCTAATACGCCGAGACGGAAACTTTGTTCCAACATTCTACTCGACGATCTTGGTACTGCGAGCGCTCTGACTCGATTCCCAAGACGATGATTCACTGAGGAATTTAACCCCGCGCATCCCTTCGTGCGATGTATTTTTTTCTGTTCTTTTTTAAAGCAGTTTAGGTGAATCTGACGAACGATGAAATTGATGTACTGTGATTGTATGTTCGAGAAAAAAAAACGCATTTTTGTTCAATAAAAGTGAATTCGAGCCTATTCCGGTTGAGGAATCTGCTGGACGTTCTTTTTACACCACGCTGCTAGCGAAAAAAAATAAAATGATGAGAATACAGTGGAAATCACTTCGAAGATAGATTCGAGATAAAATTCCGAGTCGAAATGTATTTTAGTATTTTTTTATACGGGCAAAATTTGATAAGTTAATTGATTATCAAAGTTTGAGTCTATCGGACGCTCACCATCGAGGATTCATCGAATCAAAAAGTGCTTGAGGACTTTTCGACTTGAAATCGTGTCCCCAATGTCGCATTAAATTATCGGTGGCTAATTTTTTTGACACCCCGTATATAATAATATAATATCAAATAATCGTACGAAGCGTTATAAATAATGTAAATAAAAAAAAAAATCACGGAATAGACGTGATGATAAATGTCACGCGTGACTTTATGCAAATTGTACGTTTCATCACGCCTCATTTTTCTCGAGCCACGAACCCCGAATCAAATGGTCCATGAGGGATGCTGCGCGTACGTTGATGGCTTAAAGCCGTACCAGGGGATCTACGGGCTTCTCCAGAGATTTCTCAAACAGTAAGTGGATATCCGGAGGTCCCTCATCATGGACAGTTTCTCTTACAGCCTCCCTCATCTCGGAAGCTTCCCCGGAGCTCGCATCTCTCTCCCTCGAGCTTACGTTTCGTTTCTTATGGCGCAGAAAACCACTCCGAAGCTCAAATCTTGCACGGTTCATCCTCAATATTCTCTTAACATCGAACTGAACGATGAATCACTTGACCAAGTTTCATCTTCAATTTTGCCGAAACAAGATGATCGTGCCTCTCGGAAAATCTCATTCCTTGTTTTCATCTCGCCGTTCGAGGACTAATAGAATTGCGCGAAAATGAAAGGGAGAGTAATCATAAATACACACACACACACATGCAGGGGTAAACACAAATTGATCGATCAGGAAAATACAATCGGAATGTTCGGGCTTCATCGGAAAGGGCTTTTCCAAGCTCAACGTATTTTCATCGAAGATGTTAAATCCAATTGAATTTACCGAACAAATTGGAAAACATGGGAGGGAAACAAGCTTGTTTCACGGATTCGAACGAATATATATCTCGGGATTTGCAGGAATTTTTCATTCGATCCTTGAGCCAAGATCGAAGGCATTTACAATGATGATTCTTGATGCGTTTAAGCTTCTCCCCAAAACAATTCGATTTTCACAGGTTTCGATGACAGGAACAACGATTTTTTTTAACACTCCGATCGATAAATCGTTCAGCCTTTACAATGAAAACTCATCGTTTCTCCCTCAAGCATTATTGGGGAGATAAAACCCCGAAAAAAAAAGAAAACGAAACAAAATGCCAATAAAAATGAGAAAAAAGTCATTCTTACAGAATGTCCCTGTAGCACATTGATTTCCGCGAGGGTAATGATATCAAGAAGTAATTAGCAAATCGCTGGAAAGAAGATTAAAAAAAAACAAATTTATCGAAAAACTAATTATCGAAAAAAAATTAACGAATATTTTTGAAAAATCCAGAGAATTTATTTGCTTGTCTGCATCGTTGTATCGCTGTTTGATATTGTTGTAATCAGATTTTTATTTCATTCAATCTCAGACGTATTCGTTATTTTTACACGAAACGAGATTTTTGTTTTTTGAAAGAAAAAAATTTGAAAAAAGGAGAACGGGCATAAATCTTGAATTTCACCTTTATCGTGGTTACGAATCTCTCGGATGCTGCAGTGTTCGCCATGATATTGCCATTAGGGCGGCACCGTTGTTAGCCGAAGAATCATGGGAGCAACTCGGTCTGCTCGCGGCTTCCGCAGCTGCCCTCGCCACAGAAAAAAAAATTGCACATATACTATATACAGAGTTGCGGTACAATTTCAATTAAGGACGTTCACCGAGGCTTCTTTGGCAAAGGGTTAGCGGATGCTGGTCCAGCAGGTTTCTTATGTTTCTCAGGTAAATGTTATTCCATTGATATTCATTAAGAAATAATACACACGTACAGCGCACACGTGAATTTTTTGCAAATGATTCCCAGGCCAAAACTTATTAAATATCAAAAGTTTGACGTTTATTTACTCTAATACGTTTTTGATAATTTGCCACAACAAAGACAAAACATATTTCTATTTCAATTTGGAAATTCTAAAAAATTGTGCATAAAAGTCACTGAAAAATTTTTGAGAAAAAAGTTATCCGAGCTTGTAATACTGAAAATAAATACGATTTTTGCAAAGATGGGCATTTTGGAAAAAAAGTTGATCCTCACTGCGAGAATCTGTTTTTTTCGCACAACGCTCCATTTGCGAACAAGAGGAGAGAAAAACATTCAGTCACGATGTAACTGGCGGAAAAGTGGGTCGATAGACGAAAGGATGAAGGAGAGGAAAAGCGTGGAAAAAAAAGCACGACGTGAAACGAGAGAAGAAAAGAAACAGACTTGTCGGAATGGCTAATGGCAGAGGGGGGGAGGGAGTTTGAGATCGTGACTCGTTTATCCCCGCGCGATAATCCGAATTGGAACAAATTTTCAGCTAGTTCTCACCGAACTGTTCCAGCAGCTTTTGTGGGTTATATAAAGTCGTAATAGTTCCCAATTTGACGAGCGATGTAAATTGGGTTACCACGCCGTCTACCGACGACGTGCTCCCTTTTTTCTTCGCCTCCTCGTCTAGCCGCGAGGCAAGAAAAAAACGGCATAATGCAGCAAGTAATACAATCGAATGAACAATATTGTGCGGAAAAATTGAGCTTTCTCCATCGCGAATAATACCTAGAAAAGCTCAAAGACAATCGAGAGATTATCGATGCTGCTAATGCGAATTCTGCTAATTATTAATATTTGTAATGAAAATCTGAAAGTGATGCTTTTCGAAAGCGGTGCTTTTGGAGAAAAACTACCCCCGTAGCGGGTATTAAAAAAAAATAGTAAAAAGAAATCATCATGAGGTCTGCGACTAAAAAAAAGGACGTTTTTTCGCTCAAGGATTCATGACATTTTCAATTTTTAATGTTTTCGGCTAATGCCCGAAGTGTTCCTTGAGTGCAGTACTTTTGAAGAAAAAACAGTAGCACGTGACCTTTGGGGACTGCCAGGAATTACACAGCATCCAAAAGTGCACAGATGAGCATTAATAGTTGCGAGGTACTGCAATCTGTTTTAAACTCGAATGTCCCATTGTACACACAGTGTAAGTACATTATCGACCCTTTGGGGGGTGGAATCATAACCGCAGTTTGGTGCTTGGGCGCCCAGCGGATATAATGGAAGATGTTATGGGGACCAACAGATGGGACGCGTATATTTCGCTTTCCTCGTCATTATTCTATCGCGTTCTCCTCTTATTTGCGGTTGCCATCTCGCCTTGTTTCGCACATTATACATATAACCAACGCAACATAACTCCACGATCAATGTATACTATCTTTCCTCCCCCATCCCTCTCTCATCTCTACGCAGGGTAAAAGGATTAATTTTCGAAGAAAGTTGCAAGTTTCGGATAGAGCAGAGTCTCACTCCATAAAATTGGAGTTTCGTTTCGCCAAGAGATCAATTTTTCAGTATATCGAAAAAACGAGAAACGAATCGATCTATTTTTTACTCCGGGAGACTCATCAAAAAACCGGTCCATTTTATCCCAAAAAGTATCTCCGTCGTGTCACGCCGAATCTCAGTACGAAGGATCCATTTAACAACTCTGGTGCGTTCCACCAATGAGAACGACGCTATCCAGGCTTTTAACAGAGAAATATCGCTTCTCCGCCATTGGCTAAAGTTATGTATTACGTTTTTTCTCCTTTTTTTTTGAGAATACGATCCTCAAGTACAGAGAGAAAATGGTCCATGTCGAAGGATGGCGAAAGCCACGAGCTTTTCATCCCCGCAGCCCCTCCTATCGTTCCCCCCTCCCCGAGGTAAGAAAACCCGTGAGTGTATAGAGAGCGTGACGGAAGCTTATAAAGGCAACGCGGGCAAAGTGCCAGGGCGCGTAACGTAGCTATCGCCCGGATGACGACGACGAGGGAGCGCGAGGAGGCTGCGATGTGACACATTCCGAGGTCGGCGACTTCCGTTTTCTGTGCTCTTTTCGTTTTCGAGATTTTTTTTTCGCTTCTTTTTTTTCTCATTGCCATCTTGGGATACCGTGGAAAAAGACGAGGGGGATGGATGAAGGGAGGAAAAAACCACAGGAATACTCAAAAGCACCGCGAACGCGATGGGAGCTTTAAAGCCTTCATCCTCAGGTTAAAAGGCGCTCCCAGTGTACACTTTTGTGATGGAGCTTGTGGTGAAATGCCGTGGGATATACACAGCGATATTATATTTATATAACACGCACTTTCCTGTCGTTTTGTGACGGGTATAGCAAAAGGCGGCAAATTCGATTGGCAAATAAATAAAATTGAATCAGAGGCTCCATGGCAGGCGCTATTACAGTAACAACGAAATATCATGAGAAAGTCAAGCGTTTGGCAATTCCATAAAAATTTGGCGCGACATCGGTCGCAGAGGGATTTTAAATAACAACGATATTACAAAGTTATCGATAAATCAGCAGAAAAATATTCGCGATGCTTTGTTATATTTCGTTCTAAATAAATTAATTTGGCTTAAAAACACTTGAGTTTTTTTGTATTTTGCCGGTGTTTTAAACTTTTCTTTGTTCCAAAAAAAAAAATTGCATTCTGAAACTTGAATCTGAATTAATTCCAAACGAGAAGAACACAAGTTTTTTCGAATAGTTTTAGAATTTCTTACGACCATTATTTCCGAAATAAATAAGCACCGAAAAATGCACAAAATTTCTGTTCAATGGCACAATTTTTATTTCAATTTTCCTCCCATTTACTCGTCATTACTAATTATCCTGTTTTTACCACCCTCCCTCCACCGATTTTGTATCAAAATACTCATCCACGGCTCGTAAAGTTTTTTTCATTTTCCAACCCTCAAAGTTTTTCCATTAACCGGCGGAGGCGGTCTGAAAAATGACAGCTGATTATAGTTTCGGCAATTACACACGAGACACCCGACGTGTATGAAAGAGCAGCCTGGATTCAACCCTTGTACGAGTGTGTTACAGTGGGGATATTATGTACGCCGAGTCCATAGCCAGTACAAGGTACTCCACGACGATGCAGCTTACACGAGAGACATTAAACCAAATGGAAATTGTTCTCCCCTCTAGCGCCCGCAACCCCTTCGCCACAGCATTCTCCTTTCCACCCCCGTTCCTTCTTCCATCCTTCTTTTAAGCAACCGTTTCGTCCCACTGCGCTTGTTTACGAAAGGAACGCATGCCCGGAATAATATTCCATAGTTTTGGTCTCTTTGCTATCCAACCCACCGCCCACCCTCTTTCCCTCTCTCTGTACGCGCCATCATAAACCAACCCTGGAAGCTTTTACTACCCTCCGTACGCGAATATAAATATCCCAGCCAAATTAAAAGCTGTATTTTCTGGGCGGTGAAGAGCGACGCGAGAACAAAGTTTGGTCACTCGTCGTGAGGGAGAGAGCGAGGAAAAAAAGACAAGATCTCGACCGTCGGACTGAAATGAGGGTTGAAGCATAATCGTTTGTCGGCAAGACTATGTTAACTCCATGTTTATTCGGAAGAAATAAACGTCGTTTAAATCCTTCCGACTAGAGGAGAGGAAAAACAAATTATTCTTGCATGTCTGATCAAATACTGACCTTGACTACTGGCACGCTATCATACATTCTCCACTCTTTTTTCCTGGTATTCATAGTCGATTTCAGGAGGGACAGAATTCCCCTATCGGGACGCAGCTTGCGCCACTTTTCAAGTCCGCTCGAGGGCTTTCAAAAACACCTCCGACAAATAATTATGTAGCATAATTATGAAGGGAGTTGTGAACGCTTGAAACTTCGATTTTTCGCAGATTCCGGAAGAGTGCCGAATAAATGAGAAACATTTTTTTCTCATTTTTCATACAATCTATAAGAATTTCGAGAGCCGCCAAGTTCATTCGGTGGAAATAAAAATCATCTCTCTTTTATGCAAGCGACGAAATGAAAAAAATACTATTCTCGCATGTCCGACCAATCACCGACCGTGACTACTGAGACTCGAAATCCCTGGCGTTTCATGTGATTAAACAGACCGCGCTGTATTCCAACGTCGATGAACATGCAGCCGTGAGTTTCTTCCAAACTGGAACTGTTCTGTACATTTTTCGCCGGGGAATACAAGCGCTTGACGAGTTTTCGAGCACCGCGAAGCAACGGAGCTTTTCGATTAAGGAGAAAATGAGAACTGAGAGAGGAACCAGGAAATGACAGAAATATCGCGGGAAGAAAAAAACGGTATAGGTGGAAAGCTAAAGAGGATTGCAAGAAACCTGGTTTAAAAGCCCGGAGGGTGTAGCGGAAGAGGCGACGAAGGGGGGAGGGGGTTCTCACCAGGAGCTTTGCAAGCTCGAGGCAACCGTGAGCGAAAAAAAATGTACGGGCAGGGATAATCCTGTCGTCGCAAAGCCGACGTTAAGTATAGCGGAGTATAGGATATAAATTAAAAAAAAAGCCAACCCTCTCTTCCTCGACTGGCGAAGAATTTTTGTTTTATTTTTTTTTCAAAATCTTCTTTGTTCTTTGTTTCCCTCTCGCGTTTATCCGCGAGTCGATTCACCTTTTTCACCCCTCGGACACTGTTTCCCATAACGCATACGAGAAAAACGTTTCTCTCGTCTTGAATGTCGCGGATTCAAAGGGACTTTTAGCCAAGGAGTTTCTGATGACGGAAACAGCCGGCGTTGTCGGTAATAATCCGTCCAAGAAGATCATCTATGTACTCTGAGTTCCAATGACACGAAGAACATTGAGGAAGTGGATATTCTCCCTCCTCGTGTATAAAGACAAATGTATTATACGTATATATATATATATATATGTATGGGGTATTTCACGCCAAATCGACGAGTGAAAAAACCCTCACCATCGTCTTCGTCGGTAGGTCTTCCTCCAAAGTTGTCCATTTTTTCATGATTGAAAACGACGGCATCGAGAATTATTTCGAAAAAATTCACACATATACCATGTTCGAAGATAATTTTTTTTTTTTTTTAATCCTTGACCGAGAAAAGAATCCCATCGCTTTGGTTCTTTTTGAAAAATGTTTGCAGTGGTCCGTAGTATGTTTGGTAAATTTTTTCGAAAAAATTCTCGATGGCGTAACTTTTGACACGAAAAATTCATCATCCCAAAATGGTTCGGGAAAATCACGAGAGTATTTTTCCGACGGAGTACCTACCGTAGATCAAATCATCCCTTGGAACGAAAAGGGGTGGACATTTTTTACTCGTCGATTTGGCGTAGAATATCCCATGGACGTGTAATTTTGTGTCTCACGACATAATATTATGGTTTGGGGAAACTGCTGGAGATGAAACTCGCAGCTCCTCGACGTGAGAGGGGTGTGACGCACCGTGTCACATTTCATCCCCCAGTTGTCTTTCTCGTAAACCTACCCCAAGCTTTTACAACGGTATTTCGTGTCTGTGTTTATGTGTGTGTGTGTATGCTTTGCGGACTAAGCCAGCGCTCCTGTCCCGGCATTGAGCCGCATGTAAATATAACTTTGTGATATCAACGCGGATTATCAAAGTGTCGTTTCGTGTACGCTAAAAGTTTTCGAGTCATTTTCCTCTCGTAATTTTTTTCTTCAATGAGAGCCTCCTTTGTTTAATAATAAAGTAACGCGAAAAAAAGAGGCTATCGATTTTCGGTTGTAATTCATAGAATGGAATGTTTATACAAGGGTGGTCGTTGAAAATTAAATTTTCGCACGTGGACCATAAAATGATGTATTTGTAAATTCAAGGAAAAAATTGCAAAATTGTTTCCATGGGTTTTTTTGCAAATGTACATATTTTGACAGACGCTTCTCGAAAATCTGTGATTTCGTCGCAAAATGAATGTTCCGTTGAGTTTCTTTCGAAAGAGAAATTTGCGTGCGGGAAAATGTGATTCTTCACGACCACCCAATTTACAAAAATATTCCGGACTTTTTCGAACACCTCTTGAGAGTGTAAAAAAAGTTCGACGGCAAACCGATGTTTCGTTTCTCATCCTGTTCGAAGAATTTTTTTCCCCAAAGAAGGAAAACGAATGTCGAGAAAACGAAAACGTTTTCCTCGATATTTATCTGGCTTCGCGGACCAAACGGGAAGACGGGAGACGACAAAGAGAACCACGTGGGCTTTCATTGAGAATAAAAAAAAGTGTCAATGGATGTCCTTGAACCATCGGAGAATAAGATGATCAAAGAAGATCGATTGGTGAGGGAGGGAGGAAACACAGCACTCGATTTAATCTTCCCTCAAACGGGTTCGAAAGGGGTCCAAAGAGGGCGAACGGGGGACTTTGAAAAAAGCAGCTTTAAAGGCCTGAGTAGAAAATGGCATCGTTCCACGTTTATTTATCCTCGGACGGTCAGAAGGAGAGGTTCTTTCGTCCTCGAAGCGAAGACGTATCTCGAAATACCTTTGAAAAGAAGTTATCTGATACAAATATCATGGATCCAAATGGATCAACGGAGACCCGTAATTTTCGTCTCGACGCAACGATCAGAGATGATGAACGAGAGTGGAAGAGAGAGAGCGATTCTCGCGGGAGAAGAAGAAAATTGTCGCAGATCGTAGAATGTACTACGAAAGCATGCTCCGAATCAGATTCAGAGAGGGATGAAAGCTCCGAGCTGGATTTATCGACGCGATCACTTTCTGAGAGACAGAATCGAGCCAAGGACGTTTGCTCCGCACAGCTCTTGGCTATTCCTCGATCCTTCTCTCTATTTTTTTTCCTTTCTACTTTTTTACCTCATTCGTTATGACATCGAGTGAGACTATTCTCAAGGCAGGTTTCCAATAACGACATTGCAGAGGGAGAGAAAGAGAGCGAGAGAGTACAGAGGAAGATCGCATAGGGATGCTGTGCAGCTGGTGTCTATAGCCTTGGTAATATAAATCCCCATCGAATCTTATCAATAATTGTGCGGGCTATGCTATCTATTAGATCGAAGCAATCTTCGGAGTGTGTGTGTGTGTGTTTGTGTATTTGTGCCGAGCAATATTCTTGCCATCTTTCTCGTTCTTGTCTTATCTCTTCACTTTTTACTCGGGATGCTGCGTTCTTTTTTTTTTTACTTTTTCTCTTTCCGTCTCTATCTCCGCGTTTCACAATCTTCATCCGAGCTCGGTCCACGTACGCGCGGGCTCGCGATATCGATCTATCAGGTTTTCATTCTCCTTCGTCTTGCCCTTACTTTTCGGTCACCGACATCGCGACTTGCTCTTCCGAGAGGTCGGTCCATTTTCCTGGCAATTACTTTCGTTTTCTGATTTATATTCTCTCGCGTCGCGAATTTAACGAGCCTGAGGAGGATCTTATCATTTGTCGTTGGATTTTTGATGAGGGA
Source organism: Heteropelma amictum (assembly GCA_959613375.1). Classification (NCBI taxonomy): domain Eukaryota; kingdom Metazoa; phylum Arthropoda; class Insecta; order Hymenoptera; family Ichneumonidae; genus Heteropelma; species Heteropelma amictum. Next base: position 2,822,047 of record OY390721.1, on the reverse strand, counting down.
TTTCACAGACATAGCTCATAGATCAGCGAGGTGTCTCGCGGAAAACACGAGAATTCCATGAGGGCGAACAGAATTGGAATTTATTAATTCGGTTGTAGAGCGATCGATTTTTTGGGGGTGCACGCTGGATTTTTGGGTATTCGATGAAATAACATGAAACAAAGTAAAATAAATAAATAAACGAACAAAACTGGAGGGTTCATTATTAAACCTACGCATAATTTCCATGTTTCAAGTTTAATCCATGGAAATTTCGAGAACCGCTAATTACGCATTCTGTGGAAGACATTAGAGATCGTTAAAACGTTACACTCCAATCTCCCTCAGGGTTCTGTTAACGAAGGGAAAATCCGGATTTTTCGCTATAGCTTCGCCCAGCGCAATTATTTCTCAGATAAATCAGGACCTGAACGTAATTAAAAATGCCTTATCAGCCCCTCGACTCTGCGAGTTTGATAAGACACTTACAACCCCGAGTAAAACCACCCCATTCCCACGTTGATTCTGCTCATTGATGACTTTAATCTCTCGGCAAACAAAACCACTTGGCCATAATGATCGTCGTGCGTCAGAAGAGCCTGAAAGCTTGTTTTTATTTTATTTTATTTTTTTTTACCAATAAACCACGATGAAAAGGGATACATTTCAAAAGTCCACGTTTCGCAAATGGTCGAAATGGGTGGGGGAGGAAAACGAGGCCATAAAGCTGCGTGTTTATTCCATCCACGCGTTGAATTCTTTCCCGGCTGGGAGATGGAAAAAAAATTGGCGGAACAACGAGAAATCGAGAGAGATTGTTAGATCGACGAGGCTGGAGGAGGGGAAAAATGTTTTTTTCCCGTCTACAGCACTTGGAGTGCCTACAGCGCGTTTCGAGGGGTCACAATGGTATAGGAAACATGCGAAAATGACGATACTGGAAATATTGAAAAAACGGTGAAAAAGAAACACGGACTATTTCGATTCTTCCACCGCACCGTGTGGCGTGTGACAAATGGTGCTGTGCCAACTCGCGAAAGATTCTGCACCTCGAAACTTTCACATTTCGCGTATTTTTTAAATTTCCTACGTGTTTGCACACATTTTTCAAATCGAAAATTTCTTTCGATGAAAAATTGGGCTCTAGATTACTCCGACTAAATGAAAAAAAAAAAAACTGTCTCAATTGGATCTGTCTTTTAGTACTCTCGTATTGTGTGTTCGACAAAAAAAGCTAAAGCGATTCAACAAAAACAATCGGTCGATACAGATCCTTCTAATAAAAAATTGATGCGGTCCGGAAGTTGATCCTCGATCGCTTTATTCGTCCCCTGATTGGTTGGTGAAAAAAGAACGAATTTCGTGGCAAAATTCCGTTTGTTGAAAATTTGAATGTTCTTTTGCGTTTTCTCCCAGAAATATCAAGTTTTTGCGAAAAACTCGATGAGTTTTGTAATCAGCGAAACATTTGCGATGGATTAGGCTATTCAACCATCGAAAATTCGAAAAAAAAAAATTTCGACCCATTTCGGGCCACTTTTCCAGAATCGTCGAAAAGTCCAAATTTCAAACGGCCATAACTACGTTTCTATTTGTGCTATATACATTTATCAGGGGTGTTTTGAAAAGCCCTCGAGTAGACTTAAAAAACGGTGAAGGTTAAATGTCGATAGCTAGATCGCTTCACCCTCAAAATCGATGTTGAAAATTCACGAAAAAAACACTAAGGGGTATATATGGGAAAATTGGCAAAATCGGTGGTCGGACTTGAAAAATCTGCCAAAAATCGAAAAATAACGGTATCTACACGAACCAAACGGCATTTTAAAGCCTCAACAATTGCAAAGAGCATGAGTACAAGTTGAAGTGTCTACCTCAATCAGGAAAAAAATTGCGAGCATTTTAGTGATTTAAACCATATTGGTAAAAAATGGCGAAAAATTTTGGATCATTAAAACCCAATTCAACAGTCTATATTGATTTTAACAGATTAAATTACATAAAAATTGAAGCCGCTGCAGCGCAATCGTGCAATCGCGAGTACCCGTGCCTGGCTTTTATCGGAATTGCACAAATGTGTCGACCCACTAAAACGCTTCGCATATTATTTTTTCTAACAAAGATAGACACTTCAGCTTGTACTCATTCTCTTCGCGGTCGCTTACGCTCCAAAGTACAGTTCGGTTCATCGAGATACGTTGAACATTCGATTTTTGGCAGATTTTCAAATATAAACCACCGATTTTCGTTAATTTTAAAAGTGGAACGAACGAATAATGATTTAAATTCTCGAAGATATTCTATTTCCTGTTGAATATTTCAACGGGCCGGGATGATATTCGACAGATAGAATTTCATCCCTCTGTCAATTTGTACTCGATTTGATATTACAATAAAATAATGTAAAATTTAAATCGGTATGTCGCGTTAAGATGCCATAAATAATTTTATAAATTAAGCGTCAGTTTACAGGCTACATCCGGAGGGTAGGTACGCTCGAGTCGGAGAGTATAAAATGACATCGTTTAAATATTCAAACAGCTGATGGCTGGTAAAGCTTGGTTAAACAAGAGACAGAAAGACAGAGAGAGAGAGAGAGAGACAATGGGGCTTGAAGAGCTGTAGGAATAGGGTGGATAACGCATTTTCCATTGGGCATAGATCAATTAGTCCTGCCCGTTAGTGCTAGCGAATTAATCTCCCTGGATGTTGGACCAGGGGTTGTTAAGGGGACAACGAAGCAGGGGAATGACCACGAGGAATATCGCCCTTCCCTTTTAACGAGGGCAAACATACTATAGATGGATACATTAGGGTGTGTCGAAAAAAACGACTATCTTTTCGATCGCTCGGTGTTTTACGAAGCCCCACTTCGGATGTGAGCCCTTGATATTAAAATTATAAGATCTCTCATTGGAATCTTTTATTTCCTATCTCTAACGCCGTGGGTCATTTTTTCAACTTTATTAGGAATTTGTTTTGTTATGTTTTTTTCACTACGATTTTGTTTCTCCATTTTAGAACTTGGAGAGAGTAAATATGTGTTAGATATTATTTTACAAAAGTTTTTTCCAAAACAGCGGTGAGTCCAGAGTTGATTTTTATTACTAATGCATTATTTTGATAAAAAATAGTGTAAGTCCTCTAATTTTTATAGCGTAGTAATTAAGAAATATTAAAATCCACATGAACTAAGCTTTGCCATCGATTATCTGCCAAACGGTTGTTTTTACCGATTTGACACAAGAGATCTTTTTCGTAGAGCATCAAATTTCCTACGAAAACATAATGTAGAATTTTTTTTCAGCTCATCAGCTACAGACTTACGAAAATCCAAAAACAGAGACAGTTTCCATGTTATGTAAGCGAGAAATAAGAAGATACGATTAATTTTTTATTTTATCAAAAAAGGAAAAAGTGGTAGATTTTTTCCGACCCACCCTAAATCATACGCACATATATACATCAGCATACATATGTATGCCACGTTGATAAATCATTCCTCATGTAAAATAGAGCATCATGGGCTTCGAGCTTTTCCCACGAACGTGACTCTCCTTTCGCAATTAATAATAAATTAAGTTAAAAAGCACAATCGTGATCGGTAAAATTTCATCGATGCAGCTCGAGCGTGATTTTGCAAACTGAACATTTTTATGATGCTCAATTATTTAAAAAAAAAAAAATGTCCCCTCGAGAAATGTATTTCTTTTTTTTCTCTATAAAGTTGACCATCAATGAACTTTCGAGAAAAAGTTCTCGAGCTCGAAGGTCAGTGAGATCGTGAATGCGAGAAATTTTCCACTTTCAACGCGCGAAACGAGAAAGGCAAGGGTGGAAAAATCAAAGTGTCGAAAAGTGCCTCCAAGTACGCTTCTTTTTCCAATGCTCCGAACGTCAAGGGACGTAACGAAACATGCAAAAAAAAAGGCACAAAGGAGAAACGTCGAGAGCCTTTTTGCCCTTTGATGTCACAGGAGGTTCAAACTCGACGCGCCCAACGTTGCCGTACGACTGCAGCTCTATCCTAGGCTTTATCGATTCTCCTTTTTTTCCCCGCTCGGTGAAACAAAACGAAAGAATACCTTGGAAATTTTCTCACCCATCCGGCCTCTCCCCGCACTACGAACGAAAAAAATAAAGGACTTTCCCCGTTGACTCTCTTTACTCCAATTTGCGAAACTTTTGTTCTCCCGTTTATAACTCGGCGCTTTGCTCTAGGGCACGTTCGAGAGTCAACCGACACACAGCGGCTGATGTAATTTTATCAAAGGGGGCACGGATGTTGAAATTCCATGCCTGCTTTATGTTTGCGAACGACAAGTGGTTTGCAAATTAATTCGCGATATCGTTGACTGTGGTTTCCAGCTTGGAGGGTGCACGTCACTTCCGGTCTCGACAAAAACCGGAATTTCATCAACATTTTGGTTAAAAAAGGAAAAATTCCCAAAGTATACGAAAAACTTGTCATTTTTCATACTAAATTAATACGCCAATTTTTTTTTTCCAATAAACTTGATCTTGAACATTTTTTCGATTATTATTCTTCGGGATTTCCAGACTATTTCATGGCTCTTGCGCGAAGAATTTTCTTTCGTTCTCTTCGTCCTCCGAATGGAAGCCCGGCAGTGGAGCCACGAGCCACTGGAATACTTTTTTTTTTATCAACGAAAATTCGACCCTCCCCATATCGCGAAAGAACGTCTTTTTTTCAATTTAATCTGCCGTGAAAATCGCCAATCCACTTGAGATCTTTCACCCGTAAGGTGCATTAGCAAATCACGAAATGTTCGAAAATATCACATTCCATTGAGTGCAAAGAAAATATTGGAAACCTCGTACATTCATCCCCATCCCTTACCCCCATAGCTCGCAAAATATTAATAATGTACAGGGAAAAAAATGCTTCTCCATACCGGGTGTCCCATAAAATGAAAGATTCTTCAAAATAGAATACCACGTGACGAGATAATCAATTGCATCGATATCGATTTTTTTTGTTCATCATTAAAATCCGTTGGGCAATAACAGCTGATTACGCTCGATGTTTTCCGAAGAGACACCCGATAAATACAGATGCACCTGGATAAAAACTGCACAGGTTGCAAAAAGGCAATCGCGCAGGATTTTCCCTTCCGTGAGATTTTTCAATCCTTCACTCACTGCTCCCCGGGTTGCCAACCGAGAGCTACGAATGAGGGAAAAGCCTGCTCCGGAAGCCCCTGCTTTTATCCGTATTACTCCTTTTGAGCTGCCGCAGCGGTAGACACGCCTGGCGCATCATAAAATTAAATTCGGTACAGAAGAAGAGCTACAGTGAGATCGCGAATTTTTCAACCACCTCGTTTATTTTTCATACATGGTCGTCGAAAAAAATTCAAGTGCATTCGAACGTAATAAGCGAATAAGTTTATTACGACAAAAAAAAAGTTTCCCGAAGATTCTACGAACTGTAATTTTTTCAACAATTTGTTAATAACTCTGTTAATATCGTTGTGATAAAAGAAAATCGTGCTCCAAAAAAAATATCTAGCCTCGTCGTTCAGAACGAAAAAATAGGGGTTGTTATGAAGAAAAAAAATCATTCCTCGTAATCGAGGGTACGAATGACCATTTTGGTATAAGATTTACGAAATCATTCCGAAAAAAAAATCGTCGGACAGTTGACCCCAATGTGACGTATTATGTTTTTATTCCGCTGCTAACCTGGCGACTGTAAAATTTCCGTCACCGACAAAAGCTCGACGAGCTCCTTGTAAAATCGTTTTGTAACAGACGTCATACCCATTGTCACGGCTTTTCAGTACGATCTCGTCATCGTTTTTTTTCCCCTCATTGTCTACATTCTTTTTATCGCTCTGTGCCTTCCTCTGTTGTTTTTTCCAACCCCTTTGTCCCATTTTTTTCGCATCACTCTGACATCGCCCGGTTGGTCAGCTAACGCATATGCAGATCCACTCGCCCTCAATGACAGGAACAAAAAAAATGAAAATAGCATAGTCAAAGTTTCGCCGCGGTTGATGTTACGTGACGCGGAAATTGGATCTGTCACGGATGGCTTTTGCAGTGATTAAGGCCGTTGAGTCCAGATGCGTGAATTATGAACATTTTTTTCGCGCTTGTTTAAAAAAACAATCGTATTTTTGGCATCACCATTCTTCACAGTCGTTTTATTGATGTTTCAAGAACATACGAGAAAAAATTTCACGTGGAAAAAATTAACGTTGATAAAGGGTCAACCCGATTTTATTCATCTGAAATTGAAATTAAATAAATTTTCGCTATCTACAGAAATTTCATCACGATAGGTACCAAAGAGGAAATTTGAATCATCAAAAGATTGCAACCACCTGAAAAACAAATCAATTTTTCGTGCTATTTTTTTTCAGCCAGACGCCATTTTTGAAATATCAGTTTTAATTATTTCTCTTTTATACGTATATCACAATGACATTGTCCAGGATCAAAAATTCGTTTTTTTCGTTTCGAATGAATTTTTGCTCTTCAATCGTGTTCACTGCTTCAACTTCTTTCGTCAAGGTCATATTTTAGTTAGGAATATTGATAAGTAAATAGGTCGATACTAAAAAGGTTCTTCTTTTTGTTTATCGAGCTTGGAAAAATTACTGAAATCTCAGCCTCTGCACTTAATTACGTTCTCAAGTACACTAAACGGGAATATTTAACGCGCCACGTGGTTCAGTTCGATGCTGTATTCCATTTTTTTCAAAATACGAACTTTTCGATCCGACAATTTTTCTTAATTTTTATTTTTCGAATTTATCAGTGGCTCGATCTCGAGGTCCATTTATGAACATTCTCTGACCTCCAAAGTTTCCGCGTGGGTAATGTTCCGCGGACAACCGGTTAAAAGTTTATGCTCCTCAGACGTTCAGGAACTCAATCAGCTATGACGACCCACAAGAAAATAGCCACCCTAAAAATAAAGCGAAGCAATCTCCCGAAGATACTTCAGGACCCCAGCATCATCGTAAGAGGAATTAAGATGTCAGCTGGATATAGTCCCGCAATCAAGTCAGACCAGCTCCAAAAGCCTATTATCCACCCTGGAGCAGTGGAAACATATAACTCACCCTCGTCCGTCATGATGGGCAACAACGAGGTGCTTTTATTCTCACAGTCATTGCCTTACAAGTAACCTTGAAACCCTTTGGCGATCGAGATTCGATAAAGACGATACGAGTCAGCCTGTTCGTGATTGGAATTGATGAAATCCTGGAGCTTTTAACAACGACCTTGGCAACCAAAGTGGGAACATTTAAACAGGAGGGTTTTCGTTCACAATTTCGTTCACCTCTGCGTTTGCTAATTAGTCGGCATCTTCACAATTGCATCTCCCGCTGATGCTCATGACGCTTCACCCAGATCTCGCACACTTCCGAACCGTAACCATCACCGCAAGCATGAGGGGTTAAGATGTCAGCTGGATACATCAAGCCAGCCAGCCCCAAAAACTTATCTACCCCAGAGCAGTGGAAATATATAACTCATGCTTATTCGTCACGATGGGCAACAACGAGGAGCTTCCAACTTCGCCGGCATTGCCCGACAAGTGATCTTCAAACTCTTTGGTGTTGGATTGATGAAATCCTGGCGCGTTTGGCAACAACCTTGCCCAGAAAAGGGGGGTAATTTCAGCCGGAAGATTTTCGGTCGCCATGATGACTTTGCTCTGCGTGGGCTAATTAGTTGGCCTTGCTACATCATCATCTGTCGTCGATGCTCATGCGGCTTCACCCCGACCCCCATACTCACAGACCCTAACCATCATCTTAGGAATTAAGATGTCCGCTAGATATAGTCCCGCAATTAAGTCAGACCAGCTCGAAAATCCTGCTATCTCCCCGGAGCAGAGAAACATTTACCTTACCCTCGTTCTTCAGGATGGACAACAAAGAGGTGCTTCCAGTCTCACGATCATAGCCCTACGAGGTAATAGTCGTGAAACCCTTTGGCGATCGAGATTCAATGTCATCAAAGTGATATGAGTCACCATGTTCGTGGCTCAAACTGATGAAGACCTAGCGTATTCGCCAACGACCTCGCCAACCAATGAGGGTACATTTTAGCGGAAAGGTTTTCGTTCGTCGTAAGGACTTTACTCTGCGTTTGCTAATTACTCGGCGTCGGCACATTTGCATCTCCCGTTGATGCTCATTGAGGTTCACCCTCCGGGTGACACTGTACTCTCTCTCTCTCTCTCTCCCTCTCTCATGCTGTGTGCGAGCGTTAACCTTCTCATTAAACGTTAATTGTTTGCAATAATTTGATGCCACCACCTGGCTCCACCTCACTCCCTGGCCGTTCGTGTTCCGCACGTACTTAGGACTGCTCCGCTCTCTACCGGAATCCCCATTGGGCTTTAATCGGTTGACACTCTACCCACCTCTCGCCTGATTCGTCTCTCGCTCATTTCGCAGAATCCATCCTGAGCTCATATACTTTTCTCACTTTGTCTCTCTCACCTTGGAGAATCGCTAGGCAACATCCAACAACGGGTCTTCTCGTTCTCATCGACCCTCGACTTCCGTATACCCTCAGAGGGGGTTGGAAAGCCTCCGTGTGCGTCAGAGATATCGGGAAGATGTCTTTACGAGGCTCCCAGTCACCTGCTATCAGGCTGATATTTCTTGCACACCCCGGCACATATTCCCGGGTTATCGGAGCTTCAGCTCGGCTGCCTCATTCTTGTTTCTTTTTATCGTTTTTCTAAGTTTTGTTTTTAACAAATCCAGTCGCTTATCTCGACGTGTATCAACATTCGAGATATCAGGCGTTGATATTCGTCCGTCTATCTCTGACTCCTACAACGTTTGCCAGGAGTAAACAAGCACGGAAGAGGAAATTTGTCTCGTCGCGAAGCGAAAAGCAAGTCGAACCAACAGATGGATGATGGCGCAGCCAGAGCGTTTTACGCAATAAACAAACGCAAAGATCTTCCCGCACGGGATATATGTATTTACGAGTTTTGCTTCCAAAAAAAGGAAGTAAGAAACGAGCGACGAGAGGAAATTTGTGACTCGGATATATATCGGCTTTTCCACGTCGAATCGGACGGTTTTGGAACTTTGATTATCTTCCATCTGCCTGACGTTTTTCGTTGTATCTTACTGGTTGAATGACAGTTTTGAGAATGTTTTCAATTTCTCTTTTGTCAAGCTGTTTTCGAGCTACCGATCTTTTTCGATTGCTCCTCCAAATGGCTGTAGCTACCCAATGAATATTTCCTCGTTTCTCACTAGGTCCTTTTCATTCCCATGGTCGATCATTCTTTCAAAAATGGTCGTCGGGCATGTGACTAAGTCAAAGACCCAAAAGTGTCCCATTTGAGGTGGGACATCTTATATGTATTTCAAACAATTTTTCCGGTCACTGAAGCTCCCCTACCTGACCTCCGGCTCCTCCATCATCTTCCTCTTTGTTCTCGCATTCTTCCGCTCTCCCGTACACACAACGGTGAAAATAGTCTAGGATACGATTAATTGGAAGAAACTGGATTTCCACTTATCCGTCATCCTCCTTCTCTCCCTCTCTCCCTCTTTCAGTTTCTCGTTCCTCGAATGACAGATACAGATGTCGAGTGCAATTGAATTCCGAATGGATCTTTGGTCCCGACCCAACCCAGCAAAAAAAATTTTTTTTTGATCCGGCTTTGACCCAATTCCCACAAACATCCAATTATCAGCAGGCGTATGATCTCTCGAGACAGCCAATTAAACGCTGAACCAACATCCGCGTCTTGAGGTCTAAGATAAAAGAGCTCACCGCGATACCTTTTCGACTGGTATTCTTTCCTTTGCTAGAAGAAGGAAAGGAAGTTGACCTTGATGGACCTTCCAGCTAACATAGCCGAACTTTGTCCAAGAATATCATCGTCCTGCTTGGTGTGTTTGAGTCCATAAAGAGAAAGATTTGATACCTTGGAGGGTGCGAAAAGCCTCGACAGTTTCCATGGGGATCTCAGGATTTTTAACCCCTAGCCACATCATTAAAAACTACCGGCTCGACTGGCTTCTAAATGCGTTTGAGGAATAACGAGAGGCACCCCCTGAGTACCACTCGTCAACTCGTACCGGAACATCGCGTGGAGGAAAAGAGCGGACAGACAGCGCGAAACAAGCTACCGAAGAGGGAAAGAGAGGAGAGGAGATTCGGCTAGCAGCACCAAGATTGCCCGTTCAAGACCGCTCCTAAGCGGCTTATCTGTTGATGATGCACTGGTGTATTTTCCGCTGATACTCCGAGACTTAACTCTAGACATCCTGGGAGGAAAAACACACACAACCATGGGTGTTCGCGTTTGATAGCGACTCTTTTTTCTTTCTCTTCCTTCTGGATGATGTTGTACTTACCCTTGTTCCCAGAGGGTGGATTTCTTATCCTACCCGACCAACTGAATCCACACACAGACGGACACGCGTCTTCCTCAAAAGACACTCGGGAGCAAACCTCTCAGGATTCAAAAACGTCCACCGGAGCGTCGATGGGAATGTCCTCGAGAGCAAACTCTTAGCCCCACCCCTCGAGTTTTTCCGCTCTCACCGATCGCCTTCTCAGCTTCCAGCTCCAAGCCCTCAAACGTCCGCCGGATCAGCTTTATCTTCGAAGAAGCTTCTGCGGGGAGACTACGTGGTGTTCGCGCGCGCTTCAAATATTGTTTTCTTCTCTCCTCCTCTTGCTCTCCAGGATTGCAATCTTATCGCGCACATTTTGAGGAAACGCGAGGGTTTACGAGATTGGACACTTCATTACCAGGCGTTTAAGGGAACGTATCCATCTGCGGGGATGACTCTTCGAGGTAAAAGTCGAGGCGTTTACGTGTCGGGAAAAAAATCGTAAAGACGATAAACGACTGTTATTACACCCCTAAGATGGCGCTTTGATCGAAAGTACACTGCAATCGTTGCGCTTTTACCTTGATTTTTATTGATCGGATAAAGTCTCTTCCTCCCACTGGACCGCGAATTGGCTGGAAAATGGTTGCGATTTTTTTTTCATCACCGTCAAATTTCACCATCGAATATGACGAATTTTGAAAAATCGTAACAACGTTATTCCCGACCACACGTCGGAAAATTTCGTATTATTTAAGAGTATGTCTTTTGAATCATTTTATTGAACAGATTTTTAATACAAATTTTTTAAAATTATTCTTAGAATATTCTCAAAATAAAGAATAGTGGTTGGTTCAATTTCTTGGATTTCTCCACAAAATAGAAATGATTGAAGAGAAAAATTGCGACAATTTTGTTCAAGGTTTGGAGGCAAAAGCTGCTTTTTTAATTGCGGAGTGAGTTTGGAATTTTTACCCTCCTATCGTTCAAGGGGGATGGTACCACACACGAAATTGAGTTTCAATCCGCGAATCTGTATTGCAATCTCCTTAGAGCATGAGATATAATTTTCTTTTCTCATTTCCGTTCTCTCTGACGGGAAAGAGAGTGAGGAGAGTGTCGATTGCAGCGGCACTCTCGGGGTTGTCGCTCAGCACGAAGATGGCGCGAGCAAATAAACCTGACACAGGCGTGACGTGACATAATTCCAGAATCTAATTCAAATCGAACAGAAGTGAAGCCTCGCGATTAATGATCCATTCGTAGATTCGTGGATTCGATGTGATGAACCTTCGCTCGGTCCGTTCCAACCAAATCCATCAGCGCTTTCCTCGCCACAGAAAGGGTGCAAATCACTTTTATTTGACCTTTAAATTTCTTGACGTCAATGATTTCGTTTAAAAGCCAATTTCTTGAGTTTTTGATTTTTTCCAGTATTTTTCGGATAAACATCATCATCAGAAAATTCCCTTAAAAACCCATAAACCCCGGTTGAACTTTGACCTTCTTTAACCTTCTCTAGCTACCACCGAGAGGATTTATTTAACATTCTCGTTACTTAAGACGGCAGGAAACGGATAAAGTAAAAAATGTGTGAAAAATCGAATGATGAATAAAAACAGAAGACAGCATGTTGAAAAAAATTGTTGAAGTCGATGCGAAGCGAGGATTCAAACAAAAAATCATAATTTTTTCAATTTTCAATATTTCCAACGAAAATTTGGCGGTGATACCGTATAGGTGTGATGTTTTTGGAAAAAAAAAAATTTTAGCACAGCGCGCGTTCGCATAATGTTTAAAAAATCATGGCGAGGTCCATGCGAGAAGAGGCAGTTTTTCAGTTGAACAATCGTGACTTTTTTCATTTTTAATGTCTTCATTAACAATTTAGAGGTGATGGTACTTACTTGCGACGTTATGAAAAAAAAATACGGGGAACACGAACCGGCTTTTCTGGAGTGTCTGCGGAAGGGGTTGAAAGCTAAATTTCGTTCGTGTTTCTCGCTGTCATCATCTACTTTTCAGATATAAATATGATTTTCTGAAAAGCGATGGAATAAAACGGTTGATATTACATCGAATATCGATCGCTCTCGAGAAAATCCTCGATCCGGATATAAAATTCCGCTGTATTCGCGAGGGGAATGACACAAATCTTAAAGGCATCTCTCGAAGAATGG